>CM060407.1:17617908-18345758 GCA_030545235.1 Helianthus tuberosus
TTTGTAACTCCTTTTCAAAATATATACTTTTTTTCCAAATTAAAAAAAACAACTAAATTTTAAGTGTAGAATAAATTACTAGTTATGTAGGATAAATTACGAGTCGTGTAGGATATATTTCGAGGTGTGTAGGATAAATTTCGACTGTGTAGGATAAAATTCTATAATATGTAGGGTATATGTAAGAAAATTTTGATATGTGTAGGTTTGTAGATTATATGTAGGATAATTAATGATTAATTGACTAATTAATTAAAGAGCTAAAATTTAATAACATGAGTTATAAATGAAATAGTATTTTACTAATATGCCCTTTCTTCTTTTTCTTCTCACTTTAAATTTCTTCTCAAATGAACCTTAGAAGGAGTTGGGTAGAAAGTGGATTTTTCCTAGAAAGTCTAGGAAGCAATTAGAATGCGACACGTGACATTGAAGGATTTTAACTAGAAGGGCAATTATGTACTTTCACAATCTATTTTTATTTTAGGAAATTATATTCAATAACTAACTATCCATAATGAAACCGATTTCCTCCATAATTTTTGAAATTTTTTGTTTTCTATTTCTGATCTCACATAAATATCAATCATTCCTTCGTTTTCTTGCTCACAAGATTCATCGCTGATCATATTTTTATACGGAGAGAAAAATCATGGCATCTGGAATCTATCAGCATGTTCTTGGTACTGTGTTTTAACAGTTAGAGGGTTAAAGTCAATGTTTTTATAGATCCCATAATATGAATGATGTTTGGTAACGATGGATGATTTCTTGACATTGTGTTTAACAGCAAGCAGATTAATACCGTTGTGTTTTAGCATTCATGCTGGTAATGCTGGAGGATTTCTTGACGATGTGTTTTACCATTCATGCTGGTAATGCTGGAGGATTTCTTGACATTGTGTTTTAACAGCAAGTAGATTAATAGAGCTGTGTTTAAGCATTCATGTTGGTAATGCTGGAGGATTTCTTGACGCTGTGTTTTACCATCCATGCTGGTAATGGTAGAGGATTTCTTGACATTGTGTTTTAACAACAAGCAGATTAATACAGTTGTGTTTTACCATTCATGTTGGTAATGCTGGAGGATTTCTTGACGATGTGTTTTACCCATCCATGCTCGTAATGCTGGAGGATTTCTTGACATTGTGTTTAACAGCAAGCAGATTAATACAGTTGTGTTTTAGCATTCATGTTGGTAATGCTGGAGGATTTCTTGACGCTGTGTTTTACCATCCATGCTGGTAATGCTTTAGGATTTCTTGACAGTGTGTTTTAACAGCAAACAGATTAATACCGTTGTGTTTTAGCATTCATGCTGGTAATGCTAGAGGTTTTCTTGACGCCGTGTTTTACCATCCATGCTGGTAATGCTGGAGGATTTCTTGACATTGTGTTTTAACAGCAAGCAATTTATACCGTTGTGTTTTAGTATTCATGCTGGTAATGCTGGAGGATTTATTGACGCTGTGTTTTACCATTCATGCTGTTACGATGTGTGATATTTGTAACGATGTGTTTTCTTGATGTTGTGTTTCTTTATGAAGGATAGAAGGAAGAGAGAGAGAGAGAGAAACAGAGAGAGAGAGAGAGAGAGAAAATCGCAAGAAATGTGAGGTGGTTATGGAATGACAGTTATTTCCATATTTAAAACAAGCTAAATGACATATCTACCCCTGATTAATTAAATAATCCTATTTTTAAGAAACACATATTACCAAAATGCCACCAAGATGATCTCAACCATTAAACACACCCATTGGATGGTCCAGAACGCTTCCTAGACTTTCTAGGAAAAACACACTTTCCGCAGGATCCCCACTATATATATATATATATATATATATATATATATATAATATAGGGTCAGGATTTAGAGAAAAACACTCAAAAGTGTGAGAACGGAGAGAACGCTTATGGATCGTCCGATCAAAACAATCTATGGACTAGATTGGCGCGGTGACATTTTAGTAAATAACACCAATTTTATTACGTGGACGTGCGTCATTAAGGGTAAAAAAGTAAAAAAAAACTATTCCTCACATAAAACGCCATTGAAAATAAAACGCCAAATAAATACAAAACGCCAATTTTTATCACTGGGTACTTTTTTCTCTGTTTTTATTTAAACTCTCTGGCTACAAAAAACGCCATAAAATATGAAACGCTATTATATATAACGCCAAACTTTACATCCGAATAAATGTCATTTACATTTTGTGTTATAAAAATAACATCCCGCCTAACCTACGTGTCAAAAAAATTCTATAAATAGAAACGCCTCACCACCTTCCGTTTATCACACCAAAAAAACACACAGTGGTTCCTAAAAAAATTTACAACTCAATGTAAAAACGCCAAAAAATACAACGACAGCAAACATCTTTTCTTTGATCCTCAGTAAAGTTCTGCATGAAGCTTCATTTAATGATTTTTACGCGAGTGAAGAAAGATTTTGCTGCATGAGATGGACAAAATTGAAAAAAGAGGGACTGATGACACCCATATGTCATACTGTCATCTTTGTTCCTGAAGAAGGTTTGGATGATAAGAAGAGACCTATACCAGTAGCAGATAGCATCCACCCACAGGGGTCGCTCTATGACTCAAACATCAACAAAGACAATTCAACACATGAACAAAGAAAATAAACAACGCCAAACCCAAAACGCCATTTATTTGTCACATTTCTTATAGTTTCAAAAGAAAAAAGAGACTGATGACACTGAAGATTTAAAATAATAAATTGCTTCTACTTTGTTTTTTTTTACTTTTTTTTTTTAATTTTCTTTGTCTATTGTTTGTTTTGTAATGTCAGTTTAAAACAACAAAATAATATTAATGCTATAACAAAAAATATAATAAAACACCAAAATTAGCAAATACGTGTAAAACGCATAATGCCATACAAAAGCCCCCCAATAAACTAACAAACTATAATAAAATTAATTTGAACAACTAATATTATAAAAAAAAGAGTGAAAAAATGTGCAAAAGAATATAAAACAAAAGAAGTCCAATAGTTATCTAACCGCCATTGGAAAACAAAACGCCATAATTACAGCCGTCAAAAGATTTGACGTGTTACACCATTAAAACAATTGAGTCTGAAAACAAAACAAAACACGGTAAACTGCAAAAAACAGTAAAATGAAACGACGGAAAACATAATTACTAACATTTACAGTATTATATTAAATTTATTTATTTTTTTCAAAACGCCATATTTACCTGACATACGCGGGAAAAAAAAGTCAATATAAAAGAAGGACCATCAGAACCCAAGTTCAAACACGCCAAAAAAACTAAAACGCCACATATTCTCCAAAATGCCAAAAAAATTAAAAAAATGGCTAAGGTTATTGCATGGAGGTTTGAAAGGAAAGAAAAAAGATTCATCATAAAGTTCGCTGACAGGAGAAGGGTTAAGGTAAGAACAATAAAAGCTATGATGGGAATGAATGAAAAATGTTCAGAAGGATATCCTGGCCCTTGGGGTTCCAAGAGACAACGATTGTGAAAGAACAAGAACTGTAATAAAAAGACTGGAGAGAAAGTTTCCAGCAGAAGATGATGAAGATGATGATGATATTGAAGATACACAAATACCAAAACTTAGCAGTTGGGTATTGCATGAGGAAGAAGGAACACTTGAAGTAACTTATAAAAACGGGGTGCAATATTCAAGACCAATGGAAGAAATGTTGAAGACAGGGTTGCTATCTATCATTGAACAACTCTGTGATTTAACACCTTCAAACGATCCAAAATCTAAAGATGCAGTGATATTCTTGAATATGCTGCAGCAGAGAAGAGACGAGCTAATGACGTTATACGCAAAAATGAAATTTGATGATGAAGAATCTGAAGAAAGTGAAGAACAAAGCGATGGGTACATCTCTGATGTAATCCCACCTACAGAAGACTATTAGATTGTTTTTGATTTTCGAGTTATTGTAAAATTTTAAAATATTAATCTATGGTAATGAATTACTAACAAGAATATACAAAACGCCCAAAAATGACATGGAAAAAGCCATAACGCCAAAATATTAACTATGTGACACAAAAAGAATTAACTCAAAGAGAAGAAATCTGAGAAAAAAACAATAAACGCCAAATAATAAATCTACAAAACGCCAAAATTATCTTGCACGCAAAAAATAAAGAAGCATGTCAAACGCGAAAATCGTGAAAGGAGAAGAATACTAAAAAGACAAAAAAACCCCCTCGGTCCCTGCTCAAGCCCCACGCTACGTGTTCGGCCAGGATGCGTTCTCACACTTTTTGCCGTTTTCTCCTGATCCCGTTTCTATATATATAGGATAGAGATCATGAGTGAACAACATCCTTGTTTGTGAACCATGTGAACTCATCTTGGCCCTTGATCTAGTTTAAATAATATAAGGGTAGGATTGTCATTACAATTTAAACTTAATTAGGAATTTAATTTTAAATCTAAATTAGGAATTTAATTTTAATCTAAATTTGAATGTGATTTAGAATATAGGTTTCCATGTAACTGCCCTACAATCTTGCGATCTATAGCATGTGATCATATATTTGAATTCAAGATTCACAAAAAAAAAACAAGTTGGCATCCAAATTCTTATTTTCAATCGACAATCCTTCTTCTTTAATAATCTGTATTTATTTAATTCAAATGTTTTTTTTTTCATTTTAGCACTCATATCATGTGTTTTTAAATGTATCTAATATTTTATTAAACGTACTTTTTGTAAAAAAAATGTGCAGAGTCGTTTGCGAGTAATGTGTATGAAACCACTAATGGGATTAGAGATGGAAAAATGGGCAGCTTGGGTAAGGGATTAAAACGAGTAACGTTTTGGTATGAGTCTGGTGGATCCGAAAAACTTTTTTTTCCAATAACTTTTACAATATTAAACACAGATAGTGTGCAGTACATTGATTACAAAAATTATATTCAGTAATAATCTAATTTCTGAATGAAAAAATTTAAAGTTTGGGACATTCAACCTATTCAACCCATCTAAATCAGTTTCCTTTAAAGACTACTTGTGTATCATTAGCCCTCACAGATAGTTGACCCATTCACAAGTAAAAGGGTAAAAATATAACTGACAAGATGTAACAGAATAAAACCCTCACAATACTGAATACAATTTTACACAACCTAAGCATACCAAAACAACTACATCATTATCACATCATTTTGAAATTTCTCATAACATGTCAAATGTGGATGATTTCGCATTTTGCACTAACATTATATGTTTGGTCGACAACAAATAACAAGTTGTCACTAAGCACACTGCATACAAATGAACAAAAGATAAAAAGATAGTTTGCATTATCAACACATGAAGACACATAGTAAACAACATAAGACGACCCGTTAGTAAGTCATAAGAGGTGACCCACTACAGTGTACATCAGAAGCATTAGACACCCTTTGCTTTGGTGACAATATGTCACTTGTAGCCACATCAACATCAAGATTGATAATACTTTTCCTCTTTTGAGTCTTGTATTCTTTCACATCCACAGTTGGTTTCTCCTAGTTAAGAAACATAACCTGACCTTCTTCCACTATAGATGCATCCCTCTTCAGCAGCATACAAGATCTTCTTTTATGGCATCTATTACCTGCACATGCTTCATTTGAAAATGCATCAGCCATATTCCAGGTTGCAGACTAATAAACAACCTTTTGTACACCTGTGTATCGACTGCCTATAGACATGTGTACATAGTGCACTTTTTTTGTACACCTGTGTATCGACTGCTTAAATACATGTGTACATAGTGTACAACCCAGGTTGTAGACAAATAAAAAAAATACCCTGTACATATGTGTACAACCTAGTGTATTAATAAATCTTCATAACAATATACACATGTGTACATCGCCGTGTACACATCTGTACAACAGTGTATTAATAAAAAAAATACCCTGTACATATGTGTATAACCCGGTGTACAATCCTCACAACATTTTCCCCCAGAAACAATAACAATCATCGGCATACACATGTGTACAACACGCCCCAAACAAGAAACTAAACCCTAACCCCCAATTGGTATCGACGGCACTAACCCATTCAACATCCAAAATGATCCAAACAAGTTTTTTGCAAAATTAAAACTCTACATAACTTAAATCATAACCCTAATACACTAGTAGATCTGAAGAAAAAAAATACGGGTATTGAATACAAGCCCCTAAATCGTAGATTACGGCATTATATTCCGGTGAATGGATATTCAAAGATGATATTAGTGTACCTTGGTGACTGGATATCGTTTGTATATTTTGGCGATTTTAATCGGCGACGGCAGTGTTTAATCTTCGTCACCAGCAGCAACTCTTCTTCGTCGCCCCTCTGCCTTCTTCTTTTTGACGATGAATGAACAATGAAAGAGAAATTGATGATATTGAAAGTGGAAAATGCGTATATTAAGGGATTTTGATTTTAATAAGGTTGTAATTTGACAAAAATATCCCTCCTGTTTAATTATACCTATTTTATTTTAATAATTAATTAATAAATTAGATTACAATCTAATCTCAAGATCTAACAAAACCAATGGCTAGGATTTGTTCACTTTGTTCACAACTTAACCCTTGTTCACTCTAGAACCCTACCCTATATATATATATGGGGAAGGTTCAAATGAAAACCACTAGTTATTGTGAAAACTCGAAAACTAATTAAAAAAAACAAAAAAAAAATACCAAATTTTTTTTTTTTTTTTGCATATTAATTTTCGCAGGTTTTTTTTATATAAAAAATTTTTTCAAAATTTTTTTTTTGTGTAGTGCACATGTGTAATACTACACATGTGTATGTGTACTACACATGTGTATTATTACACATGTGTACTACAAAATTTTTTTTTTTTTTTTTTTTTGAAAAAAAGTTTTTTTTTCATATATAAAAACTAGCGATTTTTAAAAAAAATTGAAAAAAAAATTTGTGTGTTTTTTAGGCTTTTTTTAGTTAGTTTTCGAGTTTTCACAATAAAAGTGGTTTTCATTTGAACCATCCCCATATATATATATATATAGATATATACCTTTATCTGTTTAGTCTGCTGTATAATTTGTTTAGACAAACACAGTAGCGGATTTAGGAATTTTTTCCACTGGGTTTCTTTTGGTAAATTTTCACAAATTTTTCCAAATCATAAAAGATTCTTACTATTTTTTTCTATTTTTTTTTTTCAAATCTAATGGGTTCCTGGGAACCCACAAATATGGGCTAGATCCGCCCCTGGACAAACAAACCCAAATTTTTTTTTTTTTTTGAACGGCTAATTTTTCTCCCTTAAATACTTGCACCACTCAAAGATTAACCTTAATCTTCACACAAGAGATCATTTCTCTTGACCACTAGGTTATAGCCTAAGTGGCACAAACAAACCCAAACTAATTCGTATAATTGAAACAGGTTTTGATTGACATATTGCATATTTTGAGTTGACCCAAATAAATATCATGTTCTATGAGATAGATTAAAATAAAAATATAAGACTAGAAATAAAACATGGACACGTAAATGTTGATCCAACTAGATAAAGTTGCATAAATTAATATATACTAAGTCTGACCGTAAATAACTTAACTAAAGAGAAAGAGAAAACAAAATTGAGTGTTCCACTAAATAAACGGAGTCGTAATGTTCACAATCATCTCTTATTAAAACTTCATAAAAATAATTTTTATATAAAAATATATTTTTGGTGATGGTTTTCAGACGAAAATAACAAACAATATCGATGAGTAGAAGCATTTATAGTAATAGTTGGCTTTTTAGTGATGATATGTATATTGTGTAGCGGGTGTGTTTACTTGTCCATTTAATTGTAAGCCTATAAAAGACTTGGTTAGTTTGACAAAAAATATAAATTGAAAATTGCTCCAAACTATCTCCAATTTCTTATATCCCATGCCTAGTTCTTTCGTCTTTGGTAAAGATACACATCGATTGCTATTAAAGCCAGGTATTATCATGGAAACCCGACACCAATCCAATGCCGAATTCACTAGCAAGTGCACAAAACCTTGGTGCGACATGACTTTAAATTTCATACCATTCTAACGAAGCTGCAAACTCTCCAGTCCCTTAGCCAAACCCATTACACCGATGAGCTTAAGCTAAACTTCCCTCAATTCAACGGAGGCAACCCATCCGTTGGATTTATCAGGCCGAACAAAACTTTCGAGGTACCAAGAGAGCGTTATTAATCCCACGTCTCTATAGACTTATTACTTAAAATTTTTAAACGAAGTGTTATAGCACTACTTGACATGACACTCGCCTCTAGATGGACTCTTGGTTGTGAGATAATATAGATTGAAATGGGCCTCAAACTTGACATACAGGCTTTGAAACTAGTATTGGGTAGAGCTTTGGGCCCACATTATACATTTTCATTTTCAACATATACAATTCCCATGACGGGAATAGTACTTCACAGCCATTGGCTGAAATGGGCGGCAGACCATTCCTATTAAACCAACCAGTTTATTATTTTATACATGTGTTAAAATTACGTTTCTGCCTTGAAATAGTGTTTTCCTGCCATTGGTTCAAATGGGCGGCGACCAATACCCATTGGACCAACCAGTTTATTATTTTATACCAACTTTAAATTTACGGTTTTGGCCCCTGTTAAAATATGCGGTTTTGCCCCAACTTCAAAATACATTTACCCTTTTGCCCCGAGCTAAAAAATACGATTTCGCCCTCCGTAAAAAAATACGCTTTTACCCTCAGCCAAAATTACGTTTTCGCCCTTGTTCAAAATAAAAATTTGTTTTCCCCTGGCTAAAAAATACGATTTTATACCAGTTTATTATTTTATACCAACTTTAAAATTACGGTTTTGACACCAGATAAAAAAATTACGTCTTTGCCCCCAGTTCAAAATATAATTATGCTTTTGCCCCTTCTAAAATTTACGATTTTCCACTCGGTTGAAAATGACGATATCACCCTCAATTCAAAACGACGTTTTGCCCCTAGTGCAAAATAAAAATATTGTTTACCCCTAGCTAAAAAGTACGATTTTACTAAAAAAAATATGACTTTGCTCCTAGCTAAAAATCGTGTCAAGGAGCTGCCTAACACTCGCTCATTAGTCCTTACAAGTTACTGTTTTGCCATGAGCTCAAAATTGTGATCTTCTCATCGTTTTACTTGTTCTTTCTAGCAAAACTATAGTATTGTTTTTTTTATTGGTTGAGAATTATCGGTTATCGCCCCGCAACGCAGGCGGGCCACCACCTAGTATATTATAATTAGAATCCAATGAATAGTGTTTTAAATATTATAATAATATATATTTTTTTAATATTTTATTTATCTTCTTTACTTTTAAGTTGGCTAAGCTTGTGTTAACCGGTACTGGTATCGAAAATACCGGTATAGTTATCGGTACATGAAGGTAAAAACCGACACCAGTCTGGTACAGAGAATGTCAAAAGTCGGTATCAAATTAATTTTGAAAATCTTTTAGTTCGGGAAATTCAGTATTGCTACCCGGTACCATTTGCTCATCCCTGATCATGGGTACCGTACGAACAACAACGGTATCGTGCAATTTTTTTTTTTGTTGATTTTCTTCAACTTTGAATGATTTCTTTTTTTTAGTTTCAGGGGTAGAGATGAGCTCGATGCCAACCAATATCGAATCGGTACTGGTACCGAAAATACCAGTTACGGTAACGGTATATGAAGGTAAAAACCGGTAGCGAACCGGTACCAGGAACACCAAAAGTCGTACCGAATTGGTACTTAAGTCTTTCGTTTCGGGAAATTCGGTACCGATACCCAATATCATTTGCTCATATCTGACCACATGTTTCATACGAACAACATAATTACCATAAAACTTTTTTGGTTGATTTTATTTTGGTTATCTTTTAGTGTTTTTTTTATATATTTTCTTTTTTTTCTTGTCAGTGGTTCCATGCGCAACGCGCTTGTAGTGATTTCAAAACACATGTAAACACATACTAAACAACAAAAAACGTTCGCCGCAACGCGACAACAGTAAACAAAAACTAGTTTATTTAGAATTGAAAATCAAATTAATCTAACAACAATGAGAATTCTATATACCAACAAAACAATATGTGAACACTAGCAACAATGAGAATTATATTGTATATATTCTACTAAATCTTAAAGGACAAAGTCGGTGAAAACCCTATCGGCTTTGCCTTCCTCCCCCCCCCCCCCCCCCCGTATTTTCACGGATATTGCAATTTTAGTCCCTTAACTTTGTATCTTCAAAGTTTCATAAAATGATAAATTTAGTCCCTAAACTAGTACTCCATTTTACAAATAGTTTGCTTTTGACACCCCAATTTTGTGGTAGTTTCCTTTTCAGCCCCAACTTTGTTATAGTTTCTTTCTTATATCAAAACTTTATCAAATTTTATTTTTACCCTTTCTTCGCCCTTAGGTTTAGAAAATGCAATTTTTAACCACTTAACTTTTTATGAACTTTGTAAATGTCACTTTAAACCCCTCCAGAGTTTTTGTCTTGACGACACCGGCTTTGCCTCCCCCCCCCCCCATACTTTCATGGATGTTACAATTTTAGCCCCTTGACTTTGGTATTTTCAAAGTTTCATAAAATGGCAAATTTAGTTCCTAAACTACTACTTGAAGGGGTAAGGTTCCAAAAACCTCGCTTCAAGTGCTTGGGACCATACCACAACCTCACCCTTCTAACCTTCTTTAGACCTTGCGCGGATGCGTACCGGTCCTACAAAAGAAGGATAGTTCAGGTATAATCTTCAAGTTACATTCACTTCACTTACACTTCTTCTTCTTTATAAACCCTATATTTATTCTCACGCCGGAGGATGGTCACTGATGTGTGCAAAATGCAACATATAAATTACATCAATTGTGGCCTAAAACTAACCCTTTTTTAGTACTAATGTTGGAAAAAGTGTGCTTTTGTTTTCCTTTTGTATTTTCAGGATTAAATGAGCTCAAATTAACAAAAGAAGCAAAAAGACAGCAAAATCTAACATAAATACAAGAAAAGGAACAAACGTGACAGGCCCGACCCCACGACAGCATCTTCCCAAGCAAAACAAGAAGACAGAAGACTGAACACGCCACGTGCTCAGCCAGCACGGGGGCGTGCCCAAGTGTCAGCAGAAAAGACAAAGTGGTAGAATCTTCTGTTGCCCACCACGGGGCCGTGCTCAGCGGGCACGGGGCCGTGCTCAGCTATAAGATTCGCAGAATCTAGGCAAATCTTCATAGTACATATATGCTTCTGCACACGGGGTCGTGCTCAGCGGACACGGGGGCGTGGTCAACTAATAAAGACAAGAGCAATTAATGAAGAAAGAGAAGGATGTGGACACGCCTCCGACTGATCTCAAAATGTAACTTACACATTTATTGGCCATTTCATGAGGATTTATGGGATCTTATCATGGGTATTCGGTTACGGAAGATGGGGGACGAGTTGGGGGAGTATATTTGAGGCACTTGGAAGTGAAAAACATATCTTATCATCTATCTTTCATCTAGTTTTGTTGGTGATCTTGTTGAACAACATTACCTTCTATTTTTGCATTATGATGTCACTTCAAGCCATGTGTGGCTAAACATTGTATGATTATCTTGGGTTGAAGGTTGTGTAAGACTTGTGCTTTTATTTTATATTTCTAGAATAACAACTCCTTTCTCTTTGAATTGTTTGTTATGGTGCATGATTGATTGTTAGTAAAGTATTGATTTTTATGCTAAACTAATTAGAAACCATACGTTCTTGGTGCCGTTGGCAATCGAGATATCATGGGTATAGTTAGGCTTGGGTAAGGGTTAATTGGTCATCAGATAACAACCTCACGTTCTAGGAATCTGAGTACTTAGTTCCCTTTCATCACTGCAATTGGTCATACACGAACTATGTCTATGTAGTTCTTTCTAGTTGAATGTTAGCACAAAAGTCGAAGCAAACCGGAAACTCAAGATAGTCATTTGTCTCGCAATTGTTCACAACTAAATTTTCATTTTTGCAATTAGCTTAGCATTCCTAAGTTTTAAAATCAAACAATCCAATTCTTGAATTTACTTTTATTGCAATTAGTTAACTTTAGTTAATTTAGAAATAACACATTTTCCACAAACTCCCTGTGTTCGATACCCACTTACCGCTATCTACTTAGTAGTAATTGGATTAAATTTGATTGTGACCACGACATCACGTCAAATTTTGGCGCCATTGCCGGGGAGTAGTGCGCAACGTGTGTTATTTTTGATCCTCTTTAGTTTGTTATTTTTTTTTTGGTTTACGCTGGGTGTGTTAGTGTGCAGGTATTGACAGGTGCATGCATACTAGGAGCTCTCACAAGCTATCACCTTTGGCATTTGATCCGGAAATTGAGCGAACGTTAAGAGGAAACAGAATTTTGCTAAGAGAGAACATAATCAGTGGTTCACCAACAACACCAACTACACCAATCACACCAATTCGATACATGGATCCACCACAACCACCACCCACTACGGGTGAACTCATACCACCATTCATACCATCATCTACTCAACCTTCACCAAACACCACTATTCCAAACATCACTACAATGCCTACTCCACTTCATGATACTACACCAACCAACACCACACAACTGATTACTACTCAAGTTGAGCCTAGTCTTTCCTTTAGCCCTTCAACTACGATTCCACCACTCACTCATTTTTTCCCAGCTTCAGGTCAATCATCCTCAACATATACATTGCCCCAAGGTTCAACTGTCGTTCATGCAACTTCTACATTTAGACCATTGAACCAATCGGGTTTTCAATACTCGACCATTCCATTTGGACAAACTTCGGGTATAGGGGGAGATGGATATGAGGAAGGATATGAGGATTTTGAGGGCTATGATGACGACGGGTATGCTTATGGGGGTGATGGTGATCAAGGGGAGTTTGCTTATGTGCAAGGTCAATCTCAAGGAATGGCAAGTGTTGGTGGAATGCCACAACAACAACAACTCATACCACAACACATTAGACCAAGGCCACAAGGGCCACCAATGCAACGCCCTATACCATTGCAACAAGTTCGGCCACAAAATGTTCAACCACAATTTCAAAGGCCAATTCAACACCCACCGATGCCCCAACAACAAGTTCAACAACCATTCGCACCACAAGGGCATATACCAAGACCAATGGGTCCTATTCGTCCAAGGGGTCGATTGGGTGTACCAAGAAGGCATCTTAGGGAACATGCGAGGGGAATTGAAGCGCATTTTAGGCCGGTAATTACTCACAGCCCTTCACCGGTGGTTATTCCTCACAATAACCAAGGAAGAACTTTTGAAGTGAGAACAAATTCTTTGCAAAGTTTGCCGAAATATAAGGGTCTAGCAACGGAGGAACCCTACTTTCATTTGGAGGCCTATGACTCAATTTGCAATACTTTTGGGAGTCAAGGTTTTTCGGCCGATGATATCAAGTTGGTACTATTTCAATTTTCTTTGGAGGATAAGGCAAAGAAGTGGTTCTACACTTTGCCTTCGGCATCTATTTATACTTGGGCGGAGATGCAACAAATCTTCCTAGACGAATTTTATACCGCTCAAAAGACCAATGATGCTAGAAAGGGGTTGAGGAGCTTTCAACAACAACATGGTGAAATGTTCCATGAGGCATTTGAACGTTTCAATATGATGATCAAAGATTGCCCTCACCATGGAATTGAATTGTGGGAATTAATGAATGCTTTTCACGAGGGGTTGAGTGCCGAAGATGCTCGTGATTTAATGTCTATTACCGGTGGGACTTTTGGTACAAATTACGAGAATGATGATTGGGAGTTTTTGGAGAACATGGCCATTACATCAAAGAGAAAAGCTCAAGCATCAAGGAGAGCACGACCGGCCATTACCCGAACACAAGTGCATGCGGTTGATGATGGTAATGTACAAACTTCTAATCAAATTTACGATGTTTGTGCTATTTTCAATGAAATAGGTCATGCAGCTGAAAATTGCCAAGGAGGTGATGGGCAATACGAAGAGGTTCATGCTGTGCAAGGTCAAGGAGGGGGTGGTAGAAACTATAACATGAATTCCAACACTTACCACCCCGGGTTGAGGAACCACCCAAACTTTCGTTATGGGAACCCTTCAAATCAAGTAAACCCGAATTTCTAAGGAAAGCAAGGATTTCAAAGGCAATATCAAACGGGTCAAAGCTCTTCGGGTGGAAACGAAGTAATGGAGATGTTGAAGGCGATGCAAGTTGAAATGCAACGAATGAATCAACGTGATGAGGTTCGGATGCAAAAGGACGAGGCCCGTGATAAAGCGATTCAAACTTTGACCACCCAAATGGGTCAACTTGCAAGTGAAGTGGCGATATTGAAGAAAGCAAAAGGCCAGCTACCAAGTGACACGGTGATAAATCCCAAAAACATTAAAAGTGTTAATATCAATGTGGTAAGCACCGTTCCTAGTACAAAATTTAATGAAACATTGCTAACTTCTTCGTCTCAAGTGAATGCAGGTTTGGAAAAAGATGCCGAAATCGAGAATGATAAAGAGTATGGAGCGCCAATCGTGCCTATCCGAGTGGGGAAACAAAAAATTCCTCATGCATTGTTGGATTATGGGGCGAGCATGAGTGTGTTACCGGGTGAACTATATGACATGTACGATTTCGGTCCGCTTGAAGATGTAGACACCATGGTGAGTTTGGCGGATGAGAGTTGGAGGCGTCTACGTGGAATGGTTAAGAACGTTATGATGCGGTTGGGAGAATTTGAATACCCGGTGGATTTTCTGGTTTTAGATTATGCTACTACCACGATGGCGTCACAACAAAGGGTGATTTTGGGTCGACCGTTTCTCTATACGACAAATGCTCAAATCGATTGTAGAGAAGGAATCATTACTATGACCGAAAAGAACCGTAAGTTGTCATTTGATGTTCATACTAAGATGATTAATTACGATTTTGTTGTAGCGAAGGATATCGGGTATAGTGAAAAGGTGTTTCAAAGAATGAGAAGAAATCACCCACCGGATCGTGAAGAAAGGCATATGGGTTCAAGCAAGAGCGTATTTGATTACCTACCGAGTCAAAACAAGATGGATGCATTTTGCTCAATGGCACGAGGAAGTGATGGAGATGGCAGGAACCGCTTCTTTGAGCCACCTTAAATAGGGGTGGCACGGTCTGGCTGAAGACCTGAAAACTTAGCGCTGCTCGGGAGGCAACCTGAGGTTCTTCACTGATCTTGTTATTTCTTTAGTTTTCTATGTTTCAGGGCTATGGTAACATTCAAGTGTGGGGAAGATGTGCGGATATTTGTGTGAAGGTGGTGATAGGAAGTCAGATTGTCTCCAACATCGGTTGTGTCAAACTTCGCCAGGTCAATGTACTCTTTCCTTAGTCTTGTTATGTTCTTTAACTTTGAAATAATGGTAGTTAGTTTGTTTGCTGTTGTTAAAAAAAAAAAAGTTTGGTGTGTTAAGCGATCTTTCTCTCAAAACCATACATTGGGACAATGTATCCCAAGTGTGGGGATGAGGGGAAAATTTTGAGAATTTTTGAAAAAAATTGTTAACCAAGCGAAAAATTGTTGAAATTTGAACACTTAATATTGTTCCGCATGACATGCCGACACCCATTCCTAGTCTTTTCTTGGTGAGAATTTGAGCCACATATTATTGTTATTGATATTTCTTTGTTTGAGTGGCGGTGTATGTCGTGTGTTAATAGAACTTGTGTACGAATTCTTGTTAAATCTTAGAATTAGCATGCTTGTGAAAAGGATAGGGGACTTTTAGGTAGCCTCGTCTAGATGTGTGAGAGTGTGGGAATTGGGGGTTGGACCTCATACGTTACATATATGAGCTTGGTATTGTGAGGGGTGGGGGTTTGGTCTTTAGAAAGCCATGTTTGAGCCTTATACCATTCGGTTGCGACCCAAACCTACTTCTTACAAAAACTTTACCTATTGAGATGACCCGGTTTAGGAATTTAGTTTGTGATTGTTGATGTTCTTGTATATATTTTTGAGTTCTTTGCTTAAAAAAAAGAAGAAAGAAAAATATGAGAAAAATACAAAAAGAAGTATTTAGTTGCAATAGTAGTTAAGATGTTGAAGAAGTTGTGTATTTAGTTGATGTTTGCTTTGTTTAGTAGTAGAAATAAAAACCGGGTCCAATCAATGAGCTACTTTCACATTCCCACTATTTCCTACCTTTACACCTAGCCTCGTTACAACCCGTAAGTTCCTTTGATTCATAAGCATGCTAGATATTTGTTAGGAGGAGACTTGATTCTTATACAAGCTTATTGTCGCACACACACACACGCATTGAGTGGTTTTGCATTATATGCTAACAATTCTTGTTACCGAGAGATTTTTGTGAGGGGTGTGTCTTGTGGTATGATTGAAAGTTAGCAAAAGGACGGCACATTTAGCTTGGTTTGCATGTTTGATCGCTTAGGTTTTGAATCGTTTTGAATGGGTTGCTTGGGACAAGCAACGGGTAAGTGTGGGGATGTGACGGGTGGTCCGTAGGACAACCCTTAAACAAGCTAAAAATACATACATCTCATACTTTATTCGGTTTATTGTTTGAACTTAGTAACTACGAGAGATTTGATGTTGCAGGTGTTAAGGCGCTCAAAGTGCAGGATTTAGGAAGCTTGGATGGATGTGGGAAGATGGCATCATTAAGAGATGAAGAAAACAAGTTTTGAGGGAGAAACGAAGGAAAAAGCCCACTCAGCGCCGTAACCTACGGCTAGGGGCCGTAGGTTACGGCCATCAATGATCCACAAGTGCACTACCGTAAAACAGAAGGTTCATGCCGTAAAGAACATTCAGAGCCGTAACCTACGGCCCTCAGCCGTAGGTTACGGCACCCTATGTTGACCATGGAGCTGCTGACAGCCGTAACCTACGGTTGGGAGCCGTAGGTTACGCCTCCGACTGATCTCAAAATGTAACTTACACATTTATTGGCCATTTCATGAGGATTTATGGGATCTTATCATGGGTATTCGGTTACGGAAGATGGGGGACGAGTTGGGGGAGTATATTTGAGGCACTTGGAAGTGAAAAACATATCTTATCATCTATCTTTCATCTAGTTTTGTTGGTGATCTTGTTGAACAACATTACCTTCTATTTTTGCATTATGATGTCACTTCAAGCCATGTGTGGCTAAACATTCTATGATTATCTTGGGTTGAAGGTTGTGTAAGACTTGTGCTTTTATTTTATATTTCTAGAATAACAACTCCTTTCTCTTTGAATTGTTTGTTATGGTGCATGATTGATTGTTAGTAAAGTATTGATTTTTATGCTAAACTAATTAGAAACCATACGTTCTTGGTGCCGTTGGCAATCGAGATATCATGGGTATAGTTAGGCTTGGGTAAGGGTTAATTGATCATCGGGTAACAACCTCACGTTCTAGGAATCTGAGTACTTAGTTCCCTTTCATCACTGCAATTGGTCATACAGGAACTATGTCTATGTAGTTCTTTCTAGTTGAATGTTAGCACAAAAGTCGAAGCAAACCGGAAACTCAAGATAGTCATTTGTCTCGCAATTGTTCACAACTAAATTTTCATTTTTGCAATTAGCTTAGCATTCCTAAGTTTTAAAATCAAACAATCCAATTCTTGAATTTACTTTTATTGCAATTAGTTAACTTTAGTTAATTTAGAAATAGCACATTTTCCACAAACTCCCTGTGTTCGATACCCACTTACCGCTATCTACTTAGTAGTAATTGGATTAAATTTG
Organism: Helianthus tuberosus; assembly: GCA_030545235.1. Classification (NCBI taxonomy): domain Eukaryota; kingdom Viridiplantae; phylum Streptophyta; class Magnoliopsida; order Asterales; family Asteraceae; genus Helianthus; species Helianthus tuberosus. Next base: position 17,635,708 of record CM060407.1, read on the forward strand.
ATTGTGACCACGACATCACGTCAGAACCGATCCTTCCTCAAGAGGATTGGAACCTAGCACTTGGAATCCACAATCCTACCGGTTGGGATGACATTCCGGCGGAACCTTCTCTTGAAGAACTCCAAGAAGTCCCGGTGGAAGTTGCACCTCCTCAAACCAATGCCAATGAGCCCGCTTTTCTTCTCCCTAGGGATATAGAAGAGTGGCTCGCCGACGTGTGAGGAACCCATAACCGGAGAAAAGAGTTTTTCAAGCCACATCTAACCGAAAGATTTACCTTTTCGGAAATTTTTCTAATAGAATAAGTAGTAGGCTAGAACTCCTTGGTTTAGATTTCTTGTGTTTCTTTGACCTAACTATCTAGTATTTTAATTTTAGGACTATGATGTAATTCTCTCTATGACTTAATGAATGATGGTTTTAGTTAATTTGGTGTTTGGATGGTGCTAAAATGAATAAAACACACTTGAGATGGCAAAGGAAACAAGGGAAGCTTGAACCAGCACCCCATGCAGGAAAACATGGCCATCCGACGATTTTCTTCGTTTACAGTAAGCTCGGCACGGGCCGTGTCCGCCCAACACGGCCCCGTGCTGCACTGTCTGCAGAAAAGACCCAGTTCAGGTAACTGGACACGGGCCGTGTTCACCCAACACGCCTGAACACGGCCCGTGTCCAGGCTTCTGTTTCCCTCGATTTAATATTGTTACTGGCACTTGACCACGGGGCCGTGCCCGGACAACACGGGGCCGTGTTCAGCGCCCAGTAACACCAAATTTTTGTTTAAATCACACCTTTTACACATTCAATCAACCTAAAAACTTATTTTTGGGACACATTGAGGACAATGTGTAATTTAAGTGTGGGGGGATGCTAAAACCTTGAATCTTGCAAGTCCTAAATACAAGCCTTACACAAAACTCTATAGAACCGCTAATCACCCCAATTTTTTTTCAAAAAATTTTCATTTTTTTTACTTGTCTAGGTTTAACTTGGGAATTTCAAAGTTCTAAAAAGATTATATTTTTACAAATTTACAACCGATAGCGTCGTGATAAAAAGAACCAACATAAGAAAATTATGAAAAGGCATAACAAGCTTAGTTAAAATTTAATTATATATACTTGATCACATAAAAACCCATTCCCACAAAAGTGAGTTTTGAGCCTTTATTGAGCATACAAATATATATCTTTAAATTAAATGCTCATTTTTCGTTTCTTGTGTGAATAGCCGCTTGGTTCTTACGACTCTAGAACTTGCCATGACGATACATTCCCGGTCCTTACCAACTTAAACCCGAGTAAGTAAATGATGGAGGCATTAGGACTAACCATTTTTATTTCTACACCATTATTTTTTTTTTTTTACCACCTAACCAAAATCCCCCTAGTTAGCCTCTTTGAGCCTAAACCTTTTCATTTCATAACCCAAACCAAACACCATTTCACCCACCAAAACCTTTTTCATTTTTAACCCTTTATTTTAGTAACTAGCTCGGTTTTTCGTATGACTTTTAAAATATATATATATAATTAGTGTTGTTGATGAAGCAAAAGAAAAAAATAAACAAACAAGTTCATAAAAAACAACTTTGTTTGAATAATAGCTTCATCAAAATAAAAAGTTGAAAAATAGAGTCTTACGAAAACCGACGCTTGTTACACTTTTTGCCCTTTTTCTACTAACCACTAACCCAACCACCTACCTTTAACCCAAGCCTAACCCTTCACCCAAAAAGTCCTCTTGATATTTACAAAGGTATATAGTTAAAAAGGAGGAGGATTGATTGCTTGGCAAGCCTATGGTAGGAGTAAGTTCCATGCCGCTCTCGAGTGATCCACTAAATTATATCTTCGGCCGAGTGTTGAGTGATCCCCGTGAGGTATGTGAACTTGTATATAAATAGAATTTTAAAGAGGCATGTTATACCCTAATAAGTAATTTATCTTATGAAAATTTTAAATAAATCATGACGAATAGGATTGTAAATAAATAAAAATAAAACTTAATAAAGAATCTTGGAAATCCCGACACTCTATGACAAGCCCAAAAACTTTCTCTTCTACCCATTCCATTTGAGAGTGTAAAGCCACATTATAAAGAGTTTTGCTTGAGGACAAGCAAAGATTCAAGTGTGGGGGTATTTGATGTGTGCAAAATGCAACATATAAATTACATCAATTGTGGCCTAAAACTAACCCTTTTTTAGTACTAATGTTGGAAAAAGTGTGCTTTTGTCTTCCTTTTGTATTTTCAGGATTAAATGAGCTCAAATTAACAAAAGAAGCAAAAAGACAGCAAAATCTAACATAAATACAAGAAAATGAACAAACGTGACAGGCCCGACCCCACGACAGCATCTTCCCAAGCAAAACAAGAAGACAGAAGACTGAACACGCCCCGTGCTCAGCCAGCACGGGGGCGTGCCCAAGTGTCAGCAGAAAAGACAAAGTGGTAGAAACTTCTATTGCCCACCACGGGGCCGTGCTCAGTGGGCACGGGGCCGTGCTCAACTATAAGATTCGCAGAATCTAGGCAAATCTTCATAGTACAGATATGCTTCTGCACACGGGGTCGTGCTCAGCGAACACGGGGGCGTGGTCAACTAATAAAGACAAGAGCAATTAATGAAGAAAGAGAAGGATGTGGACACGGGGCCGTGCCCACTGGACACGGGGCCGTGCCCACTGGACACGGGGCCGTGCCGAAGCTTCTGTTCAGCCTATAAATAGGAGTGCTTGGCTCAAGCTCAAACCATCCCTTGGCACACCACCTCTCTCACACTTCACCCACCACCCACAACCACCATAACATCATCATCCACCACCATCATCCATTGTCCATCATAGAGTGTGTCAGTCGTCTCGGGATCCAAGATTGATCGTAAGAGTTCTTGACAATCAAGGCCATGTTTGCCTAAGTCTCTTACATCACTTGGTGAAGACAAGTGTCTAGTGTAATACTTTTTATTTTTAATCTTTTCGCACTTTTTAATTGGTTATGTATTAATGACTTTAATAACTAGTTTCTTATGTTGAAGGTGATTCTTCCTTATCGTTTGTCCGTGGTGTCTTGGCATTATTTTACTGTCTATATAAAATAAAAGATTTTCACCATTCATATCTCCACGGTCTATATGGAGGTATGTTGGCTACCTGGTCGGGGGTTAAGGGAACGGTTTGGTAAGAGTCTTGCCGTTGTTCAGCGTTTAGAGATCCTGCAAGGGACCTGGGTCAAATTTAGTAGGACCTCCTTCAATACTTAACGGTATTGGATGGCGGGGGTCCAAACTCTTTGATCCCCTCATAAGTTAACTACTATTAATACTATAACCCGGCTACATAGGACTGTATCCGTGCTGACTCAGACTACTTAGTCGAGGGTAACGTCACCTTCAAAAGAGGGGCCTACCATAATTTGCATTAATAACTTAATTAATTATCTTTCAATAATCCGACCCTTTAGGATTGTATCCTTGCTTACTCAAACTACTGGGTTGAGGGTAACGTCACCTCCAAAAGAGGGGCCTACTACAATAACTAAGATAATCTCTTAAATAAGTGCAAAAGTGCGGAAATAATCAAAGGTTACACTAAACACGAGTCGGAACCAAGTGATTCATCTTGTCTATCTGTTTTTCTTTTATTTTTATTTTTCAGCATTTTAGTTAGTTTTTATTTTTCTAGTTTAAAACTTTTTTTTTCTAACTTTTTGATTTGATTAGACGTTGAGGATAAACCGGTATTAAAAGCTCTTGTTTCCTTGGACGACCTCGGTATCTTACCAACACTATACTACGCTCATGATGGGTGCACTTGCCCATATGTGTGTTTAGTGTTAGTAAATATCGTGTTTAATAAATTTAAAACTTGGCTAAAAAGTGTTAAAAAGGGCTTAATATATACATTAAAAACTAATAACACTCACGCACATCAGTCACGGAGAGAACCCCCATTCTCCCTGTGGCGAGTCTAACGGTGGTTGTTTTGCAGTTATTGTGAAGAGAAGAAGATCTGTCACCCACGAACCGAACGAGGAGGAACCAACCCTTTTATACAAAATCAAACCCCCTGGTTTAGTTGATTCCGATCAATTAACCAGTGTTTCTTCACTACTCCATTTTACAAATAGTTTGCTTTTGACACCCTAATTTTGTAGTAGTTTCCTTTTCAGCCCCAACTTTGTTATAGTTTCCTTCTTACCCCAAAACTTTATCAAACTTTATCTTTACCTTTTCTTAGCCCTTAGGTTTAGAAAATGCAATTTTTAACACTTAACTTTTTATAAACTTTTTAAATGTCACTTTGACCCCTCGAGAGTTTCTGTCTTGACGACATCGGCTTTGCCTTCCTCCCCCCATACTTTCACGGGTGTTTCAATTTTAGCCCCTTAACTTTGGTATCTTCAAAGTTTCATAAAATGCCAAATTTAGTCCCAAAACTACTACTCCATTTTACAAATAGTTTGCTTTTGACACCCCAACTTTGTGGTAGTTTCCTTTTGAGCCCCAACTTTGTTATAGTTTCCTTCTAACCCCAAAACTTTATCAAATTTTATCTTTACTCTTTATTAGCCCTTAAGTTTACAAAATGCAATTTTTAACCACTTAACTTTTTATGAACTTTGTAAATGTCACTTTGGCCCCGTCAAGAGTTTTTGTCTTGACGATATAAATTCGAGTAAGTCGGGTCGCGTGTATTACATTATGATTGTACGATATAAATTCGATTTACGTTATGTTTTGATCCAATCGCAATGCAACTATATGATACATTGAGTTCAATCAGATACGTCAAAACGTGCGTTTTCACATGGTTAACACATCACATAACGATTGGACTAATCCGTTCGATATTTGCGAAGTACCCGCGCCGCAACGCACGCGGGTCTTATTACTAGTATAATCTTAAAAGGCAAAGTCGGTGGATTTTCACCGGCTTTTCCTTCCAGCCCCTGTACTTTAATGATATTGCAATATTAGCCCTTTGATTTTGGTACCTTTAAAGTTTCATAAAATGGAAAATTTAGTCCCTAAACCTTCTTCTTTGAATTTCCAAAACCACAACCTCATCTTTCAAACTTTGTCAGCACCAACCCTCTAGTTTGGTTTTCCACCATCACCCCCTTAGCTCTTACACAGTTATGCCACCAGGCACCAACCCTCTTCTTTTATATTTCCACCAACACCCCCTCATCTTTTACACATTTTTCGCCACCACCCCTATACTTTTAGACTTTTCTTTTTTACCCCTTGCACTATTACTCCATTTTTACACCCACCAAACTTTAAAAAAATTGCAATTGTAACCTCTAGACTACAACTCCTACTTTTCCAAATGCCAGTGCACTGTGTTTTACGAAATGTCTTAGGCATTGTGTTTTTACACTTTGTGTCTACATTTGTGTTTTACACTTTTTTTATAATTGTTTTTTACGCACTGCGTTTTACGAATCGTGTTTTGTCATACTATATGTTTCCACCCGTCGCGCGCCGCCGCAACGCGCGGCGAGCAAAATACCAGTATATTCTTAAAATCAATGGTCGGTGGTTGTCACATCACAACCACCGCCATCTTCTATATATATAAATGTCTGCCACACAAGGAACTAAAACAAGAGGCGTCTCTGAGAATTCACATACACTACGCCAAAATAGGGATACAGCCACACAAAAAAATGTGACTATATGTCTTTCGCCTCACATATTTTTTCCCGGTCAAGTGTGACCAAAGCTCGAGTCATTGTAGGTATCATACGGCCACACATACTTTTTAGTGGCCGTAGAACTTAAAAGTGTGGCTAAAGGGTACCAACCTTTTTGGTTAAATTTAACATTTCTTCCATTAAGTGTGGCTAAAGGATAGCAACGGCCACATGTACTTACTTTAAGCGTGACCGCTATTGCTATATAGTCACATAAATTGCCAAAAAAATTGTTTTAGCCACATCATATAAAAAAAGGTGTGGCAAAAATGTTGTTGTAATCGAGCATTTTGCCTATTAAGTGTGGCTAAAGGCTAGCAACGGGCACATGAATTATTTTAAGTGTGGTCGTTTCTATTATATAGTCACATAAACTTACTTTAAGTGTGGTTGTTTCTATTATACAGACACACAAACAATAAACAATGTGGCTAATGGTTATTTATAGTCACATGAATGAAATTTTGTAATTTTAAGTGTGACTATTGTCTAACCTTTGGTCACACATCTTTTTTTTTTCTTATGGCAATTTCTATCATTATGTCACATAAACAAGAAACAAAGTGACTATGGTGTGACTATTGTCTAACCTTTGGTCACACATATTTGTTTATCCCATAACATTTGCTATAATTTCGTCACACAAACAAAAAAACAATGTGATGAGTGGCCGGTTCTATTATATAGTCATATTAATTTATTGTAAGTGTGGCTAGAAACGTTTACTAGACACACAACATTTTTGTAATGTTAAGCGTGGCTATTGTCTTGTCTTCGGTCACACATATTTGTTTTCCCATGACTTTTGCTATAATTTCGTCACACAAACCAAAAACAATGTGACAAGTTGTGGCCGATTCTATTATAGTCACATAAATTTATTGTAAGTGTGGCTATTGTGTTATCTTTGGTCACACATATTTGTTTACACGTGACTTTTGCTAGAATTTCGTCACACAAACAAAAAAACAATGTCACAAAAGTGTGGCTAATGGTTATGTATAGCCACATGAAATTTGTAACTTTAAGTGTACTTATTGTCTAACATTTAGTCACACGTAATTTTTTTTCCGTGACATTTGTTATGGTTCAGCCACATAAAAAGAAGAAATTGGCGAAAGTGTGACTAACAATTATGTATATCTCTATGAAATTTTATAATTTAAGTGTGGCAATTGTCTAACATTTAGTCACACGTACTTATTATGGTTTTATGTGGTCATTTTCATAAAATTAGCTATTTTATTTTCAAATTTTTTTAAAATTAAAACAATAGTAACCATGGAAAACCTAAAAACCAAATGATATTAACAATAATAAACCAAAATCCATACATAAGTTTTCAATTTAAATACAAATTAAAGACGTAAACTTCTAATCAAAACATATCTACAAAAGTTGCAAAGGGAATGCCTCTACACATAAACTAAGAACTAATTCCAGGTTGTTATCTTCAAATCCATATACTCACTGCTTTTGGACTTGAAAGTGTTGCAAATTTTTATCCAGTCGTTTTGCCTTTGTGGAATGCTCCAAATCTTGATTGCAAAATCAATGACCAACCTCCCGACATTAATGAGATCCGAGCTTTCTGAACTGCTCCATCCCAATAAAAGCAAGTCCGAATACATGGTCTCCAATGCAAATATTAGATGGAAAAACGTGTATGAATAACTCACTGGTTTTGCTAACACTTCTTTCTTGCCTTGGCCTGATTCCAGCTCCTCCGATTCTAAAAATGGTGATTGCTCACCTGTTGTGAAAGGTGAACTAAATTGTTAGTTTCATGAATCCAATTTGGAAACAAAATGCAATTTATTTGATCAAAGTACAAGTATTTTCTGCTCTCTCGGAGAAGATGGAGGGGACATTAATGTTGTCGAAGAACTGAATATAAAACTAATAAAACAATTATAATCATGCCAAGAATTAGTGTACCTGTGGTGACGGCTTTGGAACTGTTTAAACCATTGCATGCGTAACACCACTCCAAGGGCATTGTTGGGCGAAGCCGTGTGCTTTCCCGTGCCCATTTAGCCAGGAGTCGAGGGAGACCAGGAACAATGTTCTACAAATTTTTCCTTGGGTCTCAATTAAACCAGGAATCCCCCGAGGCTTGTTGGGGCGCATTTTTCTCTTGCATGTGCTTCTGATTAACAATAAAATAGCCAAGCAATTATGCAACTTTAATCCGACTTGGTTACACAGTTTATTAACAAAATTATGCGGATCACATTAGCCCTCAATAACGATGACTCATTTGGGTGCTTCTTTTTACAAAACTAATCCCAAAACTGTACAACAAGTAGGAGACTCCTGGTCTGCTTTTGAGCCAGCTCTAAAATGTCGTAACATACTTTCCAAAACTGTACATTTGGTCAATGGAAGTCACTAAAACAAGTAATCAAAATCGCTACTTAAAAACTATGAATGCAATTAGGTGTGGGCTCAAAAATTGTCTCCACCACTCAACATGTAATGGTATTTAGAAAATGCACTTAAAAGGTAAAAAAACATATAACAATTATTAGTTGGGTTCATTGGCCTTTATCAAAGCAGGTGATACATCATAGAGTCAAAATGATCACACACTATATCACAATAATATATGCAAACATATGGAAAAGTCAATGAAGAAACTTGCATAGCTGATTGTAGAAGCTACTTAGCTACCCCCCCCCCCCATTTTAAAATTGGTAAAATAATAGGTTGTGGTACTTTGGTTAATCAAATAGCGAGCATACACCAATAGGGTGGTGGTATTAAGAAGTATATAGATACAATTAAACTAAAATCGAAACAACATAACGCAACCCAAAATAAAAGAATCAAACCATATTCAACTATAATAAATTGGTAAACATAACTTATATAGACACGAAAGAGTCGCAGGCTACCGTAATGGTGCTGCAGTGATGGCGGCTACCGTAGTAGCGTTGTGCGTTAACAGTTGACGCCCCAAAAATCTACCGCGACGAGTGACTGGTTCTTGTGATGCTTCTAACGGTAAACTTCTGTCAAACACAGCCTGCACAGATATGAGAAGATAATTAACAATTTATGGTAATAAGATGTTCAAGATACAAACAAAACAAGATTACTTAAGGTTGTAATAACTAATAATGAGGACATTAAAGTGTTGTAGCTTACAACATACAGATCTCCACCTGTTACAAGATCTCCCTCGCCTGGCATCACATCACAACTAATAGCCTTCTGGACTCCTGCTCCTCACCAGGCTGAGGCTCCTGCTTACGAATCCATACGGGCTCCTTGACCTCGAGTAACACCTCTCTCTATACCTTTTGTCTCGGGGCGAAATGGAGTTGTTCCACATTAAATCACACATTATAACCGATCACATATGTACCTGATGTTTATTCTCCACTAGTCAACATTAAACCTCCTGAATCGCTAACAACAATTTAAAACGCAAACTCAAATTAAACAATATACCAGAAACATACGTACAGTAAGAGGCAAGTAAATCTCTAACCGTCGCATTTAGTAGAGCAAACTGTGGACATTAGTATCACCCATACCTAACACAACCGCACCATTGGCAAACCAAGCGATGTTCCCTGTCTCTAGCGTGATTATTCATGATTCGATTTCTATGTTACCACATATTAAACAAAAACGATAAGTTTTAGAAGATTTTGGGAGATGGAGTCTTGTGCAATTGGGGAAGGAGGAAGTTAGGGTTTAGAATAAAGATGTAGATGGAAACTGAAATTTAGCGGTGAAAATCTAAAAAAAATTTGAAATTTTTGGACGAAAATTTTAGTGGCTAATAAACTATTATTTATCACAGAAACTAATATATGTATATAGATTTTATATAAATTAATGCATACGGAGTGGGATGGGCATTTGTTATCGGGTATATTTGGTATCAATATACATTTTTCCCATTTGTTTGGTACCGGTACCGGTTCAGTATCGGCATTTTGGTCTATTTACCGGTACCCATTTTCCCTGTTTTTTTTATATTGGTGCTTTCGATACCAGTACAGGTTCAGTACTGGTCCAGTACCATGTTCATTCCTAATAGAGAGCTTTAAAAAGTAAATTGAAGTTATGTTTTATTTTATAAATCTTATATGTAAATTTAGAGATGGCGCAATGGGTCGGGTCTGGCTAGTCCTATACCCATATCTGGTTGTTAAATCATGTCTCATACTCAGCTCAAAACTTGACGTAATCTACTAAACCCCAATATGTCTCGTTAAAACATGTATGATCAACTATCGTCCATCATGATATGTCAAGGCCCAATATTGTTCTTTACAACATGTATGATCTACTATTGTCTACCGTGATCCATTAACGCCCAATATGTCCGTTAAGACATGTATGATCTACTATTGTCCATGGTCATCCATTAAGGCCCAATATGGTCCATTAAACATGTATTAACTACAATTGTCCATTGTGATCCATTAAGGCCCAAAATGATCTATTAAGACATATATAATCTACAATTGTACATTGTAATCCATTAAGGCCCAATATGGTCGGTCCATTAGGACGTGTATGATCCTACCATTGTCTATTGTGATCCATTAAGGTCTAACATGGTCTTTTAAGACATGTATGATCAACTATTGTCTATTGTGATTCATTAAGGCCAAAGATAGTCCATTAAGACATATATGATCTACTATTGTCCATTGTGATCTGTTAAGGCCCAATATGATCCATTAAAACATATTTGATCTACTTTTATCCATTGTGATCCATTAAGGCCTAATATAGTCCATTAAGACATATATGATCTACTGTTGTCCATTGTGATCCATTAAGGCCCAATACAGTACATTAAGATAATAGTATGATCTACTATTGTCCATCGGATCCATTAAGGCCCAACATGGTCCATTGAGACATGTATGATCTACTATTGTCCATTATGATCCATTAAGGCCTAACATGGTCTATTAAGACATATATTATCTACTATTGTCCACTGTGATCCACTAAGGCCGAACATGGTCTATTAAGATATGTATGATCTACTATTGTCCTTTTTGATCCATTAAGGCCCAAGATAGTCCATTAAGACATGTATGATGTACCATTATCCACTATGATCCGTTAAGACCCGACATTGTCCATTAAGAGATGGATGATATACTATAGTCCACTGTGATCCATTAAGGTCCACTATAGTTCGTTAAGACATATATTATCTAATATTGTCCATGGTGATCCATGAAGGCCCCATATAGTCCATTAAGACATGTATGATCTACTATTATTTGTTGTGATCCATCAAGGCCCATTGTGGTCCATTAAGACATGTATGATTACTAATGTCCATTGTGATCCATAATGGTTCATACCCTATGTTCCCGAGTAGGGTATGATCAGGTCCAGTAAAACCATTGGGACCGGGAATGGGCATGGGTCTAGGCATTAATGCCCGGTTTAAAAGAAAGTTTTTGTTTTTATCATTTTACACAAAAGTAAATTTATTTAAAACTTAAATTTGGTTTGTAATTTGTATAAATAATTAAAATAAATTACAATAACATAACTTTACATAAGTACAAATTATTTGCGCTATAATATGCATTTCTAAAAAATTAAATATAAAAGTTGTAAAGTAAACATAAACCTATACTTTAAAAGTTCGGGTATTAAAAAAACCCGGGTATCGAGTATAAGATATAACCGGTTCCGAGTATTTTCAAGTATAAATCGGGTACGGTTATTGAGCTCAAAATGTATACCTTATTCATACCATATGGGTGAGGTCGGTTTCTAGTATAAAATACCCGGGTACAAAGAAACCGGTTCGTTTTTTCACGGGTCTGGTGCCGTGTACGATTTTTGTACACTTCTAGTATGATCTACTATTATCCATGTAAAAGTTTTGTTACTTTAGACTTTTTGTGTGTTATAATTATATAGCTCAAATTTGTAAAAAAAACACACACACACACACACACACAAACACTAATAAAAACGTTGACTAAATAACAAACATTCGTCAATTGTGTATTTGAAATCTCGTCTTTAAAAATAAGATAAATATATAGTTGGTAATCATTTAAATTATAAACAACTTACTAAAGATTAACAAAGAAAAGAATGCTAAACTGGGAACACATATTGGACACTTAGGAATGCTAAACTATTGTTGTTTTAACTACATCTGAATGACTTGTAGGTGTACAGACACATCTTATAACTTGGGTTCCTCTTGTAAACCTTCTCTCTTCCTTCAGCCACAGCCACACACTATATATCCTTCTCAATACCTCATATCCTCTGAATCTCTTCATTAAAAACCTTATTTCTAGCTTATAGCTTCCATTTTGTCCCCAAGATAGTCTAGACTTTATGCCTCGGCCATCTTGACCCACTACACCACTAAGTTTTTGGAATAAAGGTTCCCACCCGAAATGAAATTAACATGAAAAAGAATGCATACATGAAAATGAACTTACGGGAACCAAGTTGCTAGTACCAACACACTATATACCGAATATTAACCACGACCCAGTTAAACACACGCCAAAACGCACCCCTCCCACCCTTTCGGAACCTGTATGGACACCAAAACTCACACAGCAAAAGAATCACAACCCTTTGCCCAACCCCTTCTGAAAGCATATGAAGTCGCGACCAACAGAACCTGAATAATCTTTTCTTCAGCTTCCTAGCGGTCTTGACCTCTATTATTAACAGACCCAATCAGCAAGCACATCTAACCTACAACAGAATACCACAAACCATACCCACTAGGTTTAAATGTCGAATACTTAAATCATAAACTTGATCATTTACACAAAAAAGGCTTACGGCCACACAAAAAACACTTGATCTGTTTTGCTCATTTCGACCAACCATTTTTTTTGTAATTTGGGTGAGCATAGCTCCTCTCAAGAAGACGTCTTCATTAGGCGACACGTTTGAATCCTGGTTGAGAATACATTAAATCATAAGTACAAACTTATAAAAATATGCCTACTAGATTACTGCTTTGAATCCGGCCAGGGTGCAAACGAGCCAAGCCAAGCCCGAGCTCAACTAAGCTCAAGCTCGAGCTTGTTTAATTTATGAGAGTTCGAGCTCGGCATGATTCGAGCTTTATTTTTAAAGCTCGAGCTCGGCTCGTAGGTAATTTTTCAAGCTCGAGCTCGACTCATTTTCTATTTGTTAGTTAATTTATGTTAATTATAATATTATGTTATATATAATTTAGTTATTTTTTCATAACTTTATTATTATTTAAATATATATTTAATATAGTAATAAAAACTTATATAAACAATAGGCTCACAAGCCGGCTCGATAAGTGATGCTCAAGCTCATTTACTAAACAAGCTTGTTTCTTAGGCTCGGGCTTAGACTCGAGCTCGTTTAAGCTCGGCTCGTTCGAGCTTTTATTTCAAGCCGAGCAAGCTGAACAAACTTAATAATGGGACCTCAATGTGTCCTAAACATAATTTCAGTAGACGTTTAACCATTAAACATATATGATTACATAATACAAACTAGCAGGGCTGGCCCATATGATCCTACTCTTTTCACACATGTTCATAAGAAAGTAGAAGGCCTGCAAACATCAAGAAAGAATAAAAATGCCATAAGACATTTGTATCAGTTAAAGAACTCACTATCTTGTTTGCAACCATGAATAACTTTAGCAATGTTACTAGATTCAAGTGCGGCTTACAGTCCGACAAAAGAACTTTCCATTCTTAATGGCAGGGGTGGACCTACATATATTGGTCTAGGTTCACCCGAACCCACTAAGTTTCAAAATTTGAATTGAGCGGTTATATAAAAAACTTGAAACGAACCCATTAAAAAAATCTGGAGTGAACATCATCATCATCATCATCATACTCAGTATATCCCATCAATAGCAAAGCTAAGGTAGGGTCTGAGGAGGGTGAGATGTAGACAGCCTTACCTCTACCCCATAGGAATAGGGTCTGGAGTGAACATGTACAATAAAATGAAAAAAGTGTCTAATGGTTAGATGGTGGAATTTTAAGCACATGTTTCGGGATCGAGCTTTCTTTCTAACAAACTTTTTGTTTACTTTAAAAGCACAGGTTGCTGGTTCCTTCTATGTGGCTCTGTTTGTGCAAGGTCAGCTTGTCTTATTGACCATCTTCCAAACTTTACGCCAAAACATTACATTATTTTTTGTAATTTTAGTCAAAAGTTGTGGTTATATATTGTATGATACATCAAATAAACAGCAAGCATGTATCTTGTTTACTGCAAAACTAACTCCAAATCATACAAAATGCAAAAAAACAACAAATTACCTTATATTTGTGGCTTTGGATAGGAATGCACCAGCAACTATTAACAGCAAGGTAATGTATATATGTTCATTTAGGCCAACTAGCAAACAATTATAATTTAAAAGGAGAATGAAAACCCTTGTTTGAGAAGTCTTTGCTGAAAAACATCAAAAAATGTGAATCAAACAAAAGGCGTCTAAGGCGGCGTAAGTAGCTTGGTCTTGTGTAAGAGGAAATAGAGACCAGTTGCTGCATCAAAGTTCCTGAAAAAAGAAAGAAAATCACTCATATTTAGCCTAATTAACCTCCAAACAACCAAAACTGGTGTAAATAACCACAACCAAGGGCTCATTAACCTCCAATTCAAACTCACAATCCGTATATGACTAGCAAATATCACAAATATCAAGTCCAATTAACATCTTAGGGCTTTAATCATGACAAAACCACACATGTTTAACCTAATTTACATCAAACTGTAAACTAAAACTACAATACTCCTTCTGAGTAAAAAAAAAATTACCATATGACTTTAGATCTCTCAGAGTGTCCACTGAAGATGTTTTTGAATTAGCCCGCCTACATCCGGAGGAGGAGGAAAGTGAAAATCGATATGAGCAATCTCATTCTAGCTTGCTAAAAACTGAATCATACCCTTAATTTGGGCTGCGGAGGAGAGTAGATGAGAGGAGAGCGTTGATGATAAGTGGTAACTAAACCTGGTTAGGGTTTTGTGGAAGTTGGAATTGGCGGTGGCCGTGGCGAACATACACCGGAGATACGGTGGAGATATCATGAACTTGGTGGGGTTTAATTTAGGTTTTGTGTAGGTAGGGAATTTTGGGGGGTTTTGAGGAAGAAGGAAATGATTAGTCACAAGTAAATTTTCCTGTGTCCATTTACTAACTTTAGTCACACAAACATGTTTTATCAAGAAATACCTAGTTGGTCATATTTAGTCTCATGAATTTGTAAGTGTCTATATGTATTATCTTTTAGTCTCAACATTAAAAATCAGTTGTGGCAGATAGTTACAGATGGTCACACTTTTCTAGTGTGGCTAGTGATTGTCACAGTTTGTTATTAAACATATGACTAAAGGTTTCGAAAAGATGTGTTTTCGTCATATGAATCAAGAAATCAAACAAATAAAGTGACAATAGGTTATATTTGGCTACACTTTTCTAGTTGTGGCTAGTAAATGTCACAGTTTTTTTTAAAAGTGTGGCTAAAGGTTTTGATATGTTATACAATTGTCACATTAATAATAAAATGTATGGCTAAGTGTTTTGAGCTGTTATACAATGGCCATGTTAATAATAAAATGTGTGGCTAAAAGTGTATTAAAATATTATAAATGACCTTTAGCCACACATTTAATCAAAATTGTGGCAAGCCGCTAAAGCCCAGTTTTGACATAGTGATACCCTGTTCGAGCTTTAAAAAATATGCCCTTCTGTTATGTTTTATTATTATTTAAAGAAAATCAAATTAGTATTGGGTTCAATAAACCTAATTCCAAGTAGGTTAAATTCTAAACCATAAAAATGATTTGTAAATGGGCCTATATTGGAAGTGGTATGTGTTTACTATTTAAAAAAAATAACATATATGTATCGGATTCTTTTTAAATCGCATGCCCCTCGAAATCGTGGGCCTTGTGCGGAGGTCCTCCCCGCACATCATCAAAGCCTCCTATGACTAAAACCTTAAACTTGGTTTGGTGGTTGGTATGTATGAATTGCACCGAGAGTATAGGGTTCGATTCCCCCCGCCTTATTATTTTTTTTTCTTTGAGATTGCAATGCCAGCATCCAGACAAAAATATTACATTGGTGGGTCAATTAGATATGATTCATTAAAACCAATATATAGGGCTGTGCAACGGTTCAGAACCGGACTGAACCGAACCGAACCGGAACCGTTTAATTCTAAATATAAGAACCGGAACCGAACCGTATTCTAGCGGTTCTGGTTCGGTTCGGAACCGGGTTAAACGGTTCTTGCGTAAACGGTTCTTGCCAGAACTGGTTGTCTATTAAATCCTAAAAATAACAACAAAATTAAAAAATTAAAACAATAAACTGTGTATATCATATAACTAAGAGTTGTAACATCCAAAAGTCAAACCGATGAGAGTAAAAGTAGCAACAATCAAATGTTTTAAACCGAAAGTATACAATCTAAAAAAACAAAAGTTAACTAAAAAACTTTTAGTTAACCATCATAAAAACTTCATTCAAACATTGTATCAAAACTATTTTTATATCTTTAATACTAGATACATTTTTTAAATATAATATTTAAAGTTTAAATGAATTAATAGGGTTTTTAAATATATTATTTAAAGTTTAAAACCAAACTGGTTCTAGCGGTTCTTTAAACGGAACCGCCGGTTATAACCGGAACCGAACCGGGAACCGTTTTCTCCCAAACGTAAGAACCGGAACCGGACCCGAAATCCAACAATACGGTTCATATCTGGCGGTTCTGGTTCGATTCCCCGATTCTGGCGGTTCAGAACCGTAAATTGCTCATCCCTACCAATATATATCATTTAACTTACTGTTTTATCATTATTTAACTAATGTTTTTTTACACTAGAATTAAGTATTCTTTATTTTTTCATCAAAATTAATCAAGTATTTAAATTCACACAACCTTTTTAATTGCTAAATCAATATATTCTTTCATATGAAAAAAATCATTTAGTTTTCTTAAGTTAATTAATGAATTAGATTTCATTTTTGGTATATTACGATTTTATTTTGTGGGTTTTTCCTTTCGGTTGTTACAGCTAGCGATTGGTGGTACGGTATCGGTAACTTACGAGTCGTGTAGCGTAACAAACTGAGCCAACATCTACAAGTTTAAATTACTTTTACAACTTTACACCGCAACGTGCTTAACTACGTTAATGTCTAAATTACTTTTACGACTACACTGCAACGTCTGAGACACTCTTTTTTATCTATGTCTAATGCCGTTAATGTCACGAAGTAACGTGTATAACAAGGTAAAAATGCGTAATGTTACGTGCACACACTACACGTTAATGACATCATTGTGCCGGGTAAAACGAATTCAATAACGCGACGTAGCTGCCGCAACGCGCGGCATAGTTCAAAATTCTAGTTCTATATGAAATTACAATATACTCTTGTGTATATATTAAATTATAGTTTTCCTTAGATTTTCTGCGTGTTACATGAGTGATAAATAATTACTTGATACATTATCAATTAAAAGTTAATTCGCTGATTTCTCTTGTCTTAGCAACATTAGCTATTTGTTCTTATTAGAGTGGTGTGAGTTCGAGTCTCACAAAGTGAGCATCATGTGGATTTTTTTCCATATAGAATTATTGATTTCTTTTCATATGTCTTTTAGAGGAGATGTTCCAAGTTTAAGCGTGAGCAAATGGGAATAATTCAGAATTATTGATGTAATAGGGTAAGAGCAAGTTTTGCCAAAAGTACATTGAAAAAGAAGGAAAACTGACGACAAGTTACGTTGCTAACCCTTTCTAATTGCAAAACTAACTCATTTAAAAAGTACATTCATATATCTATGAGTCGTAACATTAATATACAATTATACATGACTCGTTGGGCTCGATTAAATTTTCAAGAGATATATGTGTTTGCCATTAAAAAAGAAATTGAAAGTTAATCATTTTTATATACTTAATTCCCCCTAATGTATATTGCAGGGGCGGACCTAGAATAGAACAAGGGGCAAGACGCTCCGGCGGTAGTGTAAAATTAGTGTAAATTTTGGAAAAAAATGACGTTTTTCTGATTTCGCTGTCCATTTTTATAGAAACGTTACCCCTTTTGGTTTTTTCTAGATCCGTCACTGGTATATTGCGAAGGTTAGCATTTATGGTATTGGTGGCTCTTCAAATTTCTAGACGCTTATCGGCATATGGACCGTTTTGTCTCCCAATATGTGTGGTCTTTATTCGTTAATATATGATAGTGACTCCATATACGCACAAGTGTATTGTTTGTCATTTATAGCCACGTAATATATGATGGTGATTCCTTATACGCACGTTGGCTAATGGCTATTAATATACGACAAGATGATCAAACTATCTAATCTTTTTTTTTTAACTAGTGAAAATGTGAAATCTTCTTAAATATGGTTTTCACAAATTTTCGACACAAAATTTTTATGTAAGTATTATAAACATAACTATTGTCTTTTGAGTTTGCTTTCTAATATGTGAGAGGTTCGCAACTAAGTATGTCTAAAACAGAGCTAAGATAAATGAGATATTGATACTTAAACGCGAGTTGTTTCTATTGAAGCAATTGCTAGTGCTGGTTTCCACCAAGCAGTTACAACTACTTTTTACCACTGGCTAGTTACGGTTCCTAGTTCATACTGGGTAGTTGGTTTATACTGCTCTATGGTGTCTGTTCCTATTCAGGGGCGGCCATGGGGGTTGGGCGGGGAAGACCACTGGTCAGGGTCTAATATTTCGAAGAGCACGTTATTGTAAAAAAAACCTCATATGTATATGTAAATTTTTTTTAATAGGGTATACTTATATAAACACCAACATAGGCCCATTTACAATTTTTAGGGTTTAGATTAGTTATTAGCCCATTGACATTAGGTTTAGAGCTTTAGTGAACTCAATACCCAATTTCGTTAAGGCCTAAGGACACGTTTTTTCGAACTCGAATAGTGTACACGAATTCTCGGGGCCGACAATTTTATTTTTGGCTATTGCGATTTTATTTTGTGGGTTTTTTCCTACGGTTGCTATAGCTAGCGATTGGTGGTATTGTACTGGTAACTTACCAATCCCGTAACAAACTGAGTTAATATTGACTAAGTTAAAATTACTTTTACGACTTTACACCACAACGTGTGACACATCATTATACCTCTTTTTATCTATGCCTAGCTACGTTAAAGTTTAAATTACTTTTACGACTTTACACCGCAACGTCTGAGACACTCTTTTTTATCTATGTCTAATGACGTTAATGTCAAGAAATAACGGGTGTAAAAAAGTAAAAAAATGTGTAATGTCACGTGCATACACTACACGTTAATGACATCACCATGACGGGTGAAACGAAATAATAAAGAATGCGACGTTGTTGCCGTAGTGTCCGAAACAGATCAAGATTCTAGTCAAAATTAATGAAGAACTTTTCTTCAGTTATTTGCTATTTTTTATTTGATAAATTAATTCCTATGTCTTCAAAATCAATTTCGTATAGCAACTTTTCTTCAATGTACTAGTAACGGCTGATTGTAAAGTAAAGAATAAAAGTTTTACAGAACAATTAATTTCTTGGGGGGGGGGGGGGGGGGGGGGGGGGTAGGGGGTGTATGTGAGAGAGAGAGAGTGTGTAGCAATAAATAAAGAGTAAACTGCTATTTTGGTCCATGTGGTTTGGGCACTTTTGCCATTTTAGTCCAAATCTCAAACTTTTTACATCTGTGTCCCTGTGGTTTGCATTTTGTTGCCATTTTAGTCCAAAATCCAAAAACCCTCTATTTTAACTATTGAAAACTGATTATTTTGTCCTTTAGTGCAGGGGCATTTTGGTCATTTTTTAAATTTCATTTTTTTTCAATAAAACCCAGATCAAAATAATCATCTCTCTCTCTTCTCTCTCTCTCTATAGCACCACCACAACCACCACCTCCTCCCTCTCTCTCTTCTCTCTCTCTATAGCACCACCACCACCGCCACTCCAAACATCATCATCAAAACCCAGATCAAGAACATCATCAAAACCCAGACATCATCAGAACATCATCAAAACCCAGATCAAGAACATCATCAAAACATCATCAAATATCATATTTGCAATAAAACCCAGATCAAGAACATCATTAAAACCCATATTCCAATATTCCATACCTATATAACTGAACTGCCTTCGCTTTCCTTCCCGGACATCACGACCTAATCTCTGAGGAGGTGGCGGAGTGTCGGAGACATTCAAGCCCTAATAAAATCCAGAATTTGTGTAATAGTTCAACCCACAAAAATTCAAAAATTCAACTATTACATATTCACAATAAAACAGAATTTTATTAGGAACTATTACATATTCATAATCCTAAATCCAGATCTTTCCCCAAATTCCTTTTCCTCATCTCCTTCATCTTCAACCCACAACCACCACCTCCACCGTCACATTCAACCACCACAACCTCCACCGCCATGACCCCACCGTCACCTTCACCACCCCCTGTCACTACCTATCCCCATCGCCACCACCGAATTCAAAAAAAAAAAACAATTACCTAGGTAACTCCGACGGAATCATTCCGGCGAGTCTGAAATCATGAAGGGTGAGTAAAATTAAACGGTTTTCAAGCGGAATCTAATGAAACAAAAGCCAATCGCCACATTCAAGCCCTAATAAAATTCCTGGGATTTTATCAAAAATCCTTCATCGATCAGACTGTGAAGCTTCTATACTGGCCACATTCAAGCCCTAATAACTAGATCTAAAGAAACAAAAGTCAATCGAAGGAGGTTCCACTCGAAATGAAACATGTAGGATGCGTAGCGAGGGTTAGTTTTGAGGGTTGAGCAACTCATCGGAGATGGGGTTTGGAGGCTATTGTGGTGGTGGGGGAGATGGCTGAGACGGAGATGGAGACGATGGTGACAGTGGTGGCTACTTCTCCGATGCATCACCGCCGGTTGTACCGGAATCATCACCGGCAATTGTTGTGGCGGTGGTGTTATAGAGAGAGAGAGAGAGAAGAGAGAGAATCAGAGGTGTGTTTAGAGAGAGAGAGATAGAGAGAGAGAGAGAGAGTTGCAGAGATTATGGGGGGTTTTTGGGATTTTATTATAATCTTTTTTTTAATTTTATTTATATATATATATTAATGTTTAAGATGGACGATTATACCCCTGCACAAAAGGACAAACGAATCAGCATTCAACAGTCAAAATATGGGTTTTTTGGATTTTGGACCAAAATGGCAATAAAAGTGAAACCACAGGGACCCAGATGTAAAAAGTTTGAGATTTGGACTAAAATGGCAAAAATGCCCAAACCACAGGGACCAAAATGGCAGTTTACTCATAAATAAAAGAATCTCAAACTTAAAAATAACCCACTGGAATCAAAGTTCTGTCCAAAATTAAGTCACTGGAACCTAGAGATATTAATGGGTCGGGTTTGTGATAGGTTTAGGTAATTCCAACATTAAAGCCACTTAAAAAAGCTTGTCTCAAACTTGTTTTAAAACCTGTCGGGCTTCTAGCGGGTAAATACCCATTGGGTATCGGGTATACCCGTTGTTTCGGGTAAACCCGTTAATTTAAAAAAATTATCCATTGGTTAACCCAACCAAAAACCCATTTGGTATCTATAAAATAACTACAATGTTTACGGAATAAAAATACCTATATGTATAAAAATATAAAAGAATTTATACCGGGTATACAATTGGGTAAACGAGTACACTTTATCGGATAATCAGGTAAACGGGTATATCACCAAATCCTAAACCCGCAAAAAAAAAAACTAGTCCCAAATGTGATTAACTGACCCCAAACCTATCCCAAATCCTGATGGGTTTTACCCATCATATTCAGGCTATCCCTGTTGAAACCATGTCTTTGCAAATAAAATGTGGCAAAATATAAAAAGTAAAATTAAATAAGAACTTTTCTTCAACTGTTTGCTATTTTTTATTTGATAAATTAGTTTTCTATGTTTTCAAAATCAAATTTGCTTAGTAACTTTTCTTCAATTTACCAATAAATAGATTTAGGGTATGTTTGGTAAAAGTCGCTCTTGGTTGGTGACTGTTGGCTGAAAATTGGTAGCTGTATATTTTTAGATATATTTAAGTGTTTGACAAAGTAGCCGAAACTTTTAATAAAATTTAGAGTAAACTGCCATTTTGGTCCCTGTGGTTTGGGCACTTTTGTCATTTTAGTCCAAATCTCAAACTTTTTACATCTGGGTCCCTGTGGTTTGCATTTTGTTGCCATTTTAGTCCAAAATCCAAAAACCCTCTATTTTGACGGTTGAAAACTGATTATTTTGTCCTTTAGTGCAGGGGCATTTTGGTCATTTTTTAAATTTCATTTGTTGTAATAAAACCCAAATAAATCATCATCATCCCCAAAATAATCAGCTCTCTCTCTCTCCTCTCTCTCTATAGCACCACCACCACCGCCACCTCCTCCCTCTCTCTCTATATCACCAATTTACGATGACGGCCGACACTCCGATTTCAAGCCTACACACACGTCTGTTCAGGAGATCAGAGAGAGAGAGGAGAGAGAAAGGAACTCCGATGACGGATATGAGATTTGGGGAAGAAAGATGTGTGGATCTGAGATTGTTCTTAGAGAGTGTGAGATAGTTTAGAGAGCGGCGGCACTAAATCATCAATCATCATCGTCCAAAATCACCTTCACCGTCAAACCCACCGTCGCTGTTGCTGTTCGGACCTCCACCAGAACCATCTTGCACTAAATCAGAGCTGAAAACCATAAAATTCCATCACTAACGCCGCCGTGAGCGGCGGCGCCGTCTCCCGCCGTCACTGTGCACCACCGGCTCCTCTCCGCTTCAAATTCTTTCTCTCTTTGGTCGATCTAAGACACGGGTGGGGGTGTGGGAGGAGTGTTATGGGTTTTATTTGTGTGTATGAAGATGATCTTGTGCTGCAGGTAGAAATCGAGAGAGTGGATGGTGGATTATGGGGTTAATGTACAGTTGAGTGTGAGATTGGAGTTGGAGATTTTGTATTTTTGTTAGATGATTTGTGTTGCAGACAATTGGGGGTGTGTATATGATCATAAAATAAAGATAAGATTAGAGAAGAAAGGGGAATGGGAGGGAAGCTTGTGGTGTCGGCTGAAAGAGTGAAGTTTCTTAGGGTTTGTGTTTCCTAAAATACTTAGGTTAGATTCGTTGTGGAAGACAGTGGTGGAGGGTGTGATGGTGTTAATAGTGGTGGGTGGGGTGGAAGGTGGGGGCAGTGGTAAGTGGGGCTGAGGGTTGCACCTGGAGACGGTGGTGATGAAGAACTTACTTGCATCAGGTGGTGGTGGGGCTGTGGTGGCTGGGTTGGACCTGTTGTTGTTTATAGAGAGAGAAGAGAGAGAGAGAAGAGAGAGAGAGTCAGTTAAATGAAAATGTTAAATTAAGAAAATGTTAAATGAAAAGCAAAATGACCAAAATGCCCCTGAACTAAAAGACAAAATAGGAGGTTGCAACAGTTAAAAAATGGGGTTTTTGAATTTTGGACTAAAATGGCAACAAAATGCAAACCACAGGGACCCAGATTTAAAAAGTTTGAAATTTGGACTAAAATGGCAAAACTGGCCAAACCACAGGGACCAAAATGGCAGTTTACTCTAAAATTTATAAAATAACCAAAATGAACATAACTAAAAACACATAACTAAAAAGCTCATTATCTTTAGAGCTTAAAATAGTCATTTTTCCCCTAAAAACTTATAGCTCATTCTAAACCCTATTAGTAGAAGCGTTCAACCAAAAGCTTCAAACTCCTGACCTAAAAGTTTCAAGCTCCTTCAACAAACAAAATTTTTTATTGAGTAGTAGTTTTTTCTTAAAAGGTTAAAGCTAGAAGCAGTGGCGGATCTAGGATTCCGACCAAGGGGTAACGTGTTATAAATAAGCCGTAACGAAATCGAAAAAACGTCAAATTTTTCCAAAATTTACACTAATTTTTCCAAATTTTTTCCGACCAAGGGGTAGCGGGGGTTACCCCTACCAAAGAGGTAGGTCCGCCCCTGGCTAGAAGCTACTAAAAGCCACGTGACAAACATACCCTTAACCGATTATGTAACATTTTTTCTTATTTTAAAGGCCAATTGGATTTTAACACCTTTAACTTTGAAGAGTTGGCCGATAACACCCGCAACTAACACTTTGATCTGTGACACCCCAAACTTTTAATTTCGTTTGTCATTTCACCACTCAGTTAAAAAATCAGTAACTGAGTTAGTGTTCAATCCTAGGTGGCATCCTACGTGGACTATTTTTGCAGATGTGGCACATTCATGGGTATAAAACTCATCTTCTTCTTCGATACCCCTGCACAAACAATTGAGAAATCCTAATTGGCTCTAACGCATGAATCGACCCAAATTCAAACCCTAATTTGCTCATCACGAGTTCAGAGCTGTTCTTCAAGTTATTGGCTGATCGACATGTCTACTTCTTCTAACTCTTCATGTAATACGAACCGAATCCCTAAAATATTCAAGGTGGACATGGATGGGAAGTTGTATTGTCATCACGAGATCAGAGCTGTTATTCGCGTAGCGGGAAGGAGAAGTGTTCGATGTGGTGCTGAATTTTACGGTTGCTCACAATGGCCGGTAAGTCCTGTGTATTGAATTTAACATGTTTTTGAACTGACGACATGATGTTGGTTTGTAGCGAGACGACTGCAAGTTCTTTATGTGGAAAAAAGATTTCGACAAATTATTCGAAGTTCATTCAACTTGCAGCTCAAGTGCAGTTACAAGAAGTGATGCTATGACCGGCAATGAATATAATTTGCAATTGCGGAACAACTTCCTATCTCAAGAGAACAATATGTTGAAACGACAAATTTGTGCGAAAGAATTCATGTTGAAGCAGCAGTTTGTCTTTAGTTTGTTTGTAATCATTGGCATGTTGTTTTACGTAGTGTATCGAATATAACTTGTTTTTTATTGTACGTTCTTTGAACGTATGAATGAATGAATGTAGTCTTTATTTCAAACACATGAATGGATTGAGTACCATATGTGCAGACCATTAGACCATTTGCAGACCAAAACCCATGTGACCACAAGGGACTTTGACTTTGAAACAAGTGTGCAGAATGACCATTCTAACCCCTGTGAAACCACAACTACTATATATGCAAACCAAAACAAGTGTGCAGACCATTTGAAACTGCCCTTTGAAACAACTACCATATATGCAGACCAAAACAAGTGTGCAGAATGACCATTCTAACCCCTGTGACCATACATGTGCAGACCTGTTTAACATAGATATGCAGAATGACCATTCTAACCCTGTGACCAAATAATGTGCAGACCTGTTTAACATACAAGTGTGCAGAATGACCATTTTACCCCTGTGACCAAATGAAGTGAACAATGTATAAAGAATGAACAACCTTTAACACAATTGACAACAATACGGCCACATGCAGTCTTTTCGCTCTTTGCAAGGTACAAGTTCCTACCATTAGCTACTGAGTACTGCCTCACTGCCTCTTTAAAGGCCTCCCTTGATGCAAACCTTATTCCCACCTTCCAAATAAATTTCTTCCAATTTGTATGTTCACCTACAGATGGGGCTGCTTCCTTGTACTTCTTGCCCCTGATATCATCATCCTCACTATCACCAGGTGTTAAAATGTCCCCGTCAGATTCCTCGTAACTACTGTTTCCATCTACCCTTGCATCTTCAGTTTCATGCAAATTGCCCTCTGTTTCATGCAAATTACCCTCTGTTTCATGCAAATTACCCTCTGTTTGTCTTTCATGTACTACCTCATCAAGCACTTTTTTTTTGGCTTCCAAATCTATCTTGTTTGCCTCTCTAACTGCATGTTGTGACTGTATCCACTCAACATCCTCTCTGTCTGACTCTAATCCAAATACATCATCCGCAGCTTCCTCTTCATCACTGGCCTCAACTAGTTCATCATAATCTTCATCATCAGAATTTGACTCTTCATCTTCCACACTGAACTCACTATCTTCACTGTCCTCGTCTGCTTGCTTACCTATTGAGTTAGAGCTGCATCCAGGGGAAACCCTAGAAGATTGGGCTTTTAGTTTACTGGATTGGGCTTCAGGTTTACTGGGCCTAGAACTGGAGTGGGCTTCAGGTGCACTCAATTGACGATCTTGAACAAATACTTCCATAAATGTTTCACTCCAACTAAAAACCTTCTTAACCAACTCCAACACATCTCTATCATTACGAAAATGCCTAATTTCACCATCATCCGCATCCAACCCATACATATGAAAGTTCCTTGATTTATAGCATTTCGTTTCCAATGCATAATCTGCTAGCTCAAAGTATGAAATGTGGTCTATATCAACTTTAATTAACCTAGATGCACCCCCAACATACTGTGGAACACCAAAACCTAACTCAATGTAACCACCATACCAAAGCATGACATCAATCGTTTCCCCCATTGCATAATCATGTGAAATCGTACCTTGATCGGAGTTTAAACTTGATGGATTGAGAAGCTAGGTCACGTCACCCTTGATCTTTTCCTCCAAAACGAACAGAACAACAATGCCAGGTTTCAGGGTTTTGCTTCTTATAACATGTGTTAGCCACGTCACTCGTGCCATGTAGGATTAATGAAGCCACCTAGGATTGAACACTAACTCAGTTACTGATTTTTTAACTGAGTGGTGAAATGACAAACGAAATTAAAAGTTTGGGGTGTCACAGATCAAAGTGTTAGTTGCGGGTGTTATCGGCCAACTCTTCAAAGTTAAAGGTGTTAAAATCCAATTGGCCTATTTTAAATAACCTTCTATTATACACGTATTATACTTTTTTTGTTTTCTTAACCATCCTTACAATCTGATTGTAAAATAAAGAATTAAAGTTTTATAGAAAAGTAAGATTAGTGAATTCATATATGATAAAAAATAAACACAATGAACAGTTGATTTATTATTAAATTAATATTACAATTAGATTATTAAATTAATATTATTGATTTATTATTAAATTCATATATGATAAAAAAAAATACAAGGAACAGTTGATTTATTATTAAATTAGATTATTAAATTCATATATGATAAAAAATAAACACAATGAACAGTTGATTTATTATTAAATTAATATTACAATTAGATTATTAAATTAATATTATTGATTTATTATTAAATTCATATATGATAAAAAAGAAATACAAGGAACAGTTGATTTATTATTAAATTAGATTATTAAATTAATATTAGAATTAGATTAGAATTATTTAAAATTAGTAACATGATTAAGAGATGAGCAAATGGTATCGGGTATAGGTACCGGTTTCAAATTTACCAAACCAGTGTATTTTTGGTACCGGTTCCGCACAGGTATTCACCGGTTTTTACTCTCAAATACCGGTGCCGTACCAATACCGACCTGTACCGAACCGTCCATACTAGGTATATTCGGTACCGGTACCCACTTTTGGGGATTTCAGTACCAGTATTTTCGGTACCGGTTGGTAACGAGCTCATCAAATCCTGTAGCAATGCAAGTAATTGCACCGTTTAGATTACTTTTCTTACACACAGTAAGTAAACTGTATTTCGTTTGAATGAGGTTTTATAAACACAACTTATTTTGCTTTCTTTTTTGTCTTTTCCTGTAATGAATGAATTGTAGCATGTAAAATTAACTTGGATATTTAGAATATTGATGAGCAAATCGTATCAAATCCTGTAAACGAACCGGTATCGTATCGGTACCAAATTTACTATACCAAATCATTTTCGGTACCAATTTGGTACCCATCTTTTGGCGTTTTCAGAATCGTTACTTTCGGTTCGACACCGGTCTAGCACCATACCTGTATTTATTGATTTTTACCATCAAATACCATACCGTATTGTACCGAGCATTTTCGATGCCGGTACCTAATTTCGATGATTTTCTGGAGCGGTACTTTCACTGCCGTTACCGGTACCGAGCTCATCCATATTTTAACGTGTTAGCACCGTAATAACTGAACTGAAAACAACCGAATTTCCAACGTGTAGGACGTGTGAGTCCTATTATTATATATTAGGTTATTTAAAATCGTTTTTTTATGTCGGAGTGACTATCCTTACCATGTCATTTTATTTATGTTTTGATATTCGGTATCTGTTTGCCGTTGCTGACACGCCTTTTGTAGTCATTTGGTCCCGCCGCAACGCGCGGACGGAAAATAACTAGTTTTACTAGAAAAGTAAAATTAGTGAATTTTAAAAGAATGGTTTGTAGGAAAGCCAATATTTTTTAATAACATTTAATTTGCAAGAGAAAGCTATCCGAGTTTCGATTTTTTTTAGGAAAATAAAAAAAAAACCTTTAAAAAATAAGGGGCTTATTTTTATCTTCATATGCATGGTCATAAAAGTCCCGCCTAGGCTCCGAGTACTCCTCGAGTACTACAAGGTAGGTTGCCGACGTCCAAGTACTGTTCACCTAGGCCGATTACTCCCCGAGTAATCTCCGCCTGGGCCAAGTACTTCCCGAGTACTCTCAAATTCGACTAAGGAGCGTCTAACGACCTTTGCAACCATGTTCATATGTGATTAATATTGAAAAAAGGGTAGGTCATCAGGAATAATTTAGATTATATTTGCATAACACCTT
Organism: Helianthus tuberosus; assembly: GCA_030545235.1. NCBI lineage: Eukaryota > Viridiplantae > Streptophyta > Magnoliopsida > Asterales > Asteraceae > Helianthus > Helianthus tuberosus. The sequence goes on from CM060407.1 coordinate 17,664,062, forward strand.
ATAATATCTTGAATTTGTATTCATCAAATATTTGTAGTTTAGTTTAGTTTAACTGTTCAATTCCCTGTTTAAAATGTTTAAGAGCTTTATGATTACTACAGTATCTTTTAGAACAATAGGATATCCCATATAATTTTTAAAAATTTATTTAGGGGCTGTTTGGTAGCCTCTGAATGTTCATTAAGAGGCTACCTCTTAATGGAACCATTAAGAATTTTACCAATGAGAAGTTAGAAAATGTGACATGTGATGAATTACCATTCAGAGGTTACCTCTTAACCATTCAGACTTGAGGTTACCTCTTATTCATTCAGAGGTTTTAAACCATTAAGAGGTAGTATCTGAATGGTCATTAAGAGGCTACCAAACAGCCCCTTAGTTATTCCTTCTATGATAATATTTTATGTTTTGGTCTAAATTTAGCACGTTAATACTTCGCAACGCGCGTTCACGATTTAATATTTTTATGTCTATCTTTTGTTCGGTTTATCAGTCTTGCCATAACGCACAGGTCCTAAAAAAACTCGTTTTATAAATTTGATTGATACAAAAGTATAATGTAATTTTATATTCTCTCCTATATCATGACCTAATTAATGTTTCTAACAAAACACAATGATATACTTACGTGTTCTTTTTTTCTTCTCTCTCTTTTTGGCAAAAATAAGATTATATGTGTGTGGTCATGGTAAATAGATGACTGTGAGTCCATATACGTACGAGTATATTGTTTGTCATTTATAGATGCATGTGATGTGATTTCACTCCTTATACGCACGTTGGCTAATTAGCATATGTGGTTACCCATTAATACATCCTAGTAGGGAGTCCGTGAGTCGTGCCAGAATCGACAATTTTTTTTTACCCCTAGTAGGGAGTCCGTGAGTCGCGTCAGAATCGACAATTTTTTTTACCCCTAGTAGGAAGTCCGTGAGTCGCGTCAAAATCGACAAATTTTTTTACCCCAAATATTTAAAATTCCATCCAATATAGAACTTAAACATAAAGTCAAACAAAAGTAGCTCAATGTATATAATTATATTCACATAACACACCGACAATTATTTGATATACACTTGTTGTTTGCATAAGGAACATGATGAGTATATATGATTAAAACTATCTAACACATATACTATTAGTGTATATTAATAACTTTTTTATAATAAATAAACCAAATTGTAGCTCTTGTTGTATTATTTCAGTTATTAACAATCCTACTGGAGATATTACCTCTTCTCATTTGTTCTTTTGTAGTGGTTTGTGTGAATCAACAAGCAGTAACTGCACTCTTGGGTTGGGGACACATTATTTGTGAAGTTTCTGTATTAGTTGAACCAAAACCTGTTTTTTTCTTGTTGTGTTCGGGTTGTGTTTTGGGCCATGTAAGGAATTAACACTTCTAGTTGTAATAACTAATAGATGGGTTTAAAAGATTGGCGAGTCAGCCTGTTTAACTAAACAGGTTTACCAGGTCAAAAAAATATAACGTAGATGTGGTCAAAAAAGTTATTTAAAAGATTTAAAAACTTTAATTTATGTATTAGTATAGATTAAAAAGATACCTAATTTTAAATAATTTAAAACTTCTATAACCAAAGTTCAAAATATATAGTTATATGCAGGGCCGGCTCCATAGGCTTGGTAATCTAGGCACGGGCCTAGGGCCACCAAAAAATTAGGGGCTCCGAATTTTTAGAAAGTTTTTATATATAGTTAGTTATATGTGTTAGGCCCAAATAAATACGTTTATTTCAAAATTAAACAGGTTTTTCATTGAAGAAGTCCAAAATAAATATTGTTTGGCAAACAAAGGCCAAGTTTCAAAGCTCATTTCGCCTTGATTTCCAGCTATTACAACACAACCACCATCAACCTAATCATCATTATTTAGCGGCCTAAAGCCCCAAAAAACATACGCAATCATCGTTCCCAATTCTCATAGCAATCTGCTTTCAATTTCTAGGCTATCGGCTATCACTAGCTGAAAAAAGTAAGGGTAATCACCCATGGCGTCGGGATTGGAGGAGAGTTTGTTAGCGAAACTAGGGCCCCCACTTTATAGTTCGCTTAGGGTCTTCAAAAAATAGGAACGACCCTCGTTATGTGGTATGTTATCAATTTGATTGGCTATAGTTGTAAAACTATAGTTAACTAGTATTTCTACCCACGTGTTGCTGTGGAGCACATTTTCTACGTGAAAAAGTTAGCAAACATCAATTCGAAAGGGCTGCTTACATGGATGATCAAGATAACTAATGTATTTTCTTCTCAAACTCAACAATCTGCCATCTAAAAACTTAATATTAATATACTCATTAGATGAGAATATTTCATAATCAACTTTTTGAAATGTTTCAATTAAATCATTCATAATTTATTTTTCTAGTTAAGTCACTAAAATTTAATTTTATGTATTGATCATATATTGTTTACCTGAATAGCAAGTAAACTATGCTATGTGGTATTTTTTTAAACATGTTAACATAAATAATAAAATTGATAAATTAACTCAAATAAAACCCTACCATCGTTCAACCACCCATTGTCACACCACCACCCCCGTCGCACCACCACGCTATCGTTGCACCAAAACCCTCCGTCGCACCACCCAACACCGTCGTCGCAGCACCGTATTTTACGTTGCACCATCGTTCAGTCTGATACGTATGTGTTTTAAAATTTTAACTTTATGTTTTTGTATGGAACAAATGATGATTCACCGTTGTTTAACATCGTGTTTTTAAAAGCTAAATTTGGTAGGACCAATAGAAAATTTGATGGTTCTAGTTAAGGTTGGTGCTATGCTTCTGATCCTATTAACATAGTACACTGTTCCTCTTAACACTCATTGTGAAAAGAGGGCAACTAGTTCTCATGTGTAAAGTTAGGCTATATTGCGGTATTGTGATGGCACATTCTTTGAGGATGATCCGCCACGTAAGCGTCACGTAGATCGGGTGTGAGGATGGGGCAAAGAGGATGCAGGTAATGAAATGGGGGATGAGCCTAATATATATATATATATATATATATATATATATATATATATAGGCAGTGGCGGAGCTTGACCAAAAATTTCGAGGGGGCGTAAGGTGATGGGACCCAATTTTTTTTTCCTATCGTTATGTTTCAGGTCGGGTCTGCTATCGATTCGGGTCAGGTCAAATAATAATAGTTCCAAATAAAACAAAAAAATTTCATTCATTCAAAGGATCCGTTCTTACACATAAAAACTTGAGATTAAGCTTATTGTGTGATGGGTAATCTAGGGTTAACAAATAAGAGTTAAAATATATTTACAAAACTTCCCATCACTTATGTACAAAGTGGTAATAAACTTTACTTTAATTTATATATTGTATAAATATTTATAGGATATATAAAGTAGTAACAAACTTTAATTTATATATTGTATACATAATTAGGAAAAATAATTGGGGAGAGGCGATCCTATATAATCTTTAAAATTTCCGGACGAAAAATCGGAACCTATACACTTCTACCCGAAACATTGGGGTGGGCGGGTGCGATTTTTGGGTGTGTTCATTTTTGTGTAGTTTTTTTTGAAAAAAGTGCCAAAACCGTAAACTTTTTAACGTAAAACGTAAATTTTTTAAACCGTAAACTTTTTATTGTAAATCGTAAACTTTTTAATCTAAACCGTAAACTTTTTAGCGTAAAACGTAAAGAGTTTTACGTGAAACGTAAAACGTAAAGAGTTTTACGTGAAACGTAAAACTTAAAAAGTTTAACGTAAAACGTAAAAAGTTTAAAAAGTTTTACGTAAAACGCTTAAAAAAACGTTTAAAAAACGGTGCGTAAGTTGTAAAACGTAAAAAACAACGCTTAAAACAGTTTTACGTAAAAAGTTTAAAACGTAAAACGTAATAAAGTTTAATGTAAAACGTAAAAATATTAAAAAAATTAACGTAATACGTAAAACATACATTTTTTAACGTCAAACGTAAACTTTTAACGTAAAACGTAAACTTTTTAATGTAAAAATGTAAAGTTTTTAAAGTAAAACGTAAATATTTTAACGTAAAACGTAAAAACATAAAACATAAACTTTTTAACGTAAAACGTAAATTTTTTAACGTAAAACGTAAATTTTTTAACGTAAAACGTAAATTTTTTAACAAAAAACGTAAACTTTTTAACGTAAAAAGTCGGCCGTAAAAGCGGCGTGTTAAAAAGCGACGCGTTAAATAGCGACGCGTAAAAACGTAAAAGGTAAAAGGTTTTTCGTAAAACGTAAAACGTAAAAAGTTTTTCGTAAAACGTAAAACGTAAATAAAACGGGACTTAAAAAACGTCGCGTTAAAACGGGACGTAAAAAACGCCGCGTTAAAACGGGACGTAAAAAACGTTAACGTAAAAAACCGGGGCGTAAAACGTAAAAAAACGGGGCGTAAAACGTAAAAAACCGACACGTAAAACGTAAAAAACCGACGCGTAAAACGTAAAAAAACGGGGCGTAAAACGGGACGGCTTGTAAAAAAACGGGACGTCTAAAACGGGACGGAAGAAAACGGGAGGGCTAAAACGGGACGGCAAAAAACGGGAAGGCAAAAAAACGGGACGGCTAAAACGGGACGGCAAAAAACGGGACGGCTTGTAAAAAAACGTGACGCTAAAAACGGCGCGGCAAAAAACGTGACGTAAATAATGGGGCGAAAAAAACGGGACGTAAAAAATGGGGCGCAAAAAACGGGACGGCTTGTAAAAAACGTGACGTAAAAAACGGCGCGGCAAAAAACGGGACGGCTTGTAAAAAAACGGGACGGCAAAAAAACGGGACGGCAAAAAACGGGACGGCTAAAACGGGACGGCAAAAAAACGGGACGGCAAAAAACGGGACGGCTAAAACGGGACGACAAAAAACGGGACGGCTTGTAAAAAAACGTGACGCTAAAACGGCGCGCTAAAACGGGACGGCTTGTAAAAAACGTGACGTAAAAAACGGCGCAGCAAAAAACGGCGCCTAAAACCGGGCCTAAAAACGGCACTTAAAAACTACGGTCGCAAAATCGGCGTGAAAAAACGGAGCGTAAAACGGGTCGTAAAAAAACGCGCGTAAAAAACGGGTGGTAAAAAAACACGCATAAATTTTTTTTATATAAAAAATCTGATTTTCAAAATTTTTGTTTAATAATGAAATCTTTTAAAAAAATAAAAAGTAATATAATAAAACTAAAAAGTAATATAATAAAACAAAAAGTAATTAAAAAATAATAAAGTGAAAAAGATAAAAAAGAGTTATTTTACCAATCTACCCTTTTTGATTAAAATATAAAAGATATAATAAGACAAATTTTATTTAATATTAGTTTTTGTTACTTTTAATCTCATCCATCCATCAAGTTGATCTAAAGGCTATAAAGCGGTTCTCATGGTTCTCATAACTGGATGTGGTTCTCATTTTAGCGATCCCCTATATATATATATATATATATATATATATATATATATATATAGGGTAGGGTTCTAGAGTGAACACTAGGTTGAGAGTGAACTGTGTGAACTAATCTGGGCTATTGGATTACACCATCTAGAGATTTTTTAATGGCAAGATTGTAATTATAATTTTGTAACTTCTCTTTAACATAATTGATAAAAAGGTATTTATGTCTTTTGTAAATTGCATTTATTAAACAATAAAATCAAAATCCCTAAAATCTCGCTAGTTTTCGTACATACAAGATACACAGTTGTTAGTGTATACACATGTGTACAGTCTCGCTAACTATCAGTTTATACAAGATACATAGCTGTTAGTTTATACACATGTGTACAGTCTTTTATACATCTGTGTATTATATTTAGAAATTGTTACATATGTGTATATTAACAACATATAGTATATTATACATGCACACGAGTAGATTCATATAAAAATATGAAATTAATGAAAACGAAACATATAACATGTATGCAAAAATAAATAACTTTATCACATATTCAAAAAAAGGTTCATGCCCAAAAATAATTACAATTTCAATCTCAGAGAAATTTTTCAATTTTTATTGAAAATTATAAAAAAGTTAAAAACATTATATTATGATATCTATATATATATACAGATAATAAAAGAAAAAATATATTAAAGTTAAATTAAACCAAAATCTATGGATAAAAAATTATGGAGAGAGAGAGAGAGAGAGAGAGGAGAAAATTAAGGGATTGTAATTAAACATACTTGACTAATGTCAATCTTACCCTTTTAGTCTAAAAAAAATGATCAAGGGTTAAGATTAGTTCACTCAGTTCACTCTCAATAAGTTGTTCACTCTTGAACCTAATCCTATATATATATATATATATTTTAGAGTAAATTACAAGTTTTGTCCTTTATGTTTGTCCCAAATTGCAGGCGCTGTCCTTTGTCTTTAAAATTGATGAGTTTTGTCCTTAATGTTTGCAAATCTTGCACGTTATGTCCTTTAGGCCAAACCCAGTTAGAATTTTCAGTTAAGTTATGTCATGTGCACTACACTTGAGGGTAGAACGGTCATTTCACCTCCTCACTTGTCTTTCCCCCTTTTAATACCCTAATTTATTCATCTTCAACCTTCATTCTCTGAACCATCATCCCTTCACATTGAGGAGGTTGAAGATGAATAAATTACCACCACCTGACCTAACCGCATCACCACCACCTCCCACCGTATAAACCTCTCTTTGACCCTTCAACTTAACAAGATTGCAAACCCCGATTCTTTCTCTTTACACCTGCAAAAGAAACCTACAACCTATTTTCTTTTAAAGATTCCACTTCCCAAAGCAGCAGATAAGTATCATCTTTACAATTCCCATGACATTTTAGACTTTACAGCAATTGAAAATTGCATTTGCCTTTACAAAAATTAGATCAATGTAATCCAGGATCTAAAACAATTTTTTTTGCCCCTGTCAAAGTCCTCGACATATTAAAAGAAAAAAAAAAGGGAAACCCTAATATTCAAAATCCACTTCATCCTTAGGTGGGAGGTGGTGGTGATGAGGAATTCATTATAGATATAATTTTGAGAGAGAGAGAGAGAGAGATGGGAGAGACATAACTGAGATAGAGAGATAGAGGATGAGTTATCTAAGAGAGGTTTATACGGTGGGAGGTGGTGGTGATGAGGAATTCATTATAGATATAATTTTGAGGAATTCTCTGAACCATCATCTTCAACCTTCACATGATGGTTCAGAGAATGAAGGTTGAAGATGAATAAATTAGGGTATTAAAAGAGGGAAAGACAAGTGAGGAGGTGAAATGACCGTTCTACCCTCATGTGCAGTGCACATGACATAACTTAACTGAAAATTCTAACTGGGTTTGGCTTAAAGGACATAACGTGCAAGATTTGTAAACATTAAGGACAAAACTCATCAATTTTAAAGACAAAGGACAGCGCCTGCAATTTGGGACAAACATAAAGGACAAAACTTGTAATTTACTCTATATTTTAGGCTCATCCCCCCATTTCTTTACATCCATCCTCTTTGCCCCATCCTCACACCCGATCTACACACACACACATATATATATGAGTTGTATGTATATGTGTGTGTGAGAAGGAGGTGGGGGTTTTGTCTTGTAGTGCCCGTCTCAAACGTCTGAAGGGCGACAATTACGACGACAAGGGGGGGGGGGGATGGTGTTGCTGGCAACGCCGATCCTGAACGAGGCGGAGACGATCCCCATACTGCATAGCCTTATGTAACAGAGTCTAATAATTTGTCAGAGAAGATTACATGCAATAACATTCATCATAAGCTGTGGATTGATCAACCTGAGAAACTTTCCTACTTGTCATGCCTCCAAATTGTACCCTAAACTAAACTTTTCTTTTAATAAAATTTTAAAACTTTTGCACAAAATCAAAATAATTTTTTTACCACTGTCAATTTTTTTGCACAAAATAAAAATTGTACCCTCCAATTTTTTTTTCCTACTTGTATAAGACGCAGTTTGATTATAAGACGGGGTTGTTCTGAATTTTGTTGAATATTTTAATCAAAGACGATGTTATTGCTAGAACCCCGTCTAAAGCAAAATTGAACACCGTCTAATGATTAGTTTTTGTATTAGTGAAAAGTTCTCGCAATTTTTTTTTTCAATTTAAAAAAAACTGAAAATTTTTAATCCATTTTGGCATTTATAAGCTATGTCAGCATATTTAAAATAAAATAAACAAATGTCATATAGGATGGATGATATTCTATTTAGGTAAAACATGGAATTATTATTAGGTAGGTTATTGGTCAAATTAGTCAAATGCTTATTGTTAAAAAACCAAAAGTCAATATTTATTTGGTAAGTTTAGACCAATCTAATATTCATTTTGGTGATTTTTTTTACCATGAACTGTTATGGTTTGCAATAGGGATGAGCTTGGTAAGTACCAATGCCGAAAATCGTCAAATATGGGTACCGGTACCGAAAATGTTCGACACGGTACGGTACCGGTATTTGAGGGTAAAATTCGGTGAAATACTGGTACAGTACCGAACCAAGAGTAGCGGTACCGAAAACGCCAAAATGTAGGTTGCGAATCGGTACTGAAAATAATCGGATACGTGAAATCCGATACCGGTACCAAATACTTATCCCTTGTTTGCAAGCCATAAACTGTTAGGGATTGTTTGGTTCATAGAATATTTACAATGAAATTGGAATATTTGAAAGGAGTTGAAATTTAGAGGAACCGAAATTAACTCCACAGAAAAAGTGTTGTGTTTGCTTTGTATAATTGTTAATTAAAGGAATATGAATGCAAAAAACAAATTATTTACAAAATTACCCTTTATAACCTCACTTCTAGAGACAATAATAAAAAGGTAAATAATGGAAAGATTGAGTATTTTGATAATTTTAAAATATTTCTTTGAAAAGTTTATAATTCCCTCATTATACCGGCTCATTATCTTTGACATCCACATAAACTATTGTGGAAAGATGTGGTTATTTTGGTTTAATAAGTTCACAAAATTATCGGCTCATTATCTTTGACATATCCACATAATTAAACACGTGGTCTAAAACTACACATGGTCTAAAACTATTGTGGTGTGCTGTGCACAACCCACCCTCTTATGCTTTTTTTTGTTTTTTTTTAAGTTACATCCTGCTAACTTACACTCACTGTAACTGCTATAAAACCCACATCCAGCAACTATTTCCTCCTCAACGACGCAACTGAATCCTAGGTCAGTCTTTAAACTCCATTGTGAAAACATTATATGTTTAATGTATTTAATTCGAATTGAGAATTTCATTACATAAACAATGTGTTATTGTTTGCAGCTTATGTTGTTTTGGGGTAAGGATAAGAAAATGAAGTTCATGATACCCGAGTTTCTGGTTTTCGGGTGTGTTTTGTTGAGTCTTATCGATAATGTCTACTCGGGCATCACAAGCAGTTTCATCCGTTCGGAGTTTCCAGCCGTTGACATGCCTCTTGATCACGAAGTTTTCGCGATTCCGAGTGGTTATAATGCGCCACAACAGGTAATTAGTTAAGCGTCTCAGGTTTGAATCCAGCTTCTACTGGTTTTGGTTTCTGTTTTAACCACTTGAAGCCCACTTGCTCAACTCAAGTAGGGGTGAGCAGAAAACCGAAATAACCGAGAATACTGAACCGAAACAACAACCGACGGTTCGGTTTTCGGATTTTTAATAACCGAAAATTTCGGTTCGGTTTTCGGATAACCATTTTCAATAACCGAAAAAACCGAAACGATAAGTTACAACAGAAGGCCTAGTCCATATATTTTTATGTTTAAGTTTAAGTGTTTATAATCCATGCTAGTAGGAATTATTAATTTTATTCTTGGATGTTAAGTATTTATAATAAAAAACATTAACATGTTTACTTGTAATTGAAATGATTTATTTATTGCCTACAAGAAATAACAAAATTTAATATAAAAATTAAATAATCTTCAAAATATTATAAAACAAACTGTCTTAATAAAAAACTTTAGAGAAACATAAAAATAGATCAGAAGGTTAGGTTTATGTGAGCAATACTAATTAAAAAGGTTTAATATAATAACTTAATTGTAAACATACAAGAAATATTCTAAAATTTTAAATTATACTTTTTATTTTTTGAATCTTACATAAATTTGTTCCAAAAACCAAAATAACCAAAAAACTGAACTGATCCAGTGTAAATACCGAAAATCGAAATTTCGGTTTTGGTTTTACCTAAAAACCGAACCATGCACACCCCGTCTCAAACTACGAAATGTGTTTTGTTGAGATTTATCAATAATTCTCATGGGAAATGGATTGTTTCATGTTGTAGGTACATATCACTCAAGGAGATTATGATGGAAAAGCTGTAATAATAATGTGGGTTACTCCTAGTGAACCAGGGTCAAACCATGTAAAATATGGAACATCAAAGAACAAGTATGATTTTACTGCGCACGGCTCTGCGGTTAAAAACTACACCTTTTACAACTACAAGTCTGGTTTTCTTCATTCATGCCTTGTCAAGGACCTTGAGGTATTTGTTAACTCAATGACATAATATACACACATATATATGGTTTGTTATGGAAAGTGATTTTTATGTGTGAAGCTTGTGAAGTACCCAGGGCCGGCCTTGAGAATTCATGTACCCTGTTCGAGCTCGAAAAAACGTGCCCTGAGGCCTTAACGAAATTGGGCATTGTGCTCACTAAAGGTTTAAACCGAATGTCAATTGGCTAATAACTAATCTAAACCATTAAAATAGTTTTGTAAGTGGGTCTATGTTGGTGTTTGTATGGGTATACCCTATTAATTTATTTATTTTTACATATACATATTGTAGTTTTTTTAAAAAATAGCGTGCCCTTCGAAATATCGGGCCCTGGCCGGTGGTCCTCCCCGCCCACCTTCAGGGCCGGCCATGGAAGTACCACAGGTGTGCAACGTGTATTTTAGGGGGTTGAATTATTTTTTTTTAAGTTTTTTTTCGAAGCTTTTGCATATAAAAATGTGTAGAAACTATTCCAATAAAAAATCGTTTTGTAAATTTTTTTTGCAATTTATTTTTAGTTTTTTATTTTTTAATTAAAAAAGCTTTTACATGTATTTATATGTAAAAACTCTGAAAAAAATTAAAAACAAAATTGATTCATGTTAAATGTATGGTTTTCCGGTTCTCCACTTTTTAATGTTCCTTGTTGAACCTTCCTCTATATATATATATATATATATATGGGTAAGGATAGTGTAAAAAGGGCCTAAAGTGTGAGAAGTGTAAGAAGTGTATTATAACACTATATATAATACTATATAACACCATATAAACACCGTATAACAATATGTAACACCATATAATACCATATAACACTATGTAACACTATATATCATTATATAACAAATATAACACTATACATCTATCATAGACATGCTATCAGACAACCTATAGTGTTATATTTGTTATATAATGATATATAGTGTTACAAAGTGTTATAAGGTATTATATGGTGTTACATATTGTTATACGGTGTTTATATGGTGTTATATAGTATTATATATAGTGTTATAATACACTTCTCACACTTTGAGCACTTTTTACAGGATCCTCTACCATATATATATATATATACTATTTAAATTAATGGTAACTTTTTATGTTATTGTAGTATTTTTTTTTTAAGTTAACGAAGTATGTTAAAATATTTTCGAGTTTGGAAAAACTAAGAGAAGTAGACCCAAGCTAAAAGACACAATATTATAAGTTCTCAAATATTGAAATAGTGTGATCATTAACAATACAAATACACTTTATTTTAATTATCACGAAAAAATAACTTTGTATTTATTTCTTATTAATCTCTCTTTGTATATAACTAGTATTTAACCCGCGCTTCGCGAGGTGTTGTAATTCTCGTTTAATGTTAATACAACGGGAGTTATAACATAAAAATATGAAGAAAAAAAAAGTTAAAATATGTGAAAAAGAAAAGAAAAAGTAACAAAAGGGATATGAAAAAAAAGAAAGATGAAGAAAAAAAAGCTAAAATCTCTGGAAAAGAAAAAAAAAAAGCTAAAATCTCTGGAAAAGAAAAGAAAAAGTAAAAAAGGGATATGAAAAAAAAAGATGAAGAAAAAAAAGCTAAAATCTGTGGAAAAGAAAAGAAAAAGTGACAAAAGGGATATGAAAAAAAAAAAACAATTAAATTGTAACCAAATAAGTCAACTTAACCAATTAGATTATTACTGTTAACAATTTCTTTTGTTAGTATACAAAATTCTTCACATCCAATTAAAATTATTTCATGACTAACAAGTGTGTTGATGTCTTGTTGCTAATTAGTACAACACCAAGTACTATTATCAGATTGGAGAAGGTGATTCTGCTCGATCATTTTGGTTTAAAACACCTCCAAAGATCGATCCAAATGCTTATTATAAATTCGGAATTATAGGTGAATTAATTTCTTTATTCTTCTTTCTTGTATGTGTTTTTATAACTGATTAGTATAGTAAGTGGTAAAAAAAGCATTATTATGACTAATTCTTTGTGGTTATATTATTGATTTATTTTAGGTGACTTGGGGCAAACATTCAATTCTTTGTCAACCCTTGAACATTACATTGAGAGCGGAGCGGAAACTGTGTTATTTGTTGGAGATCTATCTTACTCCGATGAGCATGAATTCGACGAAATGGGTGGACGTTGGGATTCGTATGCTCGTTTTGTTGAACGAAACGCAGCATATCAACCATGGTTATGGATAGTAGGAAATCATGAAGTCGAGTATCTTCCAGAAATAGTAAGACTCTTGTTTATAGAATAATAAAAAACCAGTAACTTAATATGGGGGGGGGGGGGGGGGGGATATTCCACTGTCCTCCCAACAGCCGAGGTGATCCCACCTCGCGGACCGCCACCCAGCAAGCCTGAGTCCGGGGGTAAATCTCCTAGCCAAAGTGGGTGGTTGAAGAGCCTGGGGTTGCCAGGATTCGAACCGGTGCCAACCGGTGAGGAGGCGACCACAATGACTTAAGCGGAGGCTGGTGGCCAACTGGGACACCCCAGTTGGTTAACTTAATATGTATTATTAATCAACTATATATGATAATAAAATGATTACAAAGTAAACCTAATGATATTATATTGTCTAATTATGGTGTACAATAATTACAATAAACCCTAACTTATATATTCTATCTAACATATTTGATTCGTTTCTTTTTATGCTCTTTATGAATCTAGAACGAAGTTGAACCGTTCAGAGAATATCTCAATAGATACACGACACCTTATGCAGCTAGCGGAAGCAGTAGTCCGCTTTGGTACGCTGTGAGACGCGCGTCCGCTCATATAATTTTTCTATCAAGTTATTCTCCTTATGGTAACTTAAATTGCTTTCTAACCCATCTAACATATTCATTTTGAGTTGCTAAACTATAATTAATTGATTTGTGATGGACAGTGAAGTACACACCTCAATATGAGTGGCTCCTAGCAGAGTTAAAAAAAGTGGACAGGAAGAAAACACCTTGGCTTTTCGTTCTTATGCACTCGCCGCTATACAACAGTAACAGCGCTCACTATATGGAGGCTGAAAGCATGCGAGTTGTGTTCGAGAGTTGGTTTGTTCAGTACAAGGTTGATTTGGTCTTTGCCGGACATGTTCATGCCTATGAAAGATCGGTAAATATATTTCCTAGCATTCCTTCGTAAAGAAATTACTCATTTACTCGCATATTGGATCTTTTCTATTAGTAATGACTTAAATGAATGTGATACGTGACATCATATTGTGTATAAATTCACACATAAAATGAAAATATCTAGATTGTAGGCGAGTAAAAGTAGATATACTAGTAAAATTAGATACATGACCAAGGATTCTCTTAAAGCATGGCTATAAACGTTCATTTATTATGAGAAAATTGCATAGGTATATGAAGTTGATACGTATTCATATATACGGGGTGATCGGGATTAGAGTTGTAAATGAACTGAATATCTAACAAATCATTCGCCTATAAGTATATTTATTAAACGAACAAAGTTGTATAAGTTTTAATGCTCTTTTAGTTAATATGATTATGAACAAAGTTATAGTTCATTCTTAACGCTCATGGACATTCGGTTGTATTTTCTTAAGTCTTGGAGTATACTTTAACTCTCCTTAACTCCATCTAAGTGCTACATCACTTATTTTTCCCCATTTTACTATGCCTCACTCCAACGAAATAGTTTAATTAGTAAAATTAGATACATGACCAAGGATTCTCTTATAGCATGGCTATAAACGTTCATTTATTATGAGAAAATTGCATAGGTATATGAAGTTGATACATATTCATATATACGGGGTGATCGGGATTAGAGTTGTAAATGAACTGGATGTCTAACAAATCATTCACCTAAGTATATTTATTAAACGAACAAAGTTGAATAAGTTTTAATGGTATTTTAGTTAATATGAACAAAGTTATAGTTCATTCTTAACGCTCATGGACATTCGGTTGTATTTTCTTAGGTCTTGGAGTATACTTTAACTCTCCTTAACTCCATCTAAGTGCTACATCACTTATTTTTCCCCATTTTACTCTGCCTCACTCCAACGAAATAGTTTAATCTCGTTAACTTCATCTAACCCTAATTTTTAGTGGTTTTTGGTTTAAAAAAGAAAAGAAATAATTAATTTAATGTTTTAACATCTAGATATTAAATAACTTTCCACTTAACGAATTAAGATACACAATTTCAGCACCGGATCTCTAACATACGCTACAACATATCCAATGGTCTGAGTTCACCCATTCCAGATGAATCTGCTCCCATGTACATCACTGTTGGAGATGGAGGAAACCTAGAAGGTCTTGCATCAAGGTGAACTTTCTTTTAATCAATAATTGACATTTCTAGCTTATTTTTTTTTTATTTTATAGATTAACTTTCTCTCTTATTTCCCTTGATGGATTTTGTAGCTATAACGATCCTCAACCTGACTATTCTGCATTCCGAGAGGCTAGTTACGGGCACTCTACACTAGAGATAATGAACAAAACACACGCGTTTTACCATTGGAATCGAAATGATGATGGAAAGAAAGTTAAAACCGACTCCAATGTGTTGCACAACCAGTACTGGTTAGTACATTTTTGGCAAAACAAACTTACAAAAAACATATAAAATCCAAGCTTGGTTTTGAAAGAAAGACTACAAATTAATTATCTATGTAAAATTTTCTTTTTAATTTACATAATATATTATTTTATATTTTGTTAGTTAACTATTAAATTGATTATGATTTATAATGTTAAAAGGAAGACTACAAATTAATTATCTATGTAAATTGACCACTATACCTTTACAAATATTAAATGAAGTAAAATGAAACATTCTTATTGATTATTTTTTTTTATTCAAAAAATTTCTTCTTATTTTAACTCTCTACTCTTGATTTAAATGACTATATATATAGAAGTTATATATAGATGTTCAAATTTTATATGATATTATAACTATCCAGAGTAACATGTATGATGTCTCATTCTTCTTGTTAGGATGATCCAGACACCAAGTACATTGTTGGCTTGATATCTACCACACATTTAAATCTAAGAGGCTCTTTAAATTTTATAGTAAAATGCCAATTTAGTCCCTATGGTTTGGGAAGTTTTACCAGTTTAACTCAAAAGTTTCATTTATCACTTGTTGGTCCAAACGGTTTTCTACATTATAATTTTAGTCCAACTGACTTAATCCCATCCATGCTCCTCAGTTAGTTACTCAGGGGTATTTTTGTCTTTTCGTCTGTTCATTTTAATAAAGCTTTAATCCAACCCTATATTCCCCTGAGTAACTGAAGAATATAGACGAGGTTAAGTCAGTTGGACTAAAACGAAAATGTTGAAAACTATTTGGACCCACAGGTGATAAATGAAACATTTAGACTAAGCTGACAAACTTGCCAGAACCACACAAACTAAAACGGCATTTTACTCTTTTAATAGAGTAAATTTCAAGGATTGTCCTTTATCTTTATACCCATTTTCAGGCGATGTCCTTTATGTTGAAAATTGACGAGTTTTGTCCTTTATGTTTTCATATGTTCTGTCCTTTAGACTTAACCCAGTTAGTTTTTTCAGTTAAATTTGGTCATGTGCTTTACACATGAGGGCATTTTTGTCAATTCAAAGGTAAGTTCAACAGCAGATTTACAGCTCAAAGCTTTTGCAATCATTGGATTGACAAAAATGTCCTCATGTGCAAAACACATGAACAAATTTAACTGAAAAATCTAACTGGGTTATGCCTAAAGGACAAAACGTGAATGATATGAAAACATAAAGGACAAAAGTCGTCAATTTTTAACATAAAGGACAACGCATGAAAATAGATATAAAGATAAAGGATAATGCTTGAAATTCACTTCTTTTAATATGTTGAAACTAGGGGTGAGCAAGTTTAGGTCCGGACCGAAAATAGCCGAGAACCGAACCGAAAATATACCCAACCCGTCCCGAACCCAAGTACCTAGGTATTTAGATCGGTTCCAATTTTTCATATAAAATAGGGTCGGGTCAGGTCGGGTAGGGTCGGTTCTCGGTTATTTTCATGGTGAAACCCGACTTTGACCTATTGACAGGAACCGACCCTATATTTAGGGTAGTGAATCGGTTCTGTATTTTATGTTTGATCGGTTCTCGGGTCGGGTCAGGTTTTTCCTTTTGCTCACCCCTAGTTGAAACAACGTTTTTATGATATGTAGCCAAGCATATATAAAAAAATCTAACTACTATAATAAAAGAAACCAACTTTTGGACACGTGTTATTCATTAAAGGTATTCTCAAATCTATACTTATCTTATATTAACTAAATAAATAATAAATTAATATTAAATCTTATCATACTTTAATAAACTATTATCCTCAAATCTAAATTGTTAATTTAATATATTTTTAAAATAAATACTTCTCTTTCCTACTTATGTTATATAAAATATATAAATAATAAATTAATATTAAATGTTATGGTAATTTATTAAAAATATAACTTTTTTTATTTTTTGGTATACAAAATTATATTTATTCAACACATGTAAAACGCGATGTTTTTTTAAAAATATAACTTTTTTATTATTTACAATACAAAGTTACATTTACATAACCCGTGTAATACATGAGGTTTTTAAGATATAATTTTTTTATTATTTGGTAGATTTTTCAACCCGACTATACACGGGTTATATATAAAATTACACTTATTTAATATGTGTAATACACATGGTTTTTAAAGATATAACTCTTTTTTAGATCTATTCAACACGTGTAATATACGAGGTTTTTATAGATGTAATTTTTTTTTAATATTTGGTAGATTTATTCAACCCGATTATACATGGTTTTCTTTAAAGATACGATGTTTTTAGTATTTAGTATACAAAATTACATTTATTTAATTTGTATAATACACATGGATTTTAAAGATATAATTTTTTTTTATTATTTGATATATAAATTTACATTTATTT
The DNA here is from genome assembly GCA_030545235.1 of Helianthus tuberosus. Classification (NCBI taxonomy): domain Eukaryota; kingdom Viridiplantae; phylum Streptophyta; class Magnoliopsida; order Asterales; family Asteraceae; genus Helianthus; species Helianthus tuberosus. Next base: position 17,681,559 of record CM060407.1, read on the forward strand.
AACCCGTTCAATATACGGGGTTCATAAAGATATAACTTTTTATTATTGAATATATAAAATTACATTTTTTCAACCGGTGTAATACACAGGGTTCTAACCTAGTATATTATATAAATGACGGATACAATTTCATTATCGTTATTACCGTATTTATGTACACAACTATAACTTCATTATCGTTATTACCGTATTTATGTACACAACTATAACTGAATTATCAGTTTCGTAATTATTTTGGTTTATTCGGTTTGATTTATCTAATTATAGTTCCTTTACTTAGTTTATCTGTCACTTTGTTTTGCATGCGTGAAAACAGGAAGTTGATGGAGAAAGAGTCGAATTTTTGAACCCGATTTGTAACCAAGAGAAACAAGAAGTGTATCCAAAGTTTGTTATTTGTTATAATTCCACAAAGACATAAGCATGTCATGTAATTGTAGTAATTCTATCCCATTAATGCAATATCTAATTTTATTTTCAATAAATAAGTTATAAATATAAAACATTAAACTTTTAAAAACGAACATTAATATATACGTATCTTAATTTTTTGTATTATTTTTTTTTTATTAAAATAGCATTAATAAACTTATGTTTTAAAATAAAAACACTACATTTTTTTGTTATTTTGTCCAATTACTATAATTTAAATGAAAAAAATGATATCCAAGTCACTAAAGCTTATAGTGTACAACTTATTTATACATATCAAAATAAATTAAAACAAAAAAAAAAAAAAAAAAAAAATACAAAACAAACATACCACCATCCCATCATGTATTATTCTTCCCCAAGAACATTTTAAAACCCCTCCGATGCATTCTCCTTCAAATGCTAAATCCACATAACCCAAATGCAAGCTAAATGCTTTGCATTGTCCATGGCCATAGGCTTTGGGGTATGTGTACTCTAACATTTGGGACGTTAATGATAACATGACATAACATGTTAATCAACACTTTACATCACTGGGATGGGGCAGATGGTAGGGGTGTGAATTTCAAACACGACCTTAAAAACCAATACGAACCTAACACGAATTTACGGGTTTGGGAAATTTGGTCTAAACAGGTTCGGGTCAATTTCAGGTTGAACCCGCGAATCTGTTTAGCTAAACAGGTTAAGTTCGGGTCATCTGGTCGGGTTGGCGGGTTGACCCGTTTAACCTATATCTGTTATATTATATTTTTTTACAATATGTTTTATGTCATAAATTATATTGGGTGTGTATTTTATGCTATAATTGTAACTAAAAAAAGAAAAATGACATAAGATTTTACGATTTTAATGTAATTTTATTATATAAGTTTTTTTTTTTTTTTGTAGTAGATGTTAATTTTAATATATTAATTTGCTGAAAAAAATAGAAATAAAAAATTCGTATTGTACAGGTCGGGTTCGGGTTAACATGTGAATATTCGGGTTGGGTTCAGGTTCATATATATGACACGATTTTCGGGTTCGGGTTCGTCTATAATTTTAGGTTCGGGTCGGGCTGAACCTGCCAACTCGCGAATACGACCCATTTAGCACCCCCTGCAGATGGTAAAGGAAGATCACAAGATTACTTGGGTTTGATCAAAATTCACGTAAAAAATGAGTGATAGGCGGAAGGAAGTAAGGCGGAAAAGAACGAAGTTGTACTCTCTTTATTTTTTTGTCATGTTTTATGTTTATGTCTTTTAGGGGCTGTTTGGTAGCCTCTGAATGGTCATTAAGAGGCTACCTCTTAATGGAACCATTAAGAATTTTACCAATGAGAATGTAGAAGAATGTGACATGTGATGATTTACTATTCAGAGGTTACCTCTTAACCATTCAGACTTGATGTTACCTCTTATTCATTCAGAGGTTTTAAACCATTAAGAGGTAGCATCTGAATGGTAAACAACCCCTTAGATTTCAAACAAAGCGGCTCCAATATTTAATTTGTAGAGAAGTTTGAAATAAATACTTAATTAGTTATAGTTTAAGGACTTGATGTATACTATGATATAACCCTAATTACAATATTCTAATACAAACAACCTTTCATAATCTGATTCAGACATACTACCTCAGATTCGTAGTTAAAAAAAGATGTTAGCCGTGTCATTTTTTTTTTGGTGATTTGACCTTTTTTTATATACATACGTGGAATATGTACACATTTTTACTTTTTATAATTATTTTATCATTACGTTTTTGATTTATTCTTTTAACAGTAAATTTTATTCTTTTTAGAGTAAACTCCAATTTTATCCCCTGAGGTTAGATGCGATTGACACCCTTACCCCCTACTACGAAATTTTTGTTGTCTAATCCCCTAACGAATGCGAAACGCTACAATATTACCTCCCGTTGTTAAAAAAAACTTAACAGTTCTATTAACTGGGATGTTAAATGACTATATTACTATTTCTTATTACCCCATATGCTTTGTTGTAAGAAAACGTATTACCCCCAGTGTTAAATGACTATATTATCCTTTCTTATTACCCTCTATGCTTTCTTGTAAGAAAACGTATTACACCCCTCATCCCCTCTTCTTCTTCAAGCCAGCAACCATCACCCATCATCCTCCCAACCCTTCTCCGTCGACCTTCTGAACCGACCAACCAAGAACTTAGGTCACCACCGAACCTACACCTTCACCATCGCAACCGTCATTGCCGCTGTTCAAGTGTCGTTGTCGCAACCCCCGATCCCTTATCTGTCCCGGGAACGGGCGGACGCGAACTCAGAATTTTGGTGGTATCAGTTGGTTAATTTGGCAGCGGAAATTACATCAGGACCGTAGTTAGGAAATGTTTATCAGAGTAAAACCACCATATTTGATATTAATAATTACATGGGTAAAACCCAAGTTTCTTATTACAATACGTTTATAGGGATATACCCTATTTTATTGAAATTAAAACATCGTCTTTTAGGTAACTTTTATAGCCACATTTTCCCAAGCCTTCAGTGCTCTCCAGCTGGCTTTTTACTAATTGGCTGTCACATTGTTTTACCTGAAACGCGTTTTAAAAACATTTGTCGGTGGGAAATACTGGTGAGTGAATCCCAGTTTAATCAAGAAACATTTTATCAATTAAAACAGTATTGGGAGCGATCATATTATTTATTTCTACACAATTACTCATTCAGTATTGTCAATCCTGACTGGCGGGTCATATTACACATTGGCTAACTCGTTGTCCAATGGTAACATATTATCGTCCCGACTTACTACTCACAGTGTAGTAAATTTTGTATACAAAACCCCAACATACCGGCAGTAATTGAAGAACTACAAAGACTCAATCACCGCTTAATCGCATTGTAAAACATTTAAGGTTTTGTAAAATATTATAAAAAGGTTAACAAAAATTGGATAAACTCACATTGCTATCTTAGACTTCGCGTAAGGGTTTCCTGGATATAATCTATAATTTATACAAATGTACATAGGTTAGTATAATAACCCTTTAAAAATATTAATGATACCCTCCCCGAGACGGTATTCCAACAACTACGTCGGGCAGAACCACGACAGTTGTTACGGAACCCTAAATCAATCGGGCAGCGTATCTAATACGAAACTGGGGTTATAATACTTACAACGGAGCAGAACCTCGCTAATTAGGGGGTATAATACCAGCTTTATAAAGCTTATATTCAGAAATTGAGATTGAGAAATGAAAACTGAACGAACTGAAATAAAATCCAATGCGTTCTATTTATAGGTGCTGAATCTGGGTCTCACGCAGCCCGCGTAACATGTAAGCGGAGCTTACGCGGTCCGCGTCAAAGCTGGGTCAACGCGTAGCTCGTCCGGATCACCAACTAGGCTTGACACGATGATGACACGTGTCATCACCGGGTTGCGCCACTATTTTTGATCTCACGCGGCCCGCGTAAGCTTAAGGGGATCTTACGTGGCCCGCCTTAACTAAAGAAATCAATGAAATCAGTTTCCAACCTTGATACTGCCCGCGTAAGGTTGGGGTGGGTCCTACGCGGCCGGCCTCAACTTAAAATTTTCAGATTTTTAATTATTTTAATTACTATAACGTATTTCGGGCTTGTGTCACACCCCGATATTTCCACGTATTACTGGTGGGCCCGGTGGGGAGTATCATGACGTAGTTGATATCATCATAGTCAAACAACACAATTTTAAATGCACAGCGGAAGCAAAAGATATATTTATTTCAACTGAATAAAATTGTAATATTAAGTATCACAACGTAGTTGAAACAGATCCACAGGCGGATCAAATAAAAAGGAAACATAGTTCAACAGACTCAAAATGCATCCAAGCTTGCGAAACTCTTATTGATGCTAAGGAGAGGCCAGCCTATTTCGAGTAGTACCTGCACTTAGCCTTTTTGAGAAAATACGTCAGTTTACACTGGTAAATACAATTAACTAACTCATTTTGAAAAGGTTTAAGAAAATTGATTTGAATGCACATGGCACAAAACTTTTTATAACTTGGGATAATTATTTATATATAAACTTGTAAAAGAATTACATGTTCGTTATACGTTCAGTAGCCCGGATTGACACCGGGTTAAAGATTAATAGACACACCACATGATATAGTCCCGCGGCGAGTTATTCCCGAAACCTACGGTTATACCTTATTATTTATTTATGCACTGTCGGGTGTACGCCTACACCCCGTGCTTAGGTCGTGGCCATTTCGTAAAATGATGCCAAGGATATCCGGGACAAGGTCATTAACCCCCCAAAGGCTTTAATCAAACAAAACAATTTAAATGGGACATTTCAATAAATTAATCTTCATACAATTAAAAATTCAATGCCCGACCAAGCGGTATTTTATATACCGTACCCCAAGCCCGTATAGGGAAAATAAGTAAAAAGTATTTACCTTTGCAAGTATTAATCACAAATAGCGAGTGCACGTAGCTTTTACCGGGTCTCCTATTCTGGAACAAAGGTTTTTAATAACCTATTAGATTCCTAACGGGTCTTTAATTAAGCCTAAACTTAGACCGGTTAGTTTTAAAGAAAGATACGGTTCAAACGCACGATTAAGCGAAGACCGGAATAGAATGTGATTTAGACCCGACAAGTTTGAAGACTTGTATAATATGGGTAAACTAAACACATTCTGGATTTTGAGACAAAAATGATAAGGTTTGACCCGTTTCGGTCAATCTATGCAAACTAGTTACATAAACCGAACTGAACGCGAAAAATGCATAACGGGTAACCATAAGAGTCATATACAGGTTTCCTAAGTTAATATGCCTTAAATATATTGTGACATCAGTAGGATATCTTCTATTATGCCCGAAATGGATTTAAACTCAAACTATGCCCCGTAGGGGCATTTTGGTTATTTTAAAGGTTATAAAAGAGTTTAAATAATAATCTGAGTTACAGGTCTGATATAATCAGCAAAAAATACTTAATTTAATAAGTTATAACAGTAGGGTATTACATTTATGTAAAATTTATCATTTAAAACCAAACTATGCACCTTAGGGGCATTTTGGTAATTTTACATAGGCTTAAAAGGTCAAAACTGAAAATCTGAGTTTAAAACTTTTGCTTACTGTTAATATATAAAAATTTACTGAAAATATCAGTAGGCATCAAACCTTATATGTTTAAAATAGTTTTAATACATACTATGCGTTAAAAACGCTTAAAAAGGCGATTTTTGAGCTATTTCCGGGTTTTTAAAGGAAAGCTGATATTTTTATTATTCCAGAAGGCTCAAAATATTTTATTTATCATATTAGATCATTAGAAAAAGGTTTGGTATCAAAAAGATTTGTAAAACTCATTTTATAGCCCAAAAGGGCAAAACCGACAATTACCGAATCAAGCTTAGAACTCTATGTTATGCTGAGCCTTAAATTAAATAAAAATCTTCAAAAATCCCAAAATATTATTTTATATCAGTAGGTAAAAAGTTTGGTGTTAAAAATTGGGTTTAGATAGGCTATATGCTAATTACGCCGTTTATTTAATAAAAAGCTTTCTAATTACGCTAATGAGCATAACTTCTAATCCAGACCTCAAACTGATGTCAAATTTTAGGGACAAGTCTAATAATCAGTAATTAAGGTTTCTATTCTTTTACATTTTCAAAAATCACATTTTAAGGACATATGGGCATAATGGCCAACATTTAAGCATTTAACGGAAACATGCATATGAATCGGATAACTAATGAACCAAGTTGTATAATCACAGAGGGTTATACTAACATGAAACCTGGTCCTAATAAGGCTCTAAGGCATTTCTAAAACATGCTACATTGGGTCAGAACTGAAAGTCAAAGCAAAAGTCAAATTATGCGACTTTCGGTTCCGAACCGAGCCTATACTGAAAATTGTCGGGTTGAACATGTTTAGACATGTTCTTACATTAATTACCAAGTTATATTAATGATAAAACAGGTTGCATGAGTCCTACATTGCTAATTATGCATTAATTTGAAAATAAGCTTTCTGTTGACTTTTTATGATTAGCTCTGAACCGACAATTGACCTAGTTAGAGTGGGAATCAGAGGGTGCCCTTTTAAGGGTTTATTGCCTACATAATTACCAACTCATAGGTACTTTCAATTTGAAATTTGACTGGACAATTATTGATTAATCACGAAGTCAAACTCTAATTACGACGGTTTGACTTTAGGCTAATTAACTAGGCAAAACTGAATTAAAGAGGGTTAAGGATACTTACAAGGGTCCTAAGCACGACTAGGAAGTCTAAGAAACTTTGGTTGCTGATCAGAGAGCTCCAGAAATAAACTTGTGAAAGTTTTCAAATGAATGGCACAAGAGTTGCAACATTGTTCTTCTTATATAGTGAATTCAATTGCTTAGGATGAGGCCAAGCAAGTCTATGGTTGCAACCAGATGTTTACAGGTGCCCCTACTGCATGTAAATCCGTTTGTACAGCCCCTGGTATCAGTTTACAGGTCCTAAAGGCGGTTAACAGGCCTGAACTGGCATCTGTGCTTGTTTTCTGTCGCTGGGGTGCTCGGGCGGCCCGCGTAAGGGTACCGTGACACCTTACGCGGCCCATGTGGGTGATCAGAACAGGCCAAACAAGTTTTAAACTTTGCATTTTAGGTCCTTGGTCCTTCCAAACGTGGTTTTGAGTTCCAATTTTGCATTTTCAGCCCTCTAACTTGATTTTTAAGGACCTTAAGACTTATACAAACTTTGTTAAGTCCTTGGTTAACTTTGTGATCACCCGAAAAGTCATAAATTTCAACGTTGACGCTTTTAACCCCTCGTATACGAATATCGTCATAACTTTCTCATACTTTATCGAAACCTTGTGAAATTTTTATCACTTATTCTAGTGAGCATAATTAACCGTTACAAAGCTTCGGGTTAGCTAAAAGGTCACTCAGAGGTATACTTTAAACATGTTGACACATTTAACCCCTGTAGTTTGAAATCTCTCACTTTCTTCCACAATTAGCTTCGTATGATCCATAATTCATTCATTTAAGGGTATAAACATCGTGTAGGGTTATTGAAAGGCATATTTATCCATTGTTGACACTTTGAACCCTTATATTCACATACTTTCTATGTTTGTCAACTTTAGTCCCTCTAAAGAAATCTTTTACACGTTTAAAGCTCATGACACGTGTCGATACATTATTGGACATAAATTTACGAGGTGTCACATCCTCACCCCCTTAAAAGAAATCTCGACCTCGAGATTTACTGAAATAAATGAGGGTACTTTTCTTTCATTGTGGATTCTACCTCCCACGTGTACTCGGGACCTCTACGGGCATCCCATTTGACCTTCACAATTGGCACTTGCTTCCTTCGAAGCTTCTTAACCTGTCGATCCTCGATCGACAAGGGTTTTTCAACAAACTTTAAGCTCTCATCTATGTGCACATCCTTATGTGACATGACTAGTGACTCATCAGCTAGACATTTCTTTAGATTGCAGATGTGGAATACATTATGAATACCACTGAGCTCTTCAGGCAAGTTTAGCTTATAAGCCACTGTTCCTACACATTCGATGATCTCGAATGGTCCTATATACCTTGGGCTTAGCTTACCTTTCTTACCAAAATGCATCACTCCCTTCCAGGGTGATACTTTAAGCAGCACTTTGTCACCAACCTCGAACTTTAGAGGTTTACGTCTTAAGTCTGCGTAGCTTTTCAGCCTATCTCTGGCAGCTTTCAAGCGGTCAAGAATTTGGACAATCTTGTCCGTTGTTTCAAGGACTATATCAGGTCCTGATAACTGAGCTTCTCCTACTTCTGCCCAACAAATAGGCGTCCTGCATTTCCTACCATATAATGCCTCAAAAGGCGCAGCCTGAATGCTGGTATGGTAGCTATTGTTATAGGAGAACTCGATCAATGGCAGGTGGTTATCCCAACTACCACCTAAGTCAATCACACATGCACGAAGCATGTCTTCCAAAGTTTGGATGGTACGCTCACTCTGCCCGTCCGTCTGAGGATGGTAAGCCGTACTAAAGTTTAAGCGCGTGCCCAAAGATTATTGGAAACTTTTCCAAAAATGTGATGTGTATCTAGTATCTCTATCAGAGATAATAGACACTGGTACGCCATGCATAGATACAATCTTATCTACGTACAATTGAGCTAACATGTCGGAGCTATAAGTCTCCTTAATGGGTAGGAAATGTGCTGACTTAGTCAGTCTATCTACTATCACCCATATAGTATCATTTCCTTTCTTTGTCTTTGGCAACTTGGTGATAAAATCCATTGTCACCATTTCCCACTTCCAGGTGGGAAGTTCAGGCTGTTGTAGCAAACCTGACGGCTTTTGATGTTCAGCCTTGAATTGAGCGCACGTCAAACATTTGGCTACATAGGTAGCTATAGACTTCTTCAAGCCTATCCACCAATAATTTGCTCTCAGATCCTGGTACATCTTGTCAGCTCCAGGATGAACGGAGTATTTAGAATTATGGGCTTCCTGGAGGATCACATCCCTAAGTCCTCCATAAACTGGAACCCATATTCGTCCATTTAACCTTAGGATTCCGTCTTTGCCATAGGATAACTGCTCTTCAGTTACTCCTAGCTTTTCATCAGAATAGTTAGCTTCTAATACAGCTTCTTTCTGCGCAGCTAACAACCTTTCATTCAAACTATTCTTTAATCCAATGCTCTTGGCATTGATTCTTATGGGCTTCACCCTTTCCTTTCTACTTAGAGCATCGGCAACCACATTTGCCTTGCCGGGATGGTATCTTATCTCACAGTCATAATCATTCAAGGTTTCCATCCAACGTCGCTGCCTCATGTTCAAATCCTTCTGATTGAACAGATGTTGAAGGCTCTTGTGATCTGAATAGATCACGCACTTGGTTCCATACAAGTAATGTCTCCACAGTTTTAGTGCAAATACAACGGCTCCCAACTCCAAATCATGGGTGGTGTAATTCTTCTCGTGCACTTTTAACTGTCGAGAAGCATAGGCAATAACTTTGCCTTTCTGCATAAGCACACATCCCATATCTGTGTACGATGCATCACAATATACCACAAATTCTTCTATTCCATCAGGCAATGTTAATACTGGTGCATTGCTCAACTTTTGCTTAAGGGTGTCAAAGGATTCCTGCTGCTTAGGGCCCCAGTCAAACTTAATATTCTTACGCGTCAACGAAGTTAGGGGTGCAGCAATCCTTGAGAAGTTTTCAATAAATCGCCTGTAGTATCCTGCTAAGCCTAGAAAACTACGAATCTCAGTAGGCGTCTTTGGCTCTTGCCAATTCATGAGAGCTTCAACTTTAGCGGGATCTACTTGGATACCACGCTCACTAACAACATGTCCAAGAAATTGGACTTCACGAAGCCAGAATTCACATTTTGAAAATTTGGCATAGAGCTCTTCCTTTTGAAGCAGCTTAAGAATACAACGGAGATGCTTCTCATGGTCAACTTGACTTTTCGAGTAAATGAGAATGTCATCGATGAAGACGATGACGAATTTATCTAGGTAGGGCTTACAGACGCGATTCATGAGATCCATGAATGCGGCAGGTGCATTAGTGAGCCCAAAAGGCATCACTAAGAACTCGTAGTAACCATAACGAGTCCTAAATGCAGTCTTGTGTACATCTTCATCCTTAACCTTCAGTTGATGATAGCCTGACCTCAAGTCGATCTTAGAGAAGTAACTTGCCCCTTACAATTGATCGAACAGATCGTCCATCCTGGGCAATGGATATCTATTCTTGATAGTAACCTTGTTGAGCTCGCGATAATCGATGCATAGTCGCATCGATCCATCCTTCTTCTTCACAAACAGGATTGGTGCTCCCCATGGAGACGAGCTAGGTCTAATGAAACCTTTTGAACAATTCATCTAACTGAGTCCTTAACTCCTTCATCTCTGTTGGTGCCAACCTGTAAGGTGCCCTTGCAAAAGGTGCTGCTCCTGGAATAATGTCAATTCTGAATTCTACTTGCCTATCTGGTGGCAAACCAGGTAGTTCTTCAGGGAAAACTTCTGGGTACTCAGAAATGACGGAAATATCTTCAATCTTAGGCTTCTGCTCATCAATAGTTACCTGTGCCATATAAATGACACAACCCTTCTTCAAACACCTAGATGCCTTAAGCATAGACACTTGCTTAGGCAATCCATACTGAGTATCTCCCTGTATGGTAAGTGGCTCACCATATGGAGTTTTGATCACTGCTTGCTTCTTGTCACACACAATCTGGGCTTGGTTATGGGATAGCCAATCCATGCCTATTACTATGTCGAAACTGGCTAACTTCAAAGGAAGTAAGGACAAAGGAAAAGAGTGGTTCCTAATGGATATGAAACATCCATCTAACATGGTTGATGCGGTTTCTATGGTGCCATCTACTAATTCAACCTCATATTTTATGCTTAGGGTTCTAATAGGTAGGTTTAACAACTTACAAAACTTATCATCAACAAATGACTTATCTGCTTCAGAATCAAATAACACCCTTGCATAAATATCATTAATAAGGAAGGTACCTGTTATGACATTATCATTCTGGATCGCCTCTTGTGCGTTCATCTGGAAGACCCTAGCATTGGTCTTTTTCCCTTCCTCAGCTTTCTTAGCAAACTTTGGGCAGTTGGACTTGATATGCCCTTTTTCATTGCAGTTATAACATGTAGCATCCTTGATTTTCTTACAGTCTAAGGTCTTGTGCTCAGAGGATTTACAAATCCCACAAACTCTCGGCTGTGACTGGGATTTCGATTCATATCTGCATTTCCCGAAATGGTGCTTCTTACAGATTTTACACTTGGGTTTATCGCCCGACTGATGGCCATCCTTTTTACTTCCAGAACCCTTTTTGTGGTCATTGTTTCCCTTATGCTTCTTGTCTGACCTTCGTGAGTTATCATTCTCACGCTTTCTTTTCTCAGCATCGGTGTTTCTGAGCGATCTCTGCCGGACCGCGTCCAAAGTAAGAGACAATGATATATCAGCTGTAGATCTGAAAGTAGTGGGTCTGGAGGCCTTCACACTGGCCTTGATTTCTGGGGCCAAACCCCGAATAAAACGAGCTATCCTCTTGGGCTCCGGAGTCACCAAATACGGAACCAGTCTTGACATAGTATTGAAGCTCGTAAGGTAGGCTTGACAATCTAGGTTTTTCATAACCAAAGACAAGAAATCAGACTCAATCTTTTCAACCTCGTGCTGAGGGCAGTAGTTTTCCTTAATGAGAGTAACAAACTGATCCCAAGACAGATTGTACAATGGAATCTTCCCAGTAGCTTGGATCAACGACCTCCACCAAGCTAGTGCCTCCCCCTTGAATGACTGAGATACAAACTTCACCACATCCTTATCAATGCAACCACTGATATCTACTACAGTGTCCATCTCGTCTAACCATGAGATGCAATCAACTGCTCCTTTCTCCCCAGTAAAATCCCTGGGTTTGCAGGAAATAAAGTACTTATAGGTGCAACCTTTAGCACGTGGTTCTTGGTTCAGCACAACTCTCTTAGATGGAACACTCCTCTGGTTTGTTGAGTGATGAGAATCACTTTTGTGAGCGGTATGAGTTCTAGAGGGTGGTTTAGAGTGTGGCACCGACTGGGTCCTTACATGGGTACCACTGGATTCATTGAACTGCCTGTCCAAAGCTCGCGTAATAGCATTATCTATTAACGCTTGTAGTTCTGCTCCTGCTACGTTGACCCTGGAGGTGTCATGGTTTTCTCTGGGGTGACTGTTGGCTTCGTCTGACCCGGCCATGTAGCTTGATTGCTACATAAAATAATGATTTTAACTCATTCAGAGGTCTATAACAGTCTTATCATTCTAGATGATTTATTAATCATGGTATTTAAGAAACCATTTTGATTAATTAAGCATATAATTATTTAGGATTTTTCATTATATAAATCCTTAGTTATAATTAAAGTATATTAATGGCGAAAAGGCCTAGTCCTATGGACAGTTTTAAATCTTTAATCATGATCTTATAGGGTCATGGTATTGAGGGTTTTAATTATAATTCATTACCTCTTCTTAACAGGGGGTCGAAGACCACGACTGTCTTTTGTCTTATATGACAATGAATATAGCCCGTAGGCGTTATATCCCTAATGGATGTTTTAATTATTTAAAAGTAATTGGGAGAATCCAATATAAGGATGACTTATGCGATTTTATCGAATCGCATTTTATCAAGAGTGTTAACATGTTTTCAGATGTTAACACTGATTGGAACCTTTTGGATAGGTTTTACCATCTTGGTTATGTCTGCAACGACATATAGACTAGGTTTTACCTTTAAGATTCTTTTTAATATTTAACGCAGAACAATCCAAAATTGAGGTGTTAATAAGGATCTGAATCTAATTATGGAACTACCATTTTGGCCCTGTCTTAACACATGGCTAGGTCTTGTCCCTTTTTAGATTTTGTCATTTTATTATAATGATAGGTCTTATATAAAGGAATGTTATTTTTCATTTATTTCACATATTATATTTATGTATATAATTTAGCAAAAATGAAAATTTAAATTAAATCATTCCATTGCAAAAATTTAAACAAGTACAGATTTGCCCTAAACGGGACTTCTACTGAAATAACATGCCCGCGCAGGGGCTTAAACAGAAATAATATAACATACCCACGCAGGGGTTAAACAGAAAAACATGCCCACGCAGGGGCGGAATACTGAAAGACATGCCCACGCAGGGGCAGAATACAGAAACAAATGTCCACGCAGGGACATGATTACAACATTAAAACCAAACAAGCAAATAAAGCATTTAATGATCCTTCTTGCTTTTCCCTTTAATTAAGTTTGCCAGACTCTTGAACATTCCTCGGTTCTGCCTACGGTCTTCCCGCACTTCCTGCCGCACCTCATTAATCCTTTGAAGGATCTCCTGATGCTGTGGTGGCGACATCACTGGCGGCTGCGGGGGTTGCTGATATAGAGGAGGTTGAGGAGGTGGCGGTTGATGATACCCATATGGTGGGTACCCATAGTGTGAGTATCCGGCTTGATATGGGACCCCAAAGGATCCTTTCGGATGATGGGCATTGTAGTTTGCCGCTGCTACCAGGTAAGGGTCGGCCTCTGCATAGTTATAGTTGGTGTGGACCGGCTGCTCAAAGGGATTATATGCCGCCGCACCGGTGTATGTAGGTATAGGGTCGCCAAAGCCCAACGGTGGTGGGGCGACAGGCACAGAGTTTACTTCCGAGACGGGGTTTGAAGGCCCACCCATCTGCGGGTCTTCATGGAGTGGCGGGTAGCGGCTGCCACTTGAAGGTTGAGGGGTGCTGATACGCACTCCTCCTCGCACAGACATCTGTGCGGTTGTTCTCCTTCGCCTGGTGGCTCCGGAGGCTGTTGCTGAACTGGTGGTGATGGCGGAGTGACCGCGACATAACGAGAATCCTCGGAGGGATCCTGCTGTTGCTGCTGCTGTCGGGACCATTATAAGGGGATCCCACAAAAGGTGACCCATCTGAAATTTCGATGGGGTGGTTAGGGGTTCCGGACGGTGGCTCTGCGGGATCGGTGTCCTCATCCATGTCCATCGCATGGTCGCCTGAGAAGTGGTCTTCAGGTCCTAGTGGGTTAAAACCCACTGGTTCTCCAAGGTAGTTTGTCGGGTTGAACCGGCTCTGGAAAAAGGGCGTTGGGTCATCAAAAGGTGAGTTGTGGCCTTGGAGAGGAATGTAAGATTGGTGGGAATTATGGGGCTCATTTTCAGAATGAGGCCCAAAGGAGTTTTGAAAAGAAGGGGAGGAGCTCAACGAAACTGAGCGCCTTGCTGGTTCAATATAGGTCGTCCAGTTATCTTGAGGACTCCGGCTGAGGGAATCTGACGGTGTTCGCCGGTGCGAAGGCCCGGCCTCATGATCATTCGGGGCGACGGGTGGCCCCTTGCCTCTTCCTCTCCCTCTCACTCTTGGTGGCATCTTGTTCAACCTGTCAAAATAAACAAAGGATACAACAAAAATATAAAAGACAAAGTTAGAAATAAAACAAATTTGGATAAATCCTAAGTTCTTTGTCTAGACTCGAGAATCGAGGATTGTGCAACTGTGTAACTGAGAGTAAACACAAAAGGCTAGTGTTTAATTCACTCAGTGTTGGCTCTAATACCAACCTGTCACACCCCGATATTTCCACGTATTACCGGTGGGCCCGGTGGGGAGTATTGTGACGTAGTTGATATCATCATAGTCAAACAACACAATTTTAAATGCACAGCGGAAGCAAAAGATAGATTTATTTCAACTGAATAAAATTGTAATATTAAGTATCACAACGTAGTTGAAACAGATCCACAGGCGGATCAAATAAAAAGGAAACATAGTTCAACAGACTCAAAATGCATCCAAGCTTGCGAAACTCTTATTGATGCTAAGGAGAGGCCAGCCTATTTCGAGTAGTACCTGCACTTAGACTTTTTGGGAAAATACGTCAGTTTACACTGGTAAATACAATTAAATGACTCATTTTGAAAAGGTTTAAGAAAATTGATTTGAATGCACATGGCACAAAACTTTTTATAACTTGGGATAATTATTTATATATAAACTTGTAAAAGAATTACATGTTCGTTATACGTTCAGTAGCCCGGATTGACACCGGGTTAAAGATTAATAGACACACCACATGATATAGTCCCGCGGCAAGTTATTCCCAAAACCTACGGTTATACCTTATTATTAATTTATGCACTGTCGGGTGTACGCCTACACCCCATGCTTAGGTCGTGGCCATTTCGTAAAATGATGCCAAGGATATCTAGGACATGGTCATTAACCTCCCAAAGGCTTTAATCAAACAAAACAATTTAAACGGGACATTTCAATAAATTAATCTTCATACAATTAAAAATTCAATGCCCGACCAAGCGGTATTTTATATACCGTACCCTAAGCCCGTATAGGGAAAATAAGTTAAAAGTATTTACCTTTGCAAGTATTAATCACAAACAACGAGTGCACGTAGCTTTTACCGGGTCTCCTATTCTGAAACAAAGGTTTTTAATAACCTACTAGATTCCTAACGGGTCTTTAATTAAGCCTAAACTTAGACCGGTTAGTTTTAAAGAAAGATACGGTTCAAACGCACGATTAAGAGAAGACCGGAATAGAATGTGATTTAGACCCGACAAGTTTGAAGACTTGTATAATATGGGTAAACTAAACACATTCTGGATTTTGAGACAAAAATGATAAGGTTTGACCCGTTTCGGTCAATCTATGCAAACTAGTTACATAAACCGAACCGAACGCGAAAAATGCATAACGGGTAACCATAAGAGTCATATACAGGTTTCCTAAGTTAATATGCCTTAAATATATTGTGACATCAGTAGGATATCTTCTATTATGCCCGAAATGGATTTAAACTCAAACTATGCCCCGTAGGGGCATTTTGGTCATTTTAAAGGTTATAAAAGAGTTTAAATAATAATCTGAGTTACAGGTCTGATATAAACAGTAAAAATACTTAATTTAATAAGTTATAACAGTAGGGTATTACATATATGTAAAATTTATCTTTTAAAACCAAACTATGCACCTTAGGGGCATTTTGGTAATTTCACATAGGCTTAAAAGGTCAAAACTGGAAATCTGAGTTTAAAACTTATGCTTACTGTTAATATATAAAAATCTACTGAAAATATCAGTAGTCATCAAACCTTATATGTTTAAAATAGTTTTAATACATACTATGCGTTAAAAACGCTTAAAAAGGCGATTTTTGAGCTATTTCCGGGTTTTTAAAGGAAAGCTGATATTTTTATTATTGCAGAAGGCTTTAAATATTTTATTTATCATATTAAATCAGTAGAAAAAGGTTTGGTATCAAAAATATTTGTAAAACTCATTTTATAGCCCAAAAGGGCAAAACCGACAATTACCGAATCAAGCTTAGAACTCTATGTTATGCTCAGCCTAAAATTAAATAAAAATCTTCAAAGATCCCAAAATATTATTTTATATCAGTAGGTAAAAATTTTGGTGTTAAAACTTGGGTTTAGATAGGCTATATGCTAATTACGCCGTTTATTTAATAAAAAGCTTTCTAATTACGCTAATGAGCATAACTTCTAATCCAGACCTCAAACTGATGTCAAATTTTAGGGACAAGTCTAATAATCGGTAATTAAGGTTTCTATTCTTTTACATTTTCAAAAATCACATTTTAAGGTCATATGGGCATAATGGCCAACATTTAAGCATTTAACGGAAACACGCATATGAATCGGATAACTAATGAACCAAGTTGTATAATCACAGAGGGTTATACTAACATGAAAACTGGTCCTAATAAGGCTCTAAGGAATTTCTAAAACATGCTACATTGGGTCAGAACAAAAAGTCAAAGCAAAAGTCAAATTATGCGACTTTCGGTTCCGAACCGAGCCTATACTGAAAATTGTCGGGTTGAACATGTTTAGACATGTTCTTACATTAATTACCAAGTTATATTAATGATAAAACAGGTTTCATGGGTCCTACATTTCTAATTATGCATTAATTTGAAAATAAGCTTTCTGTTGACTTTTTATGATTAGCTTTGACCCGACAATTGACCTAGTTAGAGTGGGAATCAGAGGGTGCCCTTTTAAGGGTTTATTGCCCACATAATTACCAACTCATAGGTAGTTTCAATTTGAAATTTGACTGGACAATTATTGATTATTCACGAAGTCAAACTCTAATTACGACGGTTTGACTTTAGGCTAATTAACTAGGCAAAACTGAATTAAAGAGGGTTAAGGATACTTACAATGGTCCTAAGCATGACTAGGAAGCCTAAGAAACTTTGGTTGCTGATCAGAGAGCTCCAGAAATAAACTTGTGAAAGTTTGCAAATGAATGGCACAAGAGTTGCAACATTGTTCTTCTTATATAGTGAATTCAATTGCTTAGGATGATGCCAAGCAAGTCTATGGTTGCAACCAGATGTTTATAGGTGCCCCTACTGCATGTAAATCCGTTTGTGCAGCCCCTGGTATCAGTTTACAGGTCCTAAGGGCGGTTAACAGACCTGAACTGGCATCTGTGCTTGTTTTCTGTCGCTGGGGTGCTCAGGCGGCCCGCGTAAGGGTACCCTGACATCTTACGCTGTGACAACCGGTGATTTAAGGCTCCTAATTACGTGTTTAACAGACAATTAACGCGACCATAAATAGTGATTAAGACGAAGATTGACTTAATTAGGCCTTAGAGTGCCTAGAAATGGCTAACCAACTTTACACGGCGTGAACGGTGGTTACGGAAAAATCTACTGAATGATAAGCGACAACGGATTGAAACCGAACAGAATACTGACAACGCCAAAAAATATTAAATTTTTACGATATATTTTAGCTTCGTAATTAAATTTTAGTAACTACAGTCTAAACCAGATCGAAAAACGGATTAAAAACGACAACGATACAATTTTTCGCGACTTTTACCATAATCAACAAACGAACGCGCCCAACGCGACTAGTGACGCTATTTTTTTCATAATTTAATCCTAAAAATTTATTTACGATAACCGGGTGCGAAAACGGGTTTCGTAGGATTTAACGGGCCACTAAAACATGCGATATTGAGCTTGTGGGCCTTGGGCCCAAGCCCAAAACCCACAAGATTAGACCTTCGTGTATATATACAAGACCTTATGGTCTTTTAATTTTCATTTGTGCAGTCATAAAACAACACACACACCTCCCACTTTTTCCCTCTCTCTCTCTCGAATACACATACAGACAACAAGCAGCATCATCCTCAACACTTCTCCACTCCCTCTCGATTCTGACTTGACGTCGAACACCGGCGCCGCCTTACCGGCGACGTCCGGCACCGCAACCCCACACTCACCCCACTTCACAGCAAACCCCCCTTTCTTCGATTGATAAATCGGAGCACCACCACCGTCCGGTGGTGGTGCGGCGGCGCTACACCGAGAGAAACGGGAGAGAGAGACCGAGAGACGAAGAAAGAGAGAAGGAACCGGTGGTCGGAGAGTCGGACCGGTGGTCGACAGCAGGGTCCGGCGGTCCTTGTCTCGGCCCGGCGGTCTTCGTTTTTGTCCGAGAGATTTCCGGTAAAAACCAACCCCTGTTCTTTATTTTATTCATTTTTTTTAGAATGATGATAATGTTCTGTTAGTTTGGGTGGTCGCCGGCAAGACGCAACAGTGGTGGTGAGTATGTGCAGATCCAATTTTAGTTCAGGCACAGGCACGACAGGTTCACACGACAGATTGTTCACGGCTCGGGTTAGATTCGAGTCTTGTTTCAGCCGTGTTTCAGCGTCGGCTCAGCTCGACTCACTTCAACTCGGTTTGACTCGGTGTATGTCAGCTCGACTCACTTCAACTCGGTTTGACTCGGTGTATGTCAGCTCAACTCACTTCAACTCGGTTCGACTCGACTCTATACGGCTTGACTCAGTCCAACTCGGCTCAACTCAGTCAACAAGAGCTGACTCGGTCAACTCAGTTGACCCGGTCAACTCAGTCAATTGGTTCGATGATTTGACACGCGAAGACTCGGTAAAGGATTTATGACGATTATTATTTACGTTCATTTGTTATTATTATACGCGAAATCGAGCTCGAACCGATCTATTTAAATACACTTTGCGTCTTTACACATTTGACGAAATCATATATATTGAGTATATTGTGAGTAAATGATTGAATTTTTGAAAATAACGACAACTTGTGTTGCCAGGGCCGTCCAAAAACAGAGGAAACTCTGCCCGTTTTTCTAGAAAACCCGAAAACAAAACGCGTTTTATTGAAAAACAACAACTAACGGTGCAAGTATATAACTTCTTTCAGTGACACTTTGAAACGTACAAAACGTAAACGACACGAATTATTCTATAAATATAATAAATTTTATACTTATTTTCAAGTACCGATAACCCGAATCCCTTAAAAATAAATATAGTCATATATTTATTTTCCGATAACAAACAAAAGAATCCTTTCATAAATAAATATAGTTTTTATATATTTATTCCCGATAACTTGAAATATAGTTTATACATTTATGTCGAACATCAAACAAACGAAGGTTCTTTTGTAAACTTGAATATAGTTACTATATTTCTTTCAAACAATCAAACGACTCAACGATTGTTTTATAAAATAAATATAACTTTTATATTTATTTCAAACTCCTAAACGGCATACGATATATAGTACGAGTTTATTATATATTCTTTTCATAAAACATTCGTTACATACACGTACGACTTTTCAAGACGACTAACGAGATTCTACCGAAATATTTATATATTTTTATATAAGTATTTATATATTTTAAATCTCACGAAAACTAAGTGTTTTTCAAGACTTAGTAAGCTAGTACCGACATTAGACGAAACTTAACAAGTATAACTTAATCGTTACTATTAAGTTATCAACGTACCGTCAAATCATTCGATTAGCGATTCGGTAGACCTCGGTGACACGCAGATTTATTACCGCATTAATTAGAAACTTATAAGATATTCCGTGTTAGGAATATTGTAGAATGCACGCTAGCGAGTCTCGTCTTGGAAACGACATCACGAAGTCGTATATAGCTAGCTTTGCACAAGAATATTCAGGTGAGTTCATAACCCCACCTTTTTACGGTTTTACATTTTTCTAAATGTTTTCGGGGTGGAAAGACATGCACTTTTTACAAAGCATACAAGAATTACATATTTCTAAACCATTTTACAAGCAAGTTTTAACGTACACAAATGGTTTACGAAAAGCTTATGTGTTATACCGGTTTTAGCAAACAAGCGTATTTTTTGAAATGTGCATACACACGAATTCTAGTTTTCTGGACTACGGGAAAATACAAATACATGAGTTATGGTATGATGGATACAAGACTACGGAAAAACATTCTAGATCATGTCTCGAATAGGGTACCATAAGCACCATTAATCAACGTATACATTCAGACCGCGGAACAAAAGGTTAGATCTAATGGGTTTCAGGCAACCCCACTCTTGGCCTACTTCTACCAATGAGTGCTTCTGTGTCTCAGTCAAAGTCGACAAAAATGCCTAGGTTTGGTGGCTTCCTATGTCGTGACACATGTTAGTGGCCTTGCAAACCACTAGTAATCTCAAACATTCATAGTATTCAGTTACAGAGACATTCTACATGATACATACAAACATTCTTAGTACTCAGTTACAGATACGTTTTACAAGATACATACAAACATTCATAGTACTCAGTTACAGATACAGTCTACATGATACATACAAACATTCATAGTATTCAGTTACAGATACGTTATACAAGATACATACCATGTTTTCATACAAAGTTTCCGTATAACATGACAAGAAAATGATTTTAAATTCGTTTTCTCAACAATACTTCAAAAACCAGTTATTCTAAAAGATTTATTTCAAATCTTTTACAAACAAACTATGAACTCGCTCAACTTTATGTTGACTTTTTCGCATGTTTCTTTCTCAGGTTACTTTTCAGAATTTATGGCACAGTTGGAATTGGAGGACCATTGGAGATACGAGTACTTAGTGGCGTTCATTTTCTAAAAGACTTAGCTTATTTGCTTCCGATGTGCAATGAAGATACCAGTCCAGTCATGCCATGCTCTGATATTTCGGGGTGTGACAGGTTGGTATCAGAGCCACATGTTACAGCGAATAAGGTTTTCTGTAGGAATACCTAGGCTCTAACCTCAATTTCCTCTGGGAACTTAGAATATTAAAACCTGAATGCATACAGAACGCATAGTACTCGAATATGGTCTCCAACCGTTGCCGAAAAACAAACAGTCAAATTTTGTTTTCAAAACATACGCTAATGTGGTGTATACACGGTACATAAAATAATTACATCCAGTACACAAAAATCTGAGAGTTTAGGAAACATGCATTTAAGACCTTCGGAAACTCATGATGAAGTTCATTAAAGGTCATCACGTAGGAACGACAAATATTAATTCGGGCACACACAATTATTCGTATTGTCTACGATGTATTAACTTCCCGAGCAGGCATCCTACGCATAATGAAACGCTAGTGCACAGGTATACGTGAAACTTAAGCTATACATCAACGGAGGTTGAAGTACGTCACATACGACTTTCGAGGAAGCGGCAGTTTGGCACGCGGTCCTGCAAATGACACGAATCACGCCAAGGAGAAGACGTATGTCTCCGCATTCCCCCTATCTTGTTAACGACGAATACGCTATGTTCGACATTCCATGGTAATGTCACCTAACAACTGGTTATCACATGCAACCCCAGGTAAAGTCCTTAAATTTCTTTTATTGAAATTTCGACTTTCGCATTTAATGAGTAGATTTTCGTATCTCTATTCCTCTTAATGGTCATTGTATCACAATCATTTCCTTCAGTATAGCGAGTACTCGTTTGCTTCATTTCTCGAAAATTCATATGTTACGCATGCATCGTTTGTTACGCATGTGGTTTCGTTTCAAATAAGCGTTTCATCAAAGTTCAAATATTGTTTCGCTAATCTAATTATTGATTTGTGATTCGAATGACCCGCATTATTGTAATTGTTGGCTTCTTTGTTATCAAGTCAACACATTTTCTTGAAATTTCTTTTCTTTTCAAGTTACATACATGGTTTTTCGTTGTAACCATGCCGAAAGTTTTCTTGTCGATACATGTATTTATTGTCGGCCTGCGCCGAAATCAAATTCAATTGCTTGAACTTGTTCATTGCACATATTCAATTCAAGACACCATATGATGTATTGAAAACATCATATTCGAATTCGTTATAACAAGCGTTTCATTGTTCTGAGTCGTAGTAGATTTGTTTGGTCTACGACTCCATTAAGTCGTTTGTTGATTTCGACACCTTGTGGTGTCAGTATAAACTTGTAGCTTGGGCTAATTATGATTGAGCATTTGATGCAAAACACAGGTGATACTTGTTCAATCCCCGCTATTATTGAATTGTTTCATTCACTACGACACCTTGTGGCGTCGGTAGAGCTTGCAGCTTAGGCTGATCATGATCGAGCGTTTCATACAAAACTAATTACATTTAAGCTTGTTGAATCTAAGTTCATTATTGGATGCGATCATTTCTAGAATTCATTTGCATCTTGTGATACGTCCTTGAATTCACATCATTCGAATAAGTCTTGATTCGATTTCATGATCGTTCACTTTGGTACTATTCATATTTCCTACACATAACAAAACTCTAAGGAGTTAACGTAGTCTAAATTTCGAGGACGAAATTTCTGTAACAGGGGGAGAATGTGACAACCGGTGATTTACGGCTCCTAATTACGTGTTTAACAGACAATTAACGCGACAATAAATAGTGATTAAGACGAAGATTGACTTAATTAGGCCTTAGAGTGCCTAGAAACGGCTAACCAACTTTACAGGGCGTGAACGGTGGTTACGGAAAAATCTGCTGAATGATAAGCGACAACGGATTGAAACCAAACAGAATACTGACAACGCCGACAAATATTAAATTTTTACGATAAATTTTAGCTTCGTAATTAAATTTTAGTAACTACAGTCGAAACCAGATCGAAAAACGGATTAAAAACGACAACGATACAATTTTTCGCGACTCTTACCATAATCAACAAACGAACGCGCCCAACGCGACTAGTGACGCTATTTTTTTATCATAATTTAATCCTAAAAATTTATTTACGATAACCGGGTGCGAAAACTGGTTTCGTAGGATTTAACGGGCCACTTAAACACGCGATATTGGGCTTGTGGGCCTTGGGCCCAAGCCCAAAACCCACAAGATTAGACCTTCATGTATATATACAAGACCTTATGGTCTTTTAATTTTCATTTGTGCAGTCATAAAACAACACACACACCTCCCACTTTTTCCCTCTCTCTCTCGAATACACATACATACAACAAGCAGCATCATCCTCAACACTTCCCCACTCCCTCTCGATTCTGACTTGACGTCGAACACCGGCGCCGCCTTACCGGCGACGTCCGGCACCGCAACCCCACACTCACCCCACTTCACAGCAAACGCCCCCTTTCTTCGATTGATAAATCGGAGCACCACCACCGTCCGGTGGCGGTGCGGCGACGCTACACCGAGAGAAACGGGAGAGAGAGACCGAGAGACGAAGAGAGAGAGAAGGAACCGGTGGTCGGAGACTCGGACCGGTGGTCGACAGCAGGGTCCGGCGGTCCTTGTCTCGGCCTGGCGGTCTTCGTTTTTGTCCGACAGATTTCTGGTAAAAACCAACCCCTGTTCTTTATTTTATTCATTTTTTTTAGAATGATGATAATGATCTGTTTGTTCGGGTAGTCGCCGGCAAGACGCAACAGTGGTGGTGAGTATGTTCGGATCCAAGTTTAGTTCAGGCACAGGCACGACAGGTTCACACAACAGATTGTTCATGGCTCGGGTTAGATTCGAGTCTTGTTTCAGCCGTGTTTCAGCGTCGGCTCAGCTCGACTCACTTCAACTCGGTTTGACTCGGTGTATGTCAGCTCGACTCACTTCAACTCGGTTCGACTCGACTCTATACGGCTCGACTCAGTCCAACTCGGCTCAACTCAGTCAACAAGAGCTAACTCGGTCAACTCAGTTGACCCGGTTAACTCAGTCAATTGGTTCGATGATTTGACACGCGAAGACTCGGTAAAGGATTTATGACGATTATTATTTACGTTCATTTGTTATTATTATACGCGAAATCGAGCTCGAACCGATCTATTTAAATACACTTTCCATCTTTACACATTTGACGAAATCATATATGTTGAGTATATTGTGAGTAAATGATTGAATTTTTGAAAATAACGACAACTTGTGTTGTCGGGGCCGTCCAAAAACAGAGGAAACTCTGCCCGTTTTTCTAGAAAACCCGAAAACAAAACGCGTTTTATTGAAAAACAACAACTAACGGTGCAAATATATAACTTCTTTCAGTGACACTTTGAAACGTACAAAACGTAAACGACAACAACTATTCTATAAATATAATAACTTTTATACTTATTTTCAAGTACCGATAACCCGAATCCCTTAAAAATAAATATAGTCATATATTTATTTTCCGATAACAAACAAAAGAATCCTTTCATAAATAAATATAGTTTTTATATATTTATTCCCGATAACTTGAAATATAGTTTATACTTTTATTTCGAACATCAAACAAACGAAGGTTCTTTTTTAAACTTGAATATATTTACTATATTTCTTTCAAACAATCAAACGACCCAACGATTGTTTTATAAAATAAATATAACTTTTATATTTATTTCAAACGCCTAAACGGCATACGATATATAGTACGAGTTTATTATATATTCTTTTCATAAAACATTCGTTACATACACGTACGACTTCTCAAGACGACTAACGAGATTCTACCGAAATATTTATATATTTTTATATAAGTATTTATATATTTTAAAGAGTTAAATGCCATTTTAGTCCCTGTTGTTTGGGCCATTTTTCCAGTTTAGTCCAAAGGTTTCATTTTTAACCTGTTGGTCCAAAAATGTTTTACCGTTTCCATTTTAGTCCACTGGGTTAACTCCACCCATTTTTTCTGTTAACGAGAAGACCAATTCGGTCATTTTATATGGCTGAATTGCCCTTTTAGTTAACAGAATTACATACAAAATCACCGAATTGGCCTTCTCGTTAACAGAAAAAGTGGATGAAATTAACACAGTGGACTAAAATGGCAGCTGTGAAACCTTTTTGGATCCACAGGTTAAAAATGAAGCCTTTGGACTAAACTGGCAAAATGGCCCAAACCACAGGGACTAAAATGGCATTTAACTCTATTTTAAATCTCACGAAAACTAAGTGTTTTTCAAGACTTAGTAAGCTAGCACCGACATTAGACGAAACTTAACAAGTATAACTTAATCGTTACTATTAAGTTATCAACGTACCGTCAAATCGTTCGATTAGCGATTCGGTAGAGCTCGGTGACACGTAGATTTGTTACCGCATTAATTAGAAACTTATAAGATATTCCGTGATAGGAATATTGTAGAATGCACGCTAGCGAGTCTCGTCTTGGAAACGACATCACGAAGTTGTATATAGCTAGCTTTGCACAGGAATATTCAGGTGAGTTCATAACCCCACCTTTTTACGGTTTTACATTTTTCTAAATGTTTTCGGGCTGGAAAGACATGCACTTTTTGCAAAGCATACAAGAATTACATATTTCTAAACTATTTTACAAGCAAGTTTTAACGGACACAAATGGTTTACGAAAAGCTTATGTGTTATATCGGTTTTAGCAAACAAGCGTATTTTTCGAAATGTGCATACACACGAATTCTAGTTTTCTGGACTACGGGAAAATACAAATACATGAGTTATGGTATGATGGATACAAGACTACGGAAAAACATTCTAGATCATGTCTCGAATAGGGTACCATAAGCACCATTAATCAACGTATACATTCAGACCGCGGAACAAAAGGTTAGATCTAATGGGTTTCAGGCAACCCCACTCTTGGCCTACTTCTACCAATGAGTGCTTCTGTGTCTCAGTCAAAGTTGACAAAAATGCCTAGGTTTGGTGGCTTCCTATGTGGTGACACATGTTAGTGGCCTTGCAAACCACTAGCGATCTCAAACATTCATAGTACTCAGTTACAGATACGTTCTACATGATACATACAAACATTCTTAGTACTCAGTTACAGATACGTTTTACAAGATACATACAAACATTCATAGTACTCAGTTACAGATACATTCTACATGATACATACAAACATTCATAGTATTCAGTTACAGATACGTTATACAAGATACATACCATGTTTTCATACAAAGTTTCCGTATAACATGACAAGAAAATGATTTTAAATTCGTTTTCTCAACAATACTTCAAAAACCAGTTATTCTAAAAGATTTATTTCAAATCTTTTACAAATAAACTATGAACTCGCTGAACTTTATGTTGACTTTTTCGCATGTTTTTCTCAGGTTACTTTTCAGAATTTATGGCACGGTTGGAATTGGAGGACCATTGGAGATACGAGTACTTAGTGGCGTTCATTTTCTAAAAGACTTAGCTTATTTGCTCCGCTGTGCAATGATGATACCAGTCCAGTCACGCCATGCTCTGATATTTCGGGGTGTGACATACGCGGCCCGTGTGGGTGATCAGAACAGGCCAAACAAGTTTTAAACTTTGCATTTTAGGTCCTTGGTCATTCCAAA
Organism: Helianthus tuberosus; assembly: GCA_030545235.1. Classification (NCBI taxonomy): domain Eukaryota; kingdom Viridiplantae; phylum Streptophyta; class Magnoliopsida; order Asterales; family Asteraceae; genus Helianthus; species Helianthus tuberosus. Next base: position 17,708,254 of record CM060407.1, read on the forward strand.
CGTGGTTTTGAGTTCCAATTTTACATTTTTAGCCCTCTAACTTGATTTTTAAGGACCTTGAGACTTATACAAACTTTATTAAGTCCTTGGTTAACTTTGTGATCACCTGAAAAGTCATAAATTTCAACGTTGACGCTTTTAACCCCTCGTATACGAATATCGTCATAACTTTCTCACTTTATCGAAACCTTGTGAAATTTTTATCACTTACTCTAGTGAGCATAATTAACCATTACAAAGCTTCGGGTTAGCTAAAAGGTCACTCAGAGGTATACTTTAAACATGTTGACACATTTAACCCCTGTAGTTTGAAATCTCTCACTTTCTTCCACAATTAGCTTCGTATGATCCATAATTCATTCATTTAAGAGTATAAACATCGTGTAGGGTTATTGAAAGGCATATTTATCCATTGTTGACACTTTGAACCCTTATATTCACATACTTTCTATGTTTGTCAACTTTAGTCACTCTAAAGAAATCTTTTACACGTTTAAAGCTCATGACACGTGTCGATACATTATTGGACATAAATTTACGAGGTGTTACAGCTTGGTTTTCACATAAGGGGTGTATTTAAAGACATATTGAGTCATTTTAAAATATACTAGGGTGTCGGAATTTATTTTGAGAGTGTCGGTTTATTGAGGATTGTTACATCCTCCCCACCTTGTTTTAGAGCTCGTCCTCGAGATCTTCTGGAACAAGTGCGGATACTTCCTTTGCATTTCAGATTTAAGCTTCCATGTGTATTCAGGTCCTCTTTTGGAGTCCCACTTCACTTTGACCAGAACTAATCTCTTATGTTTGAGATTCTTGACTTTCCTGTCTTCAATCTGTAGAGGTCTTTCTACAAACTTAAGTTGTTCATTTACCTCTATATCCTTAAGAGGTACCATTAGCGATTCATCAGGTAAACATTTCTTGAGATTAGATACATGAGACACATCATGTATTCCTGCCATTTCCTCTGGCAGTTGTAGCTGATAGGCTACAAGTCCTATTCTTCTAATAATCTCAAAAGGTCCAACATACCTGGGACTTAGCTTTCCCCTTTTTATGAGACCTTTAATAATACTTTATCTCCTACTTGAAATTCCAAGGGTTTGCGTCGGTTATCAGCATAGCTCTTTTGTCGATCACGTGCTGCTTTTAGTCGTTCCTTGACTTGAATAATCTTGTCAGTTGTTTGTTGCACTATCTCAGGTCCAGATAGTTGCTTTTCCCCAATTTCTGCCCAACAGACTGGGGTTCGGCACTTTCGTCCATAAAGTGCTTCGAATGGTGCAGCATTGATACTTGTGTGATAACTATTATTATAAGAAAATTCTATTAAAGGTAAGTGATCATCCCAATTACCTCCGAAATCAAATTACACAAGCTCTAAGCATGTCTTCCATTGTTTGGATTGTTCTTTCGCTTTGTCCGTCCGTTTGAGGATGATAAGCGGTGCTTAGATTTAACTTGGTTCCTATGGCTTTTTTGAAACTTGACCAAAAATAAGAGGTAAATCGGCTATCTCTATCAGAAACAATTGATAAAGGTATTCCATGTAAAGAAACAATTTCATTTACATATAATTTAGCTAGTTGTTCCATACTGAAAGTTTCCTTCATTGATAGGAAATGAGCTGACTTGGTTAGCCTATCTACAATCACCCAGATTGTATCATTTCCTTTCTTTGTTTTGGGTAATTTAGTAACAAAATCCATTGTTATTAATTCCCATTTTCACACTGGCATTTCTAATTGCTGTAGCAAACCTGAAGGTTTCTGGCGTTCAGCTTTAACTTGTGAACAGGTTAAACATTTAGAAACATAGGCTGCTATGTCCTTTTTCATTCCTATCCACCAGAAATTTTTCCTTAAATCCTGGTACATTTTATCATTTCCTGGATGCATTGTATATTTGGACTTATGGGCTTCTTCTAATATACGACGACGCAGGTTTCCTAATTTAGGGATCCACATTCTCTTCTTATGGAATCTCTAAATTCCATCTGTTCCTTGTTATAATTCTTTAATCATACCTTTTAGTTTTTCAGTATCATCCTTGATTACTGATTCTTGTGCTTCTCTTATCTGATCATTTAAATCTACTTGCAGATTTAATTTAAGAGAACGTACCCTTTTCGACTTTTCATGATACTTTCGGCTTAAAGCATCTGCCACTACATTTGCCTTTCCTTCATGATACTGGATATCACAATCATAGTCACTAAGCATCTCCATCCAGCGTCTTTCCTTTTGCTTGAAAATATACCTTAAACTCTTATGATCAGTGAATATGGTAAACATACTACCATAAAGGTAATGTCTCCAAATCTTAAGAGCAAAAATTATAGCTCTTAATTCTAAATCATGGGTTGAATAATTCTCTTCATGATTCTTAAGTTGTCTAGATGCGTAAGTTATAACCTTTTGTCGTTGCATCAATACACATCCATAACCTAATTTGGAAGCGTCACAATAGACTACAAAATCTTCAGTTCCTTCTAGTAACATATGGTTGTATGGGTTAATCTTTGCTTAAGGATTCTAAATGCTTCTTCTTGTTTTAATCCCCATTCAAACTTAACAGATTTACAGGTTAGCTTAGTTAAGGGAATGGCTATTCTAGAAAAATATTGAATAAATCTTCTATAATAACCGGCCAATCCTAAGAAACTTCTAACCTCAGTTGGTGATTCAGGGGTTTTCCATTTAGTAATTGCCTCGATTTTTGTTGGATCCACATGAATTCCTTCATGATTGACTAGGTGTCCGAGAAACTGTACCTGTTCTAACCAAAACTCGCACTTTGAAAATTTTGCGTAAAGCTTTTCCTTTCTTAATAAACTTAAAAGTGCGTGCAAATGCTTTGCATGGTCCTCTTTATTTTTAGAATAAATTAGAATATCATCTATGAAGACAATTATGAATTTATCCAAATATGGCTTACATATTCGGTTCATCATGTCCATAAATACGGCTAGGGAATTGGTTAAACCAAATGGCATGACAGTAAATTCATAATGGCCATACCTTGTTCTGAATGCGGTCTTAGGAATGTCCTCTTCCTGTACCTTTAATTGATGATATCCTGACCTTAAATCGATTTTAGAGAAAAATCGAGCTCCTTGTAGTTGATCGAACAGATCATCGATTCTCGGTAATGGATACCGATTTTTAATCGTAACCTTGTTTAATTCACGGTAGTCAATGCACATACGCATCGATCCGTCTTTCTTTTTAACAAACAGTATCGGCGCTCCCCATGGTGACGAACTTGGCTGTATGAATCCTTTCTCCAACAATTCGTCTAATTGTTTCTTTGATTCTTGCATTTCTGCAGGTGCCAAACGGTAAGGTGCTTTGGCAATCGGTGCTGTTCCTGGTATTAAATGGATTCTAAATTCAACTTCTCTATCTGGAGGTTGCCCTGGCAATTCTTCTGGAAATACATCTGAAAACTGAGATACTACTGGAATATCTTTTAAATCCTTTCCTTTAGTGTTAGTGATTATGGAAATCAAATACACTATAGAACCTTTTCTTATATAACTTGCAGTTTTCATCACAGAGATAAATTTTGTGGATCTAGATGGTTTATCTCCTTTAATTGTGATCGTTTTACCTTTTGGTGAATTTACTTGAATTGACTTTTGATCACATAAAATACTGGCTTTATTGGCTATTAACCAATTCCTAAAACAACATCAAATCCTGCCAGATTCATGGGATAAAGGTTTGCAATAAATTTCTGATTTAAAATTTCTATTCTTGCTCCCTACAAGATTTCAGAAATCCTAACAATTTCTCCATTAGCTGTCTCTACTAAGCATTCTTGTGGTAGTTTAGTTAATGACTGATTTAGAAATTTGCAAAATGAAGTATTAATAAAACTTTGGTTTGCACCAGAGTCAAATAATACTTTAGCAAAAACATCATTAACTAAAAACGTACCAGCTATGACATCTGGAATCATCTTGGCTTCATCTGCAGTCAGAACAAATGCTCTAGCATTTTTAGTGTTCTTGTTGTTCACAGCTGGAGCCAATTTTGGACAGTTTGGCTTGATATGACCTTGTTCTCCGCAATTGTAGCATACCCTGTTGTTGGCTTTCTTCCTGCAGTCTTCTTCCTTGTGACCTGATATTTTGCAGAAATTGCAATATATAGAGCATTTTCCAGAATGCTTCCTTTTACAATGCTTGCAATAAGATGTAGAGGTAGAACCTATATTTTTCCCACGATTAAAATTTCCAGAACGAAATTCTTGTGTGGGCTTCTGGGTTAGGTTCCTCCTTTGATCCTCTTCTCGGGTGCGGACTAATTCATCTGTCAAGGTATTTGCCAGTTCTACAGCTTCTTCTATGGTTTGAGGTCTAGCTGCCTTGACTACGTGTCTTATCTCTCCAATCAATCCCCAGATATAACGGGAGATCAATACTGGTTCAGGTGAAGCAAGAGTTGGCACTATTCTAGCATATTCGAAGAATATTTTAGTGTATCCCTTACTATCCACACCAGTCATCCTAAGGTTTAAGAATTTGTTTGCTATCTGTTCCTTCTCATTGGGTAGGCAGAATTTCCTTTCTACCTTGCCCTTAAATTCTTCCCATTCCATATTGTAAGTTCTATCACTTCCTCTTGATTGGAGGATAGTGTTCCACCATTCTAGTGCTGAATTCTTAAACAAATTAGAAGCAAACATTATCTTATCTTCTTCAGCACACTTGCTTATTCTTAAGACTGCCGCAGTTTTCTCTATCCAGCGTAGGGTTGCAATGGCCCCTTCGTTGCCTGAGAATTCCATTGGTTTACAAGACCAGAATTCTTTATAAGAACAACCGTAAGACACGGTTCTTCTCCTTTTAGGAATGGGCACTTGAAGTACTGGTCCATTGTTCACACTGTTTTCTGGTTCGATTGGTCGCTTACTGTTATGCTTACTTTTATTATTCCCTTCTTGAATCGTTTGAATAATAAATGGCATTGCATCTATGATTCCTTGTGCCACTATATGTTGAACGACACTATTATCCATTTGGTTTCCATTGTTATTGATGCTTGGATTCTCATTAACCACGTTAATGTTACTCTGGTTATCATTATTCAGATTTCCTTGATTTCCTTCGTCGACCATCTGAATTTTAAACATTTACCAATCATTAATAGAGTAATTAAATAGTTTAAGTAACAACCACATAATACACATATTGGTAAAAAACGTCGTGCATTGCGACTTTACTCTTTTTGCTATAGTAGGCATCAAATATACACTAAAACAGAATTACAATACTACTATGCCTCGTTAACCACAGAGTGGTCTATACTACGATAGATTTATTACACATATTTTATTTATTATTATTACCAACTTTATTACTTCCTTTAGGGATATGGATTTCCCCTGAAATCCATCTGGCGCTCATCGTATTTCCATACGAGTTGCTCTCCTACGTACCTCATCCTCTCGCTACTTTCTATGATTTCCTCTCCAAAATTTCGAAGTTCTTGCAAATTCTCTGCACTCATTGGGGGTGCAGGTACTGGTATTTGCTCTGGGTACTGAGGTACTGGATTCTCCTGAGGGTATGGATTTTCCAAAATCTCCCTAATGTATTCATCATTGGCAAAATAGGGATCTAGTGGGTCCAAACCTGGATATGTTGCTAAGTTTGGCAACGTTTCTTCGTCTAAGTGATAGCGTGGCACATAATCCCTATGATCATCAAACCATGGATCATAATTTGGATCTAGAGGATTAGGGGCTGGTATCCTAGGTATCTCCTCAGGGTTAAAATCAGGCATTTCTACCTCCATTGGTTGAGTAGGAAATAAAGGTAAGGGTTGTGGGGCTACTAGTTGTTCCAGACTTGGGTCAGCAGCAGTTGTAGCTAGGATATGGAAATTGGCTAGGCTTCTATTAAGCATATCCTGTGTATGGGCATCTGTCTTTCGCTTAGCAGCTGCTAGAACTCTTTGCTGTTGCAACTTTCACATTCTTTTCCTACGTGCAAATGCTTCCTTACTGAACCATCCTCTCTTTTTATGAGGGAATGGCTCTTCTGACTGAGTTTTAAAGGCAAACATCCCTTCTTCCTGATCAGCAGAATACCCAGAAAGGGCAGGCTGTGAAGAAGTACCTTCACTCCTAGGTGAATCAGATAACTAACGACACATGTCTGAGGGTCCTTGATCACTCATACTGTAAACTAACAAATAACACAAAACACATAATCACATAAATTATTTCCTAACACAAAATTTAGAATTTAAGTGTCAGCAGAACACTTCTTTGGCTTAGATCAGTGGCTAGGCTCTGATACCACCTTCTGTTGCAACCCCCGATCCCTTATCTGTCCCGGGAATGGGCGGACGCGAACTCAGAATTTTGGTGGTATCAGTTGGTTAATTTGGCAGCGGAAATTACATCAGGACCGTAGTTGGGAAATGTTTATCAGAGTAAAACCACCATATTTGATATTAATAATTACATGGGTAAAACTCAAGTTTCTTATTACAATACGTTTATAGGGATATACCCTATTTTATTGAAATTAAAACATCGTCTTTTAGGTAACTTTTGTTGGACCGTTTGCGTGACCCTAAACGTCAGTAAAAGTAGTTCATCTCAGTTTACAGAGGCGGAATCAAAGTAAACTGATTCACAACAGCATATATCCTTTTAACTTCTTCTCTATTAATGATTTCCGAGACTTTACAATCGTTTCTAACAAGATTTTGGCAGCACCTCGTCTCACAAGCTATGACCTCTGATAGCTTCAAATGACACACTCAATCCCTATTTATAGTTGTAGCCTGGTAGCTTGAAATGACACATCAGTTTCAAGCTAACAAGCACTTTCAAGCTAACAAGCACTTTCAAGCTAACAAGCACTTTCAAGCTAACAAGCACTTTTACATGTAAACCCTAATTCTAACCATCTAGACCTAAAGACTCGATAAGACGTAGTCAGCAGACATTCAGTGCACCAACAGACTCCCCCTTGGATGTTGACGAAGTCTTTGGCTTTGAGTCTTTAGTCTTTGTCTCTTTCCAATTTTGTCTATCAATGCAAGCATCCTATCAATCTTTATCTTCTTTGATCAGCTTCTATCTTCAAATGTTGTATCATGATCTATCTCTGGCTCTTTGGGCTTCTTTGAATGGTTTATTTAATTTTCTGATTTCCCATCTTGCATAATCTGCTTTCCAATATCTATCAGGATCAGGATCAGCATCAGCCACAAATGCATATCCAATTGCATCTTCTTCAGGGCATACTTGACTCCAGTCGTAACCTTCATCGTCATATATAACTGCAAGAGCCCTTGATTTTTCTTCAGGCTGTTTCAATCTTGGTGGCTCAGACTTGTTTTGATGGTAAATCGCTTTCTTGTAATAATCTTCATTGAACGGATTTTCAGACTCAACATCAGCATACGCATTTCTGCACTCGCGCTTAAAGTGACCTCTTTGTTTGCATTTGAAGCATGTCACCTTAGATTTATCAAATCCCAGTTTGGTAGATGGTCCACCAATTTACTTTCTCCCCGTTATCTCCATGAACCGCTGTGCCCGACGAACCGCACTGGCCATGCACCATCTTATATCCATTAGTTCCATCTCCTCGGGGTCTAATTGATCATAATCTTCTTTCGTCAAGTTGGTGTTGCCAATCTTCCCTGCAACGAGGCTTTCATACGATTCAAGTACAGATGCCAAGAAAACCATCTGTTGTTTTGCCGATTCTTCGCTGAAATTCTGCCCATTCTTCAGATCCACTGCGATATTACACTGAAACAAATTCTTTGAAGCAGATTGGTTTGAAGTGTTTGAAGAAGATCCACTGTGAAAATTTTCATTATTCACTGAACTTGAACTTTCTGCAGAAAATGTTGTTTTTGGAGATCCAGCCTGTGGTGCATTTCTTCTGTAGTAAAGCTCCACATTTTGCTGATAAGCTGGATTATTGACTTTAGATCTCTTTATCTCCAACTCATGGCTTTCAAGTCTTTCAATCAGTAAATCCACTTTCAAATCTTCAGGCTTGATTGTGTTCTTCAACATTAAAGCGAAGTATTGCCACTCTTGATCATTTGGCAATGAATCAAACAATTTATCCACCAAATCCTCTTCAGAATATGTGATTTCATGTCTGGCTAACTCCATTTTCATATGCCCAAATCTTTCGATCATTCTACAAACAGATTCATTTTTCATACAACTGAATAAATCAAACTCTTTACGCAACAATTTCTTTTTGTTTTTGACAATTTCATTACTTCCTACACACTTTCTCCCTAACGCTTCCCACAAACTCTTTGAAGTTTTCTCTTGTTCAAGTAACGAGATAATATCCTCTCTCACTAACTGTTTGATTAATGTGATCATCTTATATTCAGCCACAACATTTTTTACATCTATGTCTGAAAAATCTTTTGGATCTATTAACTCTCCTCCCTCTTTTACTGGTTCAGTGTATCCATCTGTCATTTTTAACCAGCTTTCAGGAGCGAAAGCTTTTACCCAACCCTCAAATCTGTTTTTCCACCAGTGATAATCTTGAACTTTCATTAGCTTCGGTGGTTTTTGTTGGCTTCCATACATGTTCTCAAACTTCAAGTTCTCCGAAATCTATCTCGAATATTCTCTCATCTCAGATCTTCTATCTGACGATTCGGAAGTGAATGCGTTGTAGAATGTGTTGTAGAATTCTTCACCGTTGCTTGACATCTTCAAATACCTGAGATATTCAACAAATACTTAGAAATATTCTTGAATTTGAAAAATAACAAGTTCAAACAAGATCACTTGAAGCGAAATAGCTTCAAGTAGAATCAGCAACTTTCAAGCGAAACTGATAATGCAAGTTCAAGCTATCAGGCTCGTTCAAGCTATCAGGCTAGTTCAAGCTATCAGACTCGTTCAAGCTATCAGGCTTGTTCAAGCTATCAGGCTCGTTCAAGCTATCAGGCTCAAGCTATCAGGCTATTTCAAGCTATCAGGCTCAAGCTATCAGGCTATTTCAAGCTATCAGGCTCAAGCTATCAGGCTATTTCAAGCTATCAGGCCTATGATGTCATCATTTCACGAAAAATTTCAAGCTATCAGACGAATTTGACCAGTTTTAAGCCGTGTTTTAGTCCGAAACTTTCAAGGATTAGTTAACTATGTATTTCACTTGATATGTGTTAATTTCAGGCCATTTCATCCGTGAATTATGTCCGAATAAAAAAAAAATGAGAAGAAGTAAGTAGAAATGAGAAAATCCGGTAAAATCAAGCTGCTATGGTATGAACTCCTCGTCCTGAGCTCTGATACCACTTGTAGGACTGGTTTTGACTCCGAAACGATTGCGAAACGAACGTGAAACGTGCGGAATCCGTACACGAACGCGACCTAAACACACATGACGTAATATAAACGTGATTCTATTAGAAATCTGAAATCGTACAATCACTTGAATCACTTAGAGACTTTCTCTCTCTAGTTTCTCTCTCTAGAACTAGAGCTCTTCAAATCTCTAAAATGGTAAAAGTCTCTAATCTAAACATAAAGCTCCTATTTATAGGCCTTGGCTTTTAATGAGATTTCTCATTAATTACAATTATGCCACCTTGCCTTTTTGACTAGCTATCTCATCATAACGACTCGTTTTCTTCTGTTTCTTGCTACGACTCGGATTGACGAAGGCTATAGACATAAATGCACTAACAACTTTTATAGCCACATTTTTCCCAAGCCTTCAGTGCTCTCCAGCTGCCTTTTTACTAATTGGCTGTCACATTGTGTTACCTGAAACGCGTTTTAAAAACATTTGTCAGTGGGAAATACTGGTGAGTGAATCCCAGTTTAATGAAGAAACATTTTATCAATTAAAACAGTATTGAGAGCGATCACATTGTTTATTTCTACACAATTACTCATTCAGTACTGTCAATCCTGACTGGCGGGTCATATTACACATTGGCTAACTCGTTGTCCAATGGTAACGTATTGTCGGCCCCACTTACTACTCACAGTGTAGTAAATTTTGTATACAAAACCCCAACATACCGGTAGTAATTGAAGAACTACAAAGACTCAATCACCGCTTAATCGCATTGTAAAACATTTAAGGTTTTGTAAATTATTATAAAAAGGTTAACAAAAATTGGATAAACTCAGATTGCTATCTTAAACTTCGCATAAGGGTTTCCTGGATATAATCTATAATTTATACAAATGTACATAGGTTAGTATAATAACCCTTTGACAATATTAATGATACCCTCCCCGAGACGGTATTCCAACAACTACGTCGGGCAGAACCACGACAGTTGTTACGGAACCCTAAATCAATCGGGCAGCGTATCTAATACGAAACTGGGGTTATAATACTTACAATGGAGCAGAACCTCGCTAATTAGGGGGTATAATACCAGCTTTATAAAGCTTATATTCAGAAATTGAGATTGAGAAATGAAAACTGAACGAATTGAAATGAAATCCGATGCGTTCTATTTATAGGTGCTGAATCTGGGTTTCACGCGGCCCGCGTAACATATAAGTGGAGCTTACGCGGCCCGCGTCAAAGCTGGGTCAACGCGTAGCTCGTCCGGATCACCAACTAGGCTTGACACGATGATGACACGTGTCATCACCGGGCTGCGCCACTATTTTTGATCTCACGTGGCCCGTGTAAGCTTAAGGGGGATCTTACGCGGCCCGCCTTAACTAAAGAAATCAACGAAATCAGTTTCCAACCTTGATACTGCCCGCGTAAGGTTGGGGTGGGTCCTACGCGGCCCGCCTCAACTTAAAATTTTCAGATTTTTAATTATTTTAATTACTATAACGTATTTCGGGCTTGGTTTTCACATACGGGGTGTATTTAAAGACATATTGAGTCATTTTAAAATATACTAGGGTGTCGGAATTTATTTTTAGAGTGTCGGTTTATTGAGGATTGTTACAGTCGCAGATCTGAATCGTTAGTGGGTTGGGTCATTCTGTTCAAGTGGCGCTGATTTTGAAATTAGCAAAGGGTGTGGAATAACTGGAATAGCTGAACAAGAGCAGAATACTGATCACTCATATCCCTTGACCGGACAACAATTCATCTCCAAATGCTCAATCAAAGGCAATAACTGGAATAGCTAAACAAGAGCATAATACTAATCACTTCCCACAAAATGCTTTTCCTCCTCAATTTGCAAAAAGTTTATAAAGAAATCAATATTTTTGATCAAAAAGTAACACCGGAACGTTGTTTGATCTTACCAGAGTAAGGCTCTTGGGTATAGGGCAGCAACTTATGAAACATATAAGCGTTTTGTTGGTGATGCTGACATTATGAAAGCATAAGCTTATGAGCCTCTCAAACCTAAAAATGGTTAATTGAAGCTGAACAACACTGTTCTTGAGGTTTATATGTGTTAACCTCTTCAAAGAAACGAAGAAACTGGGTAACTTATAGGCAGAATGACCCAACCCAATGACAAGGTTAAACTTCGCTGGTCGGTTCAGAAGTGTCGCTGATTTTGAAATTAGCTAAGGGTGTGGATGTTTAATACTTCGATTCAATCTGATTTTGAATTTAGAAGGGTGGTGGTTCAGGGCGGCGACCTGCCGGTGATGATGACTGTGTGCGGCAGAAGAGGTGTCCGACGGCAATTGGGGTTCAGGGTGGAGAAGGAGTACGGTGGTGGGTGACCGGCGACAGAGATGGATCGTGTGAGTGGTGACGACGGCCGGTGCTTGATGAGGGTGGGTGTTTTCCGCATGAGATGTACCCGGAGAGAAGAAAGGGGATTGGGGGAATACTTGGGGGGTAAGGTCGAAGTGAAAGTTATAATATAGGGTGTTGTGTTGAGGAAGCAATCAAACACAAGTGGAAAAAACTATATTACCCTTTGACCGTTAATAAGTTAAGTTGACTTTAAACAGATTTTAACACCGGGGGGTAATATTGCAGTGTTTCGCATTCGTTGGGGGGTTAGACAGCAAAAATTTCGTGGTAGGGGGTAAGGGTGCCAATCGCATCTAACCTTAGGGGTTAAAATTGCAGTTTACTCTTCTTTTTGTGAAACTTGAATCCATAACCTCCTTAATTTAAGTATTCTAAGAGGTTTGACGTTATTCGACACGTGACACAATTTTTTTTGTTAAATTTAAACATTATAAATAAACAACAAGTTTTAGCTTGATTGGTTGTACTCTTAGCTTTGGATGATTTTAAAAAAAAATTGAATTATGTGGTTCATTTACATTATTACTAAACCATTTTATTTCATTTTGTCGTAGTTCTTTATTTTTGTTTTCTCATAATGCAATAAAATCAAGTTATTGCCAACCTAACCTAAGAAGTCATTAGTTTTGACCATTAAAATCCGTTTAATACATATTACTATACAGTATTAATTTCAAACATTACGAATAATAGTTTACTTTTGTTGTTTTACATTTTGGTAACCAAACTCTCAACCTTTCCTCACAAGTCTTTCAAACATAATTCTTTCTCCCTTCTTCTTTAGTCTATTTTCTATTTCTTCATTCTTGCCATCCTTTTCATTGTTTTCCATTTAACTATCTATATCTTCATTAGTTATTAATTGTTACTATTATTATTAACATGAATACTTCGATTGTCCCTTTGAGATGCTTAATATTTAGAAACTGTTTTTATACCAATACAACACACTTTTTTTTTTTTTTTTTTACTTTATATCTTTTTAGACATATCTCACAATGTTTTGTTTACACTTTTAGTTGTCATTGTGAGTGTGGGTATGATAACAAACTGAACCGAATCAATACTGACCAAATTACGCCGTGTAACGCGGAGAATCCCGCTAGTTTAAATAAATATTCGTTGTAAAACCATATAAATTTTTCAACATTAGTACCGAAAAAGGATTGATTTTACGCCATATTTGATACACTTTATATGTTGTATTTTATGCACATCAGTAAACATAATGGGTATAACAGATAATCTGACACGTATAATTAAAAGCGATTAATTAGAGCTTGATAAAGGGACAAAAAGAAATCATAATTTGACTCCACTATGTTTGAAACAAATTTTACGAAACATTCATAAAAGAAGCACAAAAACATATTAAATTTAACCTGACTTGTTTCCCAAAAAAGTTTACGCCAAAACATACACCAACTTGAATTTATACTGAAACGTGCATAAAAATATGCACGTAAAAATGGTTTTTTTTAAAGAAAACTTATTATGTTTGATCTGACTCATTCCAGAAAAAATTTACATCGAAACGTAAAGCAAATCGAATTCATACCGACATGTACATAAAAATATGCACGTAAAAATAATTTTTTTAAGTGAAAGAGGTATAGGGGTAAACTCGAAAGAAATTATAAGTAAAAAATTTTATAGGTTAAATTCGTTACTTAAAATAATGCCAAGTAGTATCAATGTCACCCCACATTGCCAGCGACCGCTAACATCAGAAGAGCACGTAAAAATAAAGTAATAAAAAAGGAAAAAATAAGACCTAAAAAAAGGTGACGTAAAATTGTTGAACCAAGCATGCCAGTTGTGCCATGTTAATGCGAAAAAGTTACACCGTAACGTAAAACGTAGAAAAGAATAACTAAGTCGATCTAGGACCCCGCGTGTTGCGAAGAACTTGTCAAACAGAGAAAACTAGACGCGTCACGACGGACCTATCAAACGAGAAAAACAGACGAAAAAACGGTGAACCCCACAATACGTTGCGGCGTGTTGACTCGCAAATTTAAAACGAAACGTAAAACGCAAAACTTGTAAGATAAAAAGTATGATGGACTAAATTGAAAATAATAAAAGTGATTGTGTTGAATTGGGAATAATATATGTCAACAGTTTAAAAAAAAAAAATTGTGTTGAATTGGAAAAGATGAATAGCTTTAGGCTAAAAGTAAAAAAAAAATTAAATGTGTTAAAATGTAAAAGATAAAAACCATTATTCCATATATAAAGAAGTAACATTTTAGTGCATTATGACTTGTACATTATGCTTTGGGTATTTTTCAAAAAAAAAACCTTGATTTTTTAGTTTTAACCCAAAGGTTTTTATCCTTTTCAATTTTAACCCTACATAATTTGTTTTTTTAACTTTAACCCAAAATTTTTCATTATTTGCAATTCAACTCCACAACTTTTGTCACTTATACTTTTCATCTTTCGCAAATTTTCGTTTTACGTATAGTTCTAAATTTTTCGAGTTAATACGACGCAACGTGCATGTGTGGTTCAACGTTTTTCCTCTATTTTCCCATGTTTGACAGGTTCGTCACAACACGCATACCCTAGGTCGAGTCAGTGTTGGTGGTCGATGACGGTCGTGTGACATTAGTACTATTTGACACCGTTTTACTCCCCGCCGCAACGCGGGGTGTGCTTTGAGGGTTTTTTCAAAGAAAAATGGTTATGCATATTGTTGTCGTAACGTTGGCTTTGTGGGTTTCCAAAAAAACAATGATTTTTTTTACTTTTCACCCAAAAGTATTTCATAAATTACTTTTAACCCAAAACTTTTTATCTTTTGCAATCTATCCTCATAACTTTTTTTACTTTCAACTTTGGTCATTTATAGTTTTCATTTTCCGCAAATTTTTCGCTTTATGCTTGGTTCTAAATTTTGTGACTTAACACATCGTAACGTGCGTCTTTGGTTTAACGTTTTTACGTTTCGTTCTAAATTTTGCGAGTTAACATGATGCAACGTGCGTGTGTGGGTGAACGTTTTTACATCGTCTATTTTTTCCCTGTTTGACAAGTATACCATAACGTGCGGGTTCTTGATCGACTTGGTTATAACTAAAGAATTCCCGCCGCATTGCGGCGGGTCGTAATCCTAGTTGGATTAAAAATTAAAATCAATTTTTTTTTTTTGAAAAACACCCAAAACATATAGTACAACATTAATAAAGCAACAAAATGTTACTAATGTATAATTTGGTAATATGTATACCTATAGCTTGTTATATTTAAAAGTTATATGAAATCTATCTAGCTTAAAAAAAACAATAATAGTAATTAAACAAGTACCATTGGTAATTAAACATTACATAATTTAAAAATAAAAAAAACAATACATAATTTAAAAAAAAACACACAAACACACATGGAATAAAATAAAAAAAGAATACATAATTAAAATAAAACATAAAAATCATACATTATTAAATAAAAATCTAATTATCTGCCACACCGAAACGTATCTTAATTCATGGTTGTGGTCGTACCTGAAGTTGATGAGGGCGACTTGTATGATGTCTTCCCATGGTCACCACCCTGATTTTCCACCGCGGTGTGCACCGCCTTGAATCTTTCACTATCTAAACGGATATTCCTGAAACGAGAAGAAAGCGTATCCACAGTTCAGGTGGTGTCTCCCTATGGACGCAAAATTGTTGGAAAATTCTCCCCCAAAACGGACCACTCGAACGATTACGCGGCGTGTAGTGGCTAAGGGCTTCGAAGCACGACTCACACAATGCGATATCTTCTTCTTCGCCCCACGGAATCGTTGCCATTTTTCAGATTTTTGAAGTTGAAATGGGTAGAGAATTGAGAGAATTTTGGGTGAAATGTGAGAGTTTGTAAAAAAAAAAGAAGACGGTTGTATTTATAGGGGAATTTATTTAGGGCCTGTTTGGTTGACAGGAATTCATAGGATTTCAAGGGAATTGGAATTTTTTTAAAAAAGTATATATTTAAATTTTTTTTAAAAATTACCGTTATACGATAACGGCCCACGCGTAATCAAAACGTGCCACATGACGCTCAAAGTGGCTCCACGCGGGTGGAAAACTAACCCCCTTCAACTCCACGCCATTGACGGGCCGATGTACACCACCAGTATTAAATGTGAAATTCCAACTTGCTAGAAAACATTAAATACAGATAACCAATTTTCCAAGAAGTTTCAGGAAAGTTGAACAAATTATTGCTTTGGGAGACTTCATTGGAATTGTTCAAAACTAAACTATATAATCCAATACGTATCTTTTCGATCTATGCTTGCTGCTGCTGCTTCCATAAATCATAGATCAAATCACAGCTTCAGTTCTTGATGGGTAAGCTATTTGTATGATTTAGAATTCTTGCTATAATATTAATCTGTCATGATTTAAAATTCCTGGCGCCTATAGTTAAATTTAACGTCACTTGGTGGTTCAACGAGAGCTCTTTTTTATTTTCTTTTTAGAATCATGTTTTACTATAAAACCTGATCTTAACTCAAGTGTAAAGTGTAGTATGTTGTATGAGCTTACATACTAGATCGTTGACTAGTAGTGCAAGCGAGCCCAGCCTACCCGATTGACTAGATCGTTGACCATGGATGCAAACGAGCCCAGCCGACCCGATACAATTTTCTGCAAGATTGCTAAATACAACATACTGCACTTTACACTTGAGTTAAGATCCTCAAACTCGGCTCGATTCGATTCGAGCTTTGTTTCTAATGTTTGAGCTCGGCTCACAGGTAGCTTTTCAAGCTTGAGCTCGGCTTGGGCTCGTTTTTTATTTATTAATTAATATATATATCATATTTAATATATAATTTAGTTATTTTTTCTTAATTTTATAAGTAGTAATTATTATTCTTATTAATATATATGTTTAAGATATTCTTATTAATAATTTTTATTTATATATATATATATATATATATAGGGGAAAATTTAAATGAGAACCACTACATATTGTGAGAATCGTGAGAACGAATGAAAAAACCACGAGAACTTGATCAAAAACAATTCAAATTCAAATTTTTTTTTACACTTATTATTATTATTCGAATTAAAATGTTAGAAATTAAATTTACACGTTTAAATTTACATATATTCGTAAATATTGAAAATTTACACATGTGTAAGTTTCTCATTTACACATGGGTAAATTTGTTGTATTTCACAAATTCACATATATGTAAAATTTTTAATAAGAGTAATTTTGAGAGGAGAGATTTGATGTTGTAAATTCATTTTTTGATGTTGTATTACAATCACGTTGAGTTTTGTATAAATAAAAATTGGTTATGATTAGTTTTTTCATTAGTTCTCACTGTTCTCGCGATATTTAGCGTTCTCCAGATAACTCTCCCCTATATATATCGGTTTTGTTGTGTTTGCATTGGTTCTCGTGGTTTTCGCAATAAGAGTGGTTCTCAAATAAACCCTACCCTACACACACACACACACACACATATATATATATATTGGACTCATTTAGGCTCACAAGTCGGCCCGAGCTTGTTTTTCAGGTTAGAGCTCGAGCTTGTTTAAACCTTTTTTCGAGCCGAGCTCGAGCGTTTGCACCCCTATCATTGACCAAAATATTTTTGTCTATGGTGACAATTTTTTTGGAAGGCCAACTAAAAACCAATTCCATAACTTGTTTAGTTGTTATGTTTCATCCCTCGCCGAGTAGTATAGGACTTTTACACTTTTTGAACGGTCAATTAAATCACTAAATAAGCATTCTGGGATGCCCTCAATCGAGCAAATGCATCCCTTCCTCCATAATGGTTAGAGTTGGATGCATACCTGCGCCACCAAACCACCACTTCAGGGGAAAACCCGGCCGAAGACCTACTGTAGTAAAACCCGGTTAGGCTCGGTTTCGAACTGACGACTTCCCGAGAGGCCTGGTTCTAAACTTTATTGCCACCACCAATATCCTTCAAAATGATGCTAGTGGGAGTTGAAGTTGAGACCTTAAGAAGAGAAATCAAGTGACTAATCACTAAATTAACTTGTCAGAAGAGTACAAGACTCTTTTACTATTGTGACGGTTATGCAATCCAATTGTTAT
Source organism: Helianthus tuberosus (assembly GCA_030545235.1). NCBI lineage: Eukaryota > Viridiplantae > Streptophyta > Magnoliopsida > Asterales > Asteraceae > Helianthus > Helianthus tuberosus. The sequence goes on from CM060407.1 coordinate 17,726,060, forward strand.
GTTTTAGACTACGTACTGAATTAAAAAAAAGTTATAGGTAGATGAGTTGGTTTCAAACGTTGTCCAGCTTAGAATTTCCACATGCAACTGTCCCAATTCAAGTTATCATGTTTATAATCATGCAAGTGATCTCTTATTTCAGACAAAGCAGCCGATTGTTGCACCACCCACCTCATAAAAAGGGATGGTACTTTTAATGTAGATGGACTTGCTAAATTTATCAAACAAGTTAAACTTGGAAAATGTGGACTTTCATATGCGATTGTTGCTGTCATGGGCCCACAAAGTAGTGGTATGTCTAGTTACATTTAGTATATGTTCTTTTCTAAATTCTAATTACAAAGAGCTATAGTTTATAAGCAAACAAGTTGTGACATCGTGTGTCTCTTACAGGGAAGAGCACACTGCTAAATCATCTTTTTCATACCAACTTTATAGAAATGGATGCTTACAAAGGAAGGCATGACCTAGTACACTCTCTTTAGTTTGTTTTCTCGGCTTGAACTTAGCTCATATACAAGTTATATTCTTATCAGGAGTCAGACCACTGAAGGTGTATGGATATCAAGATGTACCAATATTAATGATCCTTGCACCATTGTAATGGATCTTGAGGGTACTGTGGAACAGAACGCGGAGAGGTTATTATATATTTACTTTTTTATTTTTATTATTATCTTCGATAAGTTGCATTCAGTTGTTCTTTTATAATCAATTGTTCGACACTTCTATTAATAAACCAGAAAACATACCATACAAAATTTACATGAATAACTATCACCAATGATCTTTTGGCCTAGTGGTTAAGTGGGAGCCGGGAGGTGAGAAGTTTTGCTTCTCTTGGAGGTCCTGGGTTCAAATCCAGGCAAGGGGAATTTTAATACTAACTTGGTGATACTAACATACTAACTACTAACCCGGTTAGCGACATCCTAACCGTACGCTGTTAAAAAAAAAGTTAAATTAACTATGCAAAAAGATATTTAATGGACTAACTATACTTTAATTGAAATTAATGCCCAACTAAAAATATATTTAAAGAAATATTTTGTCATAATTTATAATTATCACATCAAAGTTCATTTTCTAAAGACATAACTAGACGACTATATGTATTAACAGATTACTTGATATTTTATTCAACCCATGCAATATACGAATTTATTCTACCTGTACAATACACGAGTTTTTTTAAAGACATAGGTTTTTATTACTGAGTCTTTAACATTACATTTATGCAACTTACATACTACACCGGATTCTAATCCTCGTTATTTATATCTCCTGCCGATTTTCCTTTCTTTTTTTTGTGTTTTTTTCTCAAACACGATCTTTCACATATGAACTAAACAACCCTTAACTTTTTGGTTTACTTATTTAGCCCTTTTATCAAGATTAATTTCCAACATTGTTTGCTCTAACTCACAAAGTTTTATAACTTGTGTAGGATGATACTGTATTCGAGAAACAAAGTGCGCTTTTTGCTATTGCTGTTTCAGATATAATTCTTATTAACATGTAAGCTTTGGTAGCACCAAACATCTTGTTTTGATCTGAACCTCTTGTAGACTTATGTTTTGTATCTGGACAAATTTGTGCCACATAGATGGTGTCATGATATTGGGCGTGAGCACGCGGCAATGAAACCTCTTCTGAAAATTGTATTACAGGTACGTTATCTGTTTCCACATTTTATCAATTTCCTTAGGAACGTAGGTTCATCAAACGGTTTATGTTTTCAGGTTATGTTGCAGTTATCATGTTGTTCACGTAAAAAAACTTTTATGTTCGTCATTCGCGATATAACAAGGGTAAGTTTTGTCTCTTGTATCTTGTGTAAGGTACATAATCTAATGTATATTTTTTTTCTATTGCAGACACCTCTTAAAATCCTAGAGCGTGATTTGAGGAAAGATATGGAGAAGGTAACCTTTTAATTTCTTTTCTCCCATATATAATAGGCTCAGACTATTCACACACCAATGCTGCCTATTTGCACTTAGGGTTTATATACGCTGCGTATAGTTCGATACGTAACGTATAGGGTTACACCTATACGCAGCGTATAAGTGGCATAGAATTCAGAACCAGCTCAGCATTCATTGGCACAGACAACCAGGGTTTATATACGCTGCGTATAGAGCTATACGCAGCGTATATAACCCATCAGGATTTTGTTTGGTTATTTTGATGTATTTGTGGTATAAATACATACCCGGTTCCAAGGTTATATCGCTTAAAATATATAATCGTTAATGTTATACCCATTAATATTATATACCGTTAATTTTTTTTTTGAAAATCGTATATACGGTTCGAATATATTATATTGCTATCGTTTAAATTAAATTATTATACCACGTCTAGTGCGGTTCGAATGCTATAAACATTTAATATCATACCGTTAATTATTTTTAAATACTTGTGTACGGTTAAAATATATTATACCATTTAAATTAAAACCGTTATATATTTTGAAATATCCGGGTAAGGTTCGAATATATTATACCGTTTCAATACAATTCCGTTTAAATTAAATTATTATACCAAGTCTCGGTGCGGTTTGAATATTATACAGTTCAAGATTTTTATACCGTTAATTTTATTAAATTACTCGGGTACGGTTCAAATATATTCTACCGTGTTTCCATACTATACCGTTTAAATTAAAATATTATAGCAGTTTTAAATTTTTATAACGTTAATTATTTTGAAATACCCGGGTACAGTTTGAATATATTACACCGTTTCCATACTATACCGTTTAAATTAAATTAAAATACTATATTGTTTCAATACGACTGAATATGATATATTTGTCAAAGTTTGATATATACAGCATAAGTTTGTACATACATAACAAAAGATATAATATAACTAAGTACTAAATACATCGAAGAAGATAAAACACTATGGCACCGAATCATCCTGCTGCTACTGCTGCTGATGCTGATGCTGCTGCTGCTGCTGATAATGCTGATGCCATGCTGCAACCGGAATGTAGGGTCGTGGAAGTAACCCATCACGTTGTCGTCGCTCCTGCAACTCCTCAGCTACCCAGCCCGTCACATGCTTCAGCCAGCCAACGTCCTCACGTAGATGGTCAACGTCCTCACGTAGATGGTCAACATCCTCACGTAGCTGCTAGCTACTGATACGCCGTGTGTGAGGGGGCAGGACCGAGCCCAACATGTCGCGGGAACTGAGACGCCCCGGGTGGTCCACGCAACTGTGGTGGGGCCGGAATGTACACCTCCGGGTCATGCACTGCCACCTGCCCCGGCACGGCTAGAGGATCTATCGTATCGAACTCTGCCGGCAGGTCCTCCGGCTGGAAAGGTTGCCCGTCCAAACCCTTAAAACGCTTGTGGTTGTCAGGTGGGAACTTTTTGACAATCTTCATTCCGGATAGCGATAACATCCCTATCCTCTACGGCTGTATCGGCGGGCGTAAAAGCGGGTCAATCTCCGGGTGATAGCCAAACAACATGGCTATCACAGTAATGTAGGCGCCGCCATATAATAATCCGCGCTCCTGCCGATGATATGCGGAGGTAAAGTATTGTGCCAACCCGTGTGCGAGAGCGCACGCGGCCTTTTGTACATTGTGTAACCTGCTAGAATCGTATTAAATAACAAAAGGTTTGTATGTTTAAGATTTTTTACCTCTACGTCTGTAATTTTCCGGTCTACAAGCACACGGCAACCCACAACGAAGCCACATATGGCAACCACATTATGCGTTAAGTTTACGCAACACCTCTAGCTTCCTCATTAGCTCTCCTTCTAGCAAATCAAGTGCTCTATGGGAAACCTTTCCACGTAGGTTGTCCAACAGTGGTTGTCGTTTGTGGTGGTTCATCGTTTTTTCAATGCTTTCGGTGAAACTTTTTTGTATTTCCCCCATCTGAGTTTCAACTATATCAATAACATAACCTATAATTCGGTCCAATGAACCCCTGCGCATTACGTATCTTTCAAAATTTGTGTGTTGGCTCTCAACTCTGTTAGTGATGCGCTAACCAAAGTTGCGACTCTTATTAGTCCACGCAAAAACGAACATTTCTTTATAGTCTTTGAGCCAGTTATCATACACATAATTAAAGACCCCTGCAAAAGTAAAATAATAAAATGTAAAAGCGTGTGTAAATATAATGGATTGTATGGGTCATTTGTTGAAGACACACTTACTTAAGCGGTTGCAAGCCACAGTCGGTTATACAATTTGCATAAGTTGTATTCGTATATGGCTCTGAAGCAGAGTCGCACACTCTCTGCCAGTACGACATAAATTTCTTCCAATCTTCTTTATTGAACCCTTGCTTGCAATGTTTACAGATATTTTATTCGATGTGAAACCGGCATAGAAACCTAGACGCGTTCGGGAATACTTTAGCACACGCGTTAATTAGGGCTAGCTCTCTATCCGTGACTATCACACGCGGCATCATACACTCAAGCAATACCATCCCCGTACTACCACCAATATTCTTCAATCGACAGGTCACAATAACATAACCATCCTCCTTTCTCGTTACTTGTACCCAGTTTTTCAGATCAATTAGAGACATGAAACGCTATAAAAACAGTTACGTTATTTAACAGTAATAATAATAACAATAATAATAATAATAATAATAATAATAATAAAAGTATTTTGACAATAATAGTAACAACAACAACAACAATAATAATAATAATAATAATAATAATAATAATAATAGTATTTTAGTAATAATAATGATAATAATATTTTAACAATAATAATAAAATAAAAATAATAATTATAATTTTAACATAATAATAATTATTATATTTTAACAACAACAACAACAACAACAACAATAATAATAATAATAATAATAATAATAATAGTATTTTAACAATAATAATAATACTTATATTTTTAACAATAATAATAATAATGATAGTATTTTAAAAATAATAATAATAATAATAGTATTTTAATAATAATAATAATAATAATAATAATATTTCTAACAATAATAACAACAATAATAATAAAATAAAATAATAATTATAATTTTAAAAATAATAATAATAATAATAATAATATTTTAACAATAATATTTATAATAACAGTATTTTAACAATAATATTTATAATAACAGTATTTTAACAATACTAATATTTTAACAATAATAATAAAATAAAAATAATAATTATAATTTTAACAATAATGATAATAATAATAATAGTATTTTAACAATAACAATAATAATAATTATAATTATATTGTTTAACAATAATAACAACAACAATAATATTGATAATAATATTTTAACAATAATAATAATAATAATAGTTTTAACCTGATTTTGAAACGGATTTCCCGGGTTAGAGGGTTGATAATCATCATACACTGGTGTGTTCGGAGGCTCATGACCGTATCTACCGTATCCTCCGTATCCACCATAATCCGGATACGATAGTTGTGCCAGGTAATATGGTTCATCAACAGGCTAATCTCCGTATCCAATTGTTGCACGTACGAAGATTCACACCCGTATCCGTAATCGGGGATACACTTGTCGGACATCTATTCAACATTGACTCCCTCAATGTATTGATGTATTCTTGAGGTACCAAGTATTCCTAAATGAGAATATACCATTTAGCTCAACCATAAATCCGGTCTTTAAATAAGAAAGTGATTTTAAGATATCCATCACGGCTATCGATGAGAGGGAGCAGGTCCTACCAATTAATCTTTTAAAAAAAGATATAGATGAGTCCAGAGAGGCATGTTCAAAACCTGAAAAACAATTTCCGTCTGCTGTAACGTCTATAATTTTCAAACCCAATGCATCAAGCTGAGCTCGAAACTCTGATATATCGGATTGGTTTCCATTCTTTTTAGCCTGTCAATCCATGAGTGTGAAACATTACAGAATCAACAGTTCATTAACAACTGATTTATCAGAAACATTACAGAATCAGCAGTTCGTTAACAACTCATAAAGTCAAAATAACTATTCAACAACGTGGAAAAGAATAACAACCTGAGTTTCAAGTTTAGCAATATGAGCGATTAATGGACCCTTATCCCTTCGTTTAATCGATTCTTCATCAAATCCTGCTTCACGAAGACGAACACGGAACAACAAAATGGTGGCAGCGAGTCTGTGCTCCCCGTCATCACCAGATACTGAAACAAAAGTCTCCACCATCGCCACCGTCCAACGTCAAAAACCGAATCAGAGATGATTATTCTGAAACAAACTTAACAGAATTAATAAAAAAACTCAAAATCCTAAAACGATTTAGGGTAAAAATCAAGTCGAATTGTATCACTCTTAGATGAATAGACATATGTTAAATCAAAGTTAGGGTTTCAAGAATAATCGATTAGAGTTGGTATAAAGATTATAGCAAATTTTCATATAAGTATTCATACCTGGTCATTGGGAATGATGAATCGGCGAAGAACAATTGATGGATGATGATGCAGAGGTTTGGCTAGGGTTTGCAATGAAAAGTAAAGTGAGAGAAACTTGAATCAAAGAAGATGGATTGGATCATATGGAAGATCGATTTCACAGAAACATCCAGAGGGATTTAGGGTTTCAAAGAATTTTGGTAGGTTGAATTGTGTGTGTTTCCATTTGAGAGAAGTTTGGTTGTGAAGCTTTAGGGTTTGTTAAACATCGTATATGATCCGAATGAACGGGTGTAGGATGATCCAAACTCAAAATGGATCCGCAAGGAGAGTATTTAGAATGGATTCCCTCCTAAACTCACAAAATACCTCCACCATAGGTTGCCACATCATCAAAAAGCTCTAAAATCACATGCCACATGGCTCAAATTCATCTCATTTATATATATATATAGATTAATATACACACAGAGACACACGTTTCTTTATTATGTCAATATAAAAAGAAAACATCCAACTGTGATTTGTTATTTTGTGTAGATATGGGATTCGGTTCCTAAGGCAGAGACCCACAAACACATCCAACTAAGTGAATTCTTTAACGTAAGAACCACGATATGACACGTACCTGTATTTCCATTTTTTTTATGAGACAGGCTGGTATGCGTATCTACCATTTGCCACATTAGAGTTAACTGTGATTTTCGTCCCTTTGGTTTGGTGGAAAATGACACTTCAGTCCAAAAAAAAAAATTGCGTCAGTTCCGTCCTCAACACTTTTGAAACGTGCCACTTCAGTCCAAAAAGATAACGCCTTGAGCCAGTTCCGTCCTCAACGTTTTTAACGACGCGTTATCTTTTTGAACTGAAGTGGCACGTTTAAAAAATGTTGAGGACGGAACTGGCGCAAATGTTTTTTGGACTGAAGTGGCATTTTCCACCAAACCACAGGGACTAAAATGGCAGTTTAACTCGCCACATTATAAATAACTTCTCATTGATTGAGTGACCAGGTTGAAGTTGTTGCACTGTCTAGTTATGAAGAAAAGGAAGAACAATTCAAAGAGCAGGTATATATGAGATTCATTATAACTATTAAGATCATCTTTCTATGCAACAAATAGTTTCTAATTACTTTCTGTTTATATTTTGTTGGTCTTTGAAGGTGGCTAGTTTGAGGCAAAAATTCTTCCAATCTAATGCACCTGGCGGTATAGCTGGCAAAAGGGAAGGGGTTATTCCTGCTTCGGGTTTTTTCATCAGTGTACAACAAATCTGGAAAGTTATTAAGGAGAACAAAGACCTTGATTTACCAGCTCACAAGGTGATGGTTCTAGACCTCTCTAGTAAAAATCTGAGATAGTTTTAAACTTTTAATTTTGGAACTTTTCTTTTGTAGGTTATGGTGGCAACTGTACGATGTGAAGAAATTGCTAATGAGATATATTCCTCCTTTGAGAAAAACGAGGTACATAGTTTAGTAGCAAATTATCAAAGCACATTCTTTTTCAGACATTTGAACTTGCTAAATAATCAAGTTTAATTTGCAGGACTGGCATAAATTAAATGAGGCTGTGCAATCTCACCTTGTCCCAGCCTTTTGGAAGAAGCTTAGTTCACTGCTTTCCAATTGTTTATCCAGGTAATGACTAACCAGTAGCGGACCCAAGAAATATTTTTCTAGGGGTGCGAACGAAAGGGTTAACCAAATTTTCAAAGGGAGTGATATGAATTTTGCCCTATAAAATACACTATAATTTTTTTTTCAAGGGGTGCTGCTACCCACCCAACCCTCTACCTAGGTCTGCCCCTATGACTAACTGTTAATCATACCATGTTTTTATATTCGTTTCCGTGAGTTTTCATGTATTTTTAATAATTTGCTTTCAGTTATGATGATGAGGCTACTTTCTTTGAAGATAGTGTCAGATCTGCAAAGAGAAAGCAATTGGAAGAGAAGTTGTTAGAAGTAATGTTTCCTGTTGGTTGCTAAATTTACTTCTGTTTTATTTATCTCTAGCATGTCCTCATTGCTTTTGGTATCTTCTATTATATTTAGCTTGTTCAACCAGCCACCAAATTGATGTTGAAACACATACGATCTGAGACACTGTATAACTTCAAAAGAGAATTGGACAATGCTTTGAATGATGAACAAGGATTTGCAGAGGTGGCTCGTGACTGCACTAAGAAGTCAATGAGACTATTTGATGAAAAATGTGAAGGTACAATTATATCAAGTATCATTTCAGGAACTACTTCTTTTTCCTTTTACTTTAAAAAAAATAAGGTTTTGATACTGAATACCCAGATGCCACAAGTATGCTAGCAAATCGGGATTATTCTAAGATAAGGGATAAACTTTCCCACAGTATAGCTTTACGTATTAAAGTAGTTCGAGACGCTAAACTACGGGATATTACTACAGAACATAAGGTAAGAAAATTCTTTCGGAACACAGTTGTACAAGGTAATATATGTTGAATTAAATTACAAGTGAATCAAGAATTTTTCACCACAATACTCTCTTAGGCTATGTGGTGTGGTCATGACCCAAATGACCACCATCCTCCATGTCACCCCACCCTTATCCACCAACCTTATCCACCACCCTATATGGTGACCCCTACTATCATCCACTATAGTTCTTCCTCTCTTCCACTGCTGCTCCAGTTACCGGATCTATTGCTTACCAAAGGTTGTATGCCCGTAGGGTAGTTTCCACCAAAATTTCCCACAAAATGTAATTTATGGCTGTTAATTTTGGGCATTGTAAAGAAACATTACCTTGGTTACAATGTGGCACCAACACATTCGTTGCTCCCAATTACTTCGATCACATAGATTGATTTGATCACTCAAATTCGTGCTTGAATTACACAGATTAGCTTACACCAAAAAACACCTTTACTCTGACTTATTCCACTTAGGTTTCTTGGGGTAACACAATCCCTCCTCCTTGATCGAATCACACAACACCACGGAGCTTATCGATTTGCTCCACATAGATGGTTCACACACAGCTGTTCCTTCTTGATTTGAATACCAATAACTAATAATGTCACTGATCTGAGTGATAGAATACTGTTATGTAACCTATGTTGGCTCAGGCCCCTTGCAACACACACTCAATACACAAACTCACGTATATGTTATGTATATGAAAGTGAATATGCAGAAAAGTAGATGCAGGATGAAGAAAGATAAAAACCACACTCTATTAATTAACAAAATAGGCCTATAAATAGCCTTTACATACACCAACGTGGGAATAAAAATAATAATAAAATACTAAACTACCACTAAATAACCGGTCAACCAATGACCTATTCTTTTTACCATGCACTCCCATATCCCACGTACACTAAAGAACCACATGAATGATTAAAACTCAGTCCATCCACGTTTTCCTTTTTATCAGCAACAAGTTCGGTCAACTCTGACCAAGTATTTTAACGTGCAAACCACTAATGACTCGTGACCCATTACTCTGTTAAACCTCGACTCGATAACGCACTGACCTAGGTCCCGTAAACAAACCCGAATAATCCAACAACCTATGTGTGTCTATGTAGCCAACCTAATGTATATCGATGCATGTAAATAATGTGATGAAGTTTAAATGAACCCACAAGTTATAAAATTATGTAATGAAAAAGAGTTAACATCCTACCATATTAATTACACGAGTTGGACATACTACTTACTAGTGTTGGAAACTGGAGAGAAAGAACACTGGTGGTTCTATGAAAAAAAAAATATTCTCTTGACTCTACTCTACTGATAATTAAAAGTCCGCATCAACTACATGGGAAAATCATCAAAATAGGTTAGTCGACCAAAAACATTTATAAAAATATGCATCAACTTTGCGTATGTGTATAAAAGGCAAATCCAAAAAAACAATCAGACGATGACAAGTAAGCCGGTCCGGGCAGTTATATTGCCAACACCAAACCCGAAAAAAGTACAAGGTCCACACCACACTACACCAATCTAATAATTACATGTGTAAACTGCCGGTTCTATTTTAGCCAGCGGTCTAAAAGAGTTGGCTCTATCTTAGCCTAAAATGAAAAAGAAGGGCCTAAAGGAGCCTACTCTACCTTAGGCAGCCCAGAAAAAGAGGGGCCCTTTGAGCCACCGGCCCAGAAAAAGAGGAGTATTCTCTTTTAGCCCGCCGGCTAAGATTTAGCCCCATCTTTTTCTTTTTCTGTGGGGCAAAAATTGAGCCGACACTTTGCATATACAATTGCTAGATTGGATGCTTTGTGAACTCGTACTTTTTATTGATTTTCATTCCGGCTAAATTAAGCCTCCTTAGCAGACTTTGCATACTTGGTGTTTTCTGATTGGTTGATTTTGGATATGTCTATATTATAAATGTTAAAATTCATTGTTTTTTTATAACTTTTTTTGGTCAACGTGCCTATTGTTAAAAATCAATGTGTTACATAGGGTTTTGTCTTTCTAAGGTTGAGGCTTCAAGTCTTGTGGTTGTAAAAAGGATGTAACTTAGAAGCAGAAGTAGAATTAACGTGTGAATGCATTGACATTCTAGATATAAATAAACATACCAGAGGTGGTTGCGGTGGTATTTGGGGTGGTGGTGGTTGGTATTTAGGGGTGGATGGTGGTGTTTGTCAATTCTGGTTAGATAAAACAAAGAAAAGAGAAAAGGGGAGTGGGGGTGAGAGTGGGTGTATGGTGGGCCCACTTTCTTTTAATTAGATATGTAAATAGATAATTAATAACATTTTTTATTATTAATGGCATTTTGGTCATTTCATACTCACTTAACACCAAAAACTAACCTTTATCCGTGCCAGAGACTATCCGGGAACGAAATTAAAAACGTTGGGGACTATAGCTGTAATTTTAGAAAGTTAAGGACTAAAGGTGAAAAAAAGCCAAACCACCGGGACTATCCAGGCATTTAACTCTAAATATACAGATAAATCAAGACTTCGTCCCCCTTTCAACCTTTAACCTTTTGACTTTCACAATCTATCATGATTAACCCATCAAGTACAAGTACCCAAGTATGATTAAAAAGAAGGGCATGCATTTCCAAATCCATGGTTACTTCCGGTTTGGATCACAAATCTAACGAGTGGTGCGGGTAATATTTCGGAATAGAATAAGCTATTTTATGGAATACATAGATACCAAAGGGGTTTTGGCTTAGCAATACCAAAGTGTTGGATACGGCTTTCTCTTCGAAGGGTTGAGGGTTCAGGTTCCATGATTGACACTAAAATTAAATGATAACCAAATTAATTAACTATAACTTAAGGCCTTTATCTAATTACTTTTGTTCACACATACTTAAAAGATCTTACAATATTGCTCATAAACTCAAAACACTATCAATGCCCACTAAATTTTAAGGAAATTGCACTACTATTCCACCACCAATTTTACATCCTAAGCTTAGAAGTCACAAATTTCAAAATTTCACCCTGCATACTATTGGTGTTTTTAACGTCATCAAACAATAATGGCTAATTGAGATTTACTTAACACCAAATTTACTTTTTTTTATATATTTAAGCTTCTTTGGATTAAGGACTCAGTTGATCTATGAGGTATTAAAATCTCTGATGTGATGGTTATTCGGTTTTGGCATTTCCAGAACCGCTTTAAAGAGGCATTATGTAGTCAAGTGGAAGCTCAACTAAAAGAAGCCAATGATAATACTTGGCCTGCTATAAAGAAACTTTTTGATAGTGAAACTCAAAAAGTTGTCTCCGGCTTCTCTTCTGCACTTTCTAGTTTTGAAATGAAAGAACATGAAAGCGGAGACATGATTTCAAAACTGAAGCGTTACGGCAGAGAACTAGTTGAAGTGAAGGCAAAACAAGAAGCTGGAAAAGTAAAATATCTTATGAAGGAAAGGTACTGTTAGCATGCCTGTAGATATTTATTTTGTGGTCAAATTTCTTTTTTGTTTTATTACAACTTATTGTAAATATATTATAATTACATAGATTTGAACGTATATTCTGCTACGGTAATGATTCAAAGCGACGAGATTGGACTGAAAACCATGATATTCCAGCCATAGCTGAAACTGCCCACTCTTCTGTAAGAATCTTTATAAGTAGAGTATATGTGATATTGGATCTGTATTTAACACGCAGGGAATTATAATATTGTTAATTTATGTATATTGATTAATCTTTCAGTCTCTAAAGTTGCTCTCCGTGTTGGCTGCAATCCGTTTGGATAAACACAGTACTGATAATATTTGGGATACCCTAAAGAAAGGCACCACCAAGTCACCGCATCTGTTGGCCCCAAGCACATGGGAAAAGGTATCACATGTACTTATAACATACGGGTTTTTTTTCTACATAGCTAATTCTATCCATTTCTCTATCATTAATCTACTTATCAAGGTCTACGGTTACTTACAACTTAACCCAAGTATGAACATCGGCGTGCATTTATTTAATTACATTCAGGTTCTGGCTATAAAAACACTCATAACTCCCAAAGAGTGTAAATCATTGTGGGACTCATATATAAAGGACACCGACTATATTATCGCTCAAGCTATTTTTATCCGGGTATGCCTTATATTTTGTTGACTGCAGATGGTTGATTTCTTTTATGTTGTTTCACTTTTTGCTGACCATTTCAAATATATTGTTGCTTATGCTTTTCAGAAAGGTAACAAGAAGAATAAAAAACGTAAAACGTGGGGAGTCAAAGTGGCACGCATAGCTGTCGCTCATCCAAAAAGTGTAGCTGGCACTGTCTGTGCAGTTGGTGCAGTTGGTGTTGTGCTAGCCACAACCGGTGGTCACGTTGTTGTTGTGGTTGTAGTCGGTGCTGGGGCAGCCGGTTTGGTAGCTGGTGCTGTGGCAACAGGTGCTATAGCAGGCCTTGTAGCCCGTAATGCTATGTCTTATGTCAAAAATTCGATATGGGGTACACCCCATAAGCAGGAGGAGAAGTAGATATGTATATTGTAAGAGTGTAATATGGGAGAGCACAACTTAATTATCTTGGAAAAACTTTGTAATGAAGCACGTACTACCAGAAAAAAACTTCCCAAAATTTGGACTTGGAAAACAGGCTATAAACTTTATTATTTACTTATGTTAGACCATCACGAATGCAATGCATTTAGGATGCATTTGATGAGTTGGAGATGATGTGGAGGTAAAAGGAGATCGAAAGAGAATATAAAGGTTCTTGGCTAAGTACATGCAATTGTGAAGAGAGAATGTGGTTTGTGAGTAGTGGTGTCTTTAACGAAGAAAGAGAAAGAGGAAAGAGAGTCATTAGTAAGATGATGTGGCAATTTTTCTTGTAAAAATTTTGATCTTACATTGGAGATGATCTTATTTGTATTATATGTATCGTAAGATAATCACCTTGTAATCATATTTGTTATGTTTGTATTTAAATGTTGCAACCATTGGACGTTGACGGCGTCGGCTAACCGTCGACGGTTGTTCTCGCCAAAATCTCAACCGTTCAAACCGTTTCAATGAGAATCTACTTAAGGTTCTCTTCCTACATTTCGGAAGATTACCAAGATATTGTTTCTATCCACCATACCACCACAACATTATACAATAAAATAAATTTAAAAAAAAAAACAAGAATTAAGATTAGGTTTTCCAATTTAACTTCAAACCAGCATAAAAACATATGGAAATTGTCTTTTAACGGTAGTACACTAAACCAAAAGAAAAACAAACAAACTGAACAAAGTCCCTAAATGGAAACCCTAGGCAGGTTACCTAAAATTCCCTCATTAGGAGTCCTCTTTCCTGACCAGAAAGGGTTTTATTATGTCTTGTAGAAGTCCATTATCTCTATGTTCATAAGATGGCAAAGGAGAAGAGCAGTATTGTCCTTCTTGAAAGTCATATGATGGAAAAGCAGTGGTGGTGGTTGTGTTATTGTTGGTGAGGTTGAAGTTTAAAGGTAGAATTTGATGGTAATTAAGTGGAGGTAAAAGCAATGAAGAAGCCGAGCCACCCGCGCGACCACCAAAAGTGGCTGTTTGCGGCATGATTTCGGGATGGGTAATGGGACATGGGTGTGTATGAGTACCTTCATAAGTTGTGATGAGTATCGATAGATCCTCTAGTGACCTTTCAGTTATCTTCTTCACTCCACATGACTCACTAGTGCACCTATAGTAAGTCCTGCAATCAAATACATTGACAAAAACACGTTTTATTAATGAGCCATTAACAAATACAAATATACATACAAAACTATAGACAAATTGTTGCAAAAACCTGAAAAACACTTTTCTGCACATACTCGCCTCCTTTAACAAGTATAAATGCTTTATGTTAGCTTGTGTAGTTTTTGAGGGAAAATCATCAAAAGAGCTATTTGATCAAGGGTTTTTTTTTTTCTGGTAAAATAGGTATGTTACAAGAAATGACCAATCAAAAAATTTGTGTAACTAAACAGAGTGGTAACCAAAAACATGTCACACTCTGACTTTCCGGCACCTTTTTGGTCAGAACTATAGATACAAAAAATTACATCTCACCCAAATAACCAATCAAAAAATTTGTGTACTCGTAAACTAAGCAAACCAATAAGAGAATGACACCTAAGCAGAGTCAACATCAAACACCCCACACTCTGACTTTTTTGACCCTCAGCTTTTTAGTCTACATTAAAGACAAAAGAATACATCTTACCCAAATAACCAATCAAAAAATTACATGTGTAAAGTGCCGACACTATTTTAGATGGGTTAAAAGATAGACATTTCCATTGTTATAAAAATTACAAGTGTATTAAGTTCCGGCACTATCTTAGCCAGTGGGGTAAAGGGGCAGTCACTATTTTAGTCGGCACAGAAAAAGAGCTCCCTCTTTTTCAGCGTCAGGAAAATGGAGCCGGCTCCTCTAGCTCGTTGGATAAGATAGTGCCGACAATTAACACTTGTAACTTTTTGATTGGTTATTGGCGAGATGTGGAGCCAAGTGTACCTTTTTGTGTTTTATGTGTCGACTAAAAAAGTGTTGGAAAGTCGGAAAATGAGTTATTTGACTCTGCTTACTTGTCCTTCTCTTATTAATTTGCTTATTCTACAACTCTACAAGTTTAAGGCCTATTTTGCTAAAAGTATTGGTCAACATACCTCTTTTCATGATTATTTTAGTTGTTAGTATATATATATATATAGGGAGAAAATCATGCGAGAACCACCTCTTATTGCGAGAACCAATGTGAACACAACAAAAAATGCCTAAAAATAGCTAAAAATCACACAAATTTATTTTTTTTAATATTTTTTATATAAAAATCGCTACTTTTCGAAGCCAAAAAAAAAAATTTTAATTTTTTTTTAAATAAAAAAAATATATATATTTTTTTTTTTGCCACTAAAAGTAGCGATTTGAGCATAAAAAATATTAAAAAAAAATTTAGATATTTTTTTTATTTTTTTAGTTTTTCTTTAGATTTTTTTAGGTTTTTTGAGGGTTTAGTTTTTAGCATTTTAGCTTGGGGGGGGGGGGGGTTAGGTTTTTTTAGCTATTTTAGGTTGTGTTCACATTGGTTCTCGCGGTTCTCGCAATAAGGTGGTTCTTGCATGAACTCCTCCCTATATATATATATAGGGGATGGATCATGAGAAAACTAGTTTAAATGAGAAAACCAAAAAACTAACCAAAAAAGCCTAAAAACATACCAAAATTTTTTTTTTACAATTTTTTATATAAAAATCGCTACTTTTTATGTATGGAAAAAAAATTTCAAAAAAAAAAAAAAATTTAAAATTTTTTTTTTTTTTTTTGTTGTACTGCACATGTGCACTAATACATAAAGCTTAAACCACTTAACCCACCCCCCACCGACACCCCCCAAAAACCTAAACCCCCCACCCCCCTAAAAACCTAAATTCACCCTCCCACCAAAAGCCTAACCCCCCCCCCCCCCCCCCAGAAAAAAAACCTAAACCCACCCTCCCGAAAACCTAAAACTAAACCCTAAACATAAACCCGAAAAAAACCTAAACCCCCATCCCCCCCACACCAAAAAACCTAATCCTAATCCTAAACCTCCAAAAAAACTAACCCTAAAAGCTAAACTAGACTCAAAAAGCTAATTTTAAGCATGTAATGCAATTGTAAACCCGAAAAAAACCTAAACCCCCCACCCCCACCCCCCAAAAACCTAAACCCCCCTCCCCCCACACCCAAAAACCTAATCCTAATCCTAAACCTCCAAAAAAACTAACCCTAAAAGCTAAACTAGACTCAAAAAGCTAATTTTAAGCTTGTAATGCAATTGTAGTACATGTTATATCGCACATGTGCACTACTATAATAATAGTATTGAAAACAAGACGACACCATAAATCTTTTTTTATGTCATAAAAAATATGCTCGAATATACTTGAATGAAAGATACAAAAATTTGTGATCTTATGGTGCCATTTTTGTTTTAAAATGATAACGTATGAAGAAATGGGAAATGTTTGAAAAGTTATATATTTTTTTTCCAATTTTACCCCTCCTTCATTAAAAGTCTCCCCCCTCCTTTTTAGTGGTTTTTAGTTAGTTTTCTAGTTTTCTCATTTATATTTAGTTTTCTCATGATCCTCTCCCTATATATATATATATATATATATATGGGTGGGTTAACGTACAATATTTCTTAACGTACGATGCGTACAAGATGAAATTACATACGTTATAAACTCAAAACCCTAATCACACATTTTCAAAAACCATACATCACGAATGTTGAAAACCATAATCACGTATAAACATAATCACGCATATTGTAAAACTAACTACACATGTTAAAATATATATCCTACACACATTGAAATTTATCATACGCTTTATTCTACACACCTCCTAATTTATCCTACACTCTAAATTAATTAATTTATAAAATATATATTTTGAATATAAGTTATAAATTTAATGTAGTTAGCTATTGAAGGAGACTACAAATTAATGATCCATGTAAGTTTACAAATATATCCGTACAATAAAATTAAATACAAATATTAAATAAAGCAAAATGGAGCAATCTTATTGTTTGAAATTTCTTTTTTATGTTCTTATAAAAAAATCTTTTCATTTAAACCCTCCAATATATATTTATATATTGAAATTGATATTGGTTTTGAAAAGAAGAAATCCTCATGGATACGTATGGGGAATAACTAAGAATTTATTAAAAACATGGGTGGAGAATGAATTTTATACCTTGGAAAATAGTTATTTTGCAAGGCTTTTTTACCGTATTTTCTCCATTTATATCCATCTTCCAAGTAGTCATCTTCAGTCTTCGTCAAGAACGCATATCTTTGTTCCCATTGTTTTTTCGGGTTACTATTTTTGGCCTTCAACCTACAGAAATTAAAAATACCCACAACATAAAATAATAATAATTTAATGAGTTTAGTTGTCATATATGATATGTTTTTTTTTTTTTTTAAATGAGAAGTAGGACGAATAACGGGTCGTATTCGTTAATTGACGGATTGAACTAATAAATGTTGTCATAAATATATCCATTACATGAGACACATTTTTGAATGATAAAAAAAAAAGTAAAAATAATAAATAAATAATGGGTTGGCGGAGTCAACCTAAGATACTGTCAGATTGAAATGGACAAGACCAGTTTAGTTGAAATGCTCATGGCCGGGTCAACTCACGTTTATGTCAGATTGAGATGAACATGACTAGTTTAGTTAAAATGATCATGGCCGAGTCAACTCACGTTTAGACTAAACATGCACACGTGCCAAACCACATTTAGACTAAACCCAATCCATGTATTTCATAGTTGCGTTTTTTGTGTTGCGCTATAAATTCACAGCAATAAATGGATGAAAGAATGTTTAAAATTTCTTAAAAAAAGTCGTCATTAAAAATTAAAATTAAACAAAAGTTGGTCGATATTCAATGTGGTTTAACATAATTTAACTAATCTAAAAAGGCAGAAGTTGTAAAAGAAATGAAGAATATATAAAAAAATGAAATCAAATCCAATTAATTAAAAATTTAATGTAGTTTATTTTTATATTTCCTTTTAATCACAAATTCAACCATTTGTTTAGAAACCAAAATATGGTGTGTTAGTTTGTTGAAAAAGATGCATGCATGCATGTATCAAAGTGGTAGAAATTAATAATAATTCCTTCTTACCGTTCTTGACCATCATCTGATTTTGTGTTGTTCTCCTGATCAAAATCAACAGCAAGTTCTGTTGAAGAAGAAGATTTGGATGATGAATTACATGGCTTTAGTGGTGCAATTGGCTCTACCACTAAAGCCTCCGGAGGTGTTTGCAAATCAAACACACGGTCGTTCTGTGCGTCCAACGACTCCAAGTACCGTCTCGGAATGTCAAAGAGGCTACCATCTCCGCCGTAGGACGCTGACTTTGCCATCAAGATTGTTCAACAAAGGCTATTGAGTCTTCAGAGTGAGTAAGAGGGGTTTGAAGTTTAAGTGTATAGTATGAAGAGGCCTTTCTGAATATTTGTGAGCTCACAAACTTGTGTGCGTTTGTTTATATGTGTGTATATAACTATATATAGGATACCAAAATGTGGCAAAATGTGGCCAGTGTAATTTAGTGAAGGGAATAAATATTCATATTACATACCTGGTTATATAATCACATATCATACGTACTTTAATTGCTTGTACATACCATGTTAAATAAGGCCACTGGGGGTGGGAGCGTTATAGCCATACATCACGCGTGAAAAAGTATAGAACATCGCCGCCACCTATTCCCATCACTCGTGAAACTTTAACGCGTTGATAATATCACGCGTTGAAGAATTGTTGAATGTATGTGTATGACTTGTACATTGTGTATTAATACTTGTACATTGGAATCTCATCACTAGTGATGACCACCGCCACTAAAGAATGCTTGTGAGTGATAGAATAGTGGTTGCTGACATGGCGGAACATGATTGTATGTTTGTGAGTGATGGAATTTCATCATTAGTGACCACCCCTACTCCCCTAATAAGGTTATATATTCACGTACAAGGTTATATAATTACAAACAACCGTTATGATTGTTGAAAATCACATACCAGATTACACAATTACGTACCATCTTATATATATATATATATATATATATATATATATATATATATATATATATATATATATATATATATATATATAAACTACAGTAATAATAGTATACTCAGTGGTAGTAAAAAAATTTAATTTATTATATAAGTTCAACAATAAAATATAAAACATATAAAAGTTATTCAATTTTTTAAAAGTTGTAGGAGCTAGATTTGATCCCCCACCCCACCCTATTTAAGGCGGGAATCCAAGGAAAATGTGATTTCTTCCATTTTAAGAATTTTCATTCAACAACAACAACAACCGCAACAACAACCAACAGCAGCAACAACAACAACAACAACCGCAACAACCAACAGCAACAACAACAACAACAACCGCAACAACAACAACAACAACAACAGCAACAGCAACAGCAGCAGCAGCAACACCAACACCAACAGCAACAGCAACAGCAGCAGCAGCAACAACACCAACAACAACAACAACACCACCAACAACAACAACAACCGCAACAACAACCAACAGCAACAACAACAACAACAACAACAACAACAGCAACAGCAACAGCAACAGCAACAGCAACAGCAACAGCAACAGCAACAGCAACAGCAACCGCAACAACAACAGCAATAGCAACAACAACAGCAACAACAACAACAGCAGCAACAACAACACCAACAACATTATTATTATTATTATTAATTACTTCGTCTATTTTCGTCTATCAAACTGTAAAAAGTAATGATTCATTTTATTCAAATATGAGTAGCCAAACATCACAATGGAATGCTAATGATCCATTTCATTCCATTGTTCATTCCATTCCTTTGTCCATTACATTCTCTCGTTCATTCCATTATCTCATATCAAACAGACCCTTAGTTTTAATTATTGACTTAGTGATCTGATGATTTAATATTATTTCTACACTTCTTGGGAGAAGAATGATAATTGCTTGTGAAAAGAATGATCTAAGGTTTGAGAGAAGATTAATCTAAAGACTTGTGAGAAATATTGCTCCTTACGCAATGCTCCTTACTTTCTAAGGCTTATAAGAAGAACGATATAAGGATTTGCGCCTATAAGTCTAAGAAGAATGATCTAAGGCTTGTGAGAAGAATGACCATTGCTTCTTACATTCTAAAAATCCTCAAGGAACACCCAATGATCAACAAATGGAGTTAGGTAGCGATTCCTTTGGGCACAATTTGGGCTCTTAAAACGGTCCAAGTCAACTTTGTGGGGTCCATTGTTCTTTTTCTTTACTTGCAAGGTATGACACGGGGCGAGTTTGATCAAGCCCTACCAAGAATACTTGGTTCAATTTTGCTTTTTCTTGAGGAAACTAGCACCTGAGGGAGGTATGGGGGTGTGTTTCTTGAGTGTCTTTTTACAAAACTCTTGATTTTTTACACCAATTTGTTCCTTTATCATTTTATGAATGTTTGCATATGAAAATCAAAAGTAAACAAACAAATGACTTATTTATAAAATTCATACAAGAAAATTACAAATAAAAAAACGTGTCCCGGTTGATATAAAAACATGTTAGCTTTTCCACATATCACCTAGTCATGACTTTCAACCCCTTTTAGGTCATGAAGTATACTTTCACGCCCCTTAACTACACGTAGGAGCCACGTCACCTACTTGACCCTCTTTCACTTCACCTCACACCAAGAAAATGGTTTAACCCCCATTAACGCCCCTTAAATTAATTAAAAAAACATACATATATATATATATATATATATATATATATATATATATATATATATATATATATATATATATATAGGCTAAAGATAAAAAGAAAACCACTTTTATTGAGAAAACCCGGAAAACTCAAAGCTCCCGACTTTTTTTTTTTAAATTACCACACGTAATATACATGTTTTTAAGAGTTTTTGGCAAACAAAATCGAAAAAGCGCCGAATGATTATTTAAAAAAAAATAAACAAATTTCAGCAACTTTGTTGACTAACATGTGTTAGGCAAAAAATGCTGAAACTTGTTTATTTTAAAAAAAAAAATTCCTTCGGCGCTTTTTTGTTTTTTTGGCCCAAAACTCTTAAAAACATGTATATTACATGTGTTATTTTTTTCAAAAAAAAAAATGTCGGGAACTTTGAGTTTCCCGGGTTTTATCATTAAAAGTGGTTTTCTATATATCCTTACCCTATATATATATATATATATATATATATATATATATAGGTAGAGGATCCTGTAAAAAGTGCTCAAAGTGTGAGAAGTGTATTATAACACTATATATAATACTATATAACAACATATAAACACCGTATAACAATATGTAACACCATATAATACCATATAACACCATGTAACACTATATATCATTATATAACAAATATAACACTATAGGTTGTCTGATAGCATCTCTATGATAGATGTATAGTGTTATATTTGTTATATAATGATATATAGTGTTACATAGTGTTATATGGTATTATATGATGTTACATATTGTTATACGGTGTTTATATGGTGTTATATAGTATTATATATAGTGTTATAATACACTTCTCACACTTTAGGCCCTTTTTATACTATCCTTACCCTATATATATATATATATATATATATATAGCATGTTGTGTGTGTGCAAATTTTCCAATGATTCTCTCTCTCTCCTAGTTAACTTATTAACACGTGAAGTTTTTAATGCCCCTTAACACCCTCTAGAAGTGGTATGACAAGTGTTAACGGATGCTAAGAATTAACACCTATGGATGTTAGAGTATACCAGGTGACCGAATCATATGAAAACTCCTAATGAACATTGATTATGATTGACCATTCCCTATAGTTAATAAATGGCATATATTTTAAGTAAATTGAAAATTTCGTGATTTATTTTGAGACATTAATGACAAAATATGATAATCATAATTTTTTATTAGTTTTAAACACGGCTATAAAAAGGAAATCTGTATATATCTGCTATTTCTTTTATCGTTTTTGTTTTCAAAACAAATTATATCTCTTTGCAGATTTTATAATAAACCCAGAACAAGTTAGACGCACTCTAGTACACACATTTATCAAACCAAAAAATACCATAATTGAAAAACATATTATGGCTTTACTTCTAAAGTTATAAACTTCGAAAAAAATCCCATTACTATTCATATGTTGTTTCCATCGGGTATCGATCAAGAATGGTTCAGATGACACTTAATTAGCCATTATATGTGTTTTGTCTGTACATTCCTATGTCTTTACTTTGTTTGTTCCTCGTTCATCAGGACCAATATTGGTCCAGATGATGGTCACCCATCACCTCCTATTTAGTATGGGTAGCTACAACAATTAGTCCATTAATAAATTTACCAACACATTATTGGATTTACCTGGATAAATTTAGCTTATACACGTATAAACGAGAAGTAATAGTCAACAAACTGACGTATAGGAACGACTTAAAGTTAATTTAATCGGCGAAAAATATGATCGTTAAAGCACATTAAATTCATACTCCTTTTACTACCGTAAGAGATCAAAACTATTCAAATTTAGTATATTCAACTGCATCCTTAAAGGTCAAAGTCAGATGCGTATTTGGAGCATCCCATTAAGTCTCTTCACGGATGAAGTCACCTTGGCTCTGTCTGGATGTACCTCTCTTCCTCTTGTCTTTAGTTTTTTTATATATTTATTACTAGCGGGTTAGAACCTCGTGTATTACACGGCTTGAATAAATGTAATTTTATATCCTAAATAATAAAACAATATATTTTAAAATTTTGTTTATTACACGGGTTGAATAAACGTAATTTTATATATTAAATAACATAAGAGATATATCTTTAAGAACATCGTGTATTGTAAGGGTTGAATAAGTTTATATAAAATCGAATATTAATAAACTTAATACATACACCGAAAGTTAATAAGAAAAACCCGACCGTGAAATCAAACCAATGGCCAGTTTGATCAGTTTCACAGTTTTAAATCGAACAATGAACACCCTAATTAATAACTAATAGGGTTAATTTGTGTTTTTTTAATAATGTAGCGTAGTTATTAAATAACTTTTGAAAATAATGTAAAACCAAAAATTTTGAAATATATATTTTTTTATTTGATGAAGATATAACTTAATTAGTTTTATTATATATCTAGAGTTTGAACTTGGGTTATAAACCCGGTTAAATCAATATTTAGATAGAACAAATGTACTTTATATTAACTATTACACGTGGCTTTTAGTTTATAATTAGTTTGAAGAAAACAATACTTTAATTGTAGATTTATTATTATCTTATTAAGATAAACAAACAAATTCAAATAAAGATAAATGTTCTATATATTAGTTAGAGTAAATTATGATTTTAGCCCTTGTGGTTATATCACTTTTATCCTAGTATCCCAAAAAGAAAACTTTTGTCATCTGTAACCTCAACGTCTCTTTATCTAACTATTTTGGCCCCTACGACTAACACCGTCCCTAACCCAGGTTAATAAATGGTCACATGCTCCTCACATGATGGGCAGTTAAGTAATTTCAGCTACCCCACTAAATAAATATAATAAATAATATATAACCACCACCAATCATCTCTCTTTCTCTCACTCTCTGAAACCACAACCATCATCGCCACCTACAACCACCATCTTCCCCACCACTTACAGAACCACAATCAATCATCTTCATTGCTTCGCATTTTTGTAATTTCCTAATTTAGAAAGTGTAACTCGTATTTCTATTTTTGGAAACTTGTAATCGTATTGTATTCGTATTTTTTCCCATATCTATAATCCGAGACTTTGATCATAATGAAAATTCACTTTTATACTTATACTTGTTATACTTGTATGAGTAAAATGCACGGATAGTCCCTGTGGTTTGGTAAAATTTCACCCTTAGTCCCCAACTTTTGGAAATTACACCGGTGCTCCCTGTGGTTTGCTCATTTGTTACTCGGATAGTCCCTGGAGTTGATGGAGGTTAGTTTTCTCAGTTAATTTAAGTTAAGTGGACATGAAATGACAAATTTACCCTCAATGATAAAAAAACAAAAAATAAAATAGAACCCCACCACCAAACTTCATCTTCAACCTCTATCCACCATCACCCTCCACAATCACCACCACAATCAATCTCCACAACCACCATAACTTCTAATTTAAAGTAGATGATGTTGTACACATATCTAGGGTTTGTGAAATCTGAATCAGATTACATCAAACACATCTATTGATTGTGAACTTTAGGTCGAATTTGTGTTATATAATGGTGACGCCATTGACCGGATTGCAGCACCGGGAGGTAGGCGGTGGTGGTGGGGCGGTGATGGCGGCCTCCGGGAGTAATCGGTGGTGTGGAGCTTCGAGGGACCATGATTGACGGGGAGCCGATAGAAAAAGGACTAACCGATGAAAATTGGGGAAGCCTTTTGTTCTTCAACATGGTATCGCTTAAATCATTCAACACAAGCAATTCTTGATCATCAGAGTAACCATTTAGCACAAGTTCTAACAACTTCCTCCTCAAATTGAACGAAGAACCAGCAACTGCCAGGTGCATCGCAGTTGCTCGTGTGTGCTTTTGTGATTGGTTGAGATCAAGAGGTGACGGTGGTATGTTCCAAGTGGTTCTCCGTTGATCTTATTTGCAGTCATAGGTGGGTGGGAGGTTGCCAGAAGTGGAGGTGACATTGGAGGAAGGTTGCGGTGCTGGTAGGGTGCAGTGGAGAGGGGAAGAGGGGTGAGGGTGAGGGTGGGGGTGGGGGTGGGGTGTTTTAATTTTTAATATATTGTTTTTTAGTGACAAGGGTAATTTTGTCATTTCACACAGACTTAACTAAGAAAATTAACCCTCATCCACTTCAAGGACTATTCGAGTAACAAATGAGTAAACCGCAGGGAGCACCGGTGTAATTTCCAAAAGTTGGGGACTAAGGGTGAAATTTAACCAAACCACAGGGACTATCCGTGCATTTTACTCTACTTGTATTATGCACAATCAAACTTTGGATACACATTAGCATGCAAACGAGACTTGTTACACGCTACGTTTAACGTTTATACATTGCACGATACTTGCACGACACTTACAAACACGTTCAATGCTCAAAACAAAACAAAACAAGCCAAAACATGAACTTTCAGTATGAAATAACAAAAAATTGGAAGTTCATGGGCCAAAGTGGAATAAAATCAAATTTGCTGGCCAATGAGGCACCTCGTCACACGACCCCCATCCCCTTTGCCGTCGCGTGACGGCACAGGGCTAATCAGCAGCGAGATGTTTTCGGGGTGCAGATTGGTCACTTCTCTTCCATCTTATTCTTCCCCAATCAACTTTAAACCTCATTAACACCAAAACTGTCACACCCTGATATTTCCACGTATTACCGGTGGGCCCGGTGGGGAGTATCGTGACGTAGTTGATATCATCATAGACAATTTATCACAGTTTATATACACAGCGGAAGTTGAAAGATAAAAACATTACAAACCGAATAGAAGTAGTGACATTTATTACAAAATGGTTGTAAAGGATCCACAGGCGGATCAAAGTTAAAAGAAACACTGTTCAGCAGATTTATAGGCATCTAAGCTTGCAAGACTATTGATGCTAGGAGTAGCCAGCCTATTCCGATTAGTACCTGCACTTAACCTTTTTGGAAAATACGTCAGTTTTCACTGGTAAATACAATTAACCGACTCATTTTGAAAATATTTAAGAAAATTGATTTGAATGCACAAGGCACAAAATATCTTTTATAACTTGGGACAATTATTTAAAAATAATCTTGTATACAGATTTAAATGTTTGTCGTCTGTCAGGGCCGGTTAGAAGAGCCGGACGAGATTAACTAACACACCACAGGTATAATACCCACAAGGAATTTTCCTTATTGTGGGGTACCTTTTATACATACGCAACTGTCGGGTGTATGCCTACACCCCGTGCTTAAGTCGTGGCCATTTTCTTAATAATGATGCCAAGGATATCCAGGACATGGTCATTAACCCCCCAAAAGCCATATACCAAACAAAACAGATTAAAACGGGTTATGCAATATATATTAATCACAATCCGATTTAAAAACTATTACATACCCGACCCAGCGTTATTATTATAATACCGTATCCCAAGCCCGTATAACGGAAAATAAGTTAAAAGTATTTACCTGAGCAAATTATATAAATTTATCCCAGCCGTACAAATCAACAAGTGCAAGTATCTTTTACTGGTCACCTAAATCTGGAACGAAAGTTTTAATTAACCTATTAGATTCCTAACTGGTCTTACTTAAGTTAAACTTAGACCGGTTAGATTTAAAGAAAGGTATACGGTTCAAACGCAAGATTAAGCGAAGACCGGATTAGAGTGTGGTTTAGACCCGAAAAGTTTGAAGACTTGTATAATATGGGTAAACTAAACACATTCTGTATTTTGAAGTTAAAATGATAAGGTTTGACCCGTTTCGGTTAATTTATGCAAACTAGTTACATAACCCGTACCGAATGCGATAAATGCATAACGGGTAACCAAATGAGTCATGAACACGTTTCCTAAGTTAATATGCCTTAAATATGTTGTGATATCAGTAGGATACCTTCCAATATGCCCAAAACGAATTTAAACTCAAATTAAGCCCCGTAGGGGTATTTTGGTCATTTACCTAAGGCATATAAACTACCTATCATACAATTAACTAAACGAAGTGACCATAAGGTATAACCTCGGAAGGTTATTCCCTATTCAACTATGGTCACCTATTGTGTTTGGTTGGATCCTAATGATCGACCAAACGGGTCTGGTTCGAAAGTCTAAGCGGTTGTTTAGACCACTTATTTTACGACCCTACATAAGCACTAAACCTAAAGTGACGATTTAAACATGTTAAAACATGTTTAACAAAGTTAGAAAACAAGTTTGATATCAAGACAAAGGGTCTTGATACCCAAAAATAGTTTGGTTGCAAAATACGCATAAACGCGCATTTTGACCGAAACTATGACTCGTCACTAAGCCTAAATAACGTGGTAATCAGTAGGTATAGTCATAAGAGACTATAACCATCGTGATTATGCTCATGTTATGAAGTTCAAACGAACTTCGTGTTGACCATTGACTGGTCAAAGCAGAAAGTCAAACACTATTTGACTTTCCCGCTTAAAAACGCATAAAAGAACGAAAGAAGCTTACAAAGGGTCCAAGCTAGGAAGATCTTGATTCAAATTGCTCAGGTATGAAGTGTTAAACCCCAACTTAGAGCTATTTGAATCAGATTGTGAGGAATGAGAATGAAGGTGTTGGGTTTATATAGATTTCGGTAAACCGTTAGGATCGTTCCTCGTAAACCGTGCTTGAATCATGACCATACACTTGGGCCCAAGGTTTTAGAATACCTTGGGAACGTTTAAAACCATCAAATATCAGCCCATAGGGTGCAAAACCATGGGTTAAAACCATCAAAACCTCAAAAATGGACCAAGTTCAATGTATCTGCCAGAAATTTCAAAAATGGTCCCTGCACTTGTAAAACTTGATTTTTGGTACTTTTAAGCCCCGTTAACCCCATTTCAAGGCTCTAAAATAAAGTTAAAGTATAGGGAACTTAAAATATGCTCAAAAACATCTCGGATGTCGGCTCGTTTGGTCGTACGATTGCGTTGTTCGGTTAATTACGACGGAAGTCGTAACGAACGCAAAAACGATCCAAATTAAGCGACGAATAGAATTTTATCATGCCAATCACTAAAATAAAATATTTTAATGATTATATCAATTTTGGATGTCCGGATATATATTCAGAACGTAAGATATGCGCGAAAATGCAAACTTATGCACTTTTTGACGCTTTTAGTCCTTGTTGATCAAATAAGTTTATTTTTGTGTACCAAACACCTCTAAGCCTATTTCTAAACTATGTAAAGAATATTTAGGGCATGTTTAACTTATGATCATATTCCAGAAGGTTCGATACCATACGAATCGGTATACTTTTGCAGTTTGACGTAAATAGTCCCTTAAATCGCACAAAGTAGCGTGAAATGTCATTTGATGATATCCAAGCCTTCCATGGCCCATAATGGGTATTCCCAAGCATGTGTTTAAATATTACTATGCTCTCGTTTGCTTCAATGGTCACTAAAAGGCGTAGATTCAAAAGTTGACGCTTTTGGGTCCCTCTAATGCGCAAACTTGCGTATATCATCGTTTAATAGCATCGAAGCCTTATCTAATCCATGTTAGGCACTCTTGAGAGTATTATTAAACATCGCGATGCTTCGGGTTTGTAAAAAGGTCATTCAGAGGTATAATTAAACATATTGACACTTTTAGTCCCCCTAACTTGCAAAGTTGCGCGTAACTTTACTTATTGGCATAAAAGCCCTTAATGGCCAATATTAGGCATTCCCGAGAGTATAATCAATTATCATGAAGCTCTCGGTTTGTTAAAAGGTCACTTAGAGGTAAGAATTAACATGTTGACGCTTTTAACCCTTCATCGCGCAAACTTTCAATTAATTACGCAAACGGCTACTCTTGATCAACAAGTGGCTCATTTGTGAACATGATTACCGTGTAACGTTATTTAGAGGCTTATAATAAGCATGTTAACATTTCCAGTCCTTCTATAATCAATGTTTTTGATTTTTCGCAAAATTAGTCCCTCAAATTTAACGTTTGACTTTATTAGGGTTTATTACACGTGTCAATACATTATTGGACGTGATTTTACGAGGTGTTACATCCTCACCTCCTTAAAAGAAATCTCGACCTCGAGATTTGCTAAAGTAGTGGAAGTAGTTTCCGACGTATCATGGACTAGGGCTGGCATATGGTGTATACCCGTACACGATAAGACACGACACGATAACACACGATACACAAAATCCCATACACGAACACGACACGATATACATGAAAATTACATGTTAATACCTGTTAACACAACTATTCAACTGTTATACACGAAAATTACCTGTTAATACCTGTTAACACGAACAAAAACAAGAATCTGACAGGCTATCTGAGAGTTATAGAGGGAGTTTAGGGTTTTATTTTTTTTGAATTAAATGAGGAATGAAAATAGAAAGGAATTAAGGAACCCACACGCACATGGCTGATGAGTTTTATTTAATTTAATTTCTTATCGTGTACTAACGGGTATTAACAGGTAAACAGGTATTTAACATGTTTATACACGAAAATTAACAGGTAATCTCGTGTCTACCTGTTTGGTACACGATACCTGTTAAGGCCATACATGATACATGTTAACTTCGTGTAGGTTCGTGTAGTGTATTCGTGTAAAATTGCCAGCCCTATCATGGACTTATCCTCCATAGCATATTTGGGCCTCTACGGGCATCTCAGTTGACCTATACAATAGGGACGTACTCTCTTTCGGAGCTTCTTAACCTGTCGATTGTTAATCTACACAGGTTTCTCATCAAACCATAAATTTTCATTAGTCTGCATATCCTTATGTGACAATGCTTCTTGACTTATTGTCTATACATATCTTTAGATCACAGTTGTGGAACATATTGATTTCCATCAAGCTCCTCAGGTAAGTTTTAGCTTGTAGCTTACCATTCTTGATATATTCGATTTCCTCGAATGATTCTATATATCAGAACTTAACTAGCCCTATAAATTGAAAATTCAGCACACCCTTCTTAGGGTGATACCTTCATTTGAACCTTATTCCTTATTAAGGATTCAAGAGGGTTGCGACTTTCATCAATCCTTGATTTTTCCGCCGATTACTGGCAACTTTCAGATGATTATGAATTTGTATGATCTTATTCGTTGTTTCCAAGGAAACTTTCAGATCCTGATAATTGGACTTACCAAACTTCTGTCCAATAACAGATGTCTAACATCCCATCTATACAAGGTCTCCAAAGGAGCAGCCTTGATACTTATCACAACTATTATAGAGAAACTCACTTAAGGTGAGATAGTTATTCCAACTACTGCCTAAAACCAATCTTAAGGAATAGCAAATCCTTACGGTTAGTCGAACAAATCAACGATCCTGGGCAGCTGATAGCGATTCTTAATTGTTGCCTAAATAGGGTTGCGGTAACCAATGCATAAGCAAGAGAACCATCTTTCCTAACTAATAATATTGAAACTCTTAGAATTACGAATTAGGCTTTAAGAACCTTTATCTTAAAATTCATCTAACTAGGGTTTCTATTATTCCCGAGTTGGAGGTACTAATCATCATGGAGATTTCACGATACTGTAGCCCTAAGCGGGATTTAAATCTTAACTTTACTTGTCTCAGGAGGTAAACAGGGTAGTCTTTGGAGAAGATAATCAAGACACAAGGAGATTACAGAGATTTTCCAAATCTCAAGCTCCGGTTCATCTATCTATACCCGTGTCAGATAAATGACACATTTACTTTACGAATGCAAGGATGCCTTAATTTGCGACACTTACTTGGACATTTCTAGATTGGATATCTTCTTTGAATACCATTAGCCGATTCTAGTACTATATGACCATCGGGACATCTCAGTGGTTCCATGCATTAAACCTCCATACTGATCAGGCATGGAAGCAATCTATGCAACACACTAGGATACGCCAATCCTCATATGGCTCTTTTATCAAGCATAGTCTAGCATTCGCAGTTGATAGAAATCAGTGAGATAACAAAATAAAGTAACATAAATTGTCGTACTCGATCTGGAGAAAGAGTGCTTTAGATTTTTATGAATGAAGATTATTTGATGAAAATAGAAGGAAAGGTCTCTATGATTTTCTTTGGCAAGTCTTACCTTATGCTTAATATCTGGAGTTCTTATGGGATAATTCTAATAGTTTGCTAAGCTTATGGTCTATGAAAGACTTAATAGCACCTGAATCTAAACATGATTCTTAGTGATACCATCATAATAAGGGATGTACCTGGTGTCATTTTTTATATGAACTGTCTCAATAGCGCCTCTATTCTTAGTCTCTCTATACTTGGCTATACTCTCTTTGACAGTTTTAGGGCAATCTCAGCTTTGACCTGTTTATTTCTTAACCCATAAAATGTAAGTGGCTGAGGTAGATCCATAATGGATTTATAAGTAGCAAGCTTTTAATATGCCTTCTTATTTCCGATGCTAAACCACCAATATATAGTGCATTATGCTTGGATTTTGGATGAACCGAATAGGACAATATTCCAGACAATAAATTATAGTCTGTTTTATACTGTCGACAGTCTAGGTCCTTCATGGTGAAAGTCAAAAATTCTTATTCCATCATTTCTATTATGTGTCGCAGACAACCGGTTTTTCTGATGAGTCAATAAACTTGGACCATCCTATATTGTATGAGGGTATCTTTCATGTGGACTTTATTAACGTCCTCACCAATTAAGGGCATCGCCCTTGAATGACTGTGATACATATCTCACCATGTCTTTCTCAGCACAATCGATGATGTCCATAATGGTTTCCATTTCATTCAACAACTTTACGAAATCAATGGCTCCCTTTCTCGCCATTTAAGTCTCTTGACTTGCAAGAGACAAAGTACTTTTAAGTACATCCTTTAGAGGAACGGGGCTCCTTGCTATATGTCATCTTATTTGGTTTGTCCTTCACATTCGAAGTGTGAGCATAACTCTTCTCATGAGCAGGGAAATATGAATTAGAGCAAGTAGCATTCGGCTTTTCGAACCTTTTTAGATCCTTTCTCATAGCCTTTCTAACAGCTGCATCAATCACAGTTTGGAGATTAACTCCATTAACCTTGAGATTCACCTTTGTTGCATCATTAGCATTTGTCGCACCATCGGTATTGCGACTGTTATGTGTCTCATTCAAGTTTGCCATACTTGAAGCTTGGCACTAAACACCAAAATTAAACAATTGCTTAATTGCATTTCTATAGCTAGTCATCGTCCTGACGACTAACATACATTAGCCATGGTATCCTTAAACCTTACCGGCTATTGGGGTATGAACATTCCTAATGAATGTCATTTGAATGTATATCAATTTACTTAGCCTAGGTCGCAAAAGATCCATCACTGGCAATTAAGGTTTGGACCGAGTCCATTACCCTTTTGACAGGAGATCACAATGTCACAACTATCTTTGTCATATTGATGATTTTAGATAGCTCGAAGGCTTGCCACAATGGCTTTTACAATATGAAACATGAGTTCGTCTTGAATGATATAAATATCATATGGCACGAAGGCCTTGTCGCAAAGGACATTATAAGATATGGCAACAAAAGCCTGTCACGGAGGACATTAATTTATAAGTCGCGATCTTATTAGATTAGGGACTTTAAGGTTCGAACGTAGTTCTTCACCTTTAGACAGGGAGTCATAGACTACAACTGTCATCGTCCTTGAATGACGATTCATTTTGGCATATAGGCAAGTCATGGGACATTACTAATGGATGTTTATATATATACACATATGTGTATATATATAATTATCGCAATTTAGTATATTTAGTCATGATCTCATCGATCTTATAGACTATAAGGCTTGGGCATTGCCCATCACCTTTGACGATGGACCATAACGGTCACACATGTCAGTGTCTCTAATGGACAACATAGTATATAGCCCGTAGGCGGCATAATCTCTAATGGTGACTCAGGATAACGCCACCAAGGGTAATACAATGAACACACTTATATATAGGAAGTACCAGCGGCGTATCCACCATGTGCTTATTGTATTACTCTAGTTTTGTTATCTAAGCACCGAAAATTTATGCATAAATTATAACCATCGGGTCGTAAGTATTTCTTAAAATCTTACTATGAAGATAGGAAGGCCTAAGCCTGAACTTCAAATATCCTTTAAAATAATACGATCACCGTATCAGTTGATATTAGTCATGATCGCACTGATCATACATCGACTATTAGGCTTGAGCATAACTCACTACCTTGGACATGGGATCAGAAGTTCACAATGTCAATGTCACTAATGGACAATATATTATACATTGTCACACCCCTTTCTAAGGCGGAAGCACGAGGTGTGATCATGAAAGGTTCTCATTGCATACGAATGGTAAACATACTACATGCTCATAAAAATAACTTCAAATGCCAATAACATTACATAACCGAAAACATAGGTTAAGTGTTTACATCACAAGACAACATTTTGTTTGATAAGTTTACAACTTTATTCAAAGATAAACATAAACGACATCCAGGAGCAAGAGTAGGACCGCGCGCACATCCACTTTAGTTACCTGAAATACATGTGAGTTTTTGGAAAAACGTCAACATAATGTTGGTGTGAATTCATGCAGTTTTTGTATTGAACGTTTGTATACTTTGTATAAAAACATGGTATGTAATTTGTATAAATCAAGTATTTCTGTATGTATCGAGATTGTTAATGGGTTACAAAGCCATTAACATGTGACAACGACATAGGAAACATCCAAACTATAGGCATTTTTCTAGTTGTCGATTCACGACTGAGACACAAAAGCACTACTTGGTACTAGTTTTCACCAAGAGTGTGGCTGCCCGAAAACCCATTAGATCTAACCTTTTGTTCTGCAGTCTAGGTATATTGTTGATTAATGGTGCTTCTGGTACCCTATTCGTGACACGATTTCAAGTATCATTCCTTAGTTCTTGTATCCATCATACCATAACACATGTATTTTCCCCAAGTTTAAAAAGTATGTAAAAGATTAAAAGTGGGGACATAAACTCACTTTTCTGTAATAATTTAGTAACATGTATTTCACCCCCGAAGTTATAAAACTGAAAACAGTTAAAAGAAAAGGGGGAGCATGAACTCACAACTTTGCGTTCTTGCGCCGTAAACTTCACCGGGTTTGCTTATATAGCGTCGTGACCTATACGTGTTTCATTAACGTCAGTCACTAGACTTGTATCGCACAAGTACAAGTCACCATCTTTTATGTATGTATTCTTGTTGTTAAAAATAATTTATATTTTTAACTATGTATCTTACTTATATTATTTTCTTCAAAAATAAATATAAGTATCTTGTATTTTTCACCCGAGTTATGTATTTTGTCCAAAACTTCATTTCATGTTCATAACTTGTCCAAGTTATTTAATTTATTAAGAAATATATTTTCATAAATATATTCTCTTGTATTTGTCTATGCATGTTGTATGTGTATTTTGTATTTTTACTCCTTAGGAGTATTTGGTGTATTTTCAAGTCTTAATACACTATTACATATAATACATACTACATACACTTAGTACAAAATTTGGTGATCAATAAATATATATATTTTCCTCAAAAATATACATACTTAATATCAATTTTTATCTTGAAGAAATCATCATTTCTTAATTTGAAGTTTACATAAAAAATTAGGGAAACCTTGGTAAATATTTTTGGGTGAATTTTTAGGGAATAAGTTTCACCAAAACTTATATTTTTCTAAGTGTCAAAATTTATAGAAATTTTGACATGGTTTCCCCTAAAAATGGAGGTTTTCCATGTTTTCAAAACATGTGTTTATTTTCTTTTAAAATCATCACAACAATCAACAATTCATTCAACACCTACCGAGTGTCAAAATCAAGTATATTACATTATATCATGAACTTGACGTTTTTGTAAAAACTTGTAGTAACTTACCACGTTATTTAGTAGGTTTAGTTACCCTTAAAAACATTGTTATTTGTTTGTAAATCACTTTATTAAAAGATTTAGTCATTTACAACTTGTAAGATGATTTTTCTAAAAATACTTCTCTTGTATTTTTCTTGTTACAAACATGTTTCTAGTCTTGTTTAAACACTAGAAATACGACTAGTTTATTTAGAAACCATGACCTTGTAAATCTCATAAATAAACTTGTTTTCTTGAGAAAATTATTTTTGTAATCATCTATTTACAAGATTTGTATTTTGTTTAAATCACCTTTTCATATGAAAACCAATTTCATCATTCAAGTTCATGAAGACATAAAGCATGAAGATCTTGGTCTTTCACAAGATCACCACTTTAACTTACTAGATCATGTGTTTAATCACAATCTAGTAGGTTTCTTATGATGTTTAACATCACTAACACAATTCATCATTCATCAAGAAGCAAATCATCATCATTTACATGTATTCTTATGTATTTAAGCTTATGTTAAAGTACCATGATCATGTTCTTTTGTGTTCTTCAAGATTAATATTGTTCATCATCTTTCAACCATAAAAATATGAAGTAACAAGTTACAAGGAGCTTACTACTAGCACAAGGGCTAGGGAAGAACACAAGTGGTTGAAGATGACAAATGGGTTGGTTAATAGCAAATGGAGAAGGTTCTTCAAGATCCACAAGCTCTAAACCTCCTTAAACACCTTCTTGCACCTTGTAACTAACTTGGAATGGATGAACAATGGAAGAAGATGGTGGTGGTGTGGGTGGTGGCTCACGGCCGTGGGTGGGGAGCAAGGGAGAAGGGTGTGGTGTGTGAATGGTGAAATGGAAGGGGTGATACTTATATCACATGACAAGATCTAAATAAGATCATATAATATCTATGAAGATCAAGTAAGATCTTTAGCCAATCTTTAGAAGATCATATGCAATCTCATAAGATCAAGTAAGATCCTTGATGGGGGCCACCATGACCATCCACCATATAGGGGGGGGGGTAAAGTGTAATTTTAATTTACTAGCTACATAAATAGGTTAAGTTTCAAGTGTAAAATTTAGGGACTTGATGTGTTATTATGTTATAAGGGGTGTTATGGTGTTCGGGGACCATAACTAGTTCAGAAACATTAAAACAATGCCTCTAGTAATATTTTGATGTTTCGGGTAATGTCCGGTTGTTCGGTTAGATATCGGTTCGTTAAAGTGCTAAATTGCACCGTTTAGTGTCCTTTAAGTATCCTTTTGTGACGCTTTTAATTCCCAACACTTAGGAGGGTATTCTGGATAATAAAACATGAATTCTGCATGATATTTATGTGTTAAAAAGCTGATTATAGCTGATTTGTGCAGAATTCTGCATTTAAAGTGCGTTTCGGGTGCTTTTTAGTGCATATTTTAGCTTCCGGAAAGTCTATACGTTAACCCTTGTATACATATTTGGGTTTTAATGTATTCTAGACCTTGGACCTACTCCTGGGCCCCAATTCTTTTGTCTGACTGCTTTCTGCAGAATTGTTGACACAATGTGTCTTACCGGTGAGTTTACTAGTATTTCTGACGCAACGCTAATCATTAATGCATAAAGCAATATTTGTAGTATAAAACGTGCATGAATTCACAAGTATAGCATGTAATTTAGATAATGTTGACATTTAAGCACATAATTGCAGTCATTAAGTATTAATTAAATTGTACGGAAATTACCGATTTTGAGCCAGTTGCCACATACATAGCCCGTATGCGAAATATTATTAAGGATATTTACACAATATTAGTCTTGATCACATTGATCATATAGACTATGTGGTTTGAGCATAGCTCACTACCTTGGATAGGGATTCATAGGAGATCACCACTGTCCTTGTCACAATGGACAATATAATATGGCCCGTATGCGAAAACATCTCTAAAGGATGTCAAATAATGTGATCATCGTATTTATACGATATTAGTCATGATCGTAATGATCATATAGACTATTATGCTTGGACGTAGTCCAATATTCTTAGACAGGAGTCATAGACCACTACTGTCGTTGTCTTTATCAGACAACAAATTTAGCCCATAGGCACTTCATCACTAACGGATGTTTACATTTTGATCATCACATTGATGATACTTGCCAAGATCAAATTCGATCCTATAGGCTTTAAGGCTTGGACATAGTCCAAAATACCTTGACGACTGGCGTGGTTTCTCAAGTCACACTGCCAGGAATGTTAACATGTTCTTAGATGTCAACAAGGATTAATTTGTCTTAATGGTCACACAACATTACCATGATCCCATTGATCATATAGGCTTGGAGGCTTGAACATAGTTCGCCACCTTTGGATAGGAGGGGTAACTCCTTTAACTATCATAGTAGAAGGAATAATTATCCTTAACTACCGAAAGTTTTGGCCAATTAATGTGGACTTGCTACTTGGCAGGGGTAAACCATTAAGAAGATCTTTTGAAATTTTTTAGCTGATCGATAAAGTTCGAATAAAATTCATACTAATGATTGATAAAGGACGATATGAGTACCTATTTATTTTTTTTATTATTATTGTTTTTTTTCAAAACTCCCAATAAATCATTAGGAAATTTTACCATAGTGCCTCAAACAGGACTTTTAATATCATACTTGTCCATAGAGGACTTAAAAGGAAATTATAAGTCCGGCTAGGGACTATAAAAATATCATATGTCCGTATAGGGACTATATTAAAATAGTTTGCCCATGAAAGGACTATAATAAAATATCAGGTCTACAAAGGTTGTGATGAAATATCATGTCCACTAAGGGACTATAATGAAATCTCGTGTCCACGTATGGAATATAATAGGGTATAATGTCCATGAAAAGACTATTTGAAGTATAATGTCCTCGAATGGACTATTATTAAAAGATAATATCCTCAAAGGGATTTTCAATAGGTAGACGTATATATTTATGGGGTCTTATCAAAAGAGGTAAGTTTATATGGACTTTGATGAATTAATATGTCCACGAAGGACTACAATAATTAAATGCCCAAACAGGGACTTAAATGAAAAGAAGTATGATGGAAGGAGGGTCTTCTAATGTCTTCTTTCCCTTATTCTGATTGTTTCTTCATCTTTATTTGTCGTACGCAGTAGCGACTCTGAAGATTTTAGTGAATAAATAATATTTCAAATCAGGACCCATTGTAGAAGTAGAATCCAAGGATTCAATGATTAAAGGAATGACATGGATTACAGATTAGGTTTTGACTAGTATAGTCTAAGTTTGAAATTTGAAAACTCGGAGGTAAGAAATAGGGTTTAATGACACCCACATGTATCATCTTCAATATGGGAGCCTCGGGGACCTTCTGGTATGGACTCCGTAGTCTGGATAAGGGTTTAAACAAGTTTGGTTTTTGGGAATAGATTCATAAAGGTCTTTCCTCCAACTGGTTGTACGCTTGTCCTAGCCGTGGTACGAAGCTTGGCCTTTCTAGGCTTCGGATGTGGAGAATTTCCATCGACAGCTTCCTTGCCTGGCGATATATTCAAAATACATAAAGTCGAAAGCAATGTTTACTTCATAGGGATGAGAGCATTCCTATGTTTAGTCTAGACTCAGAAGATCTAAGGAATGTGCTACTGTGTCATTTGAGATTAAACACTAAGGGCTAGTGTTTAATTCACTCAAACGTTGGCTCTGATACCAACCTGTCACACCCCGATATTTCCACGTATTACCGGTGGGCCCGGTGGGGAGTATCGTGACGTAGTTGATATCATCATAGACAATTTATCACAGTTTATATACACAGCGGAAGTCGAAAGATAAAAACATTACAAACCGAATAGAAGTAATGTCATTTATTACAAAAACGGTTGTAAAGGATCCATAGGCGGATCAAAGTTAAAAGAAACACTGTTCAGCAGATTTATAGGCATCTAAGGTTGCAAGACTCTTTATTGATGCTAGGAGTAGCTAGCCTATTACGATTAGTACCTGCACTTAACCTTTTTAGAAAATACGTCAGTTTTCACTGATAAATACAATTAACCGACTAATTTTGAAAATATTTAAGAAAATTGATTTGAATGCACAAGGCACAAAATATCTTTTATAACTTGGGACAATTATTTAAAAATAATCTTGTATACAGATTTAAATGTTTGTCGTTTGTCAGGGCCGGTTAGAAGAGCCGGACGAGATTAACTGACACACCACAGGTATAATACCCACAAGGAATTTTCCTTATTGTGGGCTACCTTTTATACATACGCAACTGTCGGGTGTATGCCTACACCCCGTGCTTAAGTCGTGGCCATTTTCTTAATAATGATGCCAAGGATATCCAGGACATGGTCATTAACCCCCCAAAAGCCATATACCAAACAAAACAGATTAAAACGGGTTATGCAATATATATTAATCACAATCCAATTTAAAAACAATTACATACCCGACCAAGCGGTATTATTATAATACTGTATCCCAAGCCCGTATAACGGAAAATAAGTTAAAAGTATTTACCTGAGCAAATTATATAAATTTATCCCAGCCGTACAAATCAGCAAGTGCAA
Organism: Helianthus tuberosus; assembly: GCA_030545235.1. NCBI lineage: Eukaryota > Viridiplantae > Streptophyta > Magnoliopsida > Asterales > Asteraceae > Helianthus > Helianthus tuberosus. The sequence goes on from CM060407.1 coordinate 17,765,719, forward strand.
GTATCTTTTACTAGTCTCCTAAATCTGGAACGAAAGTTTTAATTAACCTATTAGATTCCTAACGGGTTTTACTTAAGTTAAACTTAGACCGGTTAGTTTTAAAGAAAGGTATACGGTTCAAACGCAAGATTAAGCGAAGACCGGATTAGAGTGTGGTTTAGACCCGACAAGTTTGAAGACTTGTATAATATGGGTAAACTAAACACATTCTGGATTTTGAAGTAAAAATGATAAGGTTTGACCCGTTTCGGTTAATTTATGCAAACTAGTTGCATAACCCGTACCGAATGCGATAAATGCATAACGGGTAACCAAATGAGTCATGAACAGGTTTCCTAAGTTAATATGCCTTAAATATGTTGTGATATTAGTAGGATACCTTCCAATATGCCCAAAGCGAATTTAAACTCAAATTAAGCCCTGTAGGGGTATTTTGGTCATTTACCTAAGGCATCTAAACTACATATCATACAATTAACTAAACGAAGTGACCATAAGGTATAACCTCAGAAGGTTATTCCCTATACAACTATGGTCACCTATTGTGTTTGGTCGGATCCTAATGATCGACCAAACGGGTCTAGTTCGAAAGTTTAAGCGGTTGTTTAGACCACTTATCTTACGACCCTACATAAGCACTAAACCTAAAGTGACGATTTAAACATGTTAAAACATGTTAAACGAAGTTAGAAAACAAGTTTGATATCAAGACAAAGGGTCTTTATACCCAAAAATAGTTTGGTTGCAAAATACGCATAAACGCGCATTTTGACCGAAACTATGACTCGTCACTAAGCCTAAATAACGTGGTAATCAGTAGGTATAGTGTAACACCCTTATTATTATTTAACAATTTTCGTATAATTTACGAAAATAAACGGGTAATTAGAATTTCAATACATTGAAAATACGGGTTTCATTAAACTTTATTTACAGAATTAAAACTATACAAAATAACATGTTTGAGTTCGTCATTAAACAAAACAACGATACATAGTGCGGAAGCTTATTTCTTAATCGTGTTCGGTTCTTCGTTGTGCTTGATCATCCTCCGGTGCTAAAATGATACCTGAAACTCATAAAACATGAGTTGGATTAGTCATATGTAACTTAGAACATATTTAAATGAGTCCGGGAAGCGAAACTGATTAAAATAAATTTTTTTCGCTAAATCAGGGTTCTGTCGCGTGTCACGGAGGAACCAGGTTGTTCCTTCGCGTGTCGCCTGGGAAACCAGTTTCCAGCAGGTTGCAGTTCAGATCAGCTATGCCAGTTTTTACGGAAACGGCCATAACTTCTTCGTTATTGATCCGTTTTACCCGATTATTTTTCCTATGCGTCCGTAATTTAATCCTCCATCTTATGGAGTTAAAATCCTACATCCAACATAAGAAATTTTGAGACTTCTAAGCCTTTGACTCGTCACCTTTTTACCGAATTTTAACCCGTTTATGCATTTTATCAAACAAACGTATTTGTTTGATTCCTATATTACATACACTTCTACAAATTAATGTTACCTACCATATTAGGTTCTAATCATAGGTTTATTACACAATTTAAACCCGTTTTCGCTTGTATGCTTATTTTGACCCGTTAAGGGTATTTAAGCACTTTCGAGCCTAAAATCGCTTTCGATTGTTTCTAGCATTTCATCACCACATTTCTTATCCTATAATCTCACACCACAATTGTGTTTATGGCGGGTTTGATGTGGTGATCTATATAAACCAAATTTTACCTCTCGAATCATTATTTTACGGCAAAAACTCAAATAGTACCGTTTGACTAATATAATACCTCTTTCAACTTTTATACTTAATCTAAGTATTTACTTAATCATAAAACTTGTTTCCAAACAACCTTTAAAGGTTGTTTGTTCGAATTAGCTAACAAGGGCGTTTTGGTCCTTTTTAGTCTTTCAATTACGACAAGGTCTTTTGAGAGCATGTTTGACCCATGATTCTTCTTTTGAATTATGATCTTGCTCGAAAAGTCAATATGCTTTTCAAAACGCCACTACCCTCTTTTAAAACATTCGGTTTACCCACTTAAGTAACCCATTGTCTATCTAAGACTTCATTAAATATTCATTGAACCTTACGTTCTCAATGAATCATTACTCTATTACACATACCTGGCTCGGGTCAATGTATTGACCTGATTTAATGCCTTGCTATAATATTCGCTAAATAGTAGCGATGCAAATATCATTCCTACATTTATTCCTGAAATAATATAACTCGACAATAATCATTAGTCGTTATTGTCAAAAGGTGATACCTTCACCTTTTGACCCATTTGGTCTAAGTGACCGATTTTGTTGGCGAGATGATATTTATTACCATCTCATCTACATGACTCGCTCTGGTTTACACCGTGCGGTCATTTCACTTATTAATCGTTTCTTAACGATTTTTAGTCTATCATGGCTTACGTCCTACCGTGTCTTTCAAAACCAATAGTTATGGTCAACGCATGACCAATTTACCGTTTTACCCTTATTGTTTGTTTTTGGTTTACCCTATAAGGTAACCATTCAAAAGTTCATTTTTCCATTTTTCATAAAATGATCGAATTACCGATTTAACTCCTTTTAAACCATCAACATGGTTTCTTATTATGTTCGACTATCTTGTTCCGTACATCTACACGCCGGAACATCATACCTCGATTTTGTATTTATCTTATTCGTAACTAATACGATAAGAGAATATTCTGAAATATAAGACTAGTGTAAGCTATACTTACCTTTCATCCGAATTATGCTTTTCCGTCATTCTTGCTTCGTTTGACCCGCTTCCTTCCCCAAGCCTTCACCTAGCTTGCCAAGCGTCAAACTATCATTGTAATTGTAAGATGGTTAGGTTAGTCATAATCATTTACGACTATTCCATCCTACTCTTCTTATATCGAATTTACCATCCGATCATACACTTGGTCGATTTGACTTTTTAAAGTCAATCGACTTATCAACTTATTCATTGCACATTTTCACTCTAATTTCAACACTTTAGTTTTCATTTAGGCATTTTAACAAACACCTAATGTGCATACATTGTTTTTACACATTTTACAACTAGTTCATAACTAGTTATTTCTACTAAACATAAACATAAACATAATTTCAATTCTATTATGTCTAGCATGCATACCATTCTCAGATTCATCTCATGGAAATCAATTAACACCATTTTAATAGTCATAATTCTAGGGTTCATCTTACTTCTACAAAACCCATTTAACACATAAATGGAATATCATGAAATTCACAATTGTGAACCTCAATTCAACAAGTAAATGTCTAGGGTTTACTCCTAGACATAAAATCATTCCTAATTTCATCATTGGATCATAATCCATCAATTTATTTGCAAGTAACCTACTTGTCTCGAATTTCAACTTCAACCAATCTAGGTTTTGTGACATACCTTGTGATCCCCATGACTTGGTGATCGTTTCTACGCGTTCATGCATCGATTTGGGTCTTGGATTGACCTTCAATTTGGTAGATTTGTTGAAGGTTAGGGTTTGGCTCCATGGGGAGCTTCCCCTGGTCGTACGCACACACACACACTCTTAGTGTGTGTGTTGTGTTTTATTATTTGTTTTAATTAACTAAACTTTTCCAAATATCTAACTTTGGTCCCTCTTGTTTCGTTAATTATTAAGTAGGTTATAACCTACTTATTTACAATCCATATTCCCTCTTATTAACCGGGTCAAACATTCCTAGTTAGCTTAGCGGGTTCGGGAATATTTATGACTAAGTTTATTTTAGGTCCCGTCAACTCGGGCCTTTTAAACACTTTATTTATCCGTAAGCCTTTGTATAACTTTTATTTAATATTAGGATAATTTATTTAAAAACCTAATAATTACCGGGTTAATTTTTACCACTAACGGTATTTTACCCGTCGTCACTGTTAACGTGGCTTGATTACCAAACCCGTTTTTGGGGTGTTACAAGTCTACCCCCCCCCCCCTTAAAGAGGTTTCGTCCTCGAAACCTTTTCTTACATAATTTATTGAGTTTCAACCCAATGTACATAAACTGAGTAACCTTCTAAGCATTACTCACTCTTTGACCATTTGTTAGTGTCATTAGACAAAAATGGTAACATCTTTTAATTACACAACGTATGTATCTTTTATGCGAATTTACGCAACTCAGAATAACGCCATCTTGTCATTTCGACTTGTTTGATTAACTTAGCGAAATCCATCGCCTTTATACTTTCGGATTCCTTGTGAATATGTTATTTTCACCCATTTGGATGTTTCTAGTGAGATCTTTCACTGTTTACAAACAGACCCCTTTTCTTTACGAACTTATTCATTTGGTTCATTCGTACAGCATTCGCCACTAAAATGAATTTCCTGATTTTATCTTATTTATCTAGCACTATCTAGATGTGCTATTAACGGAATTCTACAAGGCATATTACCACATACCTTCCGGCTTTATCCTTTTTACCGTGCCTTTACTCGATCTGACTTCCCAACACTTTGCTTGTGTTGCCTTGTGATCGCTCAGTATAGGTGATCAATACTTTTCGTTATTATGACCTCATGGACCATCACTACCGTTTTGTACTCACTTACCTTTATTATTTGGCTTGACTGAGTAGCCATTTGGCCACTTGGTCATACACGCTTATCAACTATGATTATTTCACGCTAATCTTAATATAGATAGCGTGTTGAACACTTTCTTAATTTAAATATTGACCTTAATCGGCCTCGCTGACTAGTCTTATTAGTCCAGTTACTTTATACCCATCTCTCGGGCTACTATGTGATTTTATTTCACATAACTTTCCTGACCGTGATCGCGTCACGTCGTGTTTTAGGTTTATTTCCCAATCATCTCATACTATATATGTTTGATAAAACGTTATTTTTTACTAAAACAGAATTTTAGTTTAATGTTTTATCTTTAATTTATGTCAAGCAATTTTGACGACTTGGCATTTACTCTTTTACAGTCTTTGTTTTATGCGAGGATTCTCACTGGTTCTCTCGCTTTGTTTAAGTAACTCGTAGGTTCTCTCACGTGGCCTCGTAGGCTATTTCCTTAGGTCTTCACCCCTTTTTAATGGGAACCCTAAGGTTTATTCCCATTTCTTTTCGTGACCCGAGGGTCATTCTGGTCCCGTAGACCTTAACACTAATCGCATTCCCGTAGGTTACGATGATCCCACAGATTCATCTTTTATTTGTATCTACATTCAAATGCATATATGTATATATGCATATATAGCTTCAAAGCATGTCTTGTTATGTTTGGAATCGTATATTTCCGCTTTTGAACTTTAGTTGACCTTGACCGTAGTCTAAGGCTTCATTTGTTTATTTTCGGACGAAATTTTCCGACTTTATGACTTCTCACATCATTTATGCGTCGGTTCATCTTATGCTCACCATTCTCCAGTTTTCATATATCCGTACTCGATTATGTCCCATTACCGGGCTCATTATTCTTTTGCTTTTAACGGTACCACTATCCCGTTTGTATTTACTCATGCCGTCCGGCGTGATATTGTAATCGACCCGTTCAACTTTAAAATAGTTGAACATAATTTATTCACAATTTTTATTTACATTATTTTGTCATCTTTTAGTTATGACCCAAAACCCGAGTCCTTTAACTTTTCATCCGTGTTTCCGTTTCTCGGTCTGTGCATGCGTTCAATTCTTACCCATCAACCGGGTGTTTTACCGAAGTCATTATTATTGCAACCCTCCCGGTGTGCATTAAGACCTCGCTTCATTTCTATATTCCGACTTTTTCCTCGAGTTTGACGTTTTACAAAAACGACTCGTTTAGGGACATATTCGCATTTTCCGGGTTCGAGTGTAAGTACACTCCCTCCCAATGCTTGTCTAAATCATTTTTTTCATGTTTGCGTTTTCTGGGTTCGAGTGTAAGTACACTCCCTCCCAATACTCGTCTAAATCATTTTTCATGCTTGCGTTTTCTGGGTTCGAGTGTAAGTACACTCCCTCCCAATACTTGTCTAAATCATTTTACATGCTTCTTTGTCCCTTCACTCGGGCTCATCATCCTAATGTAATACGCTTCCGTCACCCGGATGTGCGTTTACATTATTTTACTCATTTGATTCATTTGGGTACTTTTAATTTGTCCCATTTACCCCGTCCTTACTACATCGGATGTAAATGTGTCGGCTGTAAGAAGTTCATGGTATCATATGCCACTACTTACTTGGCCAGAGTAAGCGATTAACACATGACACGCATGACCTTTTTATAGTTTTCACATCACGCCCTATGTAAGTAATACTTCTGTTTATTTCTCTTGGAAACAATATCCTGGATAGGTATTCTATTCAGGTTTGTCCAAATTTTAAATCTAAATCTGCAACTATCAGTTTCTACGTATTGGTTGCATGTTTATATTCATGCAATAATTTAAACGTGCACCTAGTAAATGCTTGCCCTAACGGGCTTTTCTTGCCATTAGTCTTGTTCGCGACCATTACGCGATTTAGGTCCTTGATGAGCATGCTCCTCTTGTCATATCTCGGACCGTTCCATCATCTTATCCACAATTCGTTTGACTCTCGTCGTCTTCAAACGCGAGTGTCCTTCAATTAAAACATTCACAAAAGTTAGTAACATCAACTTCAATAATCGCCCGTATTATAATACAAGGCTTTTTCTACTATACGCGTCAACGCGCGTATTTTCGTCAACTATATCATTCATTTCAATTGGGGCAACGTGTATCACACGATAGCCCTATGTGTTGTTTACAACACTTTAGCAAGCTAAAATATTAACATACTTGTACTTACCGGATTTGCGATCAAGCCTCGAACCGAACACCAATCTTTGTCAAGAGCATAAGGTTTAAGTCCAAGCATGGTTTTCCCCACCATACTTGAATCTCTTAAACCAGGGCTCTGATACCAACTTGTAACACCCTTATTATTATTTAACAATTTTCGTATAATTTACGAAAATAAACGCGTAATTAGAATTTCAATACATTGAAAATACGGGTTTCATTAAACTTTATTTACAGAATTAAAACTATACAAAATAACATGTTTGAGTTCGTCATTTAACAAAACAACGATACATAGTGCGGAAGCTTATTTCTTAATCGTGTTCGGTTCTTCGTTGTGCTTGATCATCCTCCGGTGCTAAAATCATACCTGAAACTCATAAAACATGAGTTGGATTAGTCATATGTAACTTAGAACATATTTAAACGAGTCCGGGAAGCGAAACTGATTAAAATAAAAATTTTTCGCTAAATCAGGGTTCTGTCGCGTGTCGCGGAGGAACCAGGTTGTTCCTTCGCGTGTCGCCTGGGAAACCAGTTTCCAGCAGGTTGCAGTTCAGATCAGCTATGCCAGTTTTTACGGAAACGGCCATAACTTCTTCGTTATTGATCCGTTTTACCCGATTATTTTTCCTACGCGTCCGTAATTTAATCCTCCATCTTATGGAGTTAAAATCCTACATCCAACATAAGAAATTTTGAGACTTCTAAGCCTTTGACTCGTTACCTTTTTACCGAATTTTAACCCGTTTATGCATTTTATCAAACAAACGTATTTGTTTGATTCCTATATTACATACACTTCTACAAATTAATGTTACCTACCATATTAGGTTCTAATCATAGGTTTATTACACAATTTAAACCCGTTTTCGCTTGTATGCTTATTTTGACCCGTTAAGGGTATTTAAGCACTTTCGAGCCTAAAATCGCTTTCGATTGTTTCTAGCATTTCATCACCACATTTCTTATCCTATAATCTCCCACCACGATTGTGTTTATGGCAGGTTTGATGTGGTGATCTATATAAACCAAATTTTACCTCTCGAATCATTATTTTACGGCAAAAACTCAAATAGTACCGTTTGACTAATATAATACATCTTTCAACTTTTATACTTAATCTAAGTATTTACTTAATCATAAAACTTGTTTCCAAACAACCTTTAAAGGTTGTTTGTTCGAATTAGCTAACAAGGGCGTTTTGGTCCTTTTTAGTCTTTCAATTACGACAAGGTCTTTTGAGAGCATGTTTGACCCATGATTCTTCTTTTGAATTATGATCTTGCTCGAAAAGTCAATATGCTTTTCAAAACGCCACTACCCTCTTTTAAAACATTCGGTTTACCCACTTAAGTAACCCATTGTCTATCTAAGACTTCATTAAATATTCATTGAACCTTACGTTCTCAATGAATCATTACTCTATTACACATACCTGGCTCGGGTCAATGTATTGACCTGATTTAATGCCTTGCTATAATATTCGCTAAATAGTAGCGATGCAAATATCATTCCTACATTTATTCCTGAAATAATATAACTCGACAATAATCATTAGTCGTTATTGTCAAAAGGTGATACCTTCACCTTTTGACCCATTTGGTCTAAGTGACCGATTTTGTTGGCGAGATGATATTTATTACCATCTCATCTACATGACTCGCTCTGGTTTACACCGTGCGGTCATTTCACTTATTAATCGTTTCTTAACGATTTTTAGTCTATCATGGCTTACGTCCTACCGTGTCTTTCAAAACCAATAGTTATGGTCAACGCATGACCAATTTACCGTTTTACCCTTATTGTTTGTTTTTGGTTTACCCTATAAGGTAACCATTCAAAAGTTCATTTTTCCATTTTTCATAAAATGATCGAATTACCGATTTAACTCCTTTTAAACCATCAACATGGTTTCTTATTATGTTCGACTATCTTGTTCCGTACATCTACACGCCGGAACATCATACCTCGATTTTGTATTTATCTTATTCGTAACTAATACGATAAGAGAATATTCTGAAATATAAGACTAGTGTAAGCTATACTTACCTTTCATCCGAATTATGCTTTTCCGTCATTCTTGCTTCGTTTGACCCGCTTCCTTCCCCAAGCCTTCACCTAGCTTGCCAAGCGTCAAACTATCATTGTAATTGTAAGATGGTTAGGTTAGTCATAATCATTTACGACTATTCCATCCTACTCTTCTTATATCGAATTTACCATCCGATCATACACTTGGTCGATTTGACTTTTTAAAGTCAATCGACTTATCAACTTATTCATTGCACATTTTCACTCTAATTTCAACACTTTAGTTTTCATTTAGGCATTTTAACAAACACCTAATGTGCATACATTGTTTTTACACATTTTACAACTAGTTCATAACTAGTTATTTCTACTAAACATAAACATAAACATAATTTCAATTCTATTATGTCTAGCATGCATACCATTCTCAGATTCATCTCATGGAAATCAATTAACACCATTTTAATAGTCATAATTCTAGGGTTCATCTTACTTCTACAAAACCCATTTAACACATAAATGGAATATCATGAAATTCACAATTGTGAACCTCAATTCAACAAGTAAATGTCTAGGGTTTACTCCTAGACATAAAATCATTCCTAATTTCATCATTGGATCATAATCCATCAATTTATTTGCAAGTAACCTACTTGTCTCGAATTTCAACTTCAACCAATCTAGGTTTTGTGACATACCTTGTGATCCCCATGACTTGGTGATCGTTTCTACGCGTTCATGCATCGATTTGGGTCTTGGATTGACCTTCAATTTGGTAGATTTGTTGAAGGTTAGGGATTGGCTCCATGGGGAGCTTCCCCTGGTCGTACGCACACACACACTCTTAGTGTGTGTGTTGTGTTTTATTATTTGTTTTAATTAACTAAACTTTTCCAAATATCTAACTTTGGTCCCTCTTGTTTCGTTAATTGTTAAGTAGGTTATAACCTACTTATTTACAATCCATATTCCCTCTTATTAACCGGGTCAAACATTCCTAGTTAGCTTAGCGGGTTCGGGAATATTTATGACTAAGTTTATTTTAGGTCCCGTCAACTCGGGCCTTTTAAACACTTTATTTATCCGTAAGCCTTTGTATAACTTTTATTTAATATTAGGATAATTTATTTAAAAACCTAATATTTACCGGGTTAATTTTTACCACTAATGGTATTTTACCCGCCGTCACTATTAACGTGGCTTGATTACCAAACCCGTTTTTGGGGTGTTACAAGTCTACCCCCCCCCCCCCCTTAAAGAGGTTTCGTCCTCGAAACCTTTTCTTACATAATTTATTGAGTTTCAACCCAATGTACATAAACTGAGTAACCTTCTAAGCATTACTCACTCTTTGACCATTTGTTAGTGTCATTAGACAAATATGATAACATCTTTTAATTACACAACGTATGTATCTTTTATGCGAATTTACGCAACTCAGAATAACGCCATCTTGTCATTTCGACTTGTTTGATTAACTTAGCGAAATCCATCGCCTTTATACTTTCGGATTCCTTGTGAATATGTTATTTTCACCCATTTGGATGTTTCTAGTGAGATCTTTCACTGTTTACAAACAGACCCCTTTTCTTTACGAACTTATTCATTTGGTTCATTCGTACAGCATTCGCCACTAAAATGAATTTCCTGATTTTATCTTATTTATCTAGCACTATCTAGATGTGCTATTAACGGAATTCTACAAGGCATATTACCACATACCTTCCGGCTTTATCCTTTTTACCGTGCCTTTACTCGATCTGACTTCCCAACACTTTGCTTGTGTTGCCTTGTGATCGCTCAGTATAGGCGATCAATACTTTTCGTTATTATGACCTCATGGACCATCACTACCGTTTTGTACTCACTTACCTTTATTATTTGGCTTGACTGAGTAGCCATTTGGCCACTTGGTCATACACGCTTATCAACTATGATTATTTCACGCTAATCTTAATATAGATAGCGTGTTGAACACTTTCTTAATTTAAATATTGACCTTAATCGGCCTCGCTGACTAGTCTTATTAGTCCAGTTACTTTATACCCATCTCTCGGGCTACTATGTGATTTTATTTCACATAACTTTCCTGACCGTGATCGCGTCACGTCGTGTTTTAGGTTTATTTCCCAATCATCTCATACTATATATGTTTGATAAAACGTTGTTTTTTACTAAAACAGAATTTTAGTTTAATGTTTTATCTTTAATTTATGTCAAGCAATTTTGACGACTTGGCATTTACTCTTTTACAGTCTTTGTTTTACGCGAGGATTCTCACTGGTTCTCTCGCTTTGTTTAAGTAACTCGTAGGTTCTCTCACGTGGCCTCGTAGGCTATTTCCTTAGGTCTTCACCCCCTTTTAATGGGAACCCTAAGGTTTATTCCCCTTTCTTTTCGTGACCCGAGGGTCATTCTGGTCCCGTAGACCTTAACACTAATCGCATTCCCGTAGGTTACGATGATCCCACAGATTCATCTTTTATTTGTATCTACATTCAAATGCATATATGTATATATGCATATATAGCTTCAAAGCATGTCTTGTTATGTTTGGAATCGTATATTTCCGCTTTTGAACTTTAGTTGACCTTGACCGTAGTCTAAGGCTTCATTTGTTTATTTTCGGACGAAATTTTCCGACTTTATGACTTCTCACATCATTTATGCGTCGGTTCATCTTATGCTCACCATTCTCCAGTTTTCATATATCCGTACTCGATTATGTCCCATTACCGGGCTCATTATTCTTTTGCTTTTAACGGTACCACTATCCCGTTTGTATTTACTCATGCCGTCCGGCGTGATATTGTAATCGACCCGTTCAACTTTAAAATAGTTGAACATAATTTATTCACAATTTTTATTTACATTATTTTGTCATCTTTTAGTTATGACCCAAAACCCGAGTCCTTTAACTTTTCATCCGAGTTTCCGTTTCTCGGTCTGTGCATGCATTCAATTCTTACCCATCAACCGGGTGTTTTACCGAAGTCATTATTATTGCAACCCTCCCGGTGTGCATTAAGACCTCGCTTCATTTCTATATTCCGACTTTTTCCTCGAGTTTGACGTTTTACAAAAACGACTCGTTTAGGGACATATTCACATTTTCCGGGTTCGAGTGTAAGTACACTCCCTCCCAATGCTTGTCTAAATCATTTTTTTCATGTTTGCGTTTTCTGGGTTCGAGTGTAAGTACACTCCCTCCCAATACTCGTCTAAATCATTTTTCATGCTTGCGTTTTCTGGGTTCGAGTGTAAGTACACTCCCTCCCAATACTTGTCTAAATCATTTTACATGCTTCTTTGTCCCTTCACTCGGGCTCATCATCCTAATGTAATACGCTTCCGTCACCCGGATGTGCGTTTACATTATTTTACTCATTTGATTCATTTGGGTACTTTTAATTTGTCCCATTTACCCCGTCCTTACTACATCGGATGTAAATGTGTCGGCTGTAAGAAGTTCATGGAATATCATGAAATTCACAATTGTGAACCTCAATTCAACAAGTAAATGTCTAGGGTTTACTCCTAGACATAAAATCATTCCTAATTTCATCATTGGATCATAATCCATCAATTTATTTGCAAGTAACCTACTTGTCTCGAATTTCAACTTCAACCAATCTAGGTTTTGTGACATACCTTGTGATCCCCATGACTTGGTGATCGTTTCTACGCGTTCATGCATCGATTTGGGTCTTGGATTGACCTTCAATTTGGTAGATTTGTTGAAGGTTAGGGTTTGGCTCCATGGGGAGCTTCCCCTGGTCGTACGCACACACACACACTCTTAGTGTGTGTGTTGTGTTTTATTATTTGTTTTAATTAACTAAACTTTTCCAAATATCTAACTTTGGTCCCTCTTGTTTCGTTAATTATTAAGTAGGTTATAACCTACTTATTTACAATCCATATTCCCTCTTATTAACCGGGTCAAACATTCCTAGTTAGCTTAGCGGGTTCGGGAATATTTATGACTAAGTTTATTTTAGGTCCCGTCAACTCAGGCCTTTTAAACACTTTATTTATCCATAAGCCTTTGTATAACTTTTATTTAATATTAGGATAATTTATTTAAAAACCTAATATTTACCGGGTTAATTTTTACCACTAACGGTATTTTACCCGTCGTCACTATTAACGTGGCTTGATTACCAAACCCGTTTTTGGGGTGTTACATATAGTCACAAGAGACTATAACCATCGTAATTACGCTCATGTTATTAAGTTCAAACGAACTTCGTGTTGACCATTGACTGGTCAAAGCAGAAAGTCAAACACTATTTGACTTTCCCGCTTAAAAAACGCATAAAAGAACGAAAGAAGCTTACAAAGGGTCCAAGCTAGGAAGATCTTGATTAAAATTGCTCAGGTATGAAGTGTTAAACCCCAACTTAGAGCTATTTGAATCAGATTATGAGAAATGAGAATGAAGGTGTTGGGTTTATATAGATTTCGGTAAACCGTTAGGATCGTTCCTCGTAAACCGTGCTTGAATCATGACCATACACTTGGGCCCAAGGTTTTAGAATACCTTTGGAACGTTTAAAACCATCAAATATCAGCCCATAGGGTGCAAAACCATGGGTTAAAACCATCAAAACCTCAAAAATGGACCAAGTTCAATGTATCTGCCAGAAATTTCAAAAATGGTCCCTGCACTTGTAAAACTTGATTTTTGGTACTTTTAAGCCCCGTTAACCCCATTTCAAGGCTCTAAAATAAAGTTAAAGTATAGGGAACTTAAAATATGCTCAAAAACATCTCGGATGTCGGCTCGTTTGGTCGTACGGTTGCGTTGTTCGGTTAATTACGACGGAAGTCGTAACGAACGCAAAAACGATCCAAATTAAGCGACGAATGGAATTTTATCATGACAATCACTAAAATAAAATATTTTAATGATTATATAAATTTTTGGATGTCCGGATATATATTCAGAACGTAAGATATGCGCGAAAATGCAAACTTATGCACTTTTTGACGCTTTTAGTCCCTGTTGATCAAATAAGTTTATTTTTGCGCACCAAACACCTCTAAGCCTATTTCTAAGCTATGTAAAGGATATTTAGGGCATGTTTAACTTATGATCATATTCCGGAAGGTTCGATACCATACGAATCGGTATACTTTTGCAGTTTGACGTAAATAGTCCCTTAAATCGCACAAAGTAGCGCGAAATGTCATTTGATGATATCCAAGCCTTCCATGGCCCATAATGGGTATTCCCAAGCATGTGTTTAAATATTACTACACTCTTGTTTGCTTAAATGGTCACCAAAATGCGTAGATTCAAAAGTTGGCGCTTTTGGGTCCCTCTAATGCGCAAACTTGCGTATATCATTGTTTAATAGCATCGAAGCCTTATCTAATCTATGTTAGGCACTCTTGAGAGTATTATTAAACATCGCGATGCTTCGGGTTTGTAAAAAGGTCATTCAGAGGTATAATTAAACATATTGACCCTTTTAGTCCCTCTAACTTGCAAAGTTGCGCGTAACTTTACTTATAGGCATAAAAGCCCTTAATGGCCAATATTAGGCATTCCCGAGAGTATAATAAATTATCATGAAGCTCTCGGTTTATTAAAAGGTCACTTAGAGGTAAGAATTAACCTGTTGACGCTTTTAACCCTTCATCGCGCAAACTTTCAATTAATTACGCAAACGGCTACTCTTGATCAACAAGTGGCTCATTTATGAACATGATTACCGTGTAACGTTATTCAGAGGCTTATAATAACCATGTTAACATTTTCAGTCCTTCTATAATCAATTTTTTTGATTTTTCGCAAAATTAGTCCCTCAAATTCAACGTTTGACTTTATTAGGGTTTATTACGCGTGTCAATACATTATTGGATGTGATTTTACAATGTGTTACAAAAACCTACCTCATATCTATATAAACAAGCCTTTATCCTCCCATTTTCACTTTCCCAACTCACTTACACTCTCAAAAACTCTCTCAATCAGTTGCAATTACAAGTTCTTGGCATAATTGTCCAAGTGCTAAAAGTGAGCTTCTACCTCACTTTCCTCATCTTTTCTTCTACTTGAAAACTTGGAACACCTCTAGGATTGTTTCCACAAGTTTACCATGGTAAACTAAGGTGTAACATCATCATTTTGAGGTCCAACTTTCTGTTTTGAAGAAAAACTTTGGTTATACTTGTTTAAATTTTACTTTCTTGTAAGATTATGCGGCTTGAATAAGGTCGATTCTCATGAGTTTAGAGGTCCAAGAACCTCATAAACTTTCTGTTTTAACAAGGTTTTGATAACCTACAAGTGTTGAGACCA
The DNA here is from genome assembly GCA_030545235.1 of Helianthus tuberosus. NCBI lineage: Eukaryota > Viridiplantae > Streptophyta > Magnoliopsida > Asterales > Asteraceae > Helianthus > Helianthus tuberosus. Next base: position 17,780,877 of record CM060407.1, read on the forward strand.
ACCAACATTTTCCATTATGGGTATGAAACCTATGGGTTGGTCTTACTTGGCTACTTGATGAAATTAGATAGTTTACATTTTTGCAATGCATGACCAACCGGGTTTATCAACTATGTTGATAAACCTTGTGCTTTGGTGAATTTATGTTGGTGCAGTTTTGTGTCTGTAGCTTGTTCTTACGTCATCGTAATGTGTACGGTCTTTTTTTTTGGTCTTGTACAGTTTTTGGTCGAGTCGGCCAAGTCAAGATATCCTCCTATCTTGACTTGGTGCGACATTTATTTTGTTTATCTTGTAAAACAGTTTGCAAAATGTGCAACTGTTAGATGTTATTTGTAACACCTCGTAAAATCACAACCAATGTAATAAAGACACGTGTCATGAGCTTAAACGTGTAAGGAATTATTTCCGAGGGACTGAAATTGTCAAACAATGTAAATATGTAAGTAAAAGGGATCCAAAGTGTCAACATGCCATTCTTGTGCCTCTGATTGACCTCATACGATGTTCGTATTCTTTAATGAATAATTTATCGAACATTAGAAGTCGTTTGTGTTTAAAATAAGGATCTTATGAAACTTAGGGGTTAAAAGTGTAAACATGTTAAAAAGTAACCTCTGAGTGACCCTTTAACGATCCCAAGAACATTGTAATAATTGTATATTTTGATCTCAAGAATATTAGATATTTGTTTTGTGGAGTTTCGAAGAAAACAAGACTTTTCGGATGATCGTATGAGTAACCGGGAGCTTAACGGAGTTAGTTTATGAACCAAGGTCCTTAAAAGTTAACTATGTGGGTCCAAAATGCAATAAATGAAAGTAAAATAAAGTTTAAATGGACCAGGGACCGAAATTGCAAGATTTGGAAACATTATAACCGATTCTCCCCATTGACGCGGGCCGCGTAAGCCAAGGCTTATGCATACGCGGGCCGCGAGAGACTGCCAGATACAGCCAGAAGTGGATAGCTGCAAGTTCAGCCTGTTACACCGCCATTGCATGGTGGTTTTCGATTTCAGGGACTGAGCCAATAGTATTACATGCATAGAGGACACCTGGGATCATCAGAAATCATTTGTAGGCTTGTGTGGAATGATCTTGTGAATTTTGAAATCCTATATAAAGCCCTCTTGTTTGCTAGTTCACTTGCATTCTCAAAATTCATTCAAAAACTCACTCTCTGGAGCTTTCTGGACTTCAAGCAAGTTTCCCTCAGCTCCTAATTCGTGTTAAGGACCATTGTAAGCATTTTTAACCTCCTAAGTTCAAGTTTTATTAGTCTAATGACCAAAAGCCAAAGCCATCATAATTAAGCTTTGACTTAGTGATTAATCACTAATGGTCCAGCCATTATCCGAATTGAAAGTGGCTATGAGTGGGTAATTATGTGGGTAATAAACCCTTAAAAGGGCACCCACTAATTATCACTCTAACTTTGTCAATTGTCGGGTCAAACTTAATATTAAAAAGTCAACAGAAGTTATTTTTGCAATTAAATTCATAACTAACAATGCAGAGGTTGTGGAACCTGTTTAAACACTAATATAACTTGGTAATTAATGTAAGAACATGTCTAGGCATGCTCAACCCGACAATTCTGTGTTTAGGCTCGGTTCGGAACCGAAAGTCGCAAAAGTAGACTTTTGCTTTGACTTTCAGTTCTGACCCGATTTAGCTTAGTTTAGATATGCCTTAGAGCTCCTTTAGGACCATATTACATATAAGTATAACCCTCTGAGATTATACAATATGGTTCCTTAGTAATCCAATTCATTTGCATGTTTCCGTTAATTGCTTAAATATTGACCATTATGCCCTTTTGTCATTTAAACGAGATTTTTGAAAATGTGAGAGGAAAAAAACCTTTATTACTGATTTATAAATATGTCCTAAAATTTGACATTAGTTTGAGGTATAAATTAGGAGTTATGCTCAATATCGTAAATTAAAGCCTTTTATTAATTAAACGGCATTTTGGCATAGAACCTAGTTAAACCCAAATTTTGACACCAAACCTTTTACCCACTGATATAATATAATATTTTGGGATTTTTGAATATTTTTATTAATTTTTAAACTGATCATAACATGGGATTCTTGCTTTAATTCGGTAATTGACGGTTATACCCTTTTTGCTAATAAAATGAGTTTTACATAAAATTTTGATGCCAAACCTTTTGCTACTGATTTTATATGATAAATAAAATATTTTGAACTTTATAAACTGATCAAAAACTCAGATTTCTTTATATAACCTGAAAATAGCCTAAAACCGACTTTTTACGCGTTTAAACGCATAGTATGGGTTAAAACTATGTTTAACATTTAAGAACCATTACCTACTAATGTTATAAGTAAATTTTGACACTTTAACAGTAAGTAAAGATTTTGAACTCAGATTTCCAAATTTGACCTTTAAAGCTTGTGTGAAATGACTAAAATGCCCCTACGGTGCATAGTTTGGTTATAAATGATAAATTTCACATATATGCAATACCTTACTGATATGACTTGCAAAAATAAATATTTTTACTGAATGTTTTAGACCAGAACCTCATATTATTATTTAACCTCTTTTATAATCATAAAAATGACCAAAATACCCCTACGGGGCTTAAATTGATTTTAAATGCGTTTTGGGCATAATGGAAGATATCCTACTGATATCACAACATATTTAAGGCATATTAACTTGTGAAACCTGTATATGACTCTTTTGGTTGCCCGTTTTTATATGACGCTTAAATTGATTCTAAATCACATTCTAATCCGGTCTTCGCTTAATCTTGCGTTTTGAACCGTATACCTTTCTTTAAAACTAACCGGTCTAAGTTTAAACTTAAGTAAGACCCGTTAGGAATCTAATAGGTTATTAAAACCTTCGTTCCAGATTTAGGAAACCAGTAAAAGATATTTGCACTTGCTGATTGTGTACGGCTGAGATAAATTTGTATATTTTGCTCAGGTAAATACTTTTAACTTATTTTCCGTTATACGGGCTTGGGATACGGTATTATAATAATACCGCTTGTTCGGGTGTGTAGTTATTTAAATCGGATTGTGATTAATATATTTACATAACCCGTTTTAATCTGTTTTGTTTGGTGCAATGCCTTTGGGGGGGTTAATGACCATGTCCTGGATATCCTCGGCTCATTCATTGAAATGGCCACGACTTAAGCACGGGGTGTAGGCATATACTTGACAGTTGCGTATGTATAAATGGTATCCCACAATAAGGAGTTTCCTTGTGGGCATTATACCAGTGGTGTGTCAGTTAATCTTGTCCGGCTCTTCTAACCGGCCCTGACGGACGACAAACATATAAATCTGTATACAAGATTATTTTTATAATAATTGTCCCAAGTTATAAAAGATTATTTGTGCCTTGTGCATTTAAATCAATTTTCTTAAATATTTTCAAAAGAGTCGGTTAATTGTATTTACCAGTGTAAACTGACGTATTTTCCAAAAGGTTAAGTGCAGGTACTATGCGAAATAGGCTGGCTACTCCTAGCATCAAATAAAGAGTCTTGCAAGCTTAGATGTTTAAAAATCTGTTGAACAATATTTCCTTTGTTTGATCCACCTATGGATCCTTTTACATTCCGTTTGTAATACTTATGCTACTTTCATTCAGTTTGTAATATATGTTACTTTTAGACTTCCGCTGTGCATTGAACTGTGATTATTTGTCTATGATGATATCAACTACGTCACGATACTCCCCACCGGGCCCACCGGTAATACGTGAAAATATCGGGGTGTGACATTATTAGTATTTAGATCTCTTTGTTTGGTGTTAATATGTTATTGTCATTATAAGGCTCCCCTCCCATGAAGAGTCAAGGTCTTTATGGGAATCCATGTTGACGAATAGTGGATACTGGTGTAAGAAGGGTTCACCACGAACCCTTAACAATTCGTAGATAATGGAAGTTAAGGAGAGTTAACCACGAACCCTTAACAGTTCGTGGCACATGGAGGGTTCGTGGGGAATGGGAGTTCGTGGTCTATGAGGGTTCGTCTATGATCACCACGAACTCTTGACCCTTCGTGGGTTTCTTAACAGTTCGTGGCCCAGTAACACCCTTCGTAGTGTTACTGGGTATCAGGGCCTATATAATGACACACTTGTTCACCATTTCATCGAAGAGAGTCCTGTGAGTTTTGTAACACTGTACTGTGTGTATGTACTGATCTCTTCATTCAATCAAAGCTTTGTGATTCTTTTAGTACTTGGTGTTTGTTCCATTTTGTTTGGTTTGCATACTTACGTGGATTCCGCACTCGTTAGTGTGTTAGTAGACAAGGAAGTAGGTTTAATCTTGATCCTCCAAGTGGACCTACAATTTACAATGAGGTTATTCACACCTCCATGCTTGACTTATATGACACCACATGATACTACATGATGGAACAATAATATAAACTATATACTATATAATATAAAATATATATTAACCGAATTCTTGATGATAACTGGATTATGGTTATATGTCACGAACATAGGTTATTTTATCTTCATTCTAAACTACTCGGTTTTGATTCTAATGGGAAAATTAGAACCGATGAAATCACTTAAAAACTTAGTGTCAAAATGAGCATTTAGACATGATATACTTTCGTGTATTTATACTTTTATACTTAATTCCGAATCCGAACTCCCTACCAAATCTGAATACTTGCACACCTCTGTTTCTCAACTCTCAATGCATCGTTCACGTACGCGAGATTTATACGCAAAACCGTGAGTCTACTCGATCCCATTTTCCGTTTTGTACACTTTAGGTGCAACATGTACACTTATACAAATCACGATTAAACTTGTTTACACACATACTCTATCCGTTAATAACATGATACTTGTATTATTCTTGTAATCGCATGCTATGTTAAACTTGTTTCTATATTCTCATTAACTTTGCAAGCCTACCTTAACAATTATAGAGCTATAGGATTAACGCACTGCCCGTATTCTTGTGATATTGTTAAGTAAACTATTTTACAACCTTGTCGTTTCAGGGACAATGGTATGCACGATTGCGGTACACTTTGGTTTGACGTATAGTTAACACATGCTAGTATGTTAGTAACAATGTATGCAATTTACCATGTTGGATATGAGACAACTTTTATTCACTATTATGCTATGTAATTAAACTTGTATACTCGCCAACTTTTGTTGATCTTTATTTTAATACATGTTGTAGGAACTTAGTTGATGATGAATGAAGAAACGATATTTAGGGTGGACTAGATACACACCTAAACTTTAATTTTATCTATTTTACCATATTGTTACGTTACTTGTAATATGTTGTACTTTATGTTTCAAACAATGTAATTTCCCATTTTAGTTTCAATGAAATTTGAATTTTTAAATACCGTCACAAATAGTGTTATGAAGTCTCTTGCAATCTTGTTTTCGTCTCATTCCGATATTTCCGCCATCGGTTGGGATGTGACATTCATCTACAGATACCGAACCAGCAACAATCACTCTGTCGGAACGCTCTGATGAGTACCACACTCCTCAAGAACACCATTCTTCCTTTCAAAATTCCACCAACGACGCCCACCCACCACCACAAACCACATCAGATCTTTACATAATTGTATATATAATTAAAGTAAACAGTTAGATCTGTTTAGTCGACTTTGGGCAGATTTTCGCCTATACGCTTAGCAAACGCGATTTCTTATAGAATGCCGATAGCATGACAAATTAATCAAAGTTCATACTGCAAAAATTTACCATAGTGATCAACCAGAGGCTTCAAATCAAATCCATTAATAAAAAAGGAAACATATAAATTGACCAGTAACTCATCAATAAACAAATTCAAAAAAAAAAAGATCAAATCATATAGAAGTACTACAGTATTTAAGACTTGCAAGAAATCTTATTAAAAAACAAGATGCAATAATTTAATCCGATAATAAGAACAACTGATGCCACATCAAATTCATCCAATAACCCAACGATAATCAGAAACTTCATCAAAATCAAGAACCCATATAAAAGATCATGAAAACCACTCAAAATCAAGAACCCATATAATCAATAACTTCCCTCACTCACTTACGCTTCCAATTTCACAAATGAAACCCTCTACAACTCTTGGAACTCGCCAGAGCACTCGGAACGCCGACGACACCCATTTACTTTTATTTGATTGCATACATGTAATTTTAAGTATGCTTTTTATTCGTTAATTGACTCTAAATCAAATCCCTAATATAATTTGTAGCATCAGTAACAAAGCTTGATTGATTTTACGGAGATAGACACTAGGGTTCTTATTGGATTTTAATTTTGGAATCTAGTTGAATTGTAGTTCTGTCCAAACTTTTAAACAACCTTCAGAGAGAGAGAGAGAGAGAGAGAGAGAGAGAGAGAAAGCGGGGAGAGGGAGGGGTGATTGTTGGTGGTTATATATCATTTATTATATTTAGTGGGGTAGCTGAAATTACTTAATTGCCCATCATGTGAGGAGCATGTGACCATTTATTAACCTGTGTTATGGATGTTGTTAGTCGCAGGGGTCAAAATAGTTAGATAATGAGACGTTGGGGGTACAGATGAGAGAAGTTTCCTTTTGGGGTTAATAGGGTAAAAGTGATATAACCATAGGGGCTAAAATTGTAATTTATTCTATTAGTTATCTTTAGTTAAAAAGATAAGTATTAATAATTAATTAAGTAGGAGAGAGATGCGAGAAAACCAAAACGTAAATGCTTCTAGTAAATGACACGTGTCCCTCGATTACATAAACTATAGAAATATAGATAGATATAGATACTACCATTAGTAAAATTAAAAGAAGTAATATATATATATATATATATATATATATAGTTAAGTTATTATTGTTTACATCATCGCTTTTAAAACGTTAAAAAAAGCTTTGATATGTAAAATTAAAAGAAGTAGTATATATATATATATATATATATATATATATATATATATATATATATATATATATAGGGTGGGGTTCTAGAGTAAACACCAATGTATTTGTGAACTGAGTGAACAAATCTTGGCCATTGATTTACACACGTGGATGGCTAGGATTTCATCATCAAATCATAAAATACACTAGTGTATTTCATCATCAAATCTTGGCCATTGATTTATACACATGTATGGCCAGGATTAGTTCGCTCAGTTCGCAAACACTACTACAATAGCAGGTATATGCTACGCTCAAATTGGTAGCTAATCCGTAGCAAACACTCGTTTTGCTACGGATTTGCTATGAATTTGATCTGTAGCTACAAGTCCCGTCGCGAATTTATTTGCTACGAATTTTAGCTACGAAGATCATATTTGCAACGTGTGACACATGTGTCACTTCAACCATCAAACAAATGCCAAACCAATGAAATATTGTATTTCATACTTGGTATTTGTAAAAATATGTGTATCGTTTGCACATATCAACTCTTGTTCGATTTCAAGCTTTAAATCGCTTTCTGGAGGGTTATACGCGCTCTGATGCGTAAATATAACCAGTTTAATGCAACGAACACTCCGGAATAGTGAAATAGGCTTAACATACCTTAAATAACCTCCACATAACTTAGAAATAAGTTTTGGATGGTTTGGTGTGTTGAAATCAAGTTTGTTCGATCGCAGGGACTAATTGTGTCAAACTACGAAACTATACCGATTTGTATAGTAACGAACATTCCAGAATTTGATCATAAGTTAAATATGCCCTAAATATCCTTCACATAGCTTAGAAATAGGCTTTGAGGTGTTTTGTGCGCTAAAATAAACTTTCATGATCAATAGGGACTAAAAGCGTCAAAAAGTGAACAAGTTTGCACTTTCGCGCATATCTTACGTTCTGAGTATATCCGGACATCCAAAAATTTATGTAAGCATTAAAATATTTTATTTTAGTGATTGGCATGATAAAAATCCATCCGTCACGCCATTTGGATCGTTTTTCGCGCTTATGCGCATTCCGTCGTAATTAACCGAACATCGCAACCGTAGGGCCAAACGAACCGACATCCGTGATGTTTTCAAGCATATTTCATGTTCCCTATGTCTTAACATCATTGTGGAGCTTTAAATTGGGTTTGACGGGTGTTAGAAGTGCCAAAACACGACGATACGCGCACAGGGGCCTGTTCTGCCATTTTTGAAAGTTTCAGGCCTGCAAGGTCCTTACGGACCTCAACATTGTGAGTGTTGAGGTCCGTAAGCAGGGGTCAGACCTGCATAATTGCTGTAAACAGCCTGTTTTCAGCTGTTATACACTCTTTTCTCACTTGCAACTGGTTTATAGCAATCCTATGGGCTCCCATGGGTTTATAAATCAGTGGGTATGTGTTGTATGGCTGAGATTAATGCTTGGGAAACAAGAAACGATCCTAACGGCTCAACATTTCCTATAAATACCCCCCCCCCCCATGTCTTGCTCATTTTCCCTCACATTTGAAATCTGATTCAAAGCTCTCTAAGTGGAAGTTTATATGCTTCCTACCTGGGAGTGAATCGGGTTCAAATCTTGTGGGGACCCTTTGTAAGTGTTCCTTCGTTCTTTTTATGCGTTTTTAGCTTGAAAGTCAAACTGTGTTTGACTTTCTGCATTGACCAGTTTATGGTCAATGCGAAGTTCGTTTGAACTTCATAACGTGAGCGTAATCACGATGGTCATAGTCCCTAGTGACTATACCTACTGATTACCACGTTATCTAGGCTCAGTGACGAGTCGTAGTTTCGGCCAAAATGCGTGTTCTCGCGTATTTTGTAACCAAACTACTTTTAGGTATCAAAACCGTTTGTTTTGATACCAAACCTGTTTTCTAACTTAACTAAACATGTTTCGACATGTTTAGCTCGTCACTTTTTAGATTAGTGCTTATGTAGAGTCGTAAGTCAAGCGGTCTAAACAACCACTTAGACTTACGAACTAGACCCGTTTGGTCGATCTTTAGGATCCGACCAAACACATTAGGTGACCATAGTTGTATAGGGAATGACCTTTCAAGGTTATACCTTATGGTCACCTAGTTTAGGTAGTTGTATGATAGGTAGTTTATATGCCTTAGGTAAATTACCAAAATACCCTTTTCATGTGTAATTGGTAATTAAGCATATGTAACCTAAACTTTTGTCATTTAACTGATTATGTAACAAAATTAAGTATGTTAGGGCATATAATACTTGCCATAGGACTAGTTAGGCGGTCTGAACGCGTTATACGCGAACGACGCGTTAAAGTAGCATAAGCTACCTAAACGGGTCGTGACGGGTCGTAAGCACTTAGGTTAGGTTTCTTTTAGTATGTAGGCCTTGTTAAACCATATCATATGAGTTCCCACGCTCATTTGGTTCACGAGACCTCATACTATCCAATCCCCCGATTTAGGTCCGGTTATTTATGTAGTTACCTATATTAGGTACCGTTTGATTTCCGGGACTCCTCTAGCTTGCTTGGTAGTTGTTCAAGACTTCTAAGCACTCTCATGTGAGTAGTCCCCTCTTTTACTGTTTTCAAACTGTTTTAGGGTGAAGCATGTGTACCTATCTGTTGTTTTCATGTTTTCAAAAGTATAATTGATTATACATATTTGTACTTATCTTTTACAAACTGAATGATTATTTATGGTTTAAACTCTAATTTTTCTTAAAGATTATAAAATAAATGTTTGGAATAGTACTTATTTGGTTCACCAGGCCGGTTGGTAGTATGATATAGCGCTATAGGATTTGACACCCCATTCCTGTTGTCATGGAATGTCTGAAACCAATTTGTTTCTCCATCCAAATAGGGATTTCCTTTGTGGTATCCCTATAGTCTCAAAGGTGTATTTTGATGCACTAGGTCTGAATGAATTCTTAAATCACATTATTTTTGTATATTTAGTTATACTCCCAAAAGTATAGTTTGATATGCTCCCATGTGTGATATTGTACAAAACCAACATATATTTTGTTAATCATCCAAAGCATATTTTGATATGTTATTTACAAAACCAAAACATAGTTTAATATGTTATTTATCACACCCAAAGCATATTTTGATATGTTATTTACAAAACCAAAACATAGTTTAATATGTTATTTATCACATCCAAAGCATATTTTGATATGTTATTTATAAAACCAAAACATAGTTAAATATGTTATTTATAAATCCGAAGTATACTTGTAATATACTACTTAAAACTATTATTTTAAACAACGAAGGTATATTTAATGTACTATCTATCTATCGATTGGGTTTTGGTTAGTGTTTAGATAACGGGACGGGTGTAATGTGATGAAAACATGGTAGATACGCCGCTGGTACTTCTTACATATAAGTGTTTTCATTGCATTACATACCGTGGCGTTATTTAGTACACTTAGGTTAACGATATTGGAACTGAAATATACTTTAATATATTACTCATTCGATTCTCTTAAAACTCAAAGTATATTTTCAAATATACTATAAGTCTTTTTATCAAAATATTGTTTTACAAGCAACTTATCTTATACAAACTCATTTTACATGGTTATTTATTTAACCTTACATTTATTTATACATATCATCTGATCTTATTGTTTTTCAAACGATTTACACAACAAATCAATATACAAGGTTCATGACTAAACTTTATTAAACATTTTCTTAAACTTACAAGTCATGAATCCTATTTTCACAAAACCTATGTATCTCACAGGCATTTTTATGCTGACGTACCTATTTTACACATGTTTCAGGTGCTGCTTTGGGATGATTGATGATATATGCTACACTTAGGATGGACTCGTGCCTTAGCGACTTTAAAACTTGAAAGATAATAGTTGTACTTATTTGATTGTATTAAAACAATGAGTTCATTTATTCAATAAAACAAAATTATTTATTCCATGGTTGTGAAACAATGATTCTGTTACAACACTCCCCGACGTTTCCGCCACGTTTTGTTGTTTTACGTGGTCGGGGTGTGACAGAACGGGTTTTGCTACAAAAACCAGCGTCGCTATTTTAGCTACGGATTAGCTACAAAAATGTTTTCTACTGGCTTATCGCTACGAAATGTTTGCTATGAACTTTTAGCTACGAAATGTTTGCTATGAACTTTTAGCTACGAAACGTTTGCTATGGACTTTTTAATTAATTTATTTACCAATTATACAACACTTTATGATAAAATTAATAGATTTTAAATTTGGCTTATAAGAACTCTAATTTGGCATTTGGAAGAGATAGGAAAAATCACATAACACCTTGTCTTATATATTAATAGTTATTAAAAATTGACCAACATAACTTTATGAAATCCTCATGCAAAGTGTAAATGTTACTAGTTATGCCAAAGGCGTTTTTTTAAATCGATTATATACCCACTCATCTATCCAACAAAACTTCATTCACCTTATTCAACTAATCCATATTAATAACCTTTTTTCTGGTTAAATTTTAAAAGGAATATCATGTGGTCATACTTCATAATCATCCTTTCGAAGCCAATGGAAATGAACGCATGAATTGGTATCAGTGTACAATGTACAACCCACCAAACATTCATAATGTACCTTGTGTGGAAACAGAAAAGTGGACAAGCGAGATGCAGAGTCACTCCCTTTTGGTGACCTGCCGACAGTCCATTATGGCTCAGAAAAAAGGGTGCCAGCAGATGAACAACTACGAAGATGAGCAACGGTAGACCTCTTCTTGGGTTCCAAGGACGTGAGGGGATGGTCGGACGCTCCACACATCAACGCGTTGGTGGTTTGTAATGGTTGGCACCTAGAAGGGCAGCAATGCAGTGGAGATGAGCAACAATGTGTTTATTCGATGTTTCAGGGTCATCACAAGTTACCGTCGGACGTCGGTTCGCCGGAATATCCAGGCTACTACTAGAATGAAAGGAGATATCAAGAGAGAGTAAAGAAAGTATGTTGGATTGTAGGTTATGGGAGTCATCTATGCTTATGTGGAACGATTTCTCCACATCGGTTAAGTCCGATTGAAGATAATGGACGCGCGATTTATCCGGACGGTTTTCGTAAATGAGACGTGCCAATAAGAGTGGCGGGAAGCAAATCAGGAATTTGACTTGGTTTGGTTGTTTATATTTTATTTTTTTTAATCGTTATGACTATTAATTACATATTTATTTTTTTTTGACCTTAAAATCCTTTTCTATGAAACAGAGCCAAGTTACCCGTGAGCTATTTGAGATCGGCTAAAAAAAACTTGAATCGAGCCGAGCTTAAACGAGTTTATGTTTGAGCCTGAGCCTAATAATAAACATGATTCGTAAACGAGCCCGAGCTCCACCTATCTAGCTTGAGCATGCTCACCAGCCTAAACGAGTCCATTATCTATATAATTTTTAATTAATAATCTATATATATGTTTAAATAAATGATAATTATTTATAAAATTATAAAAAAAATCAACTAAAGTGTGTGTGTATATAATGTTATATACAAATTTATAATAAATAATATCTATTATTTATAAAAATTACTTAATAAATAATAAACGATTAAACGAGCTTGAACCCAAGCCAAGCTGGAGCTTGAATAACTACTCACAAAGGCAAACTCGAGTATTTTAAACAAATCTTGAACCGAAACGAGCTTGGGCCTGGTTGGGCTCAGCTCGGCGCTACACCCATTACCTTGTAAACTAACTTTATCATAAATATAAACAAGAAAGAATACATACAAATGTACTTGGTATCCAAAACAAAGAATCATAGTTGGTCGTTATTAGTCATAACGATCCACAAAAGTATACCTTTTATATTAAGGAAAAATTATAAGTATTGTCCTTTATCTTAATATCATTTATCAGGCGATGTCATTTTTAACGAATTTTGACAAGTTTTACCCTTTACAAGAAATTTTGTTTCACGTTTTGTCCTTTAGGCTTAACCCGGTTCGATTTTCTTATTAAATCTTGTCACCAAGGGTATTTTAGTCTTTTTACATATTTATTTAATATTATTTAAAAGAGTAAAACAAAATATTTTAGGGTTGACTCTTGAAATAAATTGGTAAAAAGACTAAAATACCCTTAGGTGACAAGATCTAACAAGAAAATCTAACTGGGTTAAGCCTAAAGGACAAAACATGCAACAAAATTCCTTGTAAAGGGCAAAACTTGTCAAAATTTGTTAAAAATAGACACCATCTGATAAGTGGTATTAAGATAAATGACAAAACTTGTAATTTTTCCTTATATTAATGAACTCGGTTTCATTATAAGTCATAACAAACCTTAAAAAGTATTAATGTGCCATATGCATCCAAGTTTTGGTAACCCATTCTGACGGATTGAAGGCGTCGCCGGCGGCGACGATGAGGGGGGGTACCTGTGGCGCGACGCGACGGCTAAATATTCTAGAAATAACTTCCAAAGTTGGCAATTTAGCCCCCTGATGTTTAACTAAGTTAGGTTTAGTTGAGTTTTAGGGTCTTTTATGACATATAAACATAGTTTAAAGGTCCATCAAGTATAATTAACATAAAACAAACATAATGGTGTATGATTAGGTGTATGAATATCGTAATCATGTATCGTATGCATTCAAAAGGCGTATTAATCGTAAGTTTTACGTATTTGCAAGATTAACACATAGTTTTCAAGAAATACGAATATGTAACAAATGTTTCACGAAATTAATCGTATGAGCATGTATTAAGTATGTATAACACGAATTTAAAGAAATACGAGTTTTATTTATGATTCAAGTCTCGGATTTACAACGATTACAATGAATGGACGATTATAGAACACGAGACTTTCCAAAAATAGAAATACGAACAAGACTTTCTAATTATGGAAAATACGAAAAAGCAGGGCATTACATCCATGTAGTTTGTGTTGTGGTTGTTACCAACTCTTTTAGTATTTTGTACTAACCTTATCGTTTTTTATTTTAAACAATTATATATATGTGTTTTTGTAATTGTTGTATCTAAACAATTTTAATGTTATGTTTTGTAAATTTATTTAAGATATGTTATGTGTTATGGTTGTGTCTAATATTGATTAGTTTTTTTTAGACTTTTATGCATTTGTATTGTACGACTCTTTTTTCTAATTATGGATGCCTATTTCTTCATAAATAACACGATTTATGTTTCATTATAAATTTGTATGAGTATTTTTGGAAACAGTTTTATATTAAAATGTGTTATTCATGGTTTTCTAAAACCCACCGTGTTTGCATACGAGTCTTACCGCTAGTTATTAAAAATTTGAAGAAGAAAATGCCATGTGGCATTAGTTGGAATTTTGAATAAGAATATGTCATGTGGCATTAGTTTCAGTTTTTTATTAGAATTAGATTTATTATTTCATACTTTCTTAAAAGAGAAAGTGGGTGGTGTTGGCCACCGACCACTCTCCTTTCCTTTTGCAATACTTTTAACCCTACATTTGTTTCTTTTCAGCATTTTAGTCCATCCGGTCATTTGCCTATGCGTTTGCTAGATAAAAGCATTCTTTTAGAATCTGTACACGTTGGCTAAATAATGGCTTTATGAATTGTACCGTCAAACCCATCAGACCAAACCTTAAAAAAACACTAGATAGGAAGAGAAACGAATAATTTAATCCGGTTTTTTGATTTTTCAAATTGGGGTTCTAATTGATTCGAATTAAACTGAATAATTTAGGATTTTTGAACGAAATAGCATATTATTTATTATATAAAATTACATTTATTTAACACGTGTAATACACGGTGTTTTAAAGATATAATTTTTTTATTATTTAGTATATATAATTAGATTTATTCAAAGCACAAAATCGGTGGCTTTTATGCCACCGACACCCCCACTTTTATATTTTGCTACAACCGCCCCCTTTACTCTAAATTTCAACAATCTAGCCCTTGCCTTTCAAACTTTGCTATTAACACGCCTTTACTTTGCTTTTCCACCACCCCATCAACTTTTACGTATTTACGCCACCAACCCTTTACTTTTTCATTTATACTACCACCCTCTCATCTTTTACACATTTCCGCCATCACCCCTCTACTTTTACACTTTGCCTTTTCCACCACCACCCCCTCAACGCTTTTCCGCCCCACCCCTCTACTTTTATACTTTCCATTTTTACCATTCTACTTTTATTTTCCCTCAGATTTTAGACTTTGCATTTTTATCCCTTGCAATATTACTCCATTTTAACCCCTAGACTACTATTCTTACTTTGCAAATACCAATGCACTTAAATTTTAAAGTGTCTTAGATATTGTGTTTTACACTTCTTGTCTACCTTTGTGTTTTACTCTTTTTTTTTAATTGTGTTATATGCATTATGTTTTACATTTTTTTAATTGTCTATTACCTTGCATTTTACGAATTGTGTATTGCCTTACTACATCCACCCGTCGCGTGCCGCCGCAAGGCGGGGCGGGCAAAAATACTAGTTTATATTAAAGTGAAAATTAATCACAAGTTACCAATTTTGACTTTAATTCAACAGTATTGTTTTCCAAAGGAAAAAAATGAGTTTGTTAAACTATTTTTAAATATATTTGTGTTCTTTATAAAGTATATGTTTTATGGTAGAGGATCATGTACAAAGTCCATATTTTGTAAGAAGTGTAAGAAATAATTTGGGAATGACAAGTGTCCCCCATCTTAATTAATTCAAAAGGGTATATTAGTAATTGTACATTCTTGTCAATTAATTGATTTCCAATATAACTGGAAAAAAAACTGGCGATGAGAATGTTTAGGGATTGATCGTTTCATCTCCATCTCCGATTCAGATCATCTTCTCCGACCACCATCATCATCACAGTTCACGTCATCTTCTCCGATTTGAACACCTGCATCTTCGACCACCGTCACCAATTTCTTTCGTCTCCACAAATCATTCACCGTCATCGTCTTTCATCTTCGTCATCCTCATTTCTGATCGTGACTTCAATCATAGTCATGGTGTTTTAAAATCTGGGAATGTATCTGATTATACAATGTCTCCATATAAAACACCATGACTTGAATCATAGATGTTTAAAACACCACACCATGAACAATGTCTACAGATAAAACACCATGACTTGAATCATAGACATGGTGTTTTAAAATCTGGGAATGTTTTTGTATTGATAAAACACCACGCCTTGAACAATGTCTCCTAATAAAACACCATGACTTGAATCATAGATGTTTAAAACACCACTCCATGAACAATGTCTCCAGATAAAACACCATGACTTGAATCATAGTCATGGTGTTCTAAAATCTGGGAATGTTTTTGTATTGATAAAACACTACGCCATGAACAATGTCTCCAGATAAAACACCATGACTTGAATCATAGATGTTTAAAACACCACGCCATGAACAATGTCTCCAGATAAAACACCATGACTTGAATCATAGTCAATTTATCCAGTTGTTTTAAAACGAGAAATTCGCTGATTTTTGGAGATTGATGACGGTTACCATAAATTCGCGACGGTTACCATAAATTCGCTGATCTTTAGGAGATTGATGGGGGTTTTGAAACGGTTACCATATTTGAAACGTTTGGAAAAGTCACTATTGCCCTTCAATTTTTACATAAGGTCCTTCTAATTAAAACACAATTTACATTTTATACCCTATTGATCTCAACCATTAGATCAAATATCCAATGGTTTAAAACACTTCTTACCCTTCTCACATTTTAGACACTTTTTACCATATCCCTACCCTATGTTTTATTATTTTTTTAAAATTGTTTTCTTAACTTTTGACATGGATTTTATTAAGGGCCTTATTGAATAACTTTTTAGAAATATATTTTGTTAGTTTTGCTATGGATTTTGCTCCCGATCTTGTTAAGTTATTTTTATTTTTTTCCTTTTTAAGCAAATTTTGTTACTTGTTTTATTAAAAATTATTTTATATATTTTGCTAGTATTTTTTTAATTATTACTTTAAATATTTAATTTTCAGTTTTGCTACAGATTTTGTTTAACATTACTTAGATTTTCAATGTTTATTTGCACATTTAAGCTACGGATTTTGCTACCGATTTTAATAACTTATTTTTAGATATAGTTACTTCCTCAATTTTGCTACGGATTTCGTTTGTAGATTACACCACGATTTGGCTACAAAAATTTGCTAGCTTTTGTTACTGGAATATAGCTATGAATTTCGCTTGATTTTGCTATGGGTATAGCTACGGATTTTGAATGGTTTTTGCAACAGATTTAGCTACACATTTTGTCTAGAAATTTAAAAAAATCTTCTTCAGTTAATTTCTAAAAAATTATTTTCATGGTTTTGCTACGGATGTTATTACAAGTTTTTCTACCTTTGGTTTTAGATATTTTCTCGATTTTGCTATGAGTTTTGGTAGGAATTTTATTTAATTATAATTTAAATACTTATATTCTCAACTTTGCTACAGATTTTGCTACAAAATTTATTTAACTTTTTTTAATTACTTTTTAAATATTTATTTTCATGGTTTTGCTACAAATTTTGCTACCGATTTTCCAGGGTTATTTTTTTATATTAATTTTTTGAGTTTTGCTACAGATTTACTACCGATTTTGCTATGGATTTCATTTGCGACGAAATATCCGTAGCAAAATGGTAGCAAAATGTGTCCATAGCTAATCCATAGCTAATTCGTAGCAGATTTTGCGACCGATTTTTCTCATAGCAAATGCCTCTTTTTTGTTGTAGTGAAAATACATTAGTGTTCACTTTTGAATCTAATCCTATATATATATATATATATTAAAGTAGTTTATTTTTATATGTTTAACCTATTAGTTATTAACAATAACAAGAGGAACAATAATAAAAAAAGATAACAAAAGATCAAAATAAACATAAAAACCAAAAATTATTTTAGTTTTATTAGAGTACAATAAGTAAAAATCGAAGAAGATGGTAAGTTTAACATAACCCTTATATACTAGCTTTGTTATTCTCATGAATTTCTTATCTCAAGTAAAAAATTATGATAAAAATCCGTCTGTTTGAAATAAGCATTTGGATATAAACATTTAATAGTTAATTATTATTATCCATGTCTATATTATACCAAAAAATGTTAAATACAAAGTGATTTTAAGATGATGAGTGTAAGATTTGATGTGGGTCATTGATCACTACTAATCAATGGATGAGATACAATGGTGCATCATGACGTGTACACAACAAACAAATTGTATTATTGTAAGACATAATGTGTTGTAAATTTTATGTAACAATTCGTTTTCTTATTAAAAAAAACTTAGCGCATAACATACATATTTTCGAATGTTATAAGCCAAAAAGAAAAACCAAAAAAAGGTCAAGTAGTTTTTCTTAGAATGTTGTAATTTTGTATGTAACAGGTGTAAAACACGTGTTACACAAGTGTGTAACAAATATGTGACAGTATAAAAAACTATTGTTACATAGTGAAGACACATATATGAGTCCGGACCATCTCTCGAGGGACGGACCAAAACATCACCGGACGAACATTCTGAAGATCTTCATACCTCAACATACCGGAGACGGACAACCCAAATAAGTGCGTTCAGACGGATGACGTCATCTCAGTTGACTAGTATAAATACCCATCCAAGTACAAGCCAAGTACGATTTCCTGAACCTTCGTCCTACTTTCTCTCTCTACTCTCTCTCTATAAAATACTTATCCTCACGCCGGAGGGTGGTCGCAGAGGGGTCCTCCCATCTCTGCGGCGAGCCTAACGGTTTTCTCTTTTGCAGGGTCAAGTCCTCAATCTCTCTCCAAGGTCTTTGTTCAGATCACAGGCTCCGGCCACTCTGAATTTTGGATCTTCACATAGAAAACTATTGTAACTATATAAGAAAAATATTATTCAAAGCTTTTTGGGTTTTTTATTCAAAACGTTTAAAAATATGTATATTACATACCTTAATTTTAATTTTTTGGAAAAAAAAAAAAAAAAAACAAACGGTTTGTTACATATGTTTTACAAAGGGTTTTCATAGTTTTCGCAATTCAAGTAGGTTTTATGCCTATACTTCCTATTATATATATAGGTGAAAGATAAACAAGAAACTCACACTTAATGAGAAAATCTTATGTACCAAACTTTTTTTTTTTTTTTTTTTTGAATTTTTAGGGCATGTAATATACATGTTTTCAAGTGTTTTGAACCCAAAAAGAAAATAAAAAAAGAGCTGAACATTTTTTTTTAGATAAACAAGTTTTTTCTTTAGCAGGTGTGTAACACTAACATTTCTTAACATCTTGTGATCACCTAGTGTAAAAAGACATGTCAGATTGGAAATTAAAAGATCAAGAGTTGAAGACAATGTTATGGACTGTATATTCGTTACTTGCAGGGAAATTTGGAAAATGTATCAAACTTATCATGATTTAAAATGCCAATTATGTTCAATCAAAGTTCATGAGACAATGACTAGAAAATGTATCAGACTTGTTGTAGGTCCGGCTAGGGGAGGATCTAGTCGCCTAATCCTTGTGTACGAACCACTCCGGTTGTGCGGAATCCAACCGAAATAGCAAACCGAGATAGACAAAGCACAATGATAAACACACAAGACTCAACGATTAACACCACTTGTATTAAACGTATGAAAGGTCCGGTTACAAGCACAAGGTTTACAGATGTATACTATAAACTCTCTCTATCTTTCGTGTGTGTGTTCTCTGAACAGAATGCTCTCACTTTGTCTGAAATGTCTAACTCTGGAAATGAACACAACACACGGGTATTTATACCCAAAACAGCAGGTCTGGTCGAAGGATCAGATAGGATGATCGAAGGATCATCTATCGACCAGAAATAGCTCGAATGATCCACATGTACCACGAAGGATGATATCCTTCGTGGTCCATCTGTCGAATGCTGTCTTTCGAGCTCATCATCATCGAAGGATATAAGTGATCCTTCGATGACCATCCTTCGACTCAAACACATTACAACCAAAATGTTGACTGTTTGGCCAAGTCAAACCAGGAGGATGGTTGACTTGGTCAAACTTACAGGACTATAAAGACATCGTTTTACATCGTGACCGAATACAGACAAAGTACAGACATAAGTGCACCAACAAACTCCCCCTTGGCTGTAGCTTTGTCGCTGTAGCTTTGTCTCGATCTTCATTCTTGTAAGTTCTCGTGTCTTCAAGTCTTTGACTTCTTTTCAAGTCTTCAATGTCGGAGGATCTTCAAAGTCTTCACGTCTTGAAAGCAGAAAGTGTACCAACAAACTCCCCGTTTCATGTAGGAAGTGTGTTGACAAACTCCCCCTTAACATAAGCTAGTGAAAGTCTTTATCTTTATGAAGTGAGATCCTTGTGGTGTTGATGATGGTCAGCGGCAACTCGATCATCTTCATCATTTGAGTGCCTTCACCTTGTGTCTTCATTCCTAAGCTTGTCATCGACCATGTTCTCCTTGCCTTTAGAATCTGCACATGCAAGAAATCTAAACGCGTAATGAGAACAACCGCTTGGAATATCATAAGCAAATGACACACATGTGACCATTGTTTAAACAAACACCGTCCGACAGTTTGAAAGTTTAGCAAAATTTATCAATTTTAGTCTTTAACTTTCAACACTTGCAAATTTCGACCGTTTATGAAGATTTAGTCATTTTCGGTTTTCGTTCAGATTTCAGGTAACGAAGACTTGAGCTCCAACATCGTACGATCGAAAATAAAATAGAAATAAAATCTTTTTGGCTTTTATAAAGTTTATGTTAAAACTCACTTAAAATCTTTTTGGAATTTTTGAATATTTCAAATGTAAAGACTGAAAGTAGTAAATAAATATATACAAACATGCAAAAACTGAAAGCATTAAATAAATATTTACAGACATTCTTTTTGCGAGTTTCGAGGGTAAGAGAATCATATCAGTGTACGGTCATGCCAAAACGCTCTTGTTGTTCAATTAGTTAACGTTAAGATAAGCATCCTATAACAATTATCGGTATTGTTGTCCACTTAAGCTCAACTTATCATTTGTAATCATGGCGAGGGGATACGTTAAGGTATGATTTATACTTACCGACCGGTGTTCATCCACATCACGACACATTCCCGTATCAAGGTATGCACGAGGGTTCATCTTACCGGTGAGTATACCGATTATCATCTGTTTGACCGTATATGATGTGAGATTCTCACTTATTCTGTTTTGAAAACAAGCCCTATGTGATATAATCACTTATTGATGAGGAACTTGATTTTCGATGCATGAGGGCACAGGAGCAAGTCCGTGAACAGGTCAGTACTTTCGTACAGCAGAGAGACGAACTTGACTCCCGGAAAGAATTTGTGATAAATTATCACTTATTTTGTTTGGACATGTGATTGTTGATCACTTATTGAGGTCGAATGCAATATGTACACGTATGTATGGTATCATGGAAGATCTAGACTTGCGTCCCCGTTTGTTTCGGTAAAAGAAACAACCATGATACCCAGATGATAAGCAGCATAAAGACCGAATATCTCAGAACCTCGGCAATCTCTCAAACGAAATTTCGGTACCAAGACCATATGCCAATGAATGGTTCCCACCCAGTCTTCAGTCGATTTAAGTTTATATCACCCTGCACACTTTAAAATGATTGTGAGCCTACCGATACATCTTATATAGAGTTGCTTATCGTTTTTCATTTAAGTTTTAAAGAGGTTTAGACAGACCACCGATGTACTATCATTTTCTCTTTTGCTCGCCAGGAAACTCATTTTTGTTTTTCTATTGTTTTTGTGTTTTTGAAAATTTTCAATGTTTTTGGATTTTCAAATTTTTGGATTTACTCCCCCTAAAATCAATAAACTAAGACAAATTTAAAACACAAAGGTATTTACAAAAATGATTTTCCGATGTTGGTATTACTCTTGCTTGACCTTAATGCCGTTTACCAATAATAAAAAGTCAAATCTTGATTTGTCAAATGCTTTGGTAAAAAGGTCGGCACGTTGGTCATCGGTGTGGACGTAAGCAACATCGATTAGCCTTTTCTCAAAGCAATCACGTATGAAGTGATACTTAATGTCGATGTGCTTAGTCTTTGAATGCTGCACAGGATTTTTAGTGATCTGTAAGGCAGCAGAATTATCAACGTAAATAGGAGTAGTTAGGAATTCAAAACCGTAGTCTCGCATTTGTTGTTGGATCCATAGGACTTGGGAGCAACAACTTGAGGCAGCAATGTATTCAGCTTCGCATGTTGATGTAGCGACGCACGTCTGCTTCTTGCACTGCCATGTGACTAGGCGATTTCCCAAAAACTGACATCCAGCCGTTGTGGATTTGCCGTCGATTTTGCATCCGCCAAAATCAGAATCACTGAATGCGATCAAGTCAAAATTATTATCCCTAGGGTACCACAGACCGGTGTCAGGGCAACCCTTTAAATAACGAAAAATCCTTTTTACAGCTGCAAGATGTGAGGCCTTCGGGTTGACTTGATATCTGGCAAGCAGGCACGTTGGGTACATTATATCTGGTCTTGATGCTGTGAGGTACATAAGAGATCCGATCATCGCGCGGTAGTGTGAGGGGTTAACATCTTGACCCTTCAAGTCTGGAGTAATTCCGTGATTTTGTGGCAATGGGGTACCGATGGGCGCTACGTATCCGCCTAACCTTCAAGTTGTAAAGATTCTCAATCTGAATGATCAAGTTTTTGATAATACCGAAGGTTTCACTCTTGTGTGCCATGAACGCCACCCAAGAAAATCTTGAATAATCATCAGTTATCACGAGGCAATATTGATGATTCCTGATGCTTTTGTGCTTGACAGGACCGAACAAATCCATGTGCAAACGTTCAAGAGGAACTGCCACCGTGTTGACTTTCTTTGTAGGGTGTCGCTTCTTCGTATGTTTTCCTTTCTGGCACGAGACACAGACGTCTTGAAGATGAAAGTTTTTAAGAGGAACACCATTCACCAATTCATTTGACACCAAATGATTCATTTTGCGCAAGTGAATGTGACCCATTCGTCTGTGCCAAGAGATTGTGTCTTTTTCTGTGGCTTTGGAAACGAAACATGTTGCTTGTGCAGACGTTGTGATAGCTTGGCTCATATCAAGGACATACAAATCATTTATCCTTGGAGCCGACAAGAGAATCCATTCTTTTGGAATTTTGAAGCCGGGTTTCAGCACATAACATCCATTTGCATCAAAGTGTACTGAAAACTGCTTATCACAAATTTGAGAAACACTAAGAAGATTGTGATCAAGTTGTTGCACAAAGTTGATCTTATCAAAGCTAACAACCCCGTTGGAAATCATTCCTTCACCCGTTATATATCCGCCCTTATCTCCAGCAAAAGCAACATAACCTCCTCTAATAGATTTGACGTCGTAGAGAAGCTTCATGTCGCCTGTCATGTGCCTGGATGCCCCACTATCAACAATCTAATGACTACTGATAGTTCCTCCTGGAACACCCTGCACATTAACTCACATAATTAGTTGGAGATGGGGACCCAAGCCATTGTGGTCTTGGGTCTTCCATTTTCATCAATCACAATAACCTCTATTCTTTGATGATTCGAAAATTGTGATGGTCCCCCTGAATTTTTAACCGTTTTTGGTTTCCAGGTCTGTTTTGTTATACCAGTGTTATTCTTTAAAATCTTAACTTCATGGTTGTCTGAAGTTTTTAAATTGTTTGGTTTGACAGAAACAGATGGTTTGTTAACCACATCGGTTTTAATTGCCCTTTCAATTTTCTTGACCTGTTGGCGTTTCTGTTTCTTTTCCCTTTCTTTTACAAGGCGGGGATCTTGTTTTACAGAAACAGATCGTTTGCGGTCAGTTTTGTCACGGGGATCATCTTCTTTTGCTTTCAACTTATGAAGATACGGGCAATTTCGAATGATATGCCCAATTGTACCACATTCAAAACATGATCTTCGTTCAACAAACCCCGAAGTATCATGTGGTCGTCTTGCCGATGATGAAGATGAACTTTGTGATCTCGAAGTACTAGGTTTCGAACAACTTGGTTCATTACTTTTCATCACAGTTGCTTTCTTGACAAAATCTAAGATAGATTGATTTTCAAACGTTTCAATTTTGTCCGTTCCTTTAGATTTCACAAAGTTCACATCCTTTTTCTTCTTTTGATTCGGCTTCCTTTGAGTTTGAGTCGGTGTTTTACCTCTTGGTTTGGCATGATTTTGCTGTTTTTGCACTGTTGGTAATTTCTGATTGCCAAATTGTTTTCTAATTTCAGCCTTAGGGATAGGAGGGCACTGTGTTACCACAATGTGTGATCCTTTCTTACCCAAAAACTTACTTGTTGAATTTTCAAAGACTTTACTGATTAAAGATTGATTAACATTCTTAATAGGAAAATCTTTGTCTGAATAAATTTTATCATCACCAACAAGAGTGTACAGCAATTCCACACTCTCCGACTCTTTCTCAGACGAGGACTCGATTGCAATAGTCTTAGCGGGTTTTGCAGGAGGATCACACAGAATATGATTCTCAAGAGGTATGTCCTCTTCGTTTATCACCGCATCAGACTTTGCTGAATCAGTATCATCAGACTCATCATCAGAAGAATCAGCATCCTCAATCACAACTGGAGGATCCTGATTCTGTTCAGCAGTTACAAATGTATCTGCTGACACATCTGAATCTGACGATACATCTTTCTTGTATCCGAGTCCTGCTGCAAATTCCTCAACGTCCAAAGGAACAGATGGCTCAAAGTGAGTCCTATACTCTTCATCAGGCATGGCATCATAATTGTTTCTCACGGGTGGTGGACATTTCTTATAGCCTATGCATGTGACATCCCGTTTTTCTTTCTGAACATCAATGATGTGATCCAACACATAGCTAGAGCTCAAATAACTGTCTAACTTAAGTCGGATCGCCTCACTTTCAGTTTTAACACAAGCCATCTCTTTTTGCATTACCTCAAGACGAGTTATATACAGGTTAATGTCAGTTTGTTTTCTGGAAACCATTTTTGTCAACTCTGTTTTATCTTTCTTTAACGTTTCAATCATTGACTTAAATTCCTTTTCATGGTTTTCATAAAACATGTTGGCTTCTGTGCACTTGGAAAGATCAACGGTCAACTTCTGGTTGTGAATGAATGTCACATCATATTTCTCTTGCAAAGCCTCGTGTTTGCTTTGCAATTCACACCACTTATCATTCACTAGAACATGTTTGTCTTGCAAGTCAAACAAACTAGCTTGTAGAGCATCGTGTTTGCCTTGCAACTCAGACATGTTTGCTTCCAAATCAGCACATCTAACATTCAAGCTATCACAGTTATCACAGCTAACAGAAGTGGGTTCATCGACACATACCTGACTTGATGAACTGTCGACATTAGCCATAAAGGCTGAATGGAGAGAAGACGAAGAATAAGCAGCTTGATCCACCAAAATAGGTCTTCTTTGAATTCCTGCTGCAGCGTCTTCCAAAAGCTCATCAATATTTGCATCGACTGACGCACTTGATGTGTCATCTTCCTGATCATTGCCTGAAGTGGAGGATTCTTCATCTGAACTTCTACTATAACCAGAAGAGTCTTCATCCTCAGAAGAGTCACCACCATTGGCGGAAGATTCTCCACCACTGGCGTGATTTAAATCCTTCACGATTTCAGCAAAACAAGCTGTTCCATCTGGAGCATCATTTCCCAACTGGATTGACCAATCACAGCCTTCATCTACTTGAACCACAAGTGCCTGGTTGGCATTTGATGGTCCTGCTTGAGTCTGGTTGTTGACAGGCACCAACGTACGAACATTGTTTCTGTTCTGGTTCTGCTGGTTGCCTTGACCTCTAAAAGGATTCTGGTTTCCATGTTGAGATGGCCACGTACATTCACGCTTGAAATGACCACGTTCACCACAATTGAAGCATCTAACAGCCTGCTTGTCAAACCCATACTTGGTGTCTTTCTTGCTTTCCAAGCTGGTTCTGCCAGTTCTTTCCATGAAATCCTTTGCTCGCCTAACAGCACTGGCAAAGGCCCACTTGATGTCCATCATCTCCATCTCCTCTTTATCGATCTGCTGGTAGTCTTCTTGTGTCAGATTAATGTTACCAATCTGACCTTCCACCAATCCACAGTATGCGCTCACCAAAGTGTTTAGCAGCTCCATGTGTTCTTTTGCTACTTCAACACTGACTTTAGAAAAGCTTGAGGTGTCGAGCCGTACTGTATTTTGCTTTGATTGCTGACCAGCAGATGATGTGCTTCCATAACACGCTTGCTGTTGAGGAGGAGGAGGAGGAGGAAGTGGATTTCCGAATATATCAGTTTCTCTGATAGGTTGTTGGCTTTGCTGTTGCGGCACTGGTTGAGGAACTGGATTAAGCGGATTTCCATATATGTCTGTTGTTGGAGGAGGAATGTCATACAAGCTAGTGCTAGACACAAATGCTGTTTGAATTGGAGCGTGTGAAGAAGGTTTTGTAGAAGTGCTAGAAGCTCCATAATACATTTCGGGATTTTGTGGCACTGGAACTCTTTTAGCCTTGAGAGTTTCTTCCTGATTCTTGTTTTCCAGGAGTTGAGCAAAGTCACCGAAGTTTGTTGTATCCAAAGTGCCGTTGTACTTCAGGATTTCTAAGAAATTATTCCATTGAGGTGGCAGTGCATCTGCAAACTTTTTCACTATCTCTGCTGAAGTTGTTACAACCCCAATATTTCCCAATTCAGTCAGCAAATGAGTAAATCGACTTGTCAAATCTCCTAAAGATTCATTCTGCATACAAGTAAAACCATCAAACTCTTTCTTTAGCAGGTCTTTTCTTAATTGACGTGTCGCTTCATTTCCTATGCCCCTTGTTTTCAATGCGTCCCACAACCTCTTCGTTGTCTTGTGACTGACAAATTGATGATAAATATCCTTGCTTAACGCCTGAGTAAGAATGGCATACGCTTTCTTCTCTAAGTCATAGACCTTCTTCTGATCTTCCGTAAGATCAGCAAACGTAGCAGCAGATGAAGTGGCAACCTCTATTGTTTGATCAAAATCTGTGATGAAACGCAACCACAATTCTGTATTTTGACCAAGGACGTATGTATGAAATCTACCAAACCATCCCTGATATTCACTTAAGTGCATCAACTTTGGAGGCCTATTCAAACTTCCCGTTTCACTTTCGCTTAGCAAAATGCTTTGAACACTTGGAGCTTGATTTGATGCGAATGCCCATTGACCGGTAGATGTAGCATTAGCTTGCGAAGATGCCGGTGCGGGAGACGGAGTTCCATAGTACATTTCTCTAAATAAATCCTCACTGCTTCTATACTTGTTTTCTGTATTTGACGGAGTACCCCAGGCCGGATTCATTTTTGATCAGCCGAAGGATACCTGTTCGAAAGACTTGAAAAACACAAACTGTTAAACACAAACAGACTCTGGATCGAAAGATCAACACCTGTTCGAAGGATCAACAGGGTTCGAAAGATCTCTGTTGAATTTCGAACAATGTTTTCGAAAGATTCTCCAAACGAAGGATCCTTATCTTTCGAAAATGAACTGTAGACCGAAAGATGAACACGAAAGATGACTTCGAAAGACTCCCCAATCGAAGGATCCTAGTCTTTCGAAAATGAGCAGAAGACCGAAAGATGTATGTTTCGAAAATATTCCTTGGAACGAAAGATAAGTCTCACACTTCGAAGGATGCTCGAAGGATGACTATCTGTCGAACCTCCTTTGGTCGAAAGATGATCTTTCGACTTCGAAGGATATCTTTCGAACTTGCTCTGACACAGTTGACAAATGAGACAGGTTGGTGAAAAGTTGACGGGTTGGTGAGAACTTTCGGCAGAAAGTATGTTCAGACCATATCTTTCAGGTCTGAACATGCAGGTTTTCACCAACCGGGTAATGTCCAATATTTTAATCAAAATACAACTTCCAACACACAAACACTTTGTAATTCAAAATTTTCAAGATCAAAAGTGTAAAATTAGAAGAACAATATGGTGAACACCATGAACTTCACGAAGTTTCTGGTAAACCGAAACTTTCCGAACACGAGTTTTTGCTAAAATGTTTAAGAAAAACCAACAACTAACAAGATAAACAATAAGGTTTTTAACAAAACACCAAGCAAAAACAGCAAGATTAGACCAGATTTAAAGAGTTTTTCCAGAAAATATGAACTTTTCAAAAACCCGAAAAACAGCCCGAAAACACCTCGGTTTTAACAAGGAGAAGAGCCAGGGCTCTGATACCACTTGTAGGTCCGGCTAGGGGAGGATCTAGTCGCCTAATCCTTGTGTACGAACCACTCCGGTTGTGCGGAATCCAACCGAAATAGCAAACCGAGATAGACAAAGCACAATGATAAACACACAAGACTCAACGATTAACACCACTTGTATTAAACGTATGAAAGGTCCGGTTACAAGCACAAGGTTTACAGATGTATACTATAAACTCTCTCTATCTTTCGTGTGTGTGTTCTCTGAACAGAATGCTCTCACTTTGTCTGAAATGTCTAACTCTGGAAATGAACACAACACACGGGTATTTATACCCAAAACAGCAGGTCTGGTCGAAGGATCAGATAGGATGATCGAAGGATCATCTATCGACCAGAAATAGCTCGAATGATCCACATGTACCACGAAGGATGATATCCTTCGTGGTCCATCTGTCGAATGCTGTCTTTCGAGCTCATCATCATCGAAGGATATAAGTGATCCTTCGATGACCATCCTTCGACTCAAACACATTACAACCAAAATGTTGACTGTTTGGCCAAGTCAAACCAGGAGGATGGTTGACTTGGTCAAACTTACAGGACTATAAAGACATCGTTTTACATCGTGACCGAATACAGACAAAGTACAGACATAAGTGCACCAACACTTGTTATGTTTTAAAATGCCAATTATGTGTAATTAAAGTTCATGTGACAATTACTGATATACATACGGACTTCTTATGCCAAACAATCCATGTACACGTCATAGAATATGTTTATCCTTGGCCATAAATCCTATAGAACATACGGACTTTTTATGCCAAACAATCCATGTACACGTCATAGAATATGTTTATCCTTGGCCATAAATCCTAAAGAAAAGTATCAATATGAAAAGTTCATTGTCATGGCTCTTTTCGAGCAAATGTGAATCGGTATCAAAAGTTCATTGTCATGGCTCTTTTCGAGCAAATGTGAATTGGTAACTTTGGCTTAATCTAACCACACAACTTCGAAAATGGTATTTGCTACCAAATAGGATGTGCCAACCACTATTAGTGTTGAAGGTGGGCTCGGTATTGACATAACTAGATAATACATAACATTATATATATATATATATATATATATATATATAGGGTCAGGATTTAGAGAAAGCGGTGGAAAGTGTGAGAACGGTAATGGGTCGCCCGATCAAAACAATCTATGGAGTAGATTGGCGCGGTGGCGTTTTCATAAATAACATCAATTTTATTACGTGAACGCGCTTCATTAAAGGTAAAAAAGGTAAAACATCATTTCTCACATAAAACGCCTTTGAAAATATAAAACGCCAAATAAATACAAAACGCCGATTTTATCACTCCGTGGTTTTTTCTGTGTTTTTATTTAAGCTCTCAGTCTACAAAAACGCCACAAAATGTGAAACACCATAATATATAACGCCAAGCCTTACATCCGGATAAATGTTAATTACATTTTTTGTTATAAAAATAATATCCCGCCTAAACTACGCGCCAAAAAAATCTTATAAATAGAAACGTCTCACCACCTTCCGTTTATCACACCAAAAAAACACACAAAAAACACAGTGGTTCCTAAAAAAAATACAACTCAATGTAAAACGCCAAAAAATACAACGATGGCAAACATCTTTTCTTTGATAATCAGTAATGTTCTGCATGAAGTTTCGCTGAATGATTTGTTAGGTGAGTGTAGTAAGATTTTGCTGCATGAGATGGAAAAAATTCAAAAAAGAGGGACTGATAACACCCATATGTCATTATGTCATCTTTGTTCTTAAAGAAGGTTTGGATGATTAGAAGAGACCTATCCCCGTGTAAATGCTACTTTGGCCTCGATGATTATAATAAAGACGACGGGCAGATAGCATCCACCCACACGGGGTCGATCTATGTCTCTAACATCCACAAAGACACTTCAACACATGAACAAAGAAAATAAACCACGCCAAACCCAAAACGCCATTTATTTGTGACAGTTCTTGTAGTTTCAAAAGAAGAAAGAGACTGATGACACTGAAGATTTAGATCATAAATTGCTTCTATTTGTTTTTTTTTTTTAATTTTCTTTATCTGTTGTTTGTTTTTTTAATTTCAGCTAAGAAACAACAAAGTACATTAATCCTATAATGAAAAATATAATAAAACGCCAAAACGAGCAAATGCTTGTAAAACGCCATCAAGCCATAAAAACGCCCCCAAAAACTACCAAACTATAATAAAATTACTATAAACAAGTACTATTATAAAAAAAAAGGTTAAAACAATGTGGAACAACCGTTTATATATATTTCTATTTAAATTTAATAGAAGATGCAAGATTTTATATAAAAAGTGCACTACTTCTTAAAAAAAACACAGATCAAAGTTTCAAAGTAACCACCTACTAGTTATCTACAAACTAGTTTAGATATTCATGACATGATTAGTAATTTGTTTACATCAAAAACATTGTTTAAACATAGATTAAATTAACGCGGAAGCTTGCAAAGTTGTGTTCGGTTCTTCAAAACATGCTTGATCGCCATCCGGAAAGTCCCCTTTGTCACCTAAGGTCAAAACCACTTAAAGTGTTAGTTTTGACATTTATATAGAGTGAATAAACAAGTTCCAGCATCAAATCATGGAAAATAAAATAAAATTCGAAATGTGTCCCGTCGCGTGTCGCAACAGCTCTTCGCTTGGCGCGACGGCCCTCGCGTGTCGCGCCGGATCTAAGTGATCCTGTCGCGTGGCGCGGGGGGTAGCGTTTTCCAGCAAGTGCAGGTTTTTGACCTGCATTTCCTGCCAGCTCCGGAAAATCCTAGTTTAAACTTCAAAATGTCATAACTTTTGATCCGTAGGTCCGTTTTAGGTGATTCTTTTTCCTACACGACTGTAATTTAATTACCGACGCGTCTATAATGATTACCATACCGAAAATTTGGTTTACGGACCGAACGACCAAAAATCACTATGCAATTATTCGACCCATTCTAGTTACACTCATTTTGCTACCTTTTTAATAGTAAACATAAGGCGCTTTTTACCCAACTTCCGGGGCTTATTATCACCGGCACTTCATTACCAGTCTTATGGCTTCATACTCTTGTGATTGTTACCGCCTATGCTAACTATTAAATAACTCTAACACTACTTATTACACCATTATTCTGGTGTTCCGCCTTGACTTGTAAACAAGTCAAGTACTTCTCCACGTATTTTACTACATCCCTCTTCATTCCGGGCCACCAATAGTTTTGTTTCAGATCGTTGTACATAAGACTTTTTCCTATCTTGGGCCGCTTTCAAATGAGCTCGAACCACGTCAATTTTCTCATTAGTGGCTTGGACAACATCTTTATGGGCCTGTTCACGTGGTCCCACTTCACCCCAACACACCAGGGTTCTGCACTTCCTACCATATAGCATCTCGTAAGGTGCCATACCGATGCTCGAATGGTAACTATTGTTATACGAAAATTCGGCCAAATGTAGATAAACATCCCAACTTCCGCCGAAGTCGATGATACATGCCCGTAACATATCCTCTAGCGTCTGTATTGTTCTTTCACTCTGCCCATCCGTCTGAGGATGGTAGGCGGTGCTAATGAAAAGTTTCGTTCCCATTTGTTCTTGAAAATCTCGCCAAAAGTTTGAAGTAAACCGGGTATCTCTATCCGATACAATGGATACCGGTACTCCGTGACGTGCCACTATTTCATTTGTATATACCTCGGACATCTTTTCTGAAGTATATGTCTCGCGTATACGAATAAAATGAGCACTCTTCATCAATCTATCCACAATCACCCATATAGCATCGAATCCCCGAATCGTTTTAGGTAGTTTGGTCAATAGGTCCATAGTGATATGTTCCCATTTCCAAACCGGGATCTCCAAAGGCTGCAGTTTTCCATATGGTTTCTGGTGTTCCGCCTTGACTTGTAAACAAGTCAAGTACTTCTCCACGTATTTTACTACATCCCTCTTCATTCCTGGCCACCAATAGTTTTGTTTCAGATCGTTGTACATCTTGGTCGCACCCGGATGAATAGAATATCGGGATTTATGAGCTTCATCGAGTAGAAGCGTCTTAACCCCACAAGAATTTGGAACCCATGTTCTTCCGGATCGAGTCTTCAACCCGTTCTTTCCATTCGACAAATCTTTTAACTGACCGATTATTCTTTCCTTCTTCCAGTTCTCCTCTTTCACTGCCTCTACTTGCGCCTCTCGGATACATTCAAATATACCCGAGGTTACAACAAGCTGCATCGACCTTACTCGTATCGGGACATAATCCGCTTTTCTACTCAAGGCATCCGCCACAACATTCGCCCTCCCGGGGTGGTAATGTATTTCGCAGTCATAATCCTTCACCGTTTCTAGCCAACGTCTTTGTCGCATATTAACTCCTTCTGATCGAATAAGTATTTCAAACCCTTGTGGTCAGTAAATATGGTGCACTTTACCCCATATAAATAGTGCCTCCATAATTTTAATGCAAACACCACCGCTGCCAATTCGAGATCGTGCGTCGGATATTTCCTTTCATGCACCTTTAATTGCCTCGAGGCATAAGTTATTACCTTGCCTCGCTGCATTAAAACACATCCGAGCCCCGAAAGTGAGGCATCCGAATAGACTACCAAGTCTTCAACTCCGTCCGGCAATGTTAATACCGGAGCTTGAGTTAACTTCTCTTTTAGAGCTTGGAACGCTCTTTCTTGTTCGACACCCCAAATGAATTTCTCCTCTTTCCGAGTTAACTTAGTTAACGGCGACGCATTCTTGGAGAGGTCTTGAATGAATCTCCTGTAATATCCCGCAAGCCCTAAGAAACTTCTAATTTCCGAGGGGTTCTTCGGAGGGCTCCATTTTGACACGGCCTCTATCTTTGAAGGATCTACCAATATATCATTGGCGCTTATGATGTGGCCGAGGAATTGCGCCTCTCGCATTCAGAAGGCGCACTTTGAGAATTTCGCATACAATTTTTCTTGCCTGAGTGTCTCTAACACCTCTTGTAAGTGGTGTGCATGTTCTGCTTCACTTTTCGAGTACACCAGAATATCATCAATAAACACGATTACCGATTTATCCAACATCGTCTTGCAAACCCGGTTCATGAGGTCCATGAAAGCCGCGGGTGCATTTGTCAGCCCGAATGACATCACGAGGAACTCGTAATGTCCGTATCGCATGCGGAAAGCCGTCTTCGGTACATCTTCCTCCTTGACCTTTAGTTGGTGATACCCCGATCTAAGGTCAATTTTGAAAACCAGTTCGCACCTTGTAATTGGTCGAATAGATCGTCTATTCTCGGAAGCGGGTATCGATTCTTTACCGTGAGTTTGTTTAACTCCTGGTAATCGATACACATGCGCATGCTTCCGTCTTTCTTTTTCACGAATAGCACCGGTGCGCCCCAATGAGACACACTCGGCCTTATGAATCCTTTGTCGAGCAGGTCTTGAATTTGTGACATCAATTCTTGTAATTCCCACGGCGCGAGTCGGTACGGTGCTTTAGCTACGGATTTCGCGCCCGGAACCAATTCGATTCCGAACTCTACCTCCCGTTCAGGTGGTATCCCCGGTAGATCTTCCGGAAATACATCTTCGAAGTCACGTACCACCGGTACGTCTCCTATCTTCAGTGACTCTTTCTCGGGCTCATTCGCGTATATCATAAACGCCTTACATCCATGCTTCATGAGCTTGTGAGCTTTCAACATCGAGCATATTATCGGGTTACCTCCTTTTTCGCCATAGATGGTGACGTGTTTTCGCTCGGAGATGTTAGCTTCATCTCCTTACAAAAACACACGACCTTTGTGTGGTGCTGAGATAGCCAATCCATCCCAACAACTACTTGAAACTCCCCCCATCGACATCGGGATTAGATCTATCAAGTATTCCTCATCATCGATGCTTAATTTGCAGCCTCGACAAACATCACAAACTATAAAACTTTTGTTGTCCCCTATTTCAACTTCTAAGGGCACAGATAATTTCGTTAATACAAATGAAGGATGTCGAATAAATCCATGTGAAATGAAGGATTTATTCTCACCCGTATCAAATAATATACGTGCAGGAATTGAGTTTATTGCGAATATACCTGAGACCACATCGGGTTCTGTTTTCGCTTCAGCCGCTGTAAGCTGGAAGGACCTAGCCTTCGCCTTTGGAACTTCCGTTGGAGATTCTTTAGTGTCTTTCCTTCCAACTAAGTCTGGGCATTCGGACTTTTTATGGCCGGGCTGATAACATTTGTAGCAAACCGAGACTTTACCCGGACATAGAGACGCCGTGTGCCCAGTTTTCCCGCATATGGGGCACGATTTGTCTTTGAAACGGCACTCACCCTTGTGCCCTTTCCCGCACACTTTACAATTTGGCGACCTGCCTTTAAAATCCGTCTTTCGCATTGTTTCCACCGTTTTCGCCTTCTTTGCAGGGCTTGGATTCACATCCTGCGCCCTTCGTTCGCCCCTCTCAACCTGCTTCTTCAACTCAATCTCCCGCTCCCGGGCGGTGTTAATGATCTCCGTGAGGGTTTCGTTCTTTGATGGAGTCATGAACTCCCGGTATTCAGCGCTCAACATGTTGTAATAATAATATATCTTTTGCTCTTCAGTGGTGACTAACTCGTCACAGAATCTCAACTTCTCCATAAAGATGCCTGTGATCTTATCGATGGTTTCACCCTTTTGTCTTAACTGGATGAATTCTTCCTTGATTCTGTTAATAACCGCCTTGGGACTACGGTGTTTAAGGAACGACACCTTAAACTCGTCCCAAGTCATAACCCTTGCCACTTCGGCTCCTATTTCCTTCTTTTTATTGTCCCACCAATCTTTGGCTTGACCCCTCCATTGCCCCGTTCCGTAAGCGACAAAGTCGCTTACGTCACAATCGGTTCTTTCAAACACTCCTTCGACGTCGCTTAGCCATCATTGACATATTATCGGGTCGACCTCCCCGTTGTAGATTGGCGGTTTACACGCCATAAACTCTTTGTACGAACATCCTTTACGTTCTCCCGATTTCTCTTTCATAAGGTTGACACTATCTTCCAACCTTTTGACTCGTTCTTCAACTAGTGATAACACCGTGTTTTGAATTTTGTCTATAAACCCGGATAGACTACCTTCAATTGCCTTCCCCACTTCCTCGGTAATTAACTCTTTCATTTGTTCGGTGCTTGTCAGCACCGGATCATCATCGTTTCTTTCCGTCATCTTGAAGCTGAAATGTTTACATCCATTATTAAACATCTCATTTATAACATAGCTTTATTTGCCTCAGTTTAGCCAAGATCGTAACTTGCTTTAACCGTTCACATTTAGTGCACTTTCCGGGTTTGAGTGTGTTAACACACTCTTCCCATGCACCTTAATTCGCATCGTGTTTCTTATATATGATAAGATCTACTAAAATAATTAATTAATTCTTATCGGACGATCAATCAAGCTTGAACCGAACACTTTGTTAATAACCTTGAGCTCTGATTACCAACTTATAACAACCGTCTATATTTCTATTTAAATTTAATAGAAGATGCAAGATTTTATATAAAAAGTGCACTACTTCTTCAAAAAAACACAGATCAAAGTTTCAAAGTAACCACCTACTAGTTATCTACAAACTAGTTTAGATATTCATGACATGATTAGTAATTTGTTTACATCAAAAACATTGTTTAAACATAGATTAAATTAACGCGGAAGCTTGCAAAGTTGTGTTCGGTTCTTCAAAACATGCTTGATCGCCATCCGGAAAGTCCCCTTTGTCACCTAAGGTCAAAACCACTTAAAGTGTTAGTTTTGACATTTATATAGAGTGAATAAACAAGTTCCAGCATCAAATCATGGAAAATAAAATAAAATTCAAAATGTGTCCCGTCGCGTGTCGTGACAGATCTTCGCGTGGCGCGACGGCCCTCGCGTGTCACGCCGGATCTAAGTGATCCTATCGCATGGCGCGGGGGGTAGCGTTTTCCAGCAAGTGCTTCCTGCCAGCTCCGGAAATTCCAAGTTTAAACTTCAAAATGTCATAACTTTTGATCCGTAGGTCTGTTTTAGGTGATTCTTTTTCCTACACGACTGTAATTTAATTACCGACGCGTCTATAATGATTACCATACCGAAAATTTGGTTTATGGACCGAACGACCAAAAATCACTATGCAATTATTCGACCCATTCTAGTTACACTCATTTTGCTACCTTTTGAATAGTAAACATAAGGCGCTTTTTACCCAACTTCCGGGGCTTATTATCACCGGCACTTCATTACCAATCTTATGGCTTCATGCTCTTGTGATTGTTACCGCCTATGCTAACTATTAAATAACTCTAACACTACTTATTACACCATTATTCGACCCGTTTGGCTCATCTACGGAAACCTCCATTATGATGACTACCAAACGACTTCTAACCGATTCTTAACCTATTATTTCAAGTAACGAACATTGTCGCTTCAATCAACACAACCTTTATTCTACAACACAACTATACATATTCTAGTTATCAAGTTACTCAGTGTAACGAATCTAGTTACATACCTTCAAAGCACGCCTTTTAAACGTAAGTCGCCACCGGCTTGTCCGCTTGACGCTCTGGTATCCTTTCCTATAGAGTTCAATCATGGCACGTTTAGAACTCTTTTCAAGTCATATATCGCATAGTTTGCCGAAACATCATAATTATGCGTTCTAACTTTAAATTTCAGTTTTAAGCCTTCTTTGAGGCATATTTACAAACACTTTATGGGCAGAGTTTTACATGATTTAATAACAAGTTCATAACTTGTCATATAGCCAAATTTACATCAATCAAACTATCTTATATCAATGTTAGCCTCTCTAATTCTGAAATCACTTCACAATTGTCAAATTACACTAGAACAACCCCCAATTTCCTAGTGTTTATTAAGTCCTACTTAACCCATTAATCACCTACAATGGTGTTCATGGATTTTTACTAAAATTAAGCATGATTTCAATATGTGCTTGTCTAGGGTTTACTCCTAGACACTACAATGCTCCTATTTCATCTATATAACACATGCATCATCAGATTTCAAATTCCCTAAGTTCATGAGAATTTCAAGTAGAGAATTTTTATCAAATTTCACATACCTTATGATCTCCTTACAATGGGGATCACTAATCCAGGCTCTAATTTCGTTTTGGGACTGATCATGACCTTTAATTTGTGAGATTTAGGAGAGTTTAGGGTTTGAAGAGGAGCTCCAAGTCGCCCCCTGTGTTTCAATCGACCAGACACACCATTGTGTGTGTTTGGTGTGTGTTTTGATCAATAAATTAAATCTAGTTTCAATTTTAACACTTTCAGTCCCTCAACTTTCGTTTTTATTTTGTTTTAACTCTTTAACCTACTCATAAATCATCATCTAACTAGGTTAGTGTCATTCCTAGTTAGTTTATTTTACTTATTTATTTACAACATAATTGTAATATAAGAATTTGTATTTTCGGGGAGTTACAAGTCCACCCCCCCCCCTTAAAAAGGGTTTCGTCCCCGAAACTAGAGTACGTACTGAATAGTGTAGGGTAGAGACGCCGCATCTACTCTTCGGACTCCCATGTAGTGTCCGAACCTTTCCTATGCTCCCATTTGATCTTAACTTGATCAATTTTCTTATTTCGCAAGTGCTTAACCTTTCGATCTAGAATCTCTAGTGGCCTTACCGCATAATTCAGGCTATTATCCACCTCGATATCGTCGTAATGGATATAAGTTGTTTCCTCCGCTAGAAATTTTCGCAGCAGTGATACATGAAACGTGCCATGTATTCCACTCAACTCTTCTGGTAGCTCGAGGCGATAAGCTACCTTTCCAACCCGTTCGATGATTTTAAATGGCCCGATAAACCTCGGGCTTAGTTTCCCTCTTTTTCTGAATCTGATAACGCCCTTCCACGGGGAAACCTTTAACATAACCATGTCGCCTATCTGAAATTCAATTGGTCTTCTTCTTTTGTCGGCATAAGACTTTTGCCTATCTTGGGCCGCTTTCAAGTGAGCTCGAACCACGTCAATTTTCTCATTAGTGGCTTGGACAACATCTTTATGGGCCAGTTCACGTGGTCCCACTTCACCCCAACACACCGGGGTTCTGCACTTCCTACCATATAGCATCTCGTAAGGTGCCATGCCGATGCTCGAATGGTAACTATTGTTATACGAAAATTCGGCCAAAGGTAGATAAACATCCCAACTTCCGCCGAAGTCGATGATACATGCCCGTAACATATCCTCTAGCGTCTTTATTGTTCTTTCACTCTGCCCATCCGTCTGAGGATGGTAGGCGGTGCTAATGAAAAGTTTCATTCCCATTTGTTCTTGAAAATCTCTCCAAAAGTTTGAAGTAAACCGGGTATCTCTATCCGATACAATGGATACCGGTACTCCGTGACGTGCCACTATTTCGTTTGTATATACCTCGGACATCTTTTCCGAAGTATATGTCTCGCGTATAGGAATAAAATGAGCATTCTTCGTCAATCTATCCACAATCACCCATATAGCATCGAATCCCCGAATCGTTTTAGGTAGTTTGGTCAATAGGTCCATAGTGATATGTTCCCATTTCCAAACCGGGATCTCCAAAGGCTGCAGTTTTCCATATGGTTTCTGGTGTTCCGCCTTGACTTGTAAACAAGTCAAGTACTTCTCCACGTATTTTACTACATCCCTCTTCATTCCTGGCCACCAATAGTTTTGTTTCAGATCGTTGTACATCTTGGTCGCACCCGGATGAATAGAATATCGGGATTTATGAGCTTCATCGAGTAGAAGCGTCTTAACCCCACAAGAATTTGGAACCCATGTTCTTCCGGATCGAGTCTTCAACCCGTTCTTTCCATTCGACAAATCTTTTAACTGACCGATTATTCTTTCCTTCTTCCAGTTCTCCTCTTTCACTGCCTCTACTTGCGCCTCTCGGATACATTCAAATATACCCGAGGTTACAACAAGCTGCATCGACCTTACTCGTATCGGGACATAATCCGCTTTTCTACTCAAGGCATCCGCCACAACATTCGCCCTCCCGGGGTGGTAATGTATTTCGCAGTCATAATCCTTCACCGTTTCTAGCCAACGTCTTTGTCGCATATTTAAGTCCTTCTGATCGAATAAGTATTTCAAACTCTTGTGGTCAGTAAATATGGTGCACTTTACCCCATATAAATAGTGCCTACATATTTTTAATGCAAACACCACCGCAGCCAATTCGAGATCGTGCGTCGGATATTTCCTTTCATGCACCTTTAATTGCCTCGAGGCATAAGCTATTACCTTGCCTCGCTGCATTAAAACACATCCGAGCCCCAAAAGTGAGGCATCCAAATAGACTACCAAGTCTTCGACTCCGTCCGGCAATGTTAATACCGGAGCTTGAGTTAACTTCTCTTTTAGAGCTTGGAACGCTCTTTCTTGTTCGACACCCCAAATGAATTTCTCCTCTTTCCGAGTTAACTTAGTTAACGGCGACGCAATCTTGGAGAGGTCTTGAATGAATCTCTTGTAATATCCCGCAAGCCCTAAGAAACTTCTAATTTCCGAGGGGTTCTTCGACGGGCTCCATTTTGACACGGCCTCTATCTTTGAAGGATCTACCAATATTTCATCGGCGCTTATGATGTGGCCGAGGAATTGCACCTCTCGCAACCAGATGGCGCACTTTGAGAATTTCGCATACAACTTTTCTTGCCTGAGTGTCTCTAACACCTCTTGTAAGTGGTGTGCATGTTCTGCTTCACTTTTCGAGTACACCAGAATATCATCGATAAACACGATTACCGATTTATCCAACATCGTCTTGCAAACCCGGTTCATGAGGTCCATGAAAGCCGCGGGTGCATTTGTCAGCCCGAATGACATCACGAGGAACTCGTAATGTCCGTATCGCATGCGGAAAGCCGTCTTCGGTACATCTTCCTCCTTGACCTTTAGTTGGTGATACCCCGATCTAAGGTCAATTTTTGAAAACCAGTTCGCACCTTGTAATTGGTCGAATAAATCGTCTATTCTCGGAAGCGGGTATCGATTCTTTACCGTGAGTTTGTTTAACTCCTGGTAATCGATACACATGCGCATGCTTCCGTCTTTCTTTTTCACGAATAGCACTGGTGCGCCCCAAGGAGACACACTCGGCCTTATGAATCCTTTGTCGAGCAGGTCTTGAATTTGTGACATCAATTCTTGTAATTCCCACGGCGCGAGTCGGTACGGTGCTTTAGCTACGGGTTTCGCGCCCGGAACCAATTCGATTCCGAACTCTACCTCCCGTTTAGGTGGTATCCCCGGTAGATCTTCCGGAAATACATCTTCGAAGTCACGTACCACAGGTACGTCTCCTATCTTCAGTGACTCTTTCTCGGGCTCATTCGCGTATATCATAAACGCCTTACATCCATGCTTCATGAGCTTGTGAGCTTTCAACATCGAGCATATTATCGGGTTACATCGAGCATATTATCGGGTTACCTCCTTTTTCGCCATAGATGGTGACGTGTTTTCCGCTCGGAGATGTTAGCTTCATCTCCTTACAAAAACACACGACCTTTGTGTGGTACTGAGATAGCCAATCCATCCCAACAACTACTTGAAACTCCCCCATCGACATCGGGATTAGATCTATCAAGTATTCCACATCATCGATGCTTAATTTGCAGCCTCGACAAACATCACAAACTATAAAACTTTTGTTGTCCCCTATTTCAACTTCTAAGGGCACAGATAATTTCGTTAATACAAATGAAGGATGTCGAATAAATCCATGTGAAATGAAGGATTTATTCGCACCCGTATCAAATAATACACGTGCAGGAATTGAGTTTATTGCGAATATACCTGAGACCACATCGGGTTCTGTTTTCGCTTCAGCCGCTGTAAGCTGGAAGGACCTAGCCTTCGCCTTTGGAACTTCCGTTGGAGATTCTTTAGTGTCTTTCCTTCCAACTAAGTCTGGGCATTCGGACTTTTTATGGCCGGGCTGATAACATTTGTAGCAAACCGAGACTTTACCCGGACATAGAGACGCCGTGTGCCCAGTTTTCCCGCATATGGGGCACAATTTGTCTTTGAAACGGCACTCACCCTTGTGCCCTTTCCCGCACACTTTACAATTTGGCGACCCGCCTTTAAAATCCGTCTTTCGCGTTGTTTCCACCGTTTTCTCCTTCTTTGCAGGGCTTGGATTCACATCCTGCGCCCTCCGCTCGCCCCTCTCAACCTGCTTCTTCAACTCAATCTCCCGCTCCCGGGCGGTGTTAATGATCTCCATTAGGGTTTCGTTCTTTGATGGAGTCATGAACTCCCGGTATTCAGCGCTCAACATGTTGTAATAATAATATATCTTTTGCTCTTCAGTGGTGACTAACTCGTCACAGAATCTCAACTTATCCATAAAGATGCCCGTGATCTTATCGATGGTTTCACCCTTTTGTCTTAACTGGATGAATTCTTCCTTGATTCTGTTAATAACCGCCTTGGGACTATGGTGTTTAAGGAACGACACCTTAAACTCGTCCCAAGTCATAACCCTTGCCACTTCGGCTCCTATTTCCTTCTTTTTATTGTCCCACCAATCTTTGGCTTGACTCCTCCATTGCCCCGTTCTGTAAGCGACAAAGTCACTTACGTCACAATCGGTCCTTTCGAACACTCCTTCGACGTCGCTTAGCCATCATTGACATATTATCGGGTCGACCTCCCCGTTGTAGATTGGCGGTTTACACGCCATAAACTCTTTGTACGAACATCCTTTACGTTCTCCCGATTTCTCTTTCATAAGGTTGACACTATCTTCCAACCTTTTGACTCGTTCTTCGACTAGTGATAACACCGTGTTTTGAATTTTGTCTATAAACCCGGATAGACTACCTTCAATTGCCTTCCCCACTTCCTCGGTAATTAACTCTTTCATTTGTTCGGTGCTTGTCGGCACCGGATCATCATCGTTTCTTTCCGTCATCTTGAAGCTGAAATGTTTACATCCATTATTAAACATCTCATTTATAACATAGCTTTATTTGCCTCGGTTTAGCCAAGATCGTAACTTGCTTTAACCGTTCACATTTAGTGCACTTTCCGGGTTTGAGTGTGTTAATACACTCTTCCCATGCACCTTAATTCGCATCTTGTTTCTTATATAAGATAAGATCTACTAAAATAATTAATTAATTCTTACCGGATGATCAATCAAGCTTGAACCGAACACTTTGTTAATAACCTTGAGCTCTGATTACCAACTTGTAACAACTGTCTATATTTCTATTTAAATTTAATAGAAGATGCAAGATTTTATATAAAAAGTGCACTACTTCTTAAAAAAACACAGATCAAAGTTTCAAAGTAACCACCTACTAGTTATCTACAAACTAGTTTAGATATTCATGACATGATTAGTAATTTGTTTACATCAAAAACATTGTTTAAACATAGATTAAATTAACGCGGAAGCTTGCAAAGTTGAGTTCGGTTCTTCAAAACATGCTTGATCGCCATCCAGAAAGTCCCCTTTGTCACCTAAGTTCAAA
This sequence comes from Helianthus tuberosus, assembly GCA_030545235.1. NCBI lineage: Eukaryota > Viridiplantae > Streptophyta > Magnoliopsida > Asterales > Asteraceae > Helianthus > Helianthus tuberosus. The sequence continues at coordinate 17,823,633 of CM060407.1, forward strand.
ACCACTTAAAGTGTTAGTTTTGACATTTATATAGAGTGAATAAACAAGTTCCAGCATCAAATCATGGAAAATAAAATAAAATTCAAAATGTGTCCCGTCGCGTGTCGCGACAGCTCTTCGCGTGGCGCGACGGCCCTCGCGTGTCGCGCCGGATCTAAGTGATCCTATCGCATGGCGCGGGGGGTAGCGGTTTCCAGCAAGTGCTTCCTGCCAGCTCCGGAAATTCCAAGTTTAAACTTCAAAATGTCATAACTTTTGATCCGTAGGTCTGTTTTAGGTGATTCTTTTTCCTACACGACTGTAATTTAATTACCGACGCGTCTATAATGATTACCATACCGAAAATTTGGTTTACGGACCGAACGACCAAAAATCACTATGCAATTATTCGACCCATTCTAGTTACACTCATTTTGCTACCTTTTTAATAGTAAACATAAGGCGCTTTTTACCCAACTTCCGGGGCTTATTATCACCGGCACTTCATTACCAATCTTATGGCTTCATGCTCTTGTGATTGTTACCGCCTATGCTAACTATTAAATAACTCTAACACTACTTATTACACCATTATTCGACCCGTTTGGCTCATCTACGGAAACCTCCATTATGATGACTACCAAACGACTTCTAACCGATTCTTAACCTATTATTTCAAGTAACGAACATTGTCGCTTCAATCAACACAACCTTTATTCTACAACACAACTATACATATTCTAGTTATCAAGTTACTCAGTGTAACGAATCTAGTTACATACCTTCAAAGCACGCCTTTTAAACGTAAGTCGCCACCGGCTTGTCCGCTTGAACCTCCGGTATCCTTTCCTATAGTGTTCAATCATGGCACGTTTAGAACTCTTTTCAAGTCATATATCGCATAGTTTGCCGAAACATCATAATTATGCGTTCTAACTTTAAATTTCAGTTTTAAGCCTTCTTTGAGGCATATTTACAAACACTTTATGGGCAGAGTTTTACATGATTTAATAACAAGTTCATAACTTGTCATATAGCCAAATTTACATCAATCAAACTATCTTATATCAATGTTAGCCTCTGTAATTCTGAAATCACTTCACAATTGTCAAGTTACACTAGAACAACCCCCAATTTCCTATTGTTTATTAAGTCCTACTTAACCCACTAATCACCTACAATGGTGTTCATGAATTTTTACTAAAATTAAGCATGATTTCAACATGTGCTTGTCTAGGGTTTACTCCTAGATACTACAATGCTCCTATTTCATCTATATAACACACATGCATCATCAGATTTCGAATTCCCTAAGTTCATGAGAATTTCAAGTAGGGAATTTTTATCAAATTTCACATACCTTATGATCTCCTTACAATGGGGATCACTAATCCAGGCTCTAATTTCGTTTTGGGACTGATCTTGACCTTCAATTTGTGAGATTTAGGAGAGTTTAGGGTTTGAAGAGGAGCTCCAAGTCGCCCCCTGTGTTTCAATCGACCAGACACACCTTTGTGTGTGTTTGGTGTGTGTTTTGATCAATAAATTAAATCTAGTTTCAATTTTAACAATTTCAGTCCCTCAACTTTCGTTTTTATTTTGTTTTAACTCTTTAACCTACTCATAAATCATCATCTAAGTAGGTTAGTGTCATTCCTAGTTAGTTTATTTTACTTATTTATTTACAACATAATTGTAATATAAGAATTTTTTTCGGGGTGTTACACAATGTGCAAAGAAAATAAAACAAAAAAGTCCCATCATTATCTAAACGCCATTGGAAAACTAAACGCCATAATTACAGCCGTCAAGATTAGACGTGTTACACCATAAAAACAGATGAGTCTGAAAACAAAACACGGTAACTGTAAAAAACAGTAAAATGAAACGACGGAAACATAATTACTAACATTTATTATATTGAAAGTCAAATACTTAGGGAATTGAATTTATTTATCTTTTTCAAAACGCCAAAATTACCTGTCATGCGCGGGGAAAAAAAGTCAATATGAAAGAAGACCATGAGAACACAAGCTCAAACACGCCAAAAACATTGACTAAAAAGGCCACATATTGTCCAAAACGCCAAAAACTTCAAAAATGGCTAAGGTTATTGCATGGAGGTTTGAAAGGAAAGAGAAACGATTCATCATAAAATTCTCTGATAGGAGAAGGGTGAAGGTAAGGACAATCAAAGCCATGCTTGGTATGAATGAAGGGGTTCAGAGGGATATCCTGGCCCTTGGGGTTCCAATGGCCAACGATTGTGAAAGAACCCGAACTGTAATAAAAAGATTGAAGAGAAAATTTCCGGCAGAAGATGATGATGATATTGATGATACTCCTCTACCAACACTTAGCAGTTGGGTGATGCATGAAGAAGCAGGAACGGTTGAAGTGACTTATCAACACGGGGTGCAATATTCATTGCCAATGGAGGAAATGTTGAAGACAGGGAGGCTATCTCTCATTGAACAACTCTGTAATTTAGCACCTTCGAATGATCCAAAATCCAAGGATGCACTGATATTCAAGAATAGGCTGCAGCAAAGAAGAGACGAGCTAATGGCGTTATACGCCAATCTAAAATTTGATGATGATGATGAATCTGAAGAAAGTGATGAACAAAGCGATAGGTACATCTCTGATGTAATCCCATTCACGGAAGACTATTAGTTTATTTGATTTCGGATTATTGTAATTTTATAAAATATTAATCTATGGTAATCAATTATTAACAAAAAGACCCAGAACGCCAAAGAAAATGACCTGGAAAACGCTATAACGCCAAAAAAATTAACTATGTGACACAAAAAGAATTAATTCAACGAGAAGAAATCTGGGAAAAACAGTAAAACGCCAAGTAATTAATGATTCTAGTTAACGCCAAAATTATCTTGCACGCCAAAAATGAAGCAGCAAGTCACATGCGAAAATCGGGAAAGGAGAAGAATATTGAAAAGACAAAAAAAAAATCCTCGGGCCCTGATCCTGTCACGCGCCATGTGTTGGGCCAGGATGCGTTCTCACCGTTCTCACACTTTTGGTCGTTTTCTCCTGGTCTCGTTTCTATATATATATATAATGCTTAACACAAGGGCATTTTAAAATACCCAAAAGTTATAAAAAATAATTGTTTCAATGCATAAGGTACAACTTAAAATAAGTGTAAATTAGTCTTTTAAACACTAATTGCACTTTAATCCCCTCATCTTAATTCCACTTTAATCTCTCATCTTTAATAAAATTATAGATAACTAGATCCCTTATAAAAAACTAACTACTCTCATGATTTTTAAACTGTCATAGCTATTTTGTACGTTAATATTTCTTTTAAAAAATACATCAAAAAACAAGTATTTTAATCTTTTAAATTTGAGTATAGTATTGCTATAGTTTTTTAATTATAAAAAATTGATATGTTACGTGATTAAGCAAGAACTGAATCGTTAACCGAAACAGACGAAACCGAACCGAAATCAAGGAAAACTGAATTATCTGAAAATTAATTAACCGAAACCTGAATTAATCAAAACCGATTGTCGATTATTTTTGTACCAACGTTTAACCAAAATTAACCAAACCAAATCGAACCATTCATATTTTCATATATTTCAAGTGTTTATACCTTTAGTTCATGTATTTCATACTTATACATCCATTTTATGTATTTATACTTTCATTTCATGTATTTATACATCCATTTTATATATTTAGACTTCCATTTCATGTATTTATACATCCATTTCATGCATTTATACCTGGATGTCATGTATTTCTAAGAAAAAGTTTTAGCCTAGGTTTAGTTTTGGCTATTAACCGAAATTAAACGAATCAAACCAAAAACCGTTAATATTACCGAATAAATCAAACCAATTAACTGAAAACCACTTGGTTAATAAAATAGACTAATCGATAACTTCGGCTTTGATTGAGGATAATAATCAAACCAACCGAACAATGCACACCTGGTAGTATCTGCGTTTCTCGTCGCGTCACGCGAGCACCGTTCGAGTATATTAAAAAGCAACTTGATTTCTCTCACTATTCATTTTAGCTAACTAAAGTGTGCCATGTGGCAACCTTTTATTTATTTATTTATATGTTTTTTTATAAAGTCTTTTGTATATAATTTCAAACCCTTGAACTTTGTTAATATACATGTTTAGTCCCTCTACTTTAAGTCAGTTTTCTTCTTATTAGTTAACTTTATTCATATACATAAAGAGTCCGTCTAATTAACTTTGGTAATATACATGTTAGGTCGCTCTACTTTTATTCCTTTTAGTATTTCGCCTTTTAGTGTATTTTCCGTGCTAACGTGACGGTCTAATCTGACTCCCGATGCAACGCAGGGTAAAATTACTGGTTATATGTTAAATAACAACATAATGTAATATGTCAATGGTGGTGCTATGGTGACCATTGGTTGTGAGACAGTGGTTAGTGGTCATGCTTTCGCTGGTTCATTGCATCTTGTTATCTCCGAAGCATTTGGAGATTCAAATCGGAAGTGATTTTAAAATTGTTAAAAAGGTCTTGATTTCCATTAAGAAAGATATTATGCATGATATGGTTGAATGGGTGCATGTATTGCTAATGGGTTGATGGTTAAGTTGATTAAGCCTACAGACAAATTAAATCCACCAGAAAAGAAAAGATTGTTAGTGGGCCTTTTAATTCACAAGATGTACATCTTCCAAAAATGGTGGTTGACCAGACCAGCACAGTAGCACACTAGTAAAGATAAAGAGAAATAAATGTGGGCCTATAATAGCACATGTACAACAAACAAGGCATTAAAGAGGGCTTATAGCTTAGTGGTCATGGGAAATGAGGGAAGACTCCTGGCATTTGGTCTTGAGTTCGATTCCTGATCCATCCAGGTTTTATCGGTTCTTCATTGTCGTGCCCTCGGGAGGGTGAAGGGTCGGGTTTTCCCCGGAACTGGTGACTTGGTGGGCTAGGGGCTCCGTGCGTGCAGGTTGGGCTGCCATGGGGCTACCTTTCGGCCAATGGGTGCCGCGTACGGAGTACCCAGCGTTGTTTAAGTTGGACGTTCAAAAAAAACAAGGCATTAAAGAACACGATGGACTTTGTTACCACTCAAATCAACTTCGGTACAATTCCTTTCACAAAATAAAATGAAGTCTAAAAGGAATCATTATTCAATCCTCATTTGCCACTGTCATATTTTGTGAGATGAAAAAAAAAAGTAACAAAAATAAATAAATATTATTAACTAGAGATCAAGATGAAGATTAAACTACTTAAATGTAAAAGTTGTTAAAAAATCAATTAAAATTTTAAAATAAAGATGATTTTAACTAAATTATATAATAGAGATCATGATGAAAAGGTCAAATGTAATAACCCTCCAAAATGTCACTCCAAAGTTAACAAAACACAAAACCATTGTAATTTTCACTAGTAGCCAGGTACCATAACACTCAGAATCTGAAACTTGCAATCTCTTCATCATCATCATCATCTATTGCACCTTCATCATCATCATCATAATCATCACTCAACGTTTCATCTTCTTCCTCTTCCTCTTCATCTTCCTCCATCTCGCTTGTACTACCTTTATCGTTGCCTTTTAAACCAGTACTCAACACAACGGTTCCGCCCCCTGATTTCTCCATATCCTTTCTCAATTTCTCCATGTTTTCTTTCCTGCGTTCTTCCTCTAAGCGTTCCTTCTCTTCCCGTCTTTTGTCCAGATCAGCTCTACCAATAATCCAAATAAAGTGTGTTTATTATACAACAAAAATAAGCATTCTTTTGATCTAACTATTTAAGTTGATTCAAAATCCAACAGCAGTGTTAAGTAACTAAAAATTTAAAATGCAAATTGTACTCATATTTCATGATTTCTAATTCTTTTTAGCTTCTTCAACTCTTGCAATGGCTTGAAAACAGTGTTGTTCTTTGCATTTGTTGATTGTTTTAAAAGTAACACAAATCAAATCAAAGCGTTCATGATCAAATTACAACAGCTGGAGATGTGAACGTTAAGAAGATTATCCGATTGCTGCTGCCAAAGCCATGACTTCATTATTCTTTGAGCCAAAGAATCAAGCACTATTTGTTGTTACGAGCGAGCATAGCGCCCGCTATAGCGTTTAGCGTGGTGATACGGCAACAGGTCGCAATCTGACTTTTTTGCACCTCTATAGTGGGATTATATATTTTTTATATTTTAATATAAATAACGATAAAAATATGTATAAAATAATGAAATTTTAGTTTTTTTTGTAAATATACATATAAAAACAGTATATTTTGATAAAATATACATATAAAATATTTCCAAAATATTCTTCTAGTGTATTGCTAAACATTTCATCACTATCGCTATGTAGCGTATAGGCAGCAAACCTAGGATCTCTGCTAAAAAATCCTCAAGCGCTTACCACTACGCTACAATATTAGGAAGCATATAAAATTGTTTTTACCGCAAACATTCATATAGATTACTGTTTTTACCGCAAACATTCGTATAGATTACAGATAAAAGTAAGTGGTGTGTGTGTGTGAAACAGATAACAAAGAGAGTTTGAAAATACTTGTAAGTTTCCATGTACTCATCTGCACTTGCTTGAATAGCTTTAAAGAAAGCATCCATCCCAGAACCAGATACCGCTGAAACTCCAACGGCCCGTAAATTCTTATAGAACTCCTCGAGTGCAAGAGAAAGACTTCGAGTCAAAGTTGACGGGTACGAGTTGTCAGATTCTAGTGCAGCATGAAACACCTCAAAATCTTCCATCCACTATTCATTTATCACAACAAAAAAAGCGTCTAGTCTTCAATCAAAAAGAAACTAAAAAGATAATTTCAAAAGTGTATTTCACCTCCAAAGCAAACTGGTGCTGAATGACATCTGTTTTGTTGAAAACGACAACCATGGGCAAACGGGTCTTATAAAGGATGCTACAAGCGTAAAGCATGTTGCTCATAAACGTATTCGGACTCTCTGCACGCGGTGTATCAACGACATACGCGATCACAGTCGGAAAAGTCGAAGCAAACGCCTCAGTAATAATCGCTCCGGATGCAGACCAAGTGAATATCTCAATCTGACCAGGGGTATCCACAAGAACGTAATCAAGTTCATCTACTCGCCTCTCAATTACGTTTACCACCTAACATCACAACACTACGGTTAAAATAAATCAAACAAAAAAATGCATAATACGCCGATACACGATTGTTTACATCGTCAAATTTTGTGGCAAACAAGTTGAGTGAAGTCAAGATTCCTCCGTTGGGTCCAAGATTAAACTGTTTCATGACTTCTTTGTAACGAACAGTGTCTCGTATGTCGATATTGGCCCCAAATGGAAGAGTCATGACAGCTGGATCAAGGTTCAGTACGTAACCCCTTGTGTTGGAAGCTTGTGTATGACAGACAGTTCGATGAAGGAATGTTGTTTTCCCACTTCCTGCATAATATAAAGACATGGATTAAACAAGAAAGTTGGGAAAAAAGCTCGAAAATTGAGTTCAAAGGGTCAGGTAACATGATACCTGCCATTCCTACGACAATGATGATAACGGGTTTCTTCTTGAAACCCGAAGAGGAGGATTTATCTATTTGAAGGTTCTCCATGGACATCGTAATATCATCTTTCACTTCACCGGTTGACTAGTAACGTGTTAAAAAACGGTAAGCGTAAAAAAGTTCAAAAAATATATATCGAAAAGTAAATAAAAAAGATGGGCCGAGTCTTTTACTTTGACTCCAGGTGAACTGTTTGGCATAGATGATGCAGCTTCTTCTGATGCTTTAACATTTGACTCTGAATCGATTTCCATCTATAATAGTTCTTCTGAATTTCTACAAAGTAATCAAAAATAGTAAAAGGTGTGAGCTTTGTGGTCCCAAAATTCGATGGGAGCGCAGCACATACGACCAAATAAGCTTTATTTACAACCAGAAATTGTGTCTTTTACTATTTTTATCAAGTAGACCTTTCATTATTTCTTCATACGCCTTCGGGTTTTTTACGTATAAGCCTCCTACATACACTATTTGTTGACCCGGAACTACATGAGACGCCTTTTTGACCCGTTGCACCTTGGTTTATTATAGGGCTGGTTAACTGGGACAAACCCGGACCGAAAGGCATGAAAACAAGAACCTGAACTGGACCGAAAGAAGGTCGGTTTGTTATGTGTCTCATGGAATTCGGTTCAGGGTCAGAAGTGTTTTATAAACATATATACAACGATGCGAACTAAACCTAATGATGATCGATTAAGGAGGGTATGTACCATTTACATAAACATATAAAAATTTTTCTATGGGTTCACCTTTTTCGGTGGTTAGATTTCTCATAACAAACGTTAGCATTTTCGGGTCAGGGAACATAATAGAATCATAGTCACATAATTCTTCGCTTGTCATGGCACGATTTTCGTTTTGGTTCGTCCGATCCAATTCGCGGTACGAACATAATGGCAACAATTCAAATGTAATAGAGAAGAAATGGTGGCTAATCGAAGCTTACCTGCTTGCTGGCTGGCGAACCTTACCCTGCTGAATCGTAAAATGAAAGAAGATGGAGGAGGAGCGAACAGGGAGATAGACAAGAGGAGGACACCTGCTTGCTTTAGTTTAGGGTTGTTTTAATTTTATTTTTAATTTTATTTTAACTATATATATATCTATATCTATCTATCTACTTATCTATAAAAAGAGAAGTAATGCTGACCTAAGAAAAGCTTAGGTGTTATCCTCTCAGCTATGCCAACTAGGATTTTCATACTTCATTATTATATCATAAATCATAAATCACTTTAAAACTTTGTCATCTTCATTTGAATTTCAAATTTCAAATTAGAAAATGAGCTCCATTATTACATCCTCCAAACTCTGACATTTCAAATTCACATACGACTTTCACTCTCTATATCCTCTCTCTCTCTCTGCAAATTAGGGCTTTTTTCTTCACAAATCCTTTGCAACCAAACGATGGATCGCGATGCTACTGTCGAGATCAACGCTCCTCACTCCATGGGAACAACAATCATCAGAGTATTGTGATGATTCACTTGCAACAAACAACTACAGTTTGGTCTTGAAACTAACGCCAACAGATTCACTTGCAATGAGTTGAAATCGATGCATTTCTACTTCACAATCTGATATGATTCTGTTTATACACCTCCAGAGCTCAATTTCGGTAAAGTTTTTCTACATTTTTGATTTCGTATGCTTCAGTGTTCTATGATTGAGCTCGTACGGATGTTGATTATTCTTGAATGATGAAATGAAGTATTGTGTTGTTGATTCTTTATGTGTTTTTAGGTTACTTATGATCGAATGGGTTAGTTAGGGCTTGTAGTTTCTGTGGTTTTAGGTTTGGATCTTGAAATTAGGGCTGATTAATGCTTTTTTAGGATTTTTTATTTTTTTATTTTAGGAGTTAGGTGTTGAAAGTGAAATGTTGCTTTTAGTAGATTTTGATCTTATTTTAAGTGTCAGTAGTATATATAAACACTTTTATTTCCTGTTTATTTCTTGAAAGTTATATTCATTGAATTATATAATGAGAGATGTGACATTGATGCAAATGACTTCATTTATTACGTATATGCAAATGACTTCAAGTTGGTATATAAAAACTGAAGCAAATTGAATGTTGGTATAAAATGATTTTAAATTCTGAATGTTGGTATATAAAAGCTGAAGCAAATTGAAGGGGCTCTCTATGTTTGGGAAAGTTGGGTTGGTGATATGTTCTCATGTATATTCATGTGTAGGTACATGGAAGAGACTAGCCATACTTCTTTAAACAACGGCTGAGCTTCATGTAACGTAGGACCTATGAGAACTTACTTCGTGTAGTTTACACTTCTCTTTTCAATTTATTATTATTGCTGTAAATATCTTAGATTTGAAAAGGATCTTGTATGTTTTTAGATGAAATAGTTTAGTAAGTAATTCATCTCTCACAAAAGAATTCACCTGATTCATGTCTGTAGGATAATGATCGATGAGTTTCTTAATTGATATCTGTAAAGTTTCTCTCCGAAACTCGATATCGATATCCGTTCAAACAGATGCTTTAAGACTTCTCTTTAGTTGTTCACTGACTTGGATGGTATGATCTTTAATCAAACTTGAACTGATAAGTTTCTTTATTTTTAATGAATCAATCATGGTTTTCTAACGAGTAACCATGGAATGCAGTTTCAGATAACTTAAAAGGGATGGGACATTCAAATTTGTTACTGAAGATCATAAAGGGAAAAATTGGTCTGGTGTAAGACAAATGTCGGATTCTGAAATGCTAAAGACCAATTTAACTGCCCTTTTAGTAGTATGTTTCGCTGGGTATGCTCAAGATGCTTGAAAGTTATCATAATTGCACATGACTCTCGATGAATAGTACTACATGTAAAACTTTTAAACCATCTTTTTATCATGATGATTTTGATTGCAAATGGTTTTTAACTATCTATAAATATTTGTTTCAGGTGCAGTGGATGGATAATGAACGAAATTGGCTTTCATGGTTTTAATCCTTCTCTTTTTGCATTTAATTTATTATCTTTCAGTGAGCTATCGATCTTTTTGTCTCTGTATACTTTTTGTTGTTGCTTTTTGTAAGGAAAATACAAATAGGATGCATGGTGAAGGTATACAACAATGGAGATGTTTGTAAGGGTAATTTTTCCAAAGAATGTGCATGGTGAAGGTATACACACTTTTAGCTTAATCTTTTGATTTTACCTATGTGGTCCAGTTGAGATATAAAAGATAATCCAAATTGACATGTTGATAAGTAGCTTATTTTGGTGAGTTTGTTGCTACCTTTTGTGAGCAGACCCACGGCCGGAAGCAATGGTATGAGGAGACATCTCATGACTTTGAATTCTCAAATGGTAATTTTACTTTTACATTGCAAAGTAGTTTTGGTGTTGTACATATCACTTCACATTTTAATTATAAAAAAAAACATCATTGCCTATTTAACACTGAACATTGTGTTAAATATATAGATTCTTTGCAATTTTGGCTTACTCACGAGACGTCTTTTATGCGAGCACACACCAGTTTTGGACTCGAATCTCTATATTTGTGTCAAGGACTTTACCAAACGTTGATGGTTCATAACAACCTGTAATGCAAGCTTCGATCATGCAGAGATGTTTCTGCCGTAGTTTTTTAGGTATGTTAGCAAGTCTAAACACACAAGTTCGTGAAACGGATTAATAAAAGTGAGACCTCTTTTTGCTGATGTTTTTAGTTTTTTACTTTCTGTTTTTTTTTCTTCATCGCGAAACATAGATGGTTCTATTGTTGTTGACAAAAAACTGTGTGGAGCTGGAGCTGTTGATACAGAAGTCGTGACAGGTACTCATCTGGTCACATAATCATCTAGACAAAGCCACAAAGGGCAATTTCTTAGGTAAGAAGTGTTTACTTAAAAATAGGCATTTTGTATGGATAAAGTGCATATTCTTAATCCATAAACCTCTAACTCTTTTTTTTTTTCTATAAATCATAGAATCATTTTAGATAGTATCAATTTTGTAATCATACTTGATACTTGACATACTGATTGTTTATATGAACATAGTAGGGAACCCGCACGTTGCGGCGGAGTCGATAATAAGGGGCGATAATATAATTCAAACCTTAAAACGACAAAAAACCATATATAAGTTGTATATGTATATAAGTTCTATATACATTTACATTCTGGCAAAACAAAATGTTGGTATTAAATGTAGAATGCTGAAATTGTTAAAAAAAAAAAAAAACAAGAAAGGGGTAGTCTCCTTTAGTTTAGAAGCTTTCATCTAAAATTGTTGGCTTCCAAAAACAGCTCTGGGCCTGTTTTCAAAGACCATAAAATTAAAACGCTAATATAAATCCACAAAAGATAGAAAAAACAGTTCAGTACAATATATTAGCTAAATGCATATGCATTGTTGACATTTTCACATACTTAAAAAATGAATATAGTAAGGTTTATGTTGCTTCTAGTTTAACTTCATGTGAATGTCACCCAACGAAATAAAAACAAAAAAACTTAACAAAAGTTAAAAGGAAACTTGCATGTGCTTCATCAGTTCATTACTATAAATTTGAACGTCGGCTGAGTGTTCCTGTAAATACAGAGGAGATGAAGATATATTAGATTAATTATTTTTCGTTATCCACATAAAAATAAGGAAAACTTGTTCCTGGTTCTCAAATTTTAGAGCAACACCCAAACCAGCAACAATTAAGTTAAACCGCTTATGACCATTTCACCCTAAGATAGCCAGAGAAGATAATCTCTTTTTTTCATCCAAGACTTATAAGTGCTTATCTGCTTTGTATAAAAGCACAATGAGTAGTTAAGCTATTTAAATAACCAAATCCTAAACACAGCTAAAAGGAGCATGCTTAATGGTAATTTTGGACAAGGAAACTTACTTGAATTTCTCTAACTTTATTGGTCATTACTCCTCAATGTCTCTCGACCCTAATGATCTCCTTTTCTGTCAGCTTGGGGTCTCTAATCCTATAAATCTGAAACAAAAAAAAAAGACTTGGATGAAATAAAATCAAAGAAATGTTTATTACCATTTTTAAGTTGATAAACTTTAACCTCTCACCGTCAAGACCAAGATGTCCAGACCATAGAGAAAGCTAGATACTATTAGTAAATTTTCCGACATTCTAAGATTCTCTTTTTATTGTTGAAGTGGCACGAGTGGGCATTTTCCGTTTGGATGATCACATAGTTAAAAGTACAACCAATCAATCATGAAGACAACATTCAAAGAAGAGCAAAATTACCTGAAATTATGATTTATAAGATAGACGACCTTCGTTTGTTTCCCAATGTTCCGCCCCTTCACGTCGCTGGTGATGGATGTGGCTTCGGGATTCCAAACATTCAGTATAATAAGCAATTTCACTAACTGTTAGAAGTGCAAACGAGCTTGAGCGAGCACGGCTAAGAAAAAGCTTGAAACGACCCGAGCTTAAACAAGCCCGATCCTAAAAAAAAGCTCGTTTAGCGAACGACCCCAAGCCCGAGCTTCGTTTATCGAGCTCGAGCAAGCTCGTGAGCCTAAACAAGCCAATGGTTATATACTTTTTCATTAATATATTACATATATATTTATAAATAATATATAAAATAACCACGGGGTGTCAGCCCAGTGGCCACCGGCACCCACCTTAGAGCGGTTCCTTGGTGCACAAACGCGGGTTCGAACCTTGCTTGCAGGCTCTTCGAAACCTCCTGGTTCCGGCTGGGTAGTAACCGCCAAGCAGCGTTGCCGGCCGCTAGCTTGGGAAGGGGGATCCCTTCCGCGGTCGGGGGTACCGTGCAATTACCCTTTTTTTAAATAATATATAAAACTACAAAAAGTAACTAAATTATATATAAAATAATATTTATAATTAATATAAATTAACTAATAAATAAAATAATATTCGTAAAAACATGCAATTGCTGATCTTTATCACCAACACCATCATAAATCCAATCACCAGATCCACTTCCATCTATGCCAATTGCATGGTAAAATTTATTTCGTATACACGCCTAAAATCTATCAATTGGTTGATCATCACCTGTTAAAAAAAATAAGAGTATCATAAGTGAAGAAAAAATAATATACATAAAGAATGTTAAACATTTGTAAAAAAATTACCTTCTCTTCTCAACATTCACTTCTTGATTAGGATCATGACCATCAACCCCATCTTTCTCAATAAATGGTAATATTGTTTTTTTAAATAAATATATTCTTAATCCATAAACCCCTAACTCTTTTTTTTTCTATAAATCATAGAATCATTTTAGATAGTATCAATTTTGTAATCATACTTGATACTTGACATACTGATTGTTTATATGAACATAAAGAATTGCCCAAAAAGTGTATATACCAGGGTATTTTGATATAACATACATATAAATTTTTCAAAAACAAATTTTACAGTGTAATCGTATTTATAAAAAAGCACACGCTATTTATCGCTATTTGCTATGTAGCATATAAGTATGAGACTATGGTCCTCATCCCCATCCCTATAATCAAACACTGGATGAAAAGATATAAACGGTTGCATGTTAATATTAAAAATCAAACACTGTCTTTAAGATGCAGTAATATTACCCTTTAAAATACGATCGTTACCTTTTTGTATATTTTGTTTTTGCAAATTAATTTTTATTTCTAAGATTTTTTTTATTTTGTAAAATTAGTGTATATCTGAATTAAAGCAGTTAAGTCAGCAAAGATTTGGATGAAACACAGGAAAATGTTAATGGATTTGTATAATTAGGGCATGAAAAAGTAATATCTATAGAGAAAATGGTACCAAACAACAACTGGTGTAAGGGTTTCGATGACCTTTAATCGTCGATGATTTACAAACCCAATGCGACTGATTAAATATTTAGTTTTCAACATATGGGCTTGGGCTTTTGGGACAGTTTTAATAAACAGGTCTTGGGCTTGGACCAGATTTAATAAACAAGGCTTTGGCTTGGACCAGATTTATAAACAAAGAATATTTGTCTTAGTAAAAATGAATGCAAAGTGCAATTTTCTTTTTATTTCAAGATGAGGCTATGATGATTTTGTAGATGTGAGTAAAAATTGAATGAAGATAGCATCATGGCATGGCAAGTTTGTAGGATGGCAGTTGTTCATCCAAAAACTCCATCAGAATCTATTCTGTCATCAAGTACACTATTCACAGATTCTGATAAACGGTTAGAAGTGGTTGTTAGAAGTGGCTGTTAAACAGTTGAGCCGAACAGGATTACAGGTAAGTTTTGTTCAATTATGCTTGAATTTTGGTCTTTTGACTTTTATATGTCAACTGTAATACTTTAATTTAAAAATGGTTTTTGAAAGTTCTGGTTCTTGATAAAATTCTGTTCCAAATTGTGTTGAATTATAATTCAATGTTATTTTGGAACTAAAGATGAAATGACATGTGAGTAGATTCTGGATTTGGCTTTATTGGAAGAACCGAGACGAGAGGGTTTTTGAACTAAAGTATACGGATACAACCATGTATACTACAACTCTGAAGTGTGCAGCCGAACAAATGCAAATATCAAAATCAATGATGTTCCTATCAGAATAAATGGAAACCACTTTTGATCGAATTCTGGTTTGATTCGGTGATCAAAGAACGCTAAGGAAAGGGCATGTAAGTAAAACATGTTTTACATTTGGTGAATAATTGTGTTATTGAAATACACACTAGATACATAGCTTTCAATATATCCTTCATAGATTTTTTTTGAAGTAAAGGCTTTAGTGTTTCATTTTTCAGTTTCGTTGATTTCGATCGTTATTAAACCTACCCGTGTGGTTAATCAGCTGACAAGTTGGGAATGACAGAATCCGTAGGGGGGTTTTTCGTACTTCCGTTAGATTTACAAATAAACATTCGAGTCAATTCGACTAAGATTTAATATGATCAATAAGATTGTGAAAGACCAAAACTGATATGAACATACATAATATGTGAAACACCCAAAATATTATAACTCAATCTGTGGAAGACTTAAATTATTTATCTAATCTTTTTCAATATCAAGAATACCAACTGAAACTATACTAAACATTGAATAGTGATTTTTAATATCAAGAACACCAACTGAAACTTACAAGAATAACAACTGAAACTTACAAAATCTTTATACAATATCAAGAACACCAACTAAAACTTACAAAATCTTTATACAAAAAGTGATAAACAGTGAGTTTTAACATAGCCCTAATTTATCAAATATTACATACATATACTACAATTTAAATTCGTTAAACACAAAAAATCTAAATTTCATCAACAAAACATGTTTAAAACCTATACCTAAACAACGTCAATGTCAAGAACAGTTATAATCCTCCGATTAAGTATCACAAATAGACAAAATCTTTAGAATTTACATGTGAAACACCCAAAATATTATAAGTCAATATGTGGAAGACTAAAATTATATATCTAATCTTTTTCAATATCAAGAACACCAACTGTAAGTATACTAAACATCATAATCTTACAAAATCTTTATACAAAAACTGATAAATAGTCATTTTTAACATAGCCCTAATTTATCAAATATTACATACATATACTACAATCTAAATTTGTTAAACACTAAAAATCTAAATTCTATCAACAAAACATGTTTAATATCTATACCCAAACAACGTCACTGTCAAGAACAGTTATAATCTTCCGATTAAGTATCATAAATAGATAAAATCGACAGAATCTACATGTAAATAATCAACAACATTGACTCATACAACGTCAAAACAAAGCCAAATGATAAGAAATTTTTCGATCAAAGCAACCAAACATACTAAAATAGTAAAAGATGAAATTGAAGGTGAAGCGAATACTGTAGTGGATTCGGCGATGATTATCCAGTATCGATTGATCTCCGTTCGTTTTCTGGAATCAACGATTCTTCCCTCTGAATCGATAGAACTGGTGTAAGGGTTGTGAAGATATTCAATCGTCGATGATTTTTACAAAACCCAATGCTACTGAACAAATATTTAGTTTTCAACATATGGGCTTGGGCTTGGACCAGATTTAATAAACAGGTTTTGGACTTGGACCACATTTAGTAAACAAGGTTTGGGCTTGGACTAAATTTATAAACAAAGAATATTTGTGTTAGTAAACATGTTTTGTGGGTTCGTTATGTTTCTCTTGTGTCTAAACTTAATTAGTCGACAAGTTGGGAATGACAGAATCCGTAGGGGCTTTTTCGTACTTCGGTTAGATTTACATATAAACGTTATTAATGTATTCTTAAGTATAATGCGAACGTGAATTCAATAAATAATTTCACATCAAATTTTACATATAAACGTAGGCTTACATTCAATGTTTACGATCTACCCGCGTCCATCGGACGGGTGTCCACCTAGTACTTTCTATAAAAGGAGAAATCCAAGTGACATAAGAAAAGCTGATGTGTCAGCCAGAGAGCATGTCCAACAAGGCTTTTCTTATGTCATTATTACATCATAAAGGCTAATATATAAAGGCTTTAAAATTCAAAGTTGGCCCACTTTCACCTTTTCAAAGGTCTGCCCATCAAACCATTGCCATCAAACCACTGCCCATCTCCAAACCTTTTCAAACCTCTGATGATTCAAAATTACCACTGATGATTCAAAATTATGGCTCCAGATTCAAAATTCAAAATTATGGCTCCAGATATATAAGATACCATCTTCTTCAATCAATTACTCTCTCTAATCCATTTCTCTCACAACTCTCTCTCTCTCTCTCTCTCTAAATGCAGGTTTCGATCACTCTCTCTCATAATCTCTTACATTTTTTGAGTGATTTCATATGCTTCTCTGATCTTCAAATTACAGATCTGAGCCTTAATAATCTTCAAATAAATGCAAAATGCATGGGGATATGTAATTTTCAAAATGCATGGGGATATGTAATTTGAAATTAATGCATGTCACTCACTCACTTCTGTCAATTATCTTCTTATATAAACGTGTTCTCTACTTTTGTATTTTCAAACCACATTTCTAATGTATCTCTCCCTCAAATCCCTTCTTCTCAGAAAAAATTGAAGCTCTCTTTGTCCCAGTTTCAGAAAAAATTTTGGGGATATGTGGTTTGCCTTGATCATGGTAATGTGATATATATGATTATGTTTGTTTTTCTTTTTGATTTTTACTAAAGTTTTGTTATCTGGGTTATGACTAAATGATGATTGTGAATGATCTGCTGCAGATGATGAGGATGATGATGATGATTGTTCTACGGTTGTTTCCAGTGTCATTGTTTCAACATCGTTTACAGTATGTGTTTTTTGCTACTCCAGTTTTGAAATTTTGAATTCTTAATTTTGAAGTTATATACTCTAATTCTCGCTTTATATTTCAGTCTAATCACAGTTGTTTGAAATTCATACAATCTGCTGCGGGTTATTATAGGTTTGTATTAAAAGAAGCATAAAGTTAAATTAAACACAAAGAAAGATTATTAATAATGTACATTTAAATGATGATTATATATATGATTTTGGGCAGATGATGATGATGTAGAACTACTGCCCATAGCCAAGAAAGTATAATTTAGCAGATGTTTCCTTTGGCAAACATATACCATAGCAGTGGTTTTGAAATTGCTTGTAATTTCAAATTCAAAATGCCTCGGGATATGTACTTTGCAATTAATGCACGTCACTCAATCACTTCTGTCTTATGGTAAAGGCGTCTTATAGGTAAATGAATAGGTTAGTTGTAATTATAATAACTTGTTTAATTTTATATTTTTCCCATGTAAAGCGTCTTATAGGTAAATGAATAGGTTAGTTGTAATTATAATAACTTGTTTAATTTTATATTTTTCCCATGTAAATGCATTAAAAGCCTAACGAGTGTCGCATCAAATTCTTTAGTCATAACCGCCTTCATTGGGTATATAAAATACATTGGGCAGTGGTTTTGATCATTACCGTTTTCATCCATCTACTCAATCATCTTCAAAAGTTTGTTGACGAGATTTTCACAAGGCTCTCTGCAGAATGGAAAAATTTGGGTTTCAAGTGATTGTTGACGAGATTTTCACAAGGCTCTCTGCAGAAGATATTGGCCGTTTCAAATGTCTTTCCAATAATTTTTATAGCGAATTGTCAAGTCATGCATTTCAGATGATGCATGCTCTCCGAAGTGGAGATTCAGTACAAAAGAAACTACTATCCTTTAAAGACACGTCAATTGTCATTGACGATGTACTTGCTGGTACTTTGGATGTTGTTAGAAGCAAAACCTTAAGTTTTCCTAACAATGTCCACCCTAGCAACTTACGTATTCTATCGTCATTTAATGGTTTGTTGTTAGTTTGCAATGAAGGGATTTGCTGTCAGTTGATTCTTTGGAATCCAACTACCAGGCGCTATAAGGTTTTGTGTGATGACTACTTCAATTACAATTATCATCGAAACTCTGATACTGGTGGAATTTATTTTGATCAGTTCAATGATCTGAAAGTGCTGAACATCAGATGTTACCGTAATGTAACTGCTGCTCGTGTTTACTCACGACGTCGTGAGTCATGGAGAAAAATAAATTTCGGTAGCGTAAACAATTATGGTTCAAGTGGTTATTCATGGTCTACAGGAGTTTATGCTGATAAAACCATATATTTTATGGTTTCAAATTATTGGTATCCACTAGGTGAGAGGAACATCGTTGCTTTTGATGTTCTGAGTGAGACTTTCAGAATGCTTCATTTTCCCGAGAGTATTGTAGTCAATCCTTGCCAAGGGCATTTTTGACCATCGCAAAGAGGCTGCATTTGATTGTTATTGGAAAGTCTGCTGAGCTAACTGCTGATTTGCTCAGATACGAAGAAGAAAGTTGGATGAAGGTGTTTGTTTTCAATAATCCTCGTGTAGTTGATTATGTAGATAGGCGCCGAAGGACTAATATAATTGAAGACAACAAGCGGCTGATAACAAGCATCTGGGGGGATATGATTGAAGTTGATCTGAGCAACGATCTTCTGAAATACCTCCAACATGAGACTACTGTTTCACCAATTGATTAGGAATTAGGATCCTGTATTTTATTTAATGTTATTTGCTGTTTTGACAATTGTATTTTTTATATAATTAGTCGTGTTAAAATTATTAATCAAAGCTCTGTTATTTGCTGTGTTAAAATTTTATTGAATGAATATTGATGTTTGAGAGTGTAAAAGCTTGTAATATTGGCAAAGGTCTGTTTAAATGATCAAAGCTCTGTTATTGCGAACAGATGTTTCAAAATAAAATAGTGGTTGATACATCTGTTGACTTGGGTCAACAGATGGATGAACTGTGTATGCTGTTTGACACTTGTAGTTTTTATATAATTAGTTGTGTTAAAATTATTAACCATGTTTGTTATTTAAATTAAGTAAATAAATATTTAGGTTTGAGAGTGTAAAAGCATGTAATATTGGCAAAGGTATGTTTAAATGATCAAAGCTCTGTTATTGGGAACAGATGTTTGAAAATAAAACAGTGGTTGATACATCCGTTGACTTTGGTCAACAGATGGATGAAAACAGATGTTTGGAACTACTGTTGAAAAAACGGTGGTTGAAACCGCTGTTTGGTTAAAATGGTGGTTTAAAACCACTGTTGGGTTAAAATAGTGTTTTGTGGAGGTTGAAGGGGATTGAAATGACTGATGGGTTAAAATATTGTTTTTTTGGAGAAGGAAGATTCTTGAATTACTGTTTATATAATGACTGTTGTTAAAGCTCAGTGTTTTAATCCACTGATAGGCTATCCACTGATAGTTATAGTCAGCTACTGTTTTCATTTTCAGCACTGTAATATTGGCAAAGGTATGTTTAAATGATCAAAGCTCTGTTATTGGGAACAGATGTTTGAAAATAAAACAGTGGTTGGTACATCTGTTGACTTTGGTCAACAGATGGATGAAAATAGATGTTTGGAACTACTGTTGAGAAAACTGTGGGTGAAACCTCTGTTTGGTTAAAATGGTGGTTTAAAACCAGTGTTGAGTTAAAATAGTGTTTTGTGGAGGTTGAAGGGGATTCAAACGTCTGATGGGTTAAAATATTGTTTTTTTTTAGAAGGAACATGCTTGAACCACTGTTTATATAATGATTGTTGTTAAGGGTCAGTGTTTTAATTCACTAATAGTCTATCCACTGATAGTTATAGTCAGTTACTGTTTTCATTTTCAGCATTGTAAACTACTGATATTGATTCATCAGTGGTTTCCTAACAACTGTCATCCATTATTCATCAGAGGTTCTCACGTGGACAGTACTTAGCCGTCAGATCTTTTGTAACCGCTGCCACGTCAGCATTCACTTTTTCCACCTATAAAACCCTGATCAAAACCCCAAACAGGGTTTTGACTGTCGAGTCGAATTCAAAATTCCTTTCAAAAGCAGTTTTCATCAAATTCTCTCAAATCACTCATCTTCTTCCTTCTTTCTTAACTACCTTTGATTTATCATGGATCTGCCATGGAAAATCCGTCATAACTACGTGTGTACACTTGCAAAAACAAGTAAAAACACAGGTTTTCATTCCGTGATTGATGCACTTTCATCTTCAAAGTACAAAACTTTATTGACCTGCAATGAAACCATCTACGTGGATACCCAACGAGAGTTCTGGAAAAATGCAAAGCTTGAAACTAAGGACAAAAAGACCTCAGCTATTACTTCATCAATAAGGGGAATTCTAGTGCTCATCACACCTCAAACCATTTCAGAGGTTTTTGAAATCAATGATCTTACAGGTAAAAGCTTTTTCCCTAAAACAGAGTACCAAACTGATTTCACTGAGAGAGGGTATGAAGAAGAAATGAAAAAGGTTACTTTAGAAAAGGGCAGTTTTCCTCCTGCTCCGAGGTTTTTATTCCATGCCCTGCTGATGTGTGTGTCAAATAAAACAATAGCTTTTAATGAAATACCATTAAAAATTCAATACCTGGGCTATGCTATCATGGCTGAACAAAATTTTAATTACTCTCAGGAAATTTTCAATGATATGGTTAAGAATGTTAATAAAAAATCATTTTTATTGTTTCCAAGGTTTTTAAGTTTTTATCTTCAAAAGAAATTTTCAAAGGATAATGCACATGTGCTCATCCAAGGAAATCCTATTCAAATAAACAGTCTAACTTCTGAAACATTCACAAGGTTGTCAAAACCTTCAAAAACCCAAACAGAGGTACCTGAGCAGAATTTAGCAGCAACAACTGCTCCTCAGGCCCCTGTTGTTGAGCCCACTTCCCCTAGTGATCACAGAAGCACAACCCCATCTGTGAAACCCACACCAAAAATTACCAAAAGACCAAAAAGAAAACTATCCAAAAGCCCTCCAAACCCACCAAAAAGGTGACTCTGGAAGACAAGATCCCAGAGGTAACACCTGTGACAACACAAAAGTCACCTGAAACCACTGCTGCTACTTCCTCACAGCAGATGGAAGAAAGAGCTCAACCTGAGCCTAAAACTCCTCCTGCATCCTCTCAAAAGGATCAGGTTGTATCAACAGGGACACCACAATCAATGATACCTCTGTTGCATGCACTTGATATAGCTCAGATAAAAATCAGTTCTTCTCAATCACCTGTCAATGAGAATATATCACAACAAGTGACTGAGTCTGGTGTCTCTATCTCTGTTAACCCACCAACAGTTGAGGAAGCTACACTGCAGGAATTACAAGTAATTCCTGTCAGTAGTTCAAGTGGACCAGCTACTACTGGTGTTGAACCTACTGGTTTACACCTGGACAGTAGTTTCATTAGTGAGACTCCCTTGAAGGCAATTTCTTCTTTGGGAACCATAGTGTCCACTGGTGTGTTTCCATTATACGTTGGTGACCTTAAAATGGTAAGCTCTGCTGAAGAAAGAAGTCCCTAGTACCGAGAACAAGGGGCATCAGTGGATGATTTTTGGGAAACTTTTCCTTAGTCAACCACTGATACAACCACCACTGGTGGGAAATCAGATGATCCCATTAACTTGGGTGATGGTTTAAAGTACAAAGAATTGACAGAGAGGGTTGATAAACTTGACACATCTGTTGCAGAAATCAAAACTATGCTGCAACAGTTGTTACAAGCTCAAAAGGCTACACCCACTGCTGCACCATCCGCAACATCTGATCCATCCGCTGCTGAGCTATGGCATCTGTTTCAACCTCTGTTTCACAAACAAAGACAATATGCAGATCAACAGCATGAAGTTCAACTTCAAATGGTCAGAAATGTCATGGAAGCTAGGTACAAAGATACTCAAGCAGTTATCAAAGCCATTAAAGCTCATCTGCTTCAAACTACTGGCACTGCTCCTCCTTCAATCATCTATGTTGAAAATCCTGATGATGTCAAAAAGTGGGAGAAAACTAAAGGGAAGAAGGGAAAAGAAGATGGTTTATACATGCCTCCAGATCGAATGTCCAAACTTGTGGTAGAAATCCCAAGGCCAGATGGTTCCAAAAAGGTTGATGAGACTCAAAATGCATTTGCTGCATTAAAGGCAAACATGAAAGGATCTAAAAGGTTTGAGGAGGAGAAGAAAGTTTTGATGGAAAAAGAAGAGCAGGGTACTTCTTAACCTAAAAGAAGTCAGCCTACCAGAAAAGTAAGTCAACGCAAAACCACACCTTCCAAAACCACCAAAACAAACTCCTCAATTTCCCAAAAGTTCCTCTCATCAAATCTCCAAACCAACAGATGTTAAAACTCATGTTGTATCAACAGTTGTTGGTACTTCAGTTGTTTCAACAGATGTTATCTCAACAACTGCCATCACTACTACATCAACCCACACTCAATCCACTGTCATACCAAAAACAATATCACCACCACAAAAACCAGCTGCCAAAAAGCAGAAAACAACAGTTGACACATCAACTGTTGTAGTGACCATAGTGGTTGAAACACCAGTTGTTTCAAAAGCTGTTAATCAGATACCAACTACTTCAATCTCTGCCACTGAACCCATAAATACACCACCAACTTCTCCAAAGCACAAAAGGAGAAAGATAACAAACATTGTACTGGAAGATGACACTTCCCCAACTCTAACATCTACACAACCACTGTCCCTTGTCACCATTCCAAACCCTGTTCCATTATCTCCAGTTCAACTCTTCAATCAAAACACTGCCATTGACCCTGCAGGAGTACAATATCCTCTAGATCTTCCAGCAGTGAGGGAGGAAATCAAATCCTTCTACTCTGAAGATGATCCTGAAAAGAGGAAACTCCCATCTATTCAAGGTTATCCTTTGCCAAGAAATATAGAAGAATATCTCAAAATAAAGGCCCAACAAGCAGAGGATATATCTAAAAGAGATACAGAGGGAAAGTCTGACAAAGAGATTCAAAGAAATTATCAATACCTGCTCACCAAAGTTAGAACTTTAGAGCAGTTCTCAAAAGTCTTTTGTCAGAAATTATCAGAAAAAGATGATGAAAGCATGAGAAATTACTATCTTGAATACATAATAGCATACAAGAAGTACAGGGCAGAAAAGTATCAATACAAAGAATGGACCATCAGTGAACTGCAAGAGGAGACAGCCAGAATTCAAAAGATGATTCAAGACAAAGTAAAGCAAACTCCTCCGGTTTGGGCCAATTACAAGAAAAATGTACCAGAAAGGACCTTGAAACTAAAAAGAATGAAAGAAGAGCTGATAACTGCTGATTATGGGTCAAGGAACCAGGTTAAAAGGTGGAGAGAAGAAAAGGTGTTTGCTACCTACAAAAAGTTGGAAGAGTTAAGGAAGAGAGATCCCACTGCTCCTAAAAAGCCTGATTATCCGGAAGCAGTGGTTCCAGTCAAACAACAAAAATTGCCAATCAGGAGACCCACTGCTCCACATGCTAGCATCCTTTATCAAAGAAGGAAAGAAAAGCAGATGGATGAATTAACAAAAGAAGACAAGGCTCAAGAAGATTACTTCATCAAAATGTTTTTTCAGACATTTACGGAAGAAAAACAAGACTCAGCACAATCTAAACTTTAAGTTTTTATACTCTAAACTTTAAGTATTTACTGACTGACTTATTTATTTATTTTATTTATAAGTCTATAAAAATATAACTATAATCATTGTTTATATTTTTTATGCATGGTTTTCTAAGAAACCACCCGTGTTTGCACAATCTAAACTTTAAGTTTTTTAGACATCTTTTAGACATCTTTTATTAACTTTGTTAAATATCTTTTATATTTACTTATAGTTGTCTTTTAGCTATAATAAATAACACGTTTTGGTACAATATCTATACACATATCTATATGTTCTGTCAATATGTGTTATGCATGGTTTTCTAAGAAACGACCCGTGTTTGCACACGGGTCTTACCGCTAGTACTCTATAATAAAAGAAACCAATTTTGGGACACTTGTCATTATTCTAGAGCATCCTTAATTGTAAATAATTATTTAATTTAAATTATTAAATACCAATTAAATTAATATAAATCTTATCAACCCTAAATTATTGGCATAAACTTAACTTCAAATCGTAAACCTTATCCTTCACATTGAGTATAAAATATTCAATTCAATATACTAACGTCGCCTATATACTTTTTTTTCAACAAAATCTTTAATGTTTCTTTTTTTTTTAATATAAAATATTAAATTTAATTAATATTAAAAGATTTCATAAGACACATGACATAATTAATTTTAGATTTTTATTTATTGTTTGTTAGTTTAATTTAAGAAACTGTATACATAATTAGGTTCTTAGTTTTTTTTTTTCCATTTTCTTAAATAATAGGCTATAATCTTGTGTATTGTACGAACAGAATCAGTAATAAAAAATTGTTTATTTACGTATTTTTAAAACAACATATAATCATGTTTAAATTGTAAAGTAATTTAAAGATATAATCATCATCATAAATCTAATATAACACTTTCATAAAATCTATCTTTGGAAAGGTTTAAATAAAAAATATCATTATAACTTATAAATTAAAATGCTTAAGGTAAAAGTTGATTTTGTAGGAAGGTTTAGGATGCCTAATCTAACAAAAAAAATATTGGTTAGTTTAACATATATATTTAGAGGTCGAAAATTAAGGTAACTATTCTAAAATAAGAAATGTTGATAGTAACTAAATAAAATTTTATACCTTATTCTATTTTATTTTATTTCGGGTAGCTAAGACTTGAAGTTTAGTTATCGGAAGAAGTTATGTCTCAAGTGAAGTCATCTGGTGGCAATCCTCGCCTCATAACAAGTAATGTCGACAGTATCCATAGAAGGATAGAGATGTTCCAGAAGCAGTCTTAAGGAAAGTTAGGGGTTGTTTGGCAACTTCTGAATGGTTAAGTGCTGAATCAGTAAGAGGTCTGAACCATTAAGAGTCAGTATAAAGTTTAACCGTTCAAAGGCAAATATCAGACCAATTCAAATTAGTGGTCTTAACCATTCAGACTATGTATAATGCTTAACCATTCAGACATCTCTTCACAAAACAAACAGTCTGAACCATTAAGTTATGAACCAGTAAGAGGTAAGAGGTCTGAACCATTAAGAGCCCATTAAGATCTAAACAAACAACCCTTTAGCCTGTTTATGCCAAGGCAGGGGAGGTTGGCAATGAGTAAGAGAACGAATTCCCCGCCGAGTCAGTTGACGAGAAAGTTTCTTAACTATTTATTAATTTTTTTTTATAATATTTAATTTATGAATATTTCTTTTCTTTAGTATTTCCTTTTCAACGTTTTTATTATTTTTTTGCTTATTTAATAATTTAATATTTTATTGACTTAATCCCGTGTAATACACGAGGTTCTAACCTAGTTACTAATATAAGATCCCGTGAGTTTCGCGGGTAGTTTAACACAAACATATAATATCTACCGGCATTGAAGTCCGTGTAGATCATCATTTTTGTTCTAAGCCTTTCCAAAGTTAGGCTTCACATCTAAGAGTCGCCAGATAGATACATTCTGGACAAAATATTAAAGCACCAAACAAAACTTTAGAATGAAAAGGTAACATAAAGCATTGATGAACTGATGAAGCATGTCGGAACTAAATCACAACATACCACTATATTTGCGCTTGAATATATGAAAACTAATGGTGTATCGACTTAAAATTAGATTTATACGCTAAAATATATATATATAAGTTGCCTAATATGCATTAAGTTGCCATCCCAATTTAAGGAGACATTTGTAAACATCATTTAGCTGAATTTGTAATACACTTATAATAGTTTAAGAACCCGCGAATTTCGCGGGTGGACTAACATACAAATATATAACTTAAAATTGTTGAAATAATCCTTTGAGAGAAATAACTATTGAAATTAGTAAACTACAATGAAATGAAAAAAGAAAGGCAAAAATCACAAGTCACTAAAGACTTCTTTATACACCACATTTGATGTAAAAACCAGTACCAAAAATCAATTCGGTTCGGTAAATTTGGTACTAGTTCTGAACCAGTACCCGGTACCATTTACTCATCTCTAGTTGAAGCCTTCTAGTAAAAGAATGGACTCCCAAAAGTAGGCGTATGTCACTTGAAGTAGCGAGCACACGGTATTCTATAACAAAAGGCGATAGAATAGTTTGTTTTGTGCTCACTGCGTGGTTGCTTGCTTTTCAAGACCCCTACCTGTTTGTCTTACATATTGGGTTTCACTTCAAAACTTTATCCAACCAACCAATGTGGGATAAACAACAAATACTAATTTTCCCAGTTTTCAAGCCTCCAGGCCTCTACCTTTCTTCACTCACGATTCTTCCAAATCAATAACTTTGATAGCAGCCTCTTTGTTGTTCTTTTCAACCCTGTACATCAAGAAAAAAAAACTACAATTGTAACGTCAGCATAAAGAATGAAATTGTGACTAAGGACTGTTCAAATAAACAAATAAATAAATCCACATATATGAAGATCCGACCCATGAGTCAATCTGAAACACCCTAACAATTAATAACTTGAAAACGACGTAGCGGAATTATGATCCCAAAAATTTTCTTTCTTTATTAGCCATGTAACATACTTGATGTCTAATACTAGAAATATTTAATGCTTAACTAAAAGATTTACATCGTTCATTCTTATTTATCGGATCAATTTACATATAAAATTCCCGTTTATGTGATTACTCTTCCAGTATAATTCTTGCTCTTGACTCGATCTTTAATCCTCCAATACTTTATACCGATGTTAATCTGCGTAACCTACATTCACCACAAACATACACATCATTAGAATTTGATAACTACAATTCATAAACTATTATACGAAATTAAATGACCACGCCGCATTCTTTCTATTCTTGCAAGTCCCTTCGATCATTCTTCCACGTACAATCTAGCATTCCAATCCCTCAAAGCTGCACAACGGATTTCAATAACATACCTGCAAATCTCATTTCATACTCAAGATCCCGGTTTAATAACTTAACACACAAGCTTATTTAAGTTATATGAACATACACACATATCCCATTGATTCGTAAGCAACAAGTTTCGCTTCGTACTCAGGCGCTATCATACATATAATCTAAAACACGTACTTACATACATGATTAGGTACAAATAAACAAATGTATAATCTATATAAACATACATGCTACATAAGGCATCCCAAAAGGGTTAGCTAAAACATCCTAATTACAAGCTTCCAAATAAATAGATCGCATACATACGAACCTACGTACATTCCCTCTTCTATTCATAATTACCTAGCGATCCCGACTACCGGAGGGTAATTATTTTCCTAAATTCCAAAACCAACAAAAAGGTTAGTTTTGATCGTTTAAATAAAGGTTGAAACAAGTTCCATGTACATAACCAACAAAATCTAACCAAAAAGCCAGCTGGAAGGTCCCTGGCGGGGCGCGAAAGCCAACCCCTGATCTTTCGCGGGCCGTGACAGAGGTCGAGTAGCGCGACGGTGAAGCAGTTGTGCTGTCGCGTAGCGCGACAGCCCAAAAACGACAGAAACTTCCATTCTGTTGCTGGAAATTCCCAGCTATGATTCCCAAGAGTATTTTCGACTTACAATATGCATAACTTTTGATCTACGGATCCGATTGACACGATTCTTTTTCCTATGCGTTGGTAAATCGATTTTCTAACATATGAGCTTGTAATATAACATACGAATAAGGAACAATCTTAACTTAAAGCCTTCGGATCTACATACTCGTTTCGACTATTCAACTCATTCATATTTTTTTTATTACTAAGACTTGCATATCTCGGACATTCCTCAATCAAATTGCTCACAACTTATCTCTAATTGTTTGTAAGACTTGTCCTTACATTATTGGCTAAACGTCCTTATCCGGGGTCCTTATTCTTTATAAATTTCATTACCGTTACTGATAGACCCACGAGATCCAATTCAAATGAAGTAGCCATTGATGGAGGGCCCCAGCTGAACGAGTCAGACCCACGGGTGGATCCGGCTCATGTTTCATGGGTCTCCTTGGTTCAAAACACCAGCTAACTTTCATGCAAAGAAATTACGCCACTACCCCACGTTAATTCCTTTTTACTGCATATTTTATTTCTTAATTATTTTCCTTTTATTTATTTTCCAGTAATGTTTCCTTTATTCCAGTAGTAGTGGCAGGGCAGTTATTTGTTTTCCTTTTTGTATGGCAAGACCGTGATCATTTAGTTTTCATCAATTAAAGTTTACAATTTCTTTTCCTTTTGGAAGAAACCCTTAATTTCCATTGCTATTCCTATTTTGGCCGAGTAGGAAGGTGTTCTTTGGAGTCCGAAAGGTTGCAGGTGGTGTATTCTGTATCTTGTTACCCTTTTAGAAGTGCCCGACTGTTAGTGCATGCATCTGTCGACTTCGTCTTGTATTGAGTCTTGTATAGAATAGGTTAGATCAGGGCATGAGAATCAAGAATATGTGTATTAGTGCTGATTCCGCTCGAAATGACATTCTGTCATTTCAAGCTAAATCACATGTTCTGATTCCGCTCGAGATGTAAAGTTTCTGATTCCGCTCGAGATGTAAAGTTTCTGATTTCGCTCGAAAGTTAAAGTTCTGATTCCGCTCGAAATGCACATAGCATGTTCAAGCGGAACCCTAAGCCTATAAATAGAGCTCGAGCGAAATCATTTGTAACAGTTGCTGAATTCCATACCGAGGTGCTGCCGGTGTGACGTTTGCTTGTAATCATTGTTAATTCAATATACAAGGTGTTTAAAGTGAAGAACAAGCTGTTTCTACCTGTGTTTCTTGTTTTCCTCACCTGAAACGAAGTAAAACTCCTCTGAACGACTCATTCGGGTTCGTACACGATCCTTCAAGTGGTATCAGAGCTCAGGAGGAGGAGTTCTGCAGATTATAGCTGATTTTGATTGCATTTTCTATCTTCTACACCTTCTTTCATCAGTTCAACAAGTTTTCACGGTCAAAATTTGTCCAATTTTTCACAGATTGTGTAAAATTACCTATTGACAAACCCTTGAAAGTATCATAGCAAAATTCGAACTAAAAGTGATTGAAATGGACCCCCGAAGTGATTCCGCTCGAACTGACTAGTTCCTGATTCCGCTCCAAATTAGCTTCATTGGTCTGATTCCGCTCCAGAATATTGACTGATTTCGCTCCAAGTTGTATGTTCCTATTTCAAAATGTTGATTCCGCTCCAAGTTAACAAAGCTGTTGATTCCGCTCCAAGTTAACAAAGTTGTTGATTCCGCTCCAAGTTAACAAAGTTGCAAAAGTCTGATTCAGCTCCAAGTTGCAAAAGTTTGATTCTGCTCCAAGTTGCAAAAGTCTGATTCAGCTCCAAGTTGCAAAAGTCTGATTCCGCTCCAAGTTGCAAAAATCTGATTCCGCTCCAAGTTGCAAAATTCTGATTCCACTCCAAAACACACTTCTGTGATTTCGCTCCAAATTATAAAATCAGATTCCGCTTGATAGTTTTTTGGGTGATTCCGCTCGAGAGTGTTCTGTTTGGAGATTTCGCTTGAAGCTGCTTTCTTGGTATTTCGCTTGAAAGAGTTGTCTGCTATTCCGCTTGAATTGGTTCAGGGTTATTCCGCTTGAAACAACTGCTTTTGAAATACGTGCTCTTGAAAAATGGAGAACGATTTCTACAACGCGTTTGCTACTTCGTCTACTCCGGCTGTCATTGCTCAAAATATGAATTTAGAAAACGAAACGGGAACTACCCAAAAACCCCCGAAGCTAATGAGCATTGAGGAGTATTATGGGTGGAAAGATAGGTTCGAAAACTGGGTACAAGCTAACCATCTAAGATCATGGGAATGTATTCTGAAGAAGTATGTTCTACCACGGACAGATTTACAAGTTATCAAAGAACTCTCAGAATTTAGTGACAAAGAACGTGACATGTACCGAGCTGAAAAAATGATGATCAGTTTACTTCAGCAGGCTATCAAAGAAGACATCTTTGTGTTGCTACAACATGACAAGACTTCAAAGTCAATCTGGGATGCTCTGAAAGTCAAGTTTGAGGGTAGTGAGAACATGATTAAGAGCAAGAAGGCGTTGCTCAAGAAAGAGTCTGATTTATTCAGCAGTCTACCGGGTGAATATACAAAGAAGCTAATTGAACGTTATTGCCATTTAGTTCGATCCATGTCGATGTTGAGCATAACAAAAGATCGTGAAGAATGGGTTGACAAATTAGCTGACGCTTTACCACAAAAGGAATGGGGCACATACTTGATGATTTTGAAGAACACTGGGGTTTATGATGGGTTAACAATTTCTCAGTTTATCGAGAAGATTGAGGGTCAAGATTTGGAACAGCAGAAGATCGCGAGGATGAACAGTTCAAGTGGTCAACAGGATGTAAAAATGTACTACAAAGGCAGTGTTCCAGAAGTTGAAAGAAGCCCGAAAATCCAAACTGCGTTTAGTGCTGGAGATTCATCTGAAAAAGTTGATCAAAGTTCTAAAAGTAGCAGTGGTTTCTCTTCATACCCGAGTGTCAACCCAAAAGATACTACATCAAGTTTCCATTCTCAAAGCACAAAGACTGGAAATGGTTATGTGATACAATGCAATATTGCTTTGAATCTTCCTGATGGTCAAAGTTTTTCAGAAGATGTTGCTAAAGATCACATGGCATTGCTTGGTTCTATGCTACTATCTTATGAAGGTTTGGTCGCAGGGCGGATCGGGAATCCTATGCTCACAAAGGAGGATTACGATCAGATAGACGCTGAAGAAATGGAACTTATGGACATCAAATGGTGTCTAGCTAGCATTCTGAGAAGAGCTGAAAAATTCAAGCTGATTACTGGAAGAAATGACTTTCTTGATGCACACGTTTCTACTTTGGGTTTTGATAAATCTAAAGTTACTTGTTTTCGATGCAGGGAGAAAGGTCATTTCAAGAGGGAATGCAAGAACAGAGAAGCTAATGATGTAAAGAATCCGTTCGGAAAAGATGACTATTACCGGAAAGCGATTTATCAACAAGTTGGTCAGCAACAACAGCAAGAACCACAGGTGGCTCATGGTAGAAAAGTGATCGAGGATTCAAAGAGAGCATGTCTGGTGGATTTTAACTGGAACAAATACATATCACCCGAAAACAAAGTATGCTTAGTCAATCAGGATGATGAAAGACTACCTGACGGATTTAGCTGGGATATGTTTGTTGATGAAAAAGGATAATTCAAAGCTTTCATTGCTAAAATAGTGAAAGAACCAGATATGTTTACCACATGGATGAAGTCCATTGGTGAAACTGTGAAGAATGTGGAGGAAAAGTCTGTTGCATCTGAAGAAAGCTCACAAAGATCAGATGAAAGTTCACAAAGTGATGAAAGTTCAGAAAAGGAAGTTGTTTTTGATCAAACACCAGCTGATTCTGGTTCTTCGGATGATAATGCTGAAAATTCAATTGAATTTGATCAATCACCAACTGACGACAGCAGTGATGATGAAGAATAACGACATATTAATGTTGCTAAAACTCATCTATCTCCTGAAAGTTTTCATTTTTATTTTGCAGATCGCTTGGAAAAACTGAAAGAGAAACAAGCTACAAAAGAACAAATGAAACAGAAGTCTGAAAGTGATGATCAAACAAAGGAAGCTGTTCAGAATGAAGAAGTAAAAAGTGTTGCTGAGGAGATTGCTGAACCAGAAAAGATACATGAAGTTGAGAAAGTTGTTGAAATTGAGAAGATCATCGAAGTAGAAAAGATTGTGGAAGTTATCAAGCCTTGCTTGAAGTGTTTGGAACCATGCAAGGAATGTGCAGCTAAAGATGAGAAGCTAGCTGAGTTTGAGAAGATGAAAGAACAATTACTGTTCAATCTCAACTATGTAAAAGAATCATATGATGTTTTGAACAGAACAGTAACTGGTCTTCAAAAGACTAACTCTGAGAGAGAAGATGCTTTAACAATGATGAATGCAACGATGATGTCGAAGCAAAAAGCTATAAATCATTACATCGAAGAATGTGCTACACTGAAACAAGAGTTGGAGAAGGAGAAGATTGAGAATGAGAGGATCAGAAGATTATTGCAGAGTTATTCTAGTTCTGATTATCTTATTGATCGAATTTACCCGACTGTTGCAGGTTTCGAAGCATTCAAGGATGAGAAGACAAAGAAGGACACTGGTAAGAAATCGAGTGTTATCTATAACAAGTGTTCGCCTCCGATATGGGATGGTTATTCTCCCAGAAAACCAAATGAGGAGCAAGTCGAAAAAGCAGTCAATATAAAGTTAAAAACCGAATCAACTGATGAATTACCAGAAAACATTGACGTCACTTTTACCTCGTCTGACACTGATCATGAGTCTGAGTTAATCAAAAAGGTGGCCGATCAGGTGTTAGATACTGATGAGGAGTCTGAGTCAAAGTCCGGGTCTGGAGGTTCAAGTTCGTCAGTCAACAGTCCAAAATCTTCGGTTAAAAGGGCTTACAGTAAAGAGTTTTTGTTATCAAAATCTAATTTGGATGATGAAACATTTGAAGTAGCATACACTTTAAATGATTCTGACAAATTATATTCTGACAAAGAGTATCCAATAAGAAGTGTTAGATTTGAAATGATCAAAAAGGTTTTCAAAATGACAGAAATTAAGATTTCTGAAATAAAAGATTTAAATCTTACTGGAAAGCCTAAAAAATACACTTCAAGAGTACAACAAAGATTAAACAAGAAAAAGAGTTACAATTCTGGTTCTGGTTTTCAAAAGAAACCAAACCATAATGGTAGCTACAAAAAGAAAGGTTAAGTTTTATTCCACCAGAAAATTATAAAAATGAGAAAAATTCTAAAACAAAAACAGAATTTGTTTCAGGTGGAA
This sequence comes from Helianthus tuberosus, assembly GCA_030545235.1. Classification (NCBI taxonomy): domain Eukaryota; kingdom Viridiplantae; phylum Streptophyta; class Magnoliopsida; order Asterales; family Asteraceae; genus Helianthus; species Helianthus tuberosus. Next base: position 17,857,451 of record CM060407.1, read on the forward strand.
ATGCTGAGGATGAACAGAAGAAACCGTTCTGGAAACAATCAAACCAGGAGTTTCTTGCTGAGAAGAAAAGGAATGGAACTGGAGTGTTTCATCCAAAAGAGACTCGAACTTGTTTCAAATGCAATGAAGCTGGTCACATTGCATGGAACTGTCCGAAAAATGCTAAGACTAAACAGGGAGTTTCTGAAAAACTAAAAGAAATAGTTGTTGATGTTGAACCACCAACCGAAAAATTCAAAATGTTTGAAAATTCAACTTATGAGGTTGGTGAATGTTCTAAAAAGAATTTTTACAAAAGGAAAGCCAAGAACAACCAAGTGTGGGTTGTTAAAAAGTGTGATGAAAAAGTCGGCAATGATTCTGGTTCCACAAAGCCAGAAGAGCCACAAGGTGAGGTAAAAGAGGTAAATTTTGTCTCTTTAGTGAATGATGATGAATTTCCATCACTGAAGTTTGAGAAGATGAAACAGAAAGTTGGTAAGATTGAGATCTCGGATCAATTTTATTCCGAGAAAAATGAGTTTGATATTGAGAAAGTTTTCAATGGAAATGTTAAGAAAATTTTTGGAAAAATGCTTGATGGGAAAGTAAAAGGGGTTAAAGATTTTTACGCAACAAAGAAAGCAACTTTTAACCCAACTGAACAAGAGCTAATGGAGCTAAAAGCACCCAAGGTTGGTCAGACTTGGGTGGAAATTCTTTTCCCTTGAACATCTGACTTGCCGGAGAACCCAAGTTTGTAATCGTGGATCAGGAATCGGCATATTTCTTGGTAATTGATTTTGTGAATAAATTTCATAATGGTTGAATTTTTACAGGATAAGTGTGACTTGCCGGAGCTTCTAGGTTGGTAAGTGTGAAGCAGGAATCGGCATCTTTATTGGTAAAATGATTTTGTGTAGATGTGATATTCCTACAAGTGGTTGATGAAGGTTTTTCTCTTAGAAGTGGTAAATCAAGGACATTAAGTTGTACTTGTTTTTCCTACAAATGGTTAATCAAGGTCATTGGGTTGAACTTGATTAGACCATACTTACAAGTGGTAATTGAAAGACAGTGTGATGAACCAAACCCCTAACCTACAAGTGGAAAAATCAACAAAACTTATTTTCCGGAAAAATCATTTTGGTTAAAATAAACTTAAGTGTTTTGAAATCATTATGAGAAAATAGTTTGTTGAAAGGGGGAGTTCTGATTGTTTATGCCAAGTGGATGGCGATTTGAAGCAATTCGATATTGGTTGTCAATTTTATTGTATAGTTTGTTTTCAATTTTTTTTTAAAATGTGTTTGCATTTTAGGGGGAGTAGAAATTTCTGAAAATCCAAAAACATTAGAAAATTTGAAAAAGACAAAAACATGATAAAATTCAAAAATGAGTTTTGGTGTCAAAGAAGAGGAAATGATAGTACATCAGTAGACAGTCACAGTATGCTAAAGAAATGTAATGTTTAAATAGCGTTAAACAGTCTCACTGATGATATGCCGATAGGTTTTTACACATTTAGTAAGCTTTTTCGGGATATAAACTTAAAATTCAAACTTGCTTATTTCGTGGGGAACACTACTTGGATATATAGGTAACCCCTGAAATCTCGTTTGAAAGGTCCCTATTTCTGAGATACTAGGTCTTTATGCTCAGTGATATCTGGGGTATTATCCCGGGACTTCTGCTGAATGGAAATTCTAACCTAGTCCCCGGAGAATACTTTCTGCTTGCTTGAAAAATAGCGCCGCCCTCAGCAAATTGATGAAACAATAAAATTGATAGTCATTGCTGTTGTAATTCAAAAGATCCTCTAAAGGGGACACACCAAAAGTTGAGTCATGATCTCTCTGCTGAACGGTAGTTCTGACCTGAGCTCTCATGATTCTTCATAATTTATTAACCCCTTACAGATATCATCTGTGGTATATTCACCTGTAAGACTGAATATTGGGATCTGGATACGGGAGTATATTCAAGAGGTGGGACACATGAATGAGTTTAAGTTCTTAAAACATCTAACTCATATCCTGAATAAGTTGAAATTTGTGTGAGAATTTAAGTGGATCAGTATATCGGCAATCTAAGTGAATTGTTTAATTCTTAATGTGTAACTAAGCTCAACGGTACTTGTGACTTGTCAAGAACTGATATGATCCTCTTACACAAAACTCACAAAAATATTGTCTGTAAATATTTCTTTACTGCATTTCTTTACATTCAAAAATCCAAAAAGATTTTCGGTGTGTTTTAGCATAAAATTTTGAAAAACTCAAAAAGATTTTCGACAACTGATGTTGGAGAGCTGATTTTCAAAATTCCAAGTGCTAAACATGATGACATTTTTGTAAATTTTTAAAGGGGTTCATCAAGATTATTGAGTTATTTTTTAAGGAGAGTCAGTGTTAGTGAATACATTGAATTGTTAAATTTAGAAAATTTACTTTGAGGTAGAGATTGTGCAGGTTTAAGTTTGAGCTAGGTGACAATCCTGAGCAGATCGAGAGCCAGGTTACGATCTTGGAACATCTTTAGTAGAGCCAGGTTGATCAATCCTGAGAAGCTTGTGTTTAAAGAGCCAGGTTCCGATACCTGAGGATGTTGTGAATAGAGTGTAAGCCAGGTTTCGATTCAGTGGACATAGTCTGAGCCAGGCAAAGATCTTGAACCTGAGAAAGCCAGATTACGATCCTGAAGCAGATGATGCTGATGAACTGAAGGAATGCCAGCACATTGTTAGGGGGAGTCTGTTAATGCTGAGTGAAAGAATGAAGCCCAGAGACTGATCAAGACTGAAGATGCGAAGACTCGACACGTGAGACTCGTCAACATCTGAGGGGGAGTCTGTTAGTGCATGCATCTGTCGACTTCATCTTGTATTGAGTCTTGTATAGAATAGGTTAGATCAAGGCATGAGAATCAAGAATATGTGTATTAGTGCTGATTCCGCTCGAAATGACATTCTGTCATTTCAAGCTAAATCACATGTTCTGATTCCGCTCGAGATGTAAAGTTTCTGATTCCGCTCGAGATGTAAAGTTTCTGATTCCGCTCGAAAGTTAAAGTTCTGATTCCGCTCGAAATGCACATAGCATGTTCAAGCTGAACCCCTAAGCCTATAAATAGAGCTCGAGCGAAATCATTTGTAACAGTTGCTGAATTCCATACCGAGGTGCTGCCGGTGTGACGTTTGCTTGTAATCATTGTTAATTCCATATACAAGGTGTTTAAAGTGAAGAACAAGCTGTTTCTACCTTTGTTTCTTGTTTTCCGCACCTGAAACGAAGTAAAACTCCTCTGAACGACTCATTCGGGTTCGTACACGATCCTTCACCGACGAGTAAACGAGTGGTGTAATTCTATATCTCGTTCCTACCCGTTGATTACCGTTGTTGTTGAAGTTTTGAATTTTAAGTCTCTGTATATCATTTGGTATCAGAGCTTTAAGTTCAATTGTTCAATATGGATACCCGAAGCAGCGCAGAATTGAAGAAAGTTATTGAAACCTATGAAGCAGAGAAAGCGGAGATGGCTCAACAGGTGCAAATGATGCAAGAACAGATTAAGGAGCTTTCTGTGAACAAGAAGAGTGGGTTAACCGATCCGGAAGAAAGCGAAAGTGAAGGGGATGAACATTCGGTTAAGGGACCTGGAGCCGGTAGGCATGGCGCCGGGTCATTCTGCTCGAATGACATTAAGGTTGACATACCTGAGTACGATGGAAGGCTCGATCCTGATGAGTTCGTCGAGTGGATCCAAACCGTCGAACGTGTTTTTGATTACCGTCAAACCACTAAAGCGAATAAGGTGAAGCTAGTCGCCCTAAAACTAAGAAAGTATGCGTCCACGTGGTGGGCGAACATTTGTACTAAAAGAGAACGATTGGGAAAAGGGAAAGTGAAGGATTGGAACAAGATGAAACGGTTGATGAAGGAAATTTTTTTACCAACGTATTATGTCCAAGCTAGTTTCTCACAACTCCACAACCTTAAGCAATCTGGGCGAACTGTTGAGGAGTAAACCCGCGAATTCGAGTACCTAATCATGAAGTGCGATCTGCCCGAAGATGACCCGCAAACTTTGATCCGTTATTTAGGAGGTCTGGATACCCACATCGCCAACGTGGTGGAACTGTACCCTTATGCCACTGTGGAAGAATTATCAATGTTAGCCCATAAAATTGATCTCCAGTACCGAATCAAAGGAAAGACTACCAACACCCGACCCAATTCTGTTCCTAAGCCCATAACCACTAATAAACCCACTACCTTTCCCAAGCCCAATTTCCCCACCGAAAACCCTTCTAATCAACCCAAATTACCCAGGCGATGTTTCCGTTGTCATGGTCTGGGGCATATCGCTTCTGAATGCCCAAATAAAAAACTTGTAACCTTAGCCGATTTCGAATCATTCGAAGAACACTGGTCCAATCACGAGAACACAGAGAACACCCATCAATCTGATAACTTGGAAGAAGAAGTTCTCGGACCGGATGAAGGTGACATACTGGTGGTTCGACGTGCTCTTAGTAGCACTCCACAACCTGAAAAAGATCAATAGAGGGAAGCCATATTCCACACGCGGTGTACGATCTCGCAAAAGGTCTGCACGCTGATCATTGACGGTGGAAGTTGTACCAACGTGGCTTCTCAAACTCTGATCTCAAAGCTGAATCTGAAGACTGAGCCTCACCCGGAACCGTATGTCATTCAGTGGCTTAACCCAGGTAAAGGTCTTCATGTTTCACATCGAATTTTATTGTCTATTAGTATCGGACGAAACTATGAAGATGAGGTATGGTGCAATGTGATTCCAATGGATACCTGCCATGTACTACTTGGGCGACCCTGGTTGTTTGATAGACGAGTCATGCATGATGGGTATTTGAACACCTACTCTTTCACCCATAATGACAAGAAAATTACACTCACACCCATGCTTCCCTTGAACCCACCCAAGAAACAATTACCTTTAACCACTATATTAAAGGATGACCAGTACGAATTCACTAATGCTCGTGAACTGATCTTATTTAGCCTAGATGAAGATGAAGAACCACCCATCAGTGAACCCCACCCATTGCTACAACCTTTATTCCAAACCTATTCCACTGTTTTCCCCACTGAAATACCACCTGGTTTACCCCCACTCCGAACAATCCAACACAAAATAGACTTCATTCCCGGATCCGCATTACCTAATAAACCTGCCTATCGATCAAACCCACAGGAAACAATAGAAATTCGAAAACAGGTGGATGCTCTTTTAACTAAAGGACTCATTCGAGAATCCCTTAGTCCATGTGCTGTTCCGACTTTGTTAGTACCGAAGAAAAACGGGGAATGGCGAATGTGTTGTGATAGTAGAGCCATCAATAAGATTACTATAAAGTACCGTTTTCCGATCCCGCGATTGAATGACATGCTCGATGAACTGTATGGCTCCCAAGTTTTCTCAAAAGTCGATCTTCGTAGTGGGTATCATCAGGTTCGAATTTTTGAAAGAGACGAATGGAAAACCGCGTTTAAGACTAAGGATGGGTTATATGAGTGGCTCGTCATGCCTTTCGGGTTATCAAACACCCCTAGCACGTTTATGCGACTTATGAACCAAGTACTTAAGCCATTTTTGGGTCGGTTTATTGTGGTGTACTTCGATGATATTTTGGTTTATAGCAAGACTGAACAGGAACATGGTGACCATCTGTAACAGTTGTTCGAAGTTCTTTCTCGAGAAAAATTGTTTGGTAATCAAGAAAAATGTGAGTTTTTCTCACAGCAGGTCACTTTCTTAGGATACCTCGTGTCGGGCCAAGGAATTCGGGTGGATGATAAAAAGGTGCAAGCTATTCGAGACTGACCTACTCCTACGTCGATTCAACAAATTAGAAGTTTTCATGGGTTAGCCTCATTTTATCGATGATTTGATCGGAATTTCAGCACTATTGTGGCACCTATGACAGAACTGACCAAGCTGAAACACTTTGAATGGAATGATCAGGCCCAATTTGCATTCGAAGAATTAAAGCGCCAATTATCTTCAACTCCGGTCCTCGCCTTACCATGTTTTGATGATGTTTTTGAAGTAGAGTGTGATGCTTCTGGTGTGGGAATTGGTGCTGTTCTTATTCAGCAAGGTCATCCTTTAGCATATTTTAGTGAGAAGTTTAATGATGCTAAACGTCGGTATTCCACGTATGACAAGGAATTCTACGCTATCATTCGCGCACTCGATCATTGGCAACATTACTTGATTTCCAAAGAATTCATCCTGCATTCAGACCACGAAGCCTTGAAGTACATTCAAGGCCAGCGTAAGTTGCAACCACGCCACGCCAAGTGGGTTGAGTTTTTGCAAATGTTCACTTTCATTATCAAGCACAAGTCTGGGAAGTTAAACAAAGGCGCTGACGCTCTTTCTTGTAAGTATTTACTCATGCAGACTTTGCACCCCAAAATTATTGGTTTTGAGGCCGTTAAAAATGATTATTCCACCGACTCAGAGTTTGGGGAACTATTTCTACATTGCCAAATTCGAGCTGTAGGTGATTTCCATGTGGTCGATGGCTATCTTTTCAAGGGAACTCGGCTTTGTATACCCAAGAATAGTCTTCGCGAATCGTTGGTTAAGGAAGTTCATGAAGGTGGGTTGGCTGGGCATTTTGGAGTGGACAAGACTACAATGTTGCTGCAACAACACTTTTTCTGGTCAAAACTCGGACGAGATGTGGAACACATTATCCGGCGATGCGCCACTTGCCATCGGGCCAAAATTCGGTCATCACCCCATGGCCTGTACATGCCTTTACCAGTCCCTAGTGCACCTTGGGAAGATGTGAGTTTAGATTTCATCACTGGCTTACCACATACCCGACACAACAAGGATTCAATTCTGGTAGTGGTTGACAGATTCTCAAAAATGGCACACTTCCTTGCTTGTCATACTACCTATGATGCAGTTCAAGTTGCTAATTTGTATTTTCAGGAGGCCGTTCGCCTACATGGGGTACCGAAGTCACTTGTGTTAGTGCATGCGTCTGTCGACTTCGTCTTGTATCGAGTCTTGTATGTTGTTTGATAGATCAGGATGTGTTATACGAGAAAATATGAGATTTTAGGGTTTGATATAGGTGATTTCGCTTGAAGGTGTTGATTCCGCTTGAAAATGACTTGTGTAGTCTCAAGCGAAATCATATGTTGTGATTTCGCTTGAACTGGTTCCTTGGCACTCTCAAGAGAAATCTGATCCACTATAAATAGGTTTCAAGCGAATTCAGTTGGAACAGTTTTCCGGTTGTACAACGAAGTGCTGCCGAAGTGTCGTCTCGCTGTATAACGTCATCTAATCAATACTACGACAGTTTAAAGTGATTTACTAGCTGAATTGACCTCAGTTTGTCTGTTTCCGCCTTTCAAACTGAGTAAAACTCTTCTGATTGACTCATTCGGGTCTGAAATCGATCCTACAACTTGTTAGCGATCGCGACGTCAAGTTCTTAAGCCATTTCTGGGTGACTTTGTGGAAGAAGTTGGGAACAAAGCTGAAATACAGTACCTCCAGCCACCTTCAAACCGACGGCCAAACCGAGGTCACTAATCGAACCTTGGGTGTTCTATTACGGTCGCTAATCAAAGGCAGTATCAAGCAATGGGATGATCTCTTGGCACACGCTGAATTTGCTTATAATCGAGCTCCCCACAAAACTACAGGTTATAGCCCATTTGTCATCGTTTATGGTTGTAACCCTTGCTCTCCAATTGATCTTGCTGTGGTCGACATCACTACGCGTTTTAGTCCAAAAGCGACTCAGCTAGCCATTGACATTAAAGCAATACACACCAAGGTACAACAACGTATTACACAAATGAATGATCGAGTTAAGAAACGTGTCGATCAAGGACGACGCAGTCTTGTGTTCCAGCCCGGTGACCTTGTATGGGTTCATTTTCGCAAGGATCGATTCCTTTCAAAACGGCGCTCGAAACTCAATGCACGTTCAAATGGTCCTTTTAAAGTTTTGGCTAAGGTTAACGATAATGCCTACAAGATTGATCTGCCTAGAGATTCCAATGTGTCTGCTACTTTCAACATCGCTGATTTGCAGCCCTATTATGATCCTGATGACCCTATACCAAGTTTGAGGGCAAACTTTTCTCAAGATTGGGAGGATGATAGACCCACGAGATCCAATTCAAATGAAGTAGCCGTTAATGGAGGGCCCCAGCAGAACGAGTCAGACCCACGGGTGGATCCAACTCATGTTTCGTGGGTCTCCTTGGTTCAAAACACCAGCTAACTTTCATGCAAAGAAATTGCGCCACTACCCCACGTTAATTCCTTTTTACTGCATATTTTATTTCTTAATTATTTTCCTTTTATTTATTTTCCAGTAATGTTTCCTTTATTCCAGTAGTAGTGGCAGGGCAGTTATTTGTTTTCCTTTTTGTATGGCAAGACCGTGATCATTTAGTTTTCATTAGTTAAAGTTTACAATTTCTTTTCCTTTTGGAAGAAACCCTTAATTTCCATTGCTATTCCTATTTTGGCCGAGTAGGAAGGTGTTCTTTGGAGTCCGAAAGGTTGCTGGTGGTGTATTTTGTATCCTGTTACCCTTTTAGAAGTGCCCGACGAGTAGACGAGTGGTGTAATTCTGTATCTCGTTCCTACCCGTTGATTACCGTTGTTGTTGAAGTTTTGAATTTTAAGTCTCTGTATATCAGTTACCTTACTTATACATATTTATTCGATCCGTTTAATCCACCAAATTACCTTCGACATAGAATACTACCATCGTCTAACTAGATCAATACTTATCTTTATACTTTCATTCATTACATAACCTTGCAATATTTTCCCTACATTCATAAACATGAATATTCTATATGTATACTAAGAAGTGAGTCGGAAGTCACTTACCTTATGCGTTCGTGCTCGTATCCGCTTCCTTGCCTCTTCTTGACCCGTTAGCCTTCCATGCTTGAGTCCATACTAGGGTGGTTCCTTTTTCTTTCATGTCGACATGCACATAATAATGTTAGTCTTTATGCTCATTCATATTAACATACATTTTCCAAATTCTTATTTACATTGGCTTTCACTAACACGCATACGACATGAATTGTCAATCACATGGTTCAATATCTTAAGAATTCAAATTCATTATCATACATAACATGTAATTGGTCTAACACATATCCCGAGATCTCTTAATTCTTACATTTGTGTCAAAATACCTAACCATGCTATTTATACTTTGTTGACTTTCAAAAAGTCAACCTTCTAGCATACAACTTCCAACTTATGAGTATGCATTCATGTTGATAAGGTAGGCCATAAAATGACATCATATTCATTTCATACATGATGTTGTATGACACATAAACTACACGACCACCTAGTCACACAATATACACTAATCAATTTACACATACTTGTGTCTTCATAATTTTTATAATTGACAACCACCCCCTATAAGAATCAACTTAACATAATCGTAACATCATCCTTTACTAGTGAGGTCATATGCTATACATTTAGTACACATTCACTTTTAACCGAAATTAAGGGATTAGTAAACCACATAACAAACCTCACCCTTTCAAACACAATGTACAAGCTCCTAATGCATAGACTTGACTAACACATACATTCAACCCGAATTCTTGTACGAGTTCCATCTAAAGCACATTCTTCAAGTTAGTAAACTACTAATTACATAATTATCATATTTCATTCGTTTATGTCAAGCCGCTTCATACAATCTCACATCCTAACTTCACTTAGACATTTCATCAAACACTTGGCGGGTTTCGGATTAATAGAGCATATTATACAAGCATCTTATGTTCATCTTCCTACTTTTGCCTTTAAAAAATCAAATACTATTAAAATCGACCTAATACCACACCATACTCAAACTATCTAACAAGTATTCATCACATACAACATGCTACATCAATTTTTGAACAAGGATTGGACATAGGTGTTATACCCATGTCGCCACTTTTACTAACCCAAATGGTTTTCACCTTCAAACATCAATTAACATCGAAATCTTGTATAATTCACATTCCATGTGATAATTCTAACCTATATTCATGCTTAATTTCACAAAATTTCGTGGATTGATCATAAGCCACTTCATACAAAAATCTTCAAATTCAAAATTACATACCATATGTTTGTTAGGACTAGATAGTGAGAGATCTTCATCCATGCAATGATTTCCATTCGATTTTGGCTTTGATTGGGCTGAATTTGTGTTGTTGTTCTTGAGAGCTAGGGTTTACATGTCACGGCCCCCGACCCGGTTTCACCCGTTTCAGGAGCCGCGGGACAGAAATCCCGTGGTATTTATTTAATTGAGTTTAACAGCGGAAGTTTATCATCAGGATCTTTTTAAAGCTAAAATTTTCCCGATTATTTTATTTCACAATTTGGGATAAAATCCCGGTAATTTACAATACTATGATTTCACAGAGAAATCTTTATTTTTACAAAACATATTTCTTTATTTTTATAAAGAGCCACTTTCTTAAGCTTGCAGTGCTTCCCGGCACTTTTCCTAGATTACAACAGATCACCTGAAACATGTTTGAAAAAGGTTTTGTCAGCGGGAAATACTAAGTGAATCATTCTAATTAATAAAACAGACTTGTTTGTTATAATTTACAGTATTAAGGGTGATTACATTGTTTCTATATCAAACCAACTACCCACGGTATTTGTCACTCGACCGGATCTGTGACTATGGTCATATCCCCCATTGGCTGCCCCAATGGTGACTATTATCAAGTAATGTATACAAAACCCCACATACCGGCTGTAACTTGGTTATTACAAAGACTTAATCCCCATAATTATAACTTTGAAAATAAACATGCTTTTATAAACAAATTTGATAAAAAGAGAGAATGACTCACATTGCAGATTTAACACGGATAGAGTCTAATCTATGGATTAGCCTTGTTAACCTAATTTAAATAACAATGCACACAAAACTGGGTTAGTAATCAATACAGCATTTACGATAACTCACGAGATCAAACCCTCACAACGAATGACAAAGTGCGATACTTAAACATCCATCGAATTAACGACGAATGACAAAGTATAACCCTAATGTGGGCAGCACTTAAACATCCATTGGATATATTGATCGATCGGACAATGAATCGTAATAGCGATCGAGTTATTACCCTGTTTTGCGGCAGCGATTAGTGAATCGTGTGTGTGTTTTGGACTATTTCTACAATAACTCGAAGTGAAATTGGAATTTAAACGTCGCATCAACACCCAGAATCAAGTCCCACTCTCTACTATTTATAGCTGAAAAACAGTCCCCCTCGCGTGGCGCGAGGGGGTGTCGCGTGGCGCGAGGGGCCCTAGTCTACTATAGGGTTGCTGATTGTCCAAGTAGCTCAGCTGAGTTGGTCGCTCGATCAATTTCTCAATACACGTAAAACTGTTTAGATATTACCGATTAGGGTTTACCCCCCCTGAGTTTTAGGGGCCCTGATCCTGATTCCGATTGTTCTGAAAATTTTAGGGTTTGTGTAGAATCACTTGGGTTTCTCAATTAGGGTTTCCTAATGGACAATTAAAGTAATAATTAAGACTTTCTAATGAGAGTTGTTACATTCTCCCCACCTTAATAAAAATCTCGTCCTCGAGATTTACTGAAATAATTGAGGATACTTTCTCTTCATTTCTGATTCCAGCTCCTAAGTGTATTCAGCTCCTCTCTTTGAATCCCACTTTACTTTAACTAGCACTAGTCGTTTATGCTTAAGAAATTTTACTTTTCTGTCTTCTATTTGAAGAGGTTTCTCAATAAATTTTAACTTTTCGTTTACCTCTATATCTTGAAGAGGTACTACCAAAGATTCATCTGATAGACACTTCTTGAGATTGGATACATGAAATACATCATGTACTCCAGCTAATTCGTCTGGTAGTTGTAAACGATAAGCAACTGGTCCTATACGTTGGATCACTGGAAATGGTCCTACGTATCTTGGACTTAGCTTTCCTTTCTTACCGAATCTAACAACTCCTTTCCAAGGGGAAACTTTCAACATCACTCTGTCTCCAACTTGGAATTCTAATGGCTTGCATCTATTGTCTGCATAACTCTTTTGACGATCTCGAGCTGTCTTTAGTCTTTCCTTGATTTGAGTAATCTTATCGGTCGTTTCTTGTACTATTTCAGGACCTGACAATTGACTTTCTCCTATTTCTGCCCAACAAACTGGAGTTCTGCACTTTCTTCCATATAGTGCCTCGAATGGAGCAGTTTCAATGCTTAAATGATAACTATTGTTATAGGAGAATTCGATCAGAGGCAAATGATCGTCCCAATTTCCACCAAAATCTATCACACATGCTCGAAGCATATCTTCTAGAGTTTGGATCGTCCTTTCACTTTGTCCGTCTGTCTGAGGATGATATGCCGTACTTAAATTTAATCGAGTTCCCATAGCTTCTTGGAAACTTTTCCAGAAATGAGAAGTAAAACGACTATCCCTATCCGAAACAATGGAGAGTGGAACTCCATGTAAGGATACTACTTCATCTACATACAACTTTGCTAACTTTTCCATGCTAAAGGTTTCTTTCATTGGTAGAAAGTGAGCATATTTGGTTAATCGATCCACAATTACCCAAATCGCATCGTTACCTTTTCTGGTTTTGGGCAACTTAGTAACAAAATCCATTGTTATGAATTCCCATTTCCATACTGGCATTTCCAGTTGTTGTAGTAAACCTGAAGGTTTCTGATGTTCTGCCTTAACTTGTGAACAAGTAAGACACTTAGAAACATATCTAGCTATATCCTTCTTCATGCCTATCCACCAGAAATTCTTTCTTAAATCTTGGTACATCTTATTGTTTCCAGGGTGTATGGTATACCTAGATTTATGAGCTTCTTCTAAAATTTTATTTCTTAACTCTCCCTACTTAGGTACCCAAATTCTGTTTTTATGGAATTTCCAAATTCCATCAGCTCCTTGCTCTAATTCTTTTATTTGTCCCTTTATTCCTTCAGCAACATCTTCTATTGCCGTTTCTTGAAAATGCTTCAGCTGTTCCATTAAATCTAATTGTAGATTTAATCTGAGAGCACGCACCCGTCGTTGTTTCTCATGGTACTTACGACTTAAGGCATCTGCAACTACATTTGCCTTTCCTTCGTGATACTGAATATCACAGTCATAATCACTTAGGATTTCTATCCATCTTCTTTGCCTCATGTTTAACTCTTTTTGCCCAAAAATATATCTTAAACTTTTGTGGTCTGTATAGACAGTAAATTTACTTCCGTAAAGATAATGTCTCCAAATCTTAAGGGCAAAAATTACGGCTCCTAATTCTAAGTCATGAGTCGTATAATTTTCTTCGTGCTTTTTCAATTGCCTTGAAGCATACGCAATTACCTTCTTGTGTTGCATTAGCACACATCCTAATCCTAGTTTTGAAGCATCACAGTATATTTCAAAATCTTCAGTCCCTTCTGGCAAAGCTAAGATTGGAGCATTTGTTAATTTCTGCTTTAATATTCTAAAGGCTTCTTCTTGTTTAGGTCCCCATTCAAACTTAATGGCTTTACAGGTTAGCTTAGTTAATGGTACAGCTATCTTGGAAAAATCCTTAATAAACCGTCTATAATACCCAGCTAATCCTACAAAACTTCTAATTTCCATTGCGGTTTGCGGAACCTTCCAATTGGTAATTGCCTCTATCTTAGCAGGATCTACATGAATACCTTCGTGATTTACCATGTGCCCTAAAAATTGCACTTCCTTTAGCCAAAATTCACACTTCGAGAATTTGGCATAAAGCTTTTCTTTTCTTAACAAAGTTAAGAGTGCATGCAAATGCTCACAATGTTCTGTCTGATTTTTGGAATAAATAAGTATATCATCTATAAAAACAATTACAAATTTATCCAAATATGGTTTACAGATTCTATTCATCATGTCCATAAATGCAGCAGGTGCATTTGTTAACCCAAAGGGCATGACTGTAAACTCATAATGACCATACCTAGTCCTGAAAGCAGTTTTAGATATGTCTTCCTCTTGTACCTTCAATTGATGATATCCGGAGCGTAAATCGATCTTAGAGAAATATCTAGCTCCCTGGAGTTGATCAAACAGATCATCAATTCTAGGTAATGGGTATCGATTCTTAATTGTAACCTTATTCAATTCTCTATAATCAATACACATTCTCATTGAACCATCCTTCTTCTTTACAAACAACACTGGGGCTCCCCACGGGGATGAACTAGGTTGTATGAAACCTTTACTTAGTAATTCATCTAATTGCTTTTTCAGTTCTAACATTTCTGTGGGTGCTAACCGATAAGGTGCCTTGGCTATCGGTATAGTTCCTGGAATTAGATGAATCCTAAATTCTACTTCCCTATCTGGTGGTAATCCTGGTAATTCTTCTGGGAATACATCTGGGTATTCCGAAACTACAGGAATCTCCTTAAGTTCTTTACCCTTAGTGCTAATGATTACCGAAATCATATACACTATTCCTTGTTTTCGTTCATAACTAGCAACTTTCATTACTGATACGAACTTCATGGGCTTACGTGGTTTATCTCCTGTAATCGTGATTATTTCTCCAGTAGGTGCTTGAATTTCTATGGAATTCTTATCACAAAGAATTCGAGCATGGTTGGCTATTAACCAATCCATTCCTAACACAATATCGAATTCAGCTAATTTCATATGTAACAAATTTGCAGAAAATTTATGACCTGAAAGTTCTATTTCTACTTTTTGCAAAACCTGATCTATTTTAACTGAATTCCCATCTGCGGTTTCGACTGTAAAAATCTGCCTAATGTTGGTTAAAGGTAACTTAAGAGCTTGACAGAATAAAGTATTTATAAAACTTTGGTTTGCACCAGAGTCAAATAATACTTTTGCGTATACGTTGTGAACTAAGAACGTACCAGCTATCACATCTGGAATGAGTTCTGCTTCTTGAGTGGTTAGCTGGAATGCTCTGACATTCTTCTTAGTAGCTCCGTCGGTCGCTTTGGTTTTGTTGTCTGCAGGTTTGACCAATTTAGGATATTCTGTTTTGAAATGTCTGGCTTCTCCACAATTGTAACAAATTGTGGATTTCTTTCTGCAGTTTTCTTCACGATGTCCTATAGTTTTGCAAAAATTGCAGGTTATATCGCATCCTCCATAATGTTTCTTTTTACATTTCCTGCAGAATGACGGAGTTGGAGATTGCCCTATTCCTCTTCTCTTGAAGCTGTTATTATTACCCGTACGAAATCCTTGGGTAATTTTCTGAGCCAGTTCCTTTTTCCTATTTTCATCTTGTGTGCGTACCAATTCGTCAGTTAGGGTATTAGCTAATTCCACAGCATCGTCAATCGTACGAGGTCTCGTAGCTTTAACGATATTGCGGATTTCGCTAATTAGTCCCCAAATATAACGAGAAATGAGTACCGGTTCTGGCGAAGCCAACGTTGGTACCACTCTAGCATATTCAAAGAATGTCGAAGTATAACCGCGACAATCTACACCCGTCATATGATGGTTTAGGAATTTATTTGCCATTTGATCTTTTTCATACTCAGGACAAAATTTTCTTTCTACAAGACTCTTAAATTCTTCCCAGTTCATGGCATAGGCCACAATCCTTCTTTTAGCTTGTAACACAGTGTTCCACAATTCTAGTGCCCCTTCTTTAAAAAGATTTGACGCATACATAACTTGATCTTCCTCAGCACATTTGCTTATGGTGATCACTGCCTCAGTTTTCTCTAACCAACGCAGTGCTGCAATAGCCCCTTCATTACCTGCAAACTCAGTTGGTTTACAGGCAAGGAATTCTTTGTAAGTGCAACCAGGTGTTGCAGCTTTCATTTTCTTGAAAATTGGGGCTTGCAGATCATTATTGTTATTAACATGATTTCCGCCTCCGTTTATACTGTTCCTAAAGTTGTCGCCTTGGGTACGTTTACTAGGAATGATTGATTGAGGTTTAACAGGTTTCTGAACAGCAGCAATGATAGCTGGAATAGCATTAGCTATTCCTTGTGCAACGATATCCTCTATATCTTGCCTATTTAACAATTGTTCTTCCTGAATTTGCTCAGATTGATTTACTTCATTTACTGGTTCATTACCACTGTTTACCATCTGATAATTAATAAATGAATAATTAGTATAAAAAAAATAATAATCCAATGTCACAATTAATTGCACATAATCATGTAAACAATTATACCAACAAAATTGTAAATTTTCTAAATTTATATATTATGCTTCTATATACAACCGTTTTATTGTTTTATTTCACACATACTGATTTTCATTAATATTACTATTATACAAACACAGACTCACTACCCATTTCTCTCTCGTCACTTGTTTTCCTAAAAACGAAGCTCCCTTTCATCATATTTCCAGGCAATTTGTCCTCCTATCTCTCGGATTCTATTCCCAGCATCCATCAGCTCTTCACCAAAATGGCGAAGTTCAGCCATATTCTCGTTACTCATCGATGGATTTGGTAGAGGTTCTGGATCAAATTGCGGAAGAAAGGAATAAGGACTGTTGATAATGTTTTGGAATTGCCAATCATTTGTCCACCATTCATCCATTCCCAAAGGTTGGGTATGGATTATTGGTTCTGGAATTGCTGGTTCAAGATTTATAGGGATTTGAGTTTCAATAGGACGAGTAAAAACATTTGTATTGACAGGCTGAATAGTATCACAGCTTGCCAATATAAAATCTATTTCCTCCTGAAATGTCATTTCCTGGTTTTGTTTAGAGTTTTCTCCAATTTCCATCTGAGTTTGTCTAGAACCTTTTCCAACCTCCATTTCTATTTCCTTAGAATATTCTTCAAACTGTACTCCCATTTGCCTATAATCTTCCTTAACTTCAGTCTCCAATTCCTTCTGTCTAGAACTTTCTCCGGTTTCAATTTCTTTTCCTTTTTCTAAGGGATTATTTATTTTAGGAAGTCTCTTAGCTGGCTTTTTCCTATGTACACGACTCCCCCACACGTATCTCCTTCTTTTCTTTGGTTTTGGCTTTTCCAGAGGTGGAGCGTTGAATTCTATAGGTTGTTCCACATCAGGAAAGTACCCAGTAAACTCTTTAGAAACTTCTATATTTACAGGGTAAAGGTTGAGATTCTCTAGGACTCCAGATAATTCATTCATGCTGTTTAACATATAAAATAAATTAAAATTTTATAATAAACTTTACAAATAAACCTCAATATTATTGCATATTCTGTAACTATTTTAATACAAAGAAAAATTTGACAATTTAAACATATTAAGTTTTATTGTAATTTTATTTATTTACTAGATGGTATTTCTGGCTTATAAGTTGCTAATGCGGAGTCAGGGTATTCTAAAGATTAGCATTTGCTGCTACGGTGGCTAGCATATAAAGATCAGCCCATTTTTCATCTAAATTGTCTTCCCATGGTGATTTACTGGTTAATTCCTGGGTTTCCTTTTTAACTTTCTTTTCTCGGGATTTCTTTAATTTCTCCTGACTTTTCCTAATAATCAAACTTCTTTTATCAGGAGAAAGTGGTTCCTCGTATTGGGCTTTTCGGACAAATATTCCTTCTTCAGGAGTTTGGGATGAACTTCCCTTCTCATTTGATGACCTATCTAATTTAAGATAGATGTTTGAAAGCTTTTGCTTACCCATACTGTAACTAACAAATAGTCAGTTAATAAAAACACATAATCACAAAATAGTAATCAGGAAAAATTAAGTATTTCTAAATACTTAATTAGCTTAACTCAGTGGCTCTGATACCACCTTTTTCTGTCACGGCCCCCGACCCGGTTTCACCCGTTTCAGGAGCCGCGGGACAGAAATCCCGTGGTATTTATTTAATTGAGTTTAACAGCGGAAGTTTATCATCAGGATCTTTTTAAAGCTAAAATTTTCCCGATTATTTTATTTCACAATTCGGGATAAAATCCCGGTAATTTACAATACTATGATTTCACGGAGAAATCTTTATTTTTACAAAACATATTTCTTTATTTTTATAAGGAGCCACTTTCTTAAGCTTGCAGTGCTTCCCGGCACTTTTCCTGGATTACAACAGATCACCTGAAACATGTTTGAAAAAGGTTTTGTCAGCGGGAAATACTGAGTGAATCATTCTAATTAATAAAACAGACTTGTTTGTTATAATTTACAGTATTAAGGGTGATTACATTGTTTCTATATCAAACCAACTACCCACGGTATTTGTCACTCGACCGGATCTGTGACTATGGTCATATCCCCCATTGGCTGCCCCAATGGTGACGATTATCAAGTAATGTATACAAAACCCCACATACCGGCTGTAACTTGGTTATTACAAAGACTTAATCCCCGTAATTATAACTTTGAAAATAAACATGCTTTTATAAACAAATTTGATAAAAAGAGAGAATGACTCACATTGCAGATTTAACACGGATAGAGTCTAATCTATGGATTAGCCTTGTTAACCTAATTTAAATAACAATGCACACAAAACTGGGTTAGTAATCAATACAGCATTTACGATAACTCACGAGATCAAACCCTCACAACGAATGACAAAGTCCGATACTTAAACATCCATCGAATTCACGACGAATGACAAAGTATAACCCTAATGTGGGCAGCACTTAAACATCCATTGGATATATTGATCGATCGGACAATGAATCGTAATAGCGATCGAGTTATTACCCTGTTTTGTGGCAGCGATTAGTGAATCGTGTGTGTGTTTTGGACTATTTCTACAATAACTCGAAGTGAAATTGGAATTTAAACGTCGCATTAACGCCCAGAATCAAGTCCCACTCTCTACTATTTATAGTTGAAAAACAGTCCCCCTCGCGTGGCGCGAGGGGGTGTCGCGTGGCGCGAGGGCCCTAGTCTACTATAGGGTTGCTGAGTGTCCAAGTAGCTCAGCTGAGTTGGTCGCTCGATCAATTTCTCAATACACGTAAAACTATTTAGATATTACCGATTAGGGTTTACCCCCCCTGAGTTTTAGGGGCCCTGATCCTGATTCCGATTGTTCTGAAAATTTTAGGGTTTGTGTAGAATCACTTGGGTTTCTCAATTAGGGTTTCCTAATGGACAATTAAAGTAATAATTAAGACTTTTTAATGAGAGTTGTTACATTACACCCCTCTGCTCCTTCTCCTGGTCGATCCCACCACGCACACACACTAAATGTGTGTGATTTTTATTTTTTTACTTCTTTTTTAAACTTAAACTCATTCACTCAATTTAGTCCCTCATGTTTGCTTTACTTCCTTTTTTAATGATAGCAACAAATAATTAAGACTCATCGTCCTCGATGAGGTTTGCCCCACCATCTTGAATGGCAGCCTGAATTACCCTACGAATGTAACAACCCGACTTTTCGGGTCATTACTTGTTGCTATCATTTCTCTCTTAATCGCTTGTACTCCTGAGATTTTGATTAACGCAAAGGGTTTAAACTACATTTTTGACGCATTTTAAACACATGATTACTAAACGCATATTGCAACGCTTATTCAAAACGCAGTTATCGCATTTTCACGCTATTTACAACACCTACTACTTAACGCCTTTTATCGCATGTCACATCGCTTGTTTATACTAAACGCTCTCACAACGCAACGCAACGCAAACGCAAAGCAACACAAACTCGAAACGCGGATTTACTTTATGCATTTACTTCTGTGTGTTATTTGTGTGATTATTTGCTTAAATGTTATGTGGTATTCAACGCAACGCTTATACGCTCAAACGCTCACTCGCAACTCGATTAAACACAACGCAATGCTTAACACACGAAACGAAAATTGGAAAACTAACAAAACGCAACTTGGCTGATCGAATGAACAACCTATCGAATGGACTTCCGTCAGGATGACCATCTGCTCGGATGGCCATTCGACCGGGCAAGCCATCCGACCACTACCAACTTCGCGCACTGACTTAAGCCCTCTCTCTCACTCTATAAATACCGCCGTACATCTACCTTCCACTGATTTGACACTCCAATCCGACCACACGCACTCAAGTCGCTCTCGATCCCTTTTAATCGAGATTCAAGGCTATTTCGTAAGTATTTCTCTTCAAATATTGTACAACCTTCATCACTAATCACTTCTACATCGTCTTCTCCATCAAATTCACACAAAAACACTTACTTTTCCTCTGAAATCACTGATTTGGACCTCTTGAAGGTGGTTCCTACCTGTTTTGCTACGGCAAAAAGTTAAGGAACACCATTTGATCGAGATTGGTTCTAGATCTAAGAGATTTCACACTTTTTAACTTGAACCTCAACAAGATTTCAACACTTTTCAACTGTTTTCAACTTTTCTTCACGTTTCTACTCAAAACCGATGGAATCTGGACTCAACCAGACTCTCTACTTGTTCCATAGTCGAGAGCCGGCTTGAAAACGGATTTCCACCGGAGAGATGACCGATTAACGGGTTGAACATGAAATTCCATCAAGAACAGTGAGTCTGATCGAATGGGCTGAGAGCATTCGATCGAATGAGCTGGATTTGGTGTGTTTTCCATTGTTTGACACGTCGTCACGTCGTCTCCGTTAAACTCAAAACTTTTACTTAGAAAATTTACAGATTTTCAAATTACAGATCGCCCACTCGAGTGGCCATCCGATCAGATGACCATTCGATCGAATGACCATCCGACCAAGTGACATGTCCCTTTTAACTTCCAATGTTTCAAATGATTTGACTAAACTTCAAACTTTAACAATTTTACAAACAAACACGACTCATTCGAATGGCCATCCGTTCGAATGGTCATCCGCTCGGATGACCATCCGCTCGAATGGATACCCATCCGTTTGAATCACCATTCAACATTCTGTTTACGCTCTGTTCAACGACTTACGCTTTTGTTCTATGCTCAGACTAGCTCAACGCGCTCCCTTTAGTCTAATCAAGTCTGTGTTTACTCGTTTAAACACGCACTGTGAGTATACTCGAACCCATTTTCATTTAACGCACTTTTGGGTGTTACATACGTTCTCTACCAAAACACAACACACAACGCAAACACTTTATGAACGCTAACCGCTCCCGCATGTTATACGTGATCTATGAATGCTTGTTACTATGCTTATATAGTGTTACACTATATCGCCTCTAGCAACGATAGTACTATAGTTTGGACTCAGCACCTTTTGTGGACAGGGGTTGCTAGGGATCACATCACTTTACTTCACGTGTTCGTTGAACATGTGTTACGCATACTCTACAACGCAGTCTCGTGGTTAAGTTGTAATCATCGTTTGGTAGTTACATGCTTCGCCCGTCACGTGATACATGATGGTTATGCGTAAACGTTTTCTCTACTATATGCTATGCAAACTTGTGTACTCACCTTTACATTTTATATATTGACTTTATTTTAACGTATGTGACAGGTTGATAGGATGTTATGCTGTGATGAAACAAGCTAGGAAGTCTAGAAACCCGCTAAATAAAATCTGAGTTGTCGGAATAGTATTTGTTTATGAGACTCGCTATCTGTAATGACTGTTATTGCTTTATATGTTAGTAGTATGGGATATTAACGTTAAATATATTGTCATTTAATAGTTGTTATGGATTCTCTTGAACAATCTGTTTCGCTCAGTGCCACACCCCGATGATTCCGCCATCGGTTGGGGTGTGACAACGAAAGGCTTCGAAACAAAGATGTTAGATGACTCAAATCATTTGATAAATTAATGTAACTCGAACAGATTTGCAACTTCCCAAATCTTTCTTCAGAAAAAGATGTTTTAACAGTGGTTTTGTAACAATATATAAACTGGTGGGTGGTGTACGGACAATGGTGGTGGTGGTTAGGGATGAGCTTTTTCTTCCAAAATTCCCGTACTCGTACCCGTACCGTACCGTACCTGTACCCGTACCGATTTTAGGTATTTGGTATATATATCGATACTCAGTTTTATATAGACCTTTAAAAGTTTTTTATATTATGTTTTATTTCGTGTTATGGTATTTATAGTACTTGTATTGATTTTACCTATACGGTACCCGTATCATATTGCTACTTGTACCAATTCTACATATTTGGCACCCGTACTATATTGGTACTCATGTCAACTTTACCTATTTAGTACCCCGTACAAGTGCTTAAAAACTATATAAAAACAAAATGGTACCAAAGCAGGTACTGTATCGAAAATACTCGTACCCGTACAGTACCTATATATTTGGTACGGTATTTGGTACCCAGTTTTGTTCAAATTCGATATCAGTATTTTCGGTACCGGTACTGGTACGGGTACGATACCAATCCCATCCCTAGTGGCGGTGGTGGTGGGAGGTGGACGTGGATGATGGGTGGTGGTGTTGGACGGGGGTGGTAGACGGTGGTGATAGTGATGGACGTTGGTAGTGTTTAATTATCTACAAACCTTAGAAGATCTTAAAAGTGGTTGGTCCAAGTCTGCACCAACAAGAGCTCGCAAAAATGTTTTTAATGAAACATATTTGAAAAAACAAACAGTCATCAGATGGCAATGTCTGCGTGGAACAGACAGAAGAGCCTATGCAGATATTTTTTTTAGCAAAACAAACACCATCTTAAAATAAGATGTAGACAAAAACTAATGATTATTTAAGAACACACTAACATTGAAAAACCCGATTAGTGTACAGGAAAACAAAGACTCAACCGAAAATATAACTCAAGAGAAATGTTTGACTCTCTATTTTAAACTTTATGATTAAGAAAGAAATTGTATCTTTAAGATTTAAAAGTTAGCATTTAGGAGAGATACATAGTGTTTTGACGTGTATACGGTCAACACTGCGCATGGGATAACAAGAATTCGTGCGTTAATCGTAATAAATATGTTTAGAATACTTATGTATTATTGAAAAGTATGTTTATAAGTTACAGTAACTTTCGGGTCATTGAAACGACAAGAATCAGCAAGTAGATTACACGATTTCAACACGTAGCGCGTGTGCGCGACAGTTAATGCCATATCAGCAAAAGACTAATATTTTAAGCATGAAAATAATTATTTTAATATTTAAAAACTAATTTGTATCGAAATTTACGCGAGAAAACGAGAATTCTGACGCAAGAACAAGCTGGAACGGAGTTGTGTGCAGACAATGGTGGGTTGAAGAAGGATGAGCTTGGCTGATGGGCTTCAAAGTTCAAACCCACTCCACCAAAACTTAGGTATATAAACCCCTATATACCTCCACATCCTTCATTATTCACAAACATTTTCTCTCTGCCTCATTTCTCTCTAACCTCTCTCTACATTCTCTCTCTAGAACACAAGATCCGTCAACCAGAATCCAGCCACCACACGGCGGAGCCGTGGCGGCGGTGGCAGCCGACCACGGTGGCACATGCCGGCGGCGGTTTTCCGGCGAACCTTTCGGCAACCGTTTTCCGGCCAAAGGTACATTTTTTCTACTAATTTCGACGTTCCGAACACCATGGTGAGGTCCATTTTCTCTAATTTAGAGCGGTTTGTGCCGTAGAGAAACTTTGAAGAGAATCCGGCCAAATTCTGTCAAGTTTGTCTTCAAGTTTTCTCTTCATGTATGTCAAGATCTTGCTTTGAAGGATGTTGGTATTGCTTATCCAAACTATGTCAAGATCTTGCTTTTAAGAACCTCCAACTTATTTATAGTTAACTTCAACATGTACATCATACCATATTATATGGTAAATCGTACTGAAGCGGGTCGAAATGAGCCTACCCTCGCTCGTACCGAATTTTAGAGACCTAGCGAATTACGACCCCGTTTCACGTTCCCGTACCAGAGCGTACCACGAACCATGTGACTATGAATAGAATACGAAATTATAACAACAATGCATGAACATTTGAAAGCACACAACAAAATCGCACTGACATTACAAATTTCTAAAGTTGTTAATTACGAGTTTTCATCTTTTGAAAACGATCTATTGAACCGAAAGTCATGGTTGTAAAAATCCCGATTAATCACTAGGCGGTCAATGGCGGTCCAATTTTACTCACACATGAAGTAATAATAATCGCACATCATCAACAAGCAGATCGAAGTTACTTACGGTATTTTAACCAATTCAAAAGAACATACAGTGATACATATACCTTATGCTGTCGGGTTTGATCGGAGATGGTGAATCCAATAAACAAGGGTTTCTCCGGATGGGTTTGTTTATAGGATACGGGTCACCTTTTCGGGTTTTTTGAAACCCGATTTTATTTTTATAGGGCCCTTAATGGGCGAAGGTCCAATATCAACCCGAACATACTTTTTTCTAACTAAATAGGTGACTCATTCATTAAATATGTTAGAAATAGAAATGACTCATTCATGTCGCGTTCATTTTGTGTTTCAGATCGTGTCAAAACTTACTACAATTTCAAGTACATAGTGGTTTATGGAATTAATGACAAAGATATATGTTGTGTTTCTTTGGTTCCTTGAAATGAAATGATTTCCTTTTCTATTCTAGAAAAAAAAACCTTATCTATCGGTGATGGTGTAAATTTTGGAAAAATTTGACGTTTTTTTCGATTTCGTGACCTTTTTTTTAAACGTTGCTCGTATAATGATTTTCTAAATCCGCCACCAGTGTGAGTATTATCTATGCCAGACTAACACCTAAGGTAAACTTTTTGGGGTTCTGATATATTTTGTATGGTGATAATATTTTAAGCTCACTTAAATCTTGTGATGGTATAACATATCATAAATCCGGTAAACATTCTAAATTAGTATTAGTGAAGATGACCCCTATAATTTGTCCATTAGATCATCTAACTTATAATAAAATACTTCAAATAATGACACATGTCATTCTCTCCTTTAACCTCATAAATTTTACTTATATTTGTTTAATATTTATTTTAATATTAATATTAATTAATAACCAATATATATATATATCACTTATTTTTATCCTTATATTTATCTAAAATTAATAAATAACTTTAATTTTGCAATTTAGACCCTTTGTTTTTTTTTACTTTTAACCCAAAGTTTTTCATCTTTTGCAATTTAATCCCAACTCTTTTTTTATTTTTTATTTTGGTCCACCATACTTTTCATCTTTCCCAAGTTTTTCATTTCGTTTTAAATTTTGTGAGTTAACGCACCGCAACGTGCGTGTGGGGTTCAACATCCGTCGCGTCACATCTATTTTTCTACGTTTGACATGTTCGTCCAACACGCGGGTCCTGGATGGACTTAGTTATTTTTTTCTATGTTTTACGTTTCGGTTTAATTTATCAGAAACGAGCGTGCGTGCTTAAAAGATTTTACGTTTGCTTTTCGCTCGGCTTTATTTTTTCCCCGTTTTTATTTATTTTGTTTTTATGAGCTTTTCCATTGTTGGTGGCCGCTGACAATGGTATAGCATTGCTACTACTTAACACAGTTTTATGACAACCGCTGCAACGCAGAGGCTTAATACTAGTAATAACTATATAAATAATTGAATTAAGCGAATCACCCCGACTTTAAAACCAAATTTTATATATATATAGGGGACCGCTAAAATGAAAACCACCTCCAGTTGTAAGAATCGCGGGAACCACTTTCTGGCCATTAGATCTTCAAAATGGATGGATGAGATTAAAAGTAGTTAAAAGTAATATTAAATTCTTTTTATCTTATTATTTCTTTAATATTTTAATCTAAAAGGGTATTTAAGTAATTTTGTTTTTTTTGTCTTATTAGTTTTATTGTTTTTTATTACATTTTTGTCCTATTGCATTAATTATTTTTTTTCTAAATAAGATTTTTTTTATTAAACAACATTTTGAAATCATATTTTTTGATAAAAAAAATTTACGCGTGTTTTTTTACGACCCGTTTTTTACGCGCGTTTTTTTACGACCCGTTTTACGCTCCGTTTTTTCACGCCGTTTTTGCGACCGGGTTTTTAGTGCCGTTTTTTATGCCTGGTTTTACGCACCGTTTTTCGCCGCGCCGTTTTTTACGTCACGTTTTTACAAGCCGTTTTTACGCCCCATTTTTACATCCCGTTTTTACGCGCCGTTTTAGCGTCCCGTTTTTACGCGCCGTTTTTTTACGCCCCGTTTTACGTTTTACGTTAAAAAAGTTTACGTTTTACGTTAAAAAGTTTACGTTTTACGTTTTACGTGAAAAAGTTTACATTTTACATTTTACGTGAAAAAGTTTACGTTTTACGTTAAAAAGTTTAGGTTTTACGTTAAACTTTTTAGTACCATTATATTAGTTTCTATTTTTTAAACATAATTTTTTTATTAAAATCATTTTTAAATTCAGATTTTTTAACATATTTTTTTTAACTTTTTACGTTTTACGTCAAACTATTTACGTTTTACGTTAAACTTTTTACGTTTTACGTTAAAAATTTTACGTTTTACGTTAAACTTTTTACGTTTTACGTTAAACTTTTTACGTTTTACGTTTTACGTTAAACTTTTTACGTTTTGCGTTTTACGTTTTACGTTTTACGCTAAAATTTTTACATTTTATGTTAAAAAGTTTACGTTTTACGTTAAAAAGTTTACGGTTTTAACTTTAACGTTAAAAAATTTACGTTTTGTGTTAGCTGTGCGCCGGCGGCATCCACCGGAGGAGACTGTTACAACTCCTTTCCCCAACCCCATCGCCGCCCCTTCACCCACCGTCGGCGTCAAAACCCACTACCATCACACTGTTACAACACCTTTCCCCAACCCCACCGCCGCCCCTTCACCCACAGTCGACATCAACCCCTTCAACTCTCTCATCTCTCATCTACTTCTATATCTTTCTCTTTATGGGCATAACCAACGCGCAAACCACATAAACCTCTGTGTATGAGTGATTGTTCTTATTTTTCTTAGTCATTCAAAACATATATATCTCAATTTTCTAGCAACGCCTAAACACTTAGGGCGTCATAAATTAATCGCATAGGTTAAGCTTGTCAATTATAACACATTGGTATCATTAACGTGGCCAATAACAGCATCAAATTCAAGTCAAGAATAATCACAATTTCTTGCAGTCCAGTTCTATCAACCAACTTAAAGTAGGCACCACATAACAATTACCAAAACTCAAACAATCAACCGAAGAGAATCAAACTACCTCTCCACCAAGATAAGTAAGATCACCAGATAAGTAATGTGATAAGTAAAATCACATTATCAATACAACAATTCCTTTTAATATACAAAAAATAAAAATATAAATTATATCAATACAACAATTCCTTTTAATATCTAAAAATTATAAATTAAATCAGCACAACAATTTCTTTTTATATCTAAAATTATAAAATAAAATAAAGAGAACCGGGTGGGGGTGTTACCGGAAGCTGGTAGTAAACAATAACACCACCGCCGCCGTCACGGCAGCGCTGCCGTCGCCGGCTCCGCCGCTTCCCTCTCTCTTCTTCTCTGCTCAAACTCTCTCGATTCATCATCACCTTCATCTAACCTCATCCATCATCGAAAAAAACGAGAAAAAGGGGGTTGTGCCGTCGTTCCGACTCACCGCTGCCGCCGCCGTGAGCGGCGACGCGTCTTCATCCGCCGCCTGCGGTGCTTGTCCGCCTGAGAAGGTGTCGGGAGGGAGACATAGGGAGTTGGGGGTGTCGGCTATGTTGAGAGAGAGATGGTCAAGATTTTGATTTCATGTGTGTGTGTGTGTGTGTGTGTGTTTGAAGTATAGATCGAGAGAGAAGAGAGGCCTGTTGTTGTTATGTGGGTGAATTAGGAAGGAT
This sequence comes from Helianthus tuberosus, assembly GCA_030545235.1. Classification (NCBI taxonomy): domain Eukaryota; kingdom Viridiplantae; phylum Streptophyta; class Magnoliopsida; order Asterales; family Asteraceae; genus Helianthus; species Helianthus tuberosus. Next base: position 17,885,212 of record CM060407.1, read on the forward strand.
GATGAAATTTATGTGTGTATAGGTTTAGTTTTTAGTTGCAGAGAGATGGTTTATGAGACTTAGGGTTTCTCAACAAGGAGATGAAGAGAGAGACCAAGGGATTTGTATGGTGTCGGCTGAACAAGAAAGAGATATGAGAGAGGAAGATGACAATGAATTTGAGATATGAGAGAAGAGGGATGTTAATAAGAGATGAGAGAGGAGAGAGGATGGAGGAGAGAGGTATGTTAAAAGTCAGAGTCTTTAAATGAAGAAAGAGGGGAGATTTGACATTTGGGGTAAATGACCAATATACCCCTTTTTTTGATTGGTTGAGAGTGGTTCTCGCGGTTCTTACAACTGGGGATGGTTCCTATTTTAGCGGCTCCCTATATATATATATATATATATATATATAGTAGGAGTTGGGTAGAAAACCTTATTTTCCTAGAAAGTCTAGGAAGCAATCAGAACATGACATGTGGCATTGAAGGATTTTAACTAAAAGGGCAATTATGTAATTTGACATTTTATTTTAATTTTGGAATTTATATCTCATTAACTAACTATGCACGATTTTATGGTAACTGATTCTCCGTGATTTGCGAATTACTACCAGACGTAAATATCAATCAAATTCCCATTCGTTCCTTTCACAATCTTGATCAACTTTATTCGTAAATCATTTTTTACGTGAGAGATAGTTATGGCTTCAAACACAATTCTTGATTGCGGATATGGCAAATACACTTCTTTTTCTGTTTACTATTATCTGGTCTGTATCGATTTTTAATTATGTCTAGAAACCACCAGAATGTTCTTGACATTGTGTTTTAACAGCAAGCAGATTCATACAGTTGTGTTTTAGCATTCAAATTCATACAGTTGTATTTTAACAGCAAGCAGATTCATACAGTTGTGTTTTAGCATTCAGATTCATACTGTTGTGTTTTAGCAGCAAGCAGAATCATACAGTTGTGTTTTAGCATTCAGATTCATACAGTTATGTTTTAACAGCAAGCAGATTCATACAGTTGTTTTTAGCATTCAGATTCATACAGTTGTGTTTTAACAGCAAGCAGATTCATACAGTTGTGTTTTAACAGCAAGCAGATTCATACAGTTGTGTTTTAGCATTCAGATTCATACAGTTGTGTTTTAACAACAAGCAGATTCATACAGTTGTGTTTTAGCATTCAGATTCATACAGTTGTGTTTTAACAGCAAGCAGATTCATACGCTGTATTTTACCATCCATGCTGGTAATGTTGGAGGATTTCTTGACGCTGTGTTTTAACAGCAAGCAGATTAATACGATGTGTTTTCTTGATGTGTTTCTTCATGAAGGATAGAAGGAAGAGAGAGAGAAAGGGAGAGAGAGAGAAAGAAAAATCGTAAGAAATGTGCGGTGGTTATGGAATGACAATTATTTCCATATTTAAAACAAACTAAATGACATATCTACCCCTTATTAATTAAATAATCCTATTTTTAAGAAACACATATTACCAAAATGCCACCAAGATGAACTCAACCATTAAACACACCCATTGGATGACCCAAATCGCGTCCTAGACTTTCTAGGAAAAACACACTTTCCGTAGGATCCCCACTCTATATATCTATACTATATTATAATGCATGAGGCAAGGGCATTTTAAGATACCCAAAAAATAAGAACTTTTCCCCCGCTTTATTTATAGAAATGCCCCTAAAATGAGGGTAGTTTGGTCTTTTAAACACTATTTATATTTTAGCCCCTAAACTTATTACACTTAAATCCATAAGTTTTAACAAAATTATAGATAATTAGTTACATTTTTATCCTTTTTAAACAAACTTATAATTATTTTACGTATTCTTGCAATATCTTATAAACTACAATATTTCAAAAAAAAATCCAAAGGCACCATGATGACCTACTCATTTTGGTCGACGTTTTGATAGTTGTCTTGTTCAGCATCGACGTACGAATTAAAATGTACAAGTAAATAATGCCTTAGTGTCCAAGTGATTAAAATCTCAATGTACTTTAAGATTAAAAACATCACAAATAAAACATAGATTAAAAACTAAAATCATTATCGCTTTTAAAATTAAAAATTATTGTTGAAGAATTGGTTAAAAATTACCTTTACACTTTAATTAAATTAAATATATCAACAAACTAACATACTTTAAAGGAGTAACAAAATCTTATAGTTAACTGAGCGGGAAAGCTTTTTAAAATTTAAACCTCTTAATTGTAGTGATAAGGCTTTTTGAAATTTAAACCTCTTAGAGCATTCACATCCAAATAACTAAATTATGTGCGTGGTGTTTTTAAAATATAAATAGTATAAAAAGTGGTTGTGAGTGGAGGAGAGAGAAAATGTTACTGTTCATCTGTATATTTGGAGGGACACTGTTCACCCCCTATAATTTTTTAATATATTTTGAAAGTGGTTCAATTTTAAATTTTAAAGAGGTTCTTTTGAGTGGCGTGTTTCAATTCTAAATTTTAAATGGCTTTGAAAGAGGGAGAAAACAATGAGAGAGAGAGTCAGATCTTCAAAACAAACTCTCCACGTTCTTACTCCCATTTGCACCGCTTTATTTTCTTCGCTTTCATGGCTCCTCAGAACCCACATTTTTCAGTCCACAAATTCATCTCTTTCTCTTGAATTCCTCAGGTTCCATCATATCTTCCTTCGATTTTCATTTGATTTACAGTGGATTACTGTTAATATTAAAGCGTATGATGGTGTGGTGGTGTTATTAATGTCGGATGTGCGTTTAGGGCATGTGTTTTAGGGTTTGGATTTGTTGCAAAGTCGACTCAGGTGCTTTAGGGTCTGGTTTCCGGCGACTTAAAAAACACGACATATGCTTCGTATTTTTCAGATCTGGAACGAATTTTGGTGGTTCCGGCATGGTTGTCGGCAGTGGCAATGGAACTGTAATAGTAATAAGGTGTCCACTTTACTTTATCTTTGTTATTGTTTTATGTCGGTTGTTGAAGTTGATTTCTCCTGATTTCATTGTGTAGGTGAAGAAGGGAATGTGGGCCTTTATTAGCCTTTCTGCTGCTGTTCTATGGTAATTTTCAAAGGTATTCATATTCTGCTATTTTTATGTGTGCTATTTTGATGTCTATATATGCATTTGGTGTTCTTATCTATTAAGGAGAATATTAGTGTTAATAATAATATTGTAAATTAGTGTTTCCTTTTAGATTGCAACTATATTTTTAGATAGGATTGAGTAGTTGTTGACTTCCGTAACACTAGCCTTGACAACCTCCAGTAGGTTGTAAAGTTGTTGTAATTGGCCTATATAAGCCATTGTAATATCACTGTAAATTGAAGCTTTTATTTAGATAGGATTGCGTAGTTCTACCGAGTCACTATCTTTGGTTGATGGCTCGTCAAAAATTGATCCTACACCGTATCGCCAACTTGTAGGATCTCTTCAGTATCTTGCATTTACTAGACCCGACGTTTCCTTTGCCGTCAATAAGTTATCGCAATACATGCATGCACCCACTGAACTTCATTGGCGTTGAAACGTGTTCTTCGGTACCTAAAAGGTACAATTCATCATGGGTTGTTTCTTAATCGCAACTCTCCCCTTGATCTTCAAGCCTTTACTGATTCAGATTGGGGTGGTATAGCTGATGCGGGGCGGTCGACTACTGCCTACATTATCTATCTCGGTTTAAATATCCTTTCATGGCGCTCATCGCGTCAAAAATCTGTCTCTCGTTCTTCTACCGAAGCTGAATATAAGGCATTAGCAAATGGTGCGGCTGAACTTTCATGGGTCCAAAACTTACTGTTAGAACTTGGTTTATCGATGACAAAATCTCCTACACTATTTTGTGACAACGCGGGTGCTACTTATTTGTGTGCAAATCCGGTCTACCATTCGCGTATGAAACATGTAGCGCTGGACTATCACTTTGTTCGCGAAAAAATTGCAAATGGTTCACTACGGGTCCAACACATTCACTCCGAAGACCAACTCGCCGATGTCCTTACAAAACCTCTAGGTCGCGGACCGTTTCATCGTCTAAGATCCAAGATTGGAGTATCCGATGGATCCTCCATCTTGCGGGGGCATATTAAGGAGAATATTAGTGTTAATAATAATATTGTAAATTAGTGTTTCCTTTTAGATTGCAACTATATTTTTAGATAGGATTGAGTAGTTGTTGACTTCCGTAACACTAGCCTTTACAACCTCCAGTAGGTTGTAAAGTTGTTGTAATTGGCCTATATAAGCCATTGTAATATCACTGTAAATTGAAGCTTTTATTTATTCAATCAATCTTTGATACTTATCTGCGCTTCAAACATGACAAACAACTTAGTGTATAAATTTAATTGATTATGAACCATATCTCCAGAGTAATTGAACAGCCTGGATAAAAAAGATCACTGCTGGTTAAGAATTTGGGAATATTTTGTGGATGGTTGTACAAGCACAAGGTACAACAGATGGAGCATAGTGAACAATAGTATAGCCCTTTTGACCCGACCTGCTTAACCAGTTATAGTGGGCCCAAATAGTATAGCCCTTTTGACCCATAACCCAACCCGACTGACCTGCCAACCTTGCCACCTATAGATTTTATTACACATTTACATTTGAAATTAAGCGTGCTTTCTAGGCAATTCAGATGTTATTACTTGAATACCACAAAAAATGAGTTCTCATTTTTATATGAAGACTAACACAAGAAAATGAATAAGTATTTTTGGTAGTTAAGATGAAGTTAGATAATAAATTTTAAAAATACCTACACCATGTCCTTCACGGATGCTGATACATGCCCCGTATTGGGTGACCAAAAACCAACCTGGAGATAAGTACTCTGCATGATTCAATAAACAAATTTGCTTACATTACTTTCAAATGCAAATAACGCTTTAAAACGCTTAAATCTGGACACTTTTGCTGGTGAACAAAAAGTGCTGCAACAAACCACAATTGTCGGTTGTTCGTGTTGAGTTTGACAATATTATTTAATTACGGGTTTTCTACGTAAAAAATTTGGCAACCGGGGTACAAGTTTTTTTTTCCACCAAATACAAAAAAATTATAAGACGTACATTCGAAGGAGCTTGCAATAGATGTAAATGGGTTAAAATTGTGTATTCTTAGCTCTTTTAACTGTTGTGTCTGTAAGCAACGAATAGAATGAAAGCGACATGTTTTCAAAAATCTAAACATAAGAGCTATATGACCTTAAGATGAACAATATTCAAGTGGGAAAAAGTAACCATATATTACAAAAATACACAATTTGCAAAAGTAATGACAATGTCATATTTTATTCTATTTATATTATTAATTTAATAATATAGAAATATTTTTCACTTATAGTCAACATATGATAACAATTTAAATGATGCTATCATATATAATGTAAAAATTATATTTACTTTTAGTGTTCATTAAATGATAAAGACCTTACACATACACTTTATTTCGACAACATACTAAGAGCAAATTAAGAACAAAAAATACGCAGCTCCTAATTTGCATAAAAACATAGTTTCTAATTTGAACAAAATAACTTGGTTCGTTGTAATGCATGTAGTTGAAATTCCAAGAGTTGTTTTAATATCAAAGCTACACTCAATCACATATAATATTCATAGTTTGATTTTTGTTAACTTCAATAACAATAGATCTATAATATATAACAGCTTGCACCAATGTTATATGCAACATAAATTCAATTCAACTCATGATAAAGTGGTATACTAACTTCTGAAACTGACTTCAATTTTTTTTTTTTTTTTTTTTTTTTGCTAAAACCACATAAATGGTAGAAAAAAACACATTTTTTAAGTATTTAGATCCCAAAATGGGACGATATTATCAAAGATTGATTGAATAAATAAAAGCTTCAATTTACAGTGATATTACAATGGCTTATATAGGCCAATTACAACAACTTTACAACCTACTGGAGGTTGTCAAGGCTAGTGTTACGGAAGTCAACAACTACTCAATCCTATCTAAAAGTTGCAATCTAAAAGGAAACACTAATTTACAATATTATTATTAACACTAAGGGTGAGAGGGGCACTCCTCTCTTAGGGGAGTCCCCTCTCTTACGCACGGCCAATCAGCACGCGCCACGTCAACTCCCCTCTTAACTCCCCTCACACCCTCAATTTGATGGCGGCACTCCTCTCTTGGGGGACTTGCTTTTTTCTTTTCTTTTTTTGTTTTTTTATTTGTTGTAATTATGCATGTTTATAAATTAAACAAATATTAATAAAATTTAATAAAATACATTTCATTAAATTAAAAATAAAAATTACATTCAAACTAGAAAAATAAAAAAACAAACTACTCGTCGTCGGAACTCACTTCAAGGTGAGGTAGATCTAAACGTCCGAGATGCTCAACGAGATCGTGTTTTAGTCTCCAATGCGTTTCTTCGTCAATGAGCTTGCTATAAGTTGTATCATCGAAGACGGGTTCGACTGGAGGATCTTGAATGTGTACCGGTGCTATCGCCCTTCCGTCGTCTTTTATAATCATGTTATGTAAAATAATGCACGTATACACGATGGACCTTATCTTTTTCACCGTTTTGGAACGCATTGGACGATTTAGTATTCCCCACTTCGCCTTTAACACACCAAACGCCCGTTCCACATCTTTTCTTGCGGCCTCGTGTTGCCTCTTGAACTTTTTTTCATTCGGGATGTGAGGATATGGAAAAGACTTCACAAACACGGACCAGCTAGGGTAGATCCCATCAGTAAGATAATACCCGCGTTTGTATAAGTGGTCGTTCACTTGAAATGGACAATTTGGCGCCGTTCCGTTTCGCTGAGTAAGAAATAACGGAGATTGTTGGAGCACGTTGATGTCGTTTTGTGAACCCGCCGGGCCACAAAAAGCATGCCAAACCCACAAATCTTGAGACGCCACCGCCTCTAACATAACTGTCGGGTATTGATGATCGCCTCTCATATATTGTCCACGCAATTCTGTGGGGCACATTCTCCAGACGAAGTGTGTACAATCCAGACTACCCAACATACCAGGTAGGTGATGTCTCTCCTCATGAGCCTGATACAATAGCGCAACGTCGTGGCTCGTTGGTCTACGTAAGAATTCACCGGCATACATTGTACAGACCGTCTCGCAGAAATATTCAAGGCACTCACGAGATGTCCTTTCAGCCATATTTAAATACTCGTCGTTTTCGTCTGGTGGGTTACCGGTTGCAAGTTGTTTAATCGCAGAAGTAACCTTTTTGCAACGGCGTGAAACTTTTCTTCATTCTCCCGTCCAAGCCCTCTTGAAACCACTCGTTATTCGCTTCCACGTCACTAACAATTTTTAGGAACAAAGACTTGGACATACGAAACCTCTGACGAAAAATATCGGCATTAAATTTTGGATTTTCGACAAAATAATCGGCCATGAGTTTTTCGTGGCCTCCCACACGATCTCGACGGACAATTTTTTTACTAGACGATGTCGTGTCTAGTAGCTCCGCTTGTTGGATGAGATTTTGGAAGAAAATTAAACTACCATCGCTTGACGATGAATCTTCATCGTCGGGAAAGTCGGGCAGGGGAGAAAAAAACGGGAACTTGGAATCCATTTTTTTTAAAGATTGGTTAAAAAAATTAGATGGGTTGAATGGGTGAGAGTTGTTTTGGGTTTGAAAAATAAAAAGATTAAGAGGTAGTATTTATAGGGGTTAGGAAAAAAAAATTTATGTATAACGGCTATATAGCCGTTTAAAGTTTGAATCCCTCATCGGTAAATACACGCCGATTCCATTCACCGAATTGCATCACCGCGGTGATGGCGGCGGGGTTCCCGCTCGGGGAATAGGGTCACCGCATGCCTCCCCGAGAAGTGCCCCGTATACCCTAATATTCTCCTTAATAATAAGAAGTTATTTGTATTATTACGTTGAATGATAATATTTGCTACACTTTGATCTTCGATGGCAACTTTCTTAGCAACTTCAAGTTTGTTATTTGGTTACCAGATCGTTTCTTCTCTCCGCATGATTCCTCCCGCCTTCTTCAACATGTGTTCATGTCGTGTGCTGGAAGCTGTGGAGGTTGATGTTAATACAGGAAGCCGGGCCTGTATTAACTTTTGACAACCTCACCAAATCTGTAGGTTTTCTTTAAAATTACATTTATCTAATATATTATGATGAAAAACTTATATACTCGGTTTCACTTCCTATTCTTATATTATAGTAGTTTCAATGCTTTGTAATAGGCATCGTGTAATGAAGTGGAAAAAAAAACGGTTACAATTAATCTCTAAGTCGCTGCTGATCCAATCAAGGTGCGTGTTCTCAAAAAATTAACATTTGATCGATTGTAGTTATTACATTATATTAAAGTACGTAATTTAGGTTGCTGACTATAAAGTACAGGGGATAGGGTATAATGATTAAGTTGAAAAGATCACAAAGAAGGTTTTCATAATTTTATATTTTGTTAAAATATTTAAATTTGTAATATCTTCATGCTAAAATTCTATAATTTTTTATTTTGACAGGCTGAGAGTGTTAACATTAGCAGAGATGTATCGGGTGAGGGTGTGCATCAAGCCTTATTAAAATGCTAGAAGGGACGGGTGTACTTGTTTTTTTTTCAGTTAGTTTATTTCAAAAAGTGTTTATTTCATAAAGATGTATTATAGTACATTAAATTCATTTACTCTTAACTTGGGTGAAGACTAGAGTTTTTTACGACCTTTTATAGCATAAAAAATGCTTACATTGTTTTTGTTATTAAGGTAACTTTTATAGCACATGACCACCGATAATTATACTGGTTTTATGAAATGATTTAGAAGTATTAAGGTAACTTTTTTCTTATTTCAGACGTCAGCATTCTTCTATTGGGTTTGGGCACCCGTTTGTGCAAACATGAGAACCGGGGGGTGTTAAAACTGCTGTTGTAACTTCAACCCTAATGGTGAGTGTAAGCCTTGTTCATTATGATACACAAATTAAATGTTTAAATTAACTTTCTATATGTAAATGGTGTTAGTTAAGTTTTTTTATGTGTTCAACAAGTTTAAAGTAGTTATCTTATTGGAGAAATGGATGGTGGATTTCATGGGATTGGCGCTGGAAGAATCTATGAGTTTTTTCAACGGTGGTTTATTTCTGGAATCATCAGGCTGTGTTCCTTCGTTATTCGTTTCGCTACTAAACACGCTAGGTCGGTTTCTTGTTCGTTGAGGCGGCTTGGTGGTCATGTGCTTTCCTTGCCTGAGGTATTGCACTTGTATCGAGAAAAAATGCCTCAAATGCCTCTTATGTAAATGAGCCTTGAGAGATCATTTAACCAGCTGAAGGGAAGTATCACCCAAATCAGCCCATTAGTTAACAAAAGGGGCAAAATTGTCACCTTTAGGTACTTATTGCTAATATATTTATTTATGTGTTATGGTTATCACATTCAAGAGAAAGTGGAGTTGTGGAAGGCTTCTGTATTGTTTCTTTTGAAGTCACTTAAAGAAAAATCATGTTAAGGTAATGTTGGTCGTATAAAACCTCAATTTACGCTTGATATCTTGGATCATGTCATTTGATGGTATTAAAGAGGTAAAAATGCATTACTGACATGTTTGCATCAATGTGGACATTCTTTTAGCCATTTGATCTCAAATGTCAAACCTATTTTGATTGCGTCCAAGATTTATTCTGCGAAAACACCAAATTGGATAAAAGATGAACTGAAGGCCAAAATGATTATAACTGGGCTCACAAACTGATGGTTGGGTCTTAGAGTGTGGTATGTGGGCCCATAAGGAGATTAGTGCTAACTAGATATAGGGAAGAGTGCAAACAAAAAATAATCGACAAGGTCAAGCATGCTTTGCCTTGCCTTGCCCAAGTCATTCTGTCACCATTGTTGTGGCATTTAAGAACCCCAAAAGGCGAATGGAAACCGCAGTTGTTTACCAACATTTGTGGACTTTCTAACGTATTTGTATATTAACCTTCGTAATTAGTATAGCCGTTTTTGCAGTTTAATATGCTTGCATAATGAAATTCTTTAGAAAGATTTGATGTTTAAATTTAATTTCCTATACACGAACATGATTTGTTTTACATGCGTATATAGCAATCACAAAGAACATGACATTGATGGCTTGCTAGCTAATCTCTTTGTGCGTATATTAGAGAGGTGAGAACAATGACTGTGGCTTTGAAAATAGTCTAAACTAACTTGGGTTAGTTTCGTATCGATTTTGTGAACACAATTTGGTAAGGAAGTTTATGTGTCATGTGGGCTCGGGTAGGGTTGGTATATTTTACTTTAGTAGAAGATTCACTTCAAAACTTTACAAGACCAATTACAAAAGAATGTCTAATAAACTTCATCGATTTTAAGGGCAATTTAACGTATAAAATAATATAACAAGAAATTTTTATAGTTAACTACAAACTAACAGAAACCTTTTTATACATGTGATCATTTAACTCAGATAATTTTAATGCTAAATTGATATTTTGTTGAGATGTTGAAGGCTAAATGTAGATCACACCAATGCTACAAATTTAAAAATGTTAACTATGATAAAATAATAAACGTAATAAATTTTCATAAAATATTATACCAATAAGAAAACTGATAGAAGTACTAGATAATATATCACAAGACAATTGATAAAGTAACGGAAACAAGTATCGGGTTGCAAATTGTTGTTGCTGCAATCGTTTAACCAAACCGAACCTTTCATATTTTCATATACTTCTAACTTTTATACATCGAGTTCATGTATTTCATATTTTATACTACCACTTCATTTATATATTATTCTGGTTCATGTTTTTATACATCCAAATCATGTATTTATATCTCATTTCATATATTTTGAAGCAAACATAGTGTTGTTTTGGCTATTAACCGAAATTAAAAAAAACTGAACAAAAAACCATCATTCTAACCGAATAAACCGAACTGATTAACCAAAAAAACCTTGATCAATAAACTAGACTAACCGATAGCTTCGATTGAGGATAATAGCCGAACCGGTCGAATCATGCACACCACGATGAAATAGACTTATCGATGACCTCGATTATGACGTATATCTACCACAATGATGCTACAATAAATATTATACGAACAAAAAACTATCAGAAACGAGCACCACAATCCAAATTGTCACTTCCGCCGCATCGCGCGGGCACCCTACTAGTATATATATATATTTTTTTTTATTTTCTCTACAAATAACATGATACATATTGGAAAATGTTTATGACCGGAAGAAATATCCCAAAATTATAAAATCTAACTACTATAATAAAATAAACCAACTTTTGGACACGTGTCATTCATCGAAGGTATCCTCAAATTTATATTTATCTAAATAAATAAATAATAAATTAATATTAAATCTTATCATACTTTAATAAAATATTATCCTCAAATCTAAATTGTTAATTTAATATATTTTTAAAACAAATACCTCTCTTATCTACTTATCTTATATTAAATATATAAATAATAAATTAATATTAAATGTTATCCTAATTTATTAAAAACATAACTTTTTTTATTATTTGGTATACAAAATTATGTTTATTCAACTCGAGTAAAACGCGAGCTTTTTAAGGATATAATTTTTTTTTGTTATTTGGTAGATTTTTCAACCTGACTATACACGGGTTTTTTTTAAAGATACGACGTTTTTAGTATTTAATATACAAAATTACATTTATTTATGATATAATTTTTTTATTATTTGGTAGATTTTTCAACCCGACTATACACGGGTTTTTTAAAGATACGACGTTTTTAGTATTTAATATACAAAAATACATTTATTTAATCTGTGTAATACACATGGTTTTTAAAGATATAACTTTTTTTATATCTATTCAACACGTGTAATATACGGGGTTTTTAAGGATGTAATTTTTTATTATTTGGTAGATTTATTCAACCCGATTATTGACGTTTTTAGTATTTAGTATACAAAATTACATTTATTTAATCTGTGTAATATACATGGTTTTTAAAGATATAACTTTTTTATTATTTGATATATAAAATTACATTTATTTAACCCGTACAATATACAAGATTCATAAAGATATAAATTTTTATTATTTAATATATAAAATTACATTTATTCAACCCGTGTAATACACAGGGTTCTAACCTAGTATCTTTCTAATAGAAAAGTCAAAAACCAAAATTAAATAAGATTAATATGAACCGTTGTCGTTTTGTAACTTCAAAAGGCCTTGTCGCGTAATAACCCCTTATGACACTAACGTAAGCCATAAACTTAATTCCTGCTAACTTACGCAAACCAAAACCAAAGTAACTGTTTTCTGTTTCGAATTTAATTATAATCATTTTTGTATGTCACGTATATAGTCACACAATTAGTATGTGTATGAATCCCATTGTGGTAGTTATATCAGGACTTCAAACAGAGGTACAAGGGTTTTTTTTTTTTTTTTTTTTTAGCACATTCTTTCCATTTTCTTTCACATGATCACAATGCAATGTTTGTTTGTTTGTTCATGAGAGAGTTATGTAGCAATGTCGCCTAAAATCAAGGATTTCGACTAGCCAGCCTTATTGTTTGAGTATCATTCGGTCACACAATTAGTATGTAGCCATGAATTCCTTGGCGTTAGTTATAATTCACGACTTTAAATAGAGTCATACGCCTTTGATTCTAACGCAACCTTTCCTTTTTCCTTCACATAATCACAATGCAATGTTTTTATGTGTTTTTTTAAACTTGTGACTGTTCTTTGTTTGTGGGTTATATTGTTTAGAATTTGTAGCTAATTGAGCAATGATCATTTTGAAGGATAAGAGAATGGGATCGATAGTACCTTGGTTTCTGCTTATCGTCTTTATTTTGTTCAACTTTCTGGACAATATACATGCTGGTGTCACAAGTAGTTTCATCCGTTCCAAGTGGCCATCGGATGACATGCCTCTTGACAATGACGCTTTCGCAGTTCCGAATGGTTATAATGCTCCAGAGCAGGTAAACTTCTGAGGTTGTATAACTTCTTTTTGTCTTACATTAGCGATGGCAATCGAACCCGAACCCGATGGGTAAACCCGATACATTTCGGATGGATTTAGGGTCAGTTAATCGGGTTTGGGACAGGGTTTTTTTTTCGCGGGTTTAGAATTTGGTGATATACCCGTTTACCTGGCCCGTTTGCCCGATATAATTTCTTTTATATTTTTAAATATGTATATATATGATACATCCATTTTTTTATACATATAGGTATTTTCTTCCGTATACACTGTAGTTATGTGATATTTTTTATAGTGAAAATACTAAAAGTAACTGATTAGTAGTTACACGATAGATACCCTATAGGTTTTGGGTCGAGTAATACCCAACGGGTAATTTTTTAAATTCATAGGTTTACCCGAAACCCTCAGGTATTTACCCGCTAGAAACCCGACGGGTTTTGTTTAATTAGCTCATTTTGTCTGTAGGTACACATTACGCAAGGAGATTATAATGGAAAAGCTATAATTATAACATGGGTGACACCTGATGAACCAGGGTCAAACCAAGTAAAATACGGAAAAGAAGAGAAAAACTATGATTTTACCGCAGAAGGGACGGTTAAAAGCTATACATTTTACAACTATACATCTGGCTTTATTCATGAGTGCCTTATTGATGACCTTGAGGTATTTGTTTTTTAACTCCATAACATTTATGATTTATCTATTGCATAATTCTACAAAGAGTAAAATGTGATTTTCGTCCCTGAGGCTTGGTCTGTTTTACGACTTTCGTCCCAAGTTTTGTTTTTCCGCATCTGGATCCAAAAAGTTTGAAATCTTGCCATTTTCATCTGGCTCGTTAACTCTAGGGGTGCAAACAAGCCGAGCGGCTCGCGAGCTACTTGAGATCGGCTCGAGAAAAAGCTCGAAACGAGCTGAGCCTTATCGAGCTCAAGCCGAGCATGAGCCTAAAATAAAGCTCGTTTATTTATCGAGCCCGTGCTCGAGCCTTGCATGTGAAGCTCGTCAAGTTAGTTAAGCCTTATTGAGCCTTGGTGTAATATAGTTTTTATTACTATCTAATAACATTTACCCCTTATTTAAAGTTGTCTAGTAAACGAGCCGAATCGAAGCTTCACTTATCTAGCTCACGAGCCCAACCAAGTCTATTATTTATATTATTTTTATTTAATATATTAATGAATCGATAATAAACGAGCCGAGCTCGAGCATTGAAAACAAAGCTCGAACCGAGGCATGCTCGAGCTCGAGCTCTCATAAGTTAATCGAGCTCGAGCTCAAGCCTGGTCCTAGTTAACTCCATCCATTTTTCTTCGTTAACTCATAGGTATTTCCGTCTTTTTGCTAACTTAAAGGGCCATTAGGTCCTTTTCACTTTATGTAAAATGACCAAACATCCGTGAAAAAGACTGAATTGGCCTCCAAGTTAACAAACAAACGGAAATACCCTAACTTAACGAAGAAAAATAGATGGAGTTAACGAGCCGGATGAAATCAAACCTTTTGGATCCAGACACGGAAAAAAAACTGTATACGAAAGTCGCAAAACTGACCAAACCTCATTGACAATAATGACATTTTACTCTTCTTTAAATCATTTAAAAGATTGTTTCATAACTAACAATTGTTTTTTTATTAGTATGATTCCACTTACTATTATGAGGTTGGGGAAGGTGAATCTGCTCGATCATTTTGGTTTCAAACTCCTCCAAAGATCGGTCCAAATGTTCCTTACAAATTTGGAATTATAGGTGAGTTATCTATTTTATTTATTTATTTTTATGGAATTAGTATGACTTCTTTTTGTGGATTAATTAATAATTATTATGTGTTTTAGGTGACTTGGGTCAAACATATAATTCTGTTTCAACACTTAACCATTACGTAGAGAGTGGAGCACAAGCTGTGTTACATGTTGGAGATTTATCGTATGCTGATAAATATGAATATGATGATATGGGTGTACGTTGGGATACATACGGTCGTTTCGCCGAAAGAATTCAAGCATATAACCCGTGGATATGGACAGCGGGAAATCATGAGATCGAGTATATGCCATATATGGTAGGTTGCGCGCGGAGCTAATATTGATACCCTTTCTACAACTTTCTTCCTATCGTGAATATAGTTCCTGTCGGAACTAATATCAATCATCATTTCGTTCATTAGATGACAAACGGGTCGGGTTCGCAGGATGATGGGTTCAACCCGACCCGAACCCGAAAATTTTAGACGAACCTGAACCCGAAAATAGTGTCATGCGTATAAACATGAATATGACCCGAATATTCGCAGGTTGACCCGAACACGACCCGTTTAACCCAAGTTTTTTGTTTTTTAATTTTTTTTTCCAAATTCATACATTCTGTTTTGATGTAACTTGGCAAGTATTGAAAATTGAAATAAACAAATCTTTACTTAAAAAAAAAAAAAAAAAAAAAAAAAATTCATACATTAAAATTAAATTTTACTTAAAAAACACAAATGTGTTTAATACAGTTATATTTAAATTATAAAATTTTATGTCAATTTCTCTTTTTAAGTTATAATTATGGCATAAAAGACAAACCCTAATATATTAAAATCAAAATTTACTAAAAAAAACAAATGAATTTAATGCAATTATATTTAAATTATGAAATCTTATTGTCAATTTCTCTTTTTAAGTTATAATTATGGTATAAAAGACAAACCCGTTAATTTATGACATAAAACTTATTGTACTAAAACTATAATATGATATAAATGGGTTAAGAGGGTTAACCCGCCAACCCGACTGGGTTGTCCTGAACCCGCCCAGTTAGCTAAACGGGTTTGCGAGTTCAACATGAAAATGACCTGAAACCGTTTAGACTAAACCCAAACCCGCAAATTTCGTGTTAGGTTTGTGTCGTGTTTTTGGGTCATGTAAGAGCTTCACACCCCTAGATGACATTCTATAACGTTATCGTCCCAAACTTTCTTTTTTTGAACATTTTTTATGTGCAGGATGAAGTTGTTCCTTTCAAACAGTATCTTTATCGATACCCGACTCCTTATGCTGCGAGTGAAAGCAGTAGTCCTCTTTGGTATGCCGTTAGACGTGCATCCGCTCATATAATTGTGCTATCCAGTTATTCGCCATTCGGTAATTTACCCCTTTACTTTTGTATTAGGAGGGAGGGCTGCAAATGAACCAAACATTCAACGAACAGTTCATGAACCGCCCTACGGGAAGTTTGTTTGTGTCCGTTCATTTAATAAACAAACGAACACGAACAGGAAATTTCGTTCGTTTGGTTAAATGAACGAACATGAACAGAGGCCGTGTTCATTCATTTATGTTCGTGAATGTTCAGTAACGTGTTCGTTTATGTTCGATAGTTCCTTAGTGATTTTAGTTTTTATATTTTATTTAAATATTTCTAAATTCCGACAAATAAAATATTTAGTAGTGTTAGTGTATTATATATTATATTCATGAACGATTGTTTGTGTTTGTTTGTTTCCATTTGTGTTCATCAACACTCGTTTTAGTTAGTTGCCTAAATTTAACAAACGAACACGAACATGTTCTTGTTTAAGTATTCATGAACAGTTCGTGAACAAATATATTTCTTAACAAATGAGCACGAACAAGGTCTTGTTCGTGTTCGTTCGGTTTGTTTGTAGCCCTATTAGGAGGTGAGGACTGTTATAGATTACCTGCGTCTGATACGTTATACATATTTACTTGACGCGTGACAGTGAAATATACGCCGCAATACAAGTGGCTGAAAGAGGAATTTAAAAAAGTCAACAGGTGGAAAACACCTTGGCTTATCGTTATAATGCATGTGCCGATATACAGCAGTAATAGTGCTCACTACATGGAAGGCGAAAGCATGCGAGCTGCATTCGAGAGTTGGTTTGTTAAGTACAAAGTTGATGTGGTCTTTGCAGGACATGTTCATGCATATGAAAGATCGGTTCGTCACTCTCCTTTATATCTTTTGATATTTGTATGAATACAAAGAAAGCAGTTCCATAAATAATATGCATTTCAGCATCGGATCTCGAACATAGAGTACGACGTAACTGGTGGTGTGAGTTATCCCGTTCCAGACAAATCAGCTCCGATTTATATAACCGTTGGAGATGGTGGAAACCAAGAAGGTCTTGCATCAAGGTGGTCTTTAACTCTTTATTTCTAATTATAACTTTTCTTAAAAAAAAAAAAAAAAAAAAAAAAACCATCTATATGTGTTTTATCTTTTGTTAAACTGTGTTCAATGATCATGTAGTTTTAATGACCCTCAGCCTGATTATTCTGCATTCCGAGAGGCCAGTTATGGACATTCGACACTTGAGTTGATAAATAAAACACACGCCTTCTATCATTGGAATCGGAATGATGATGGAAAGAAAGTTTGTTACGTGTCAATATGTGAGAGGGGGGTTAAATGTAATTGTCAAGTAGTTTAGGGGGTCATTGTGAATAATTCAATTGTACTTAAACAATCCGTTAGTGAATGAGAAGGGTATCGATGATTTGAGATAAACTTCTTCTTCTTTGTGTTCTTCTTTCTCTTTATCGATCTTGTGCCTTGATTACCATTTGTGTTCGTAACAATGGTATCAGAGCATTCCTTCCTCTGACTGTGGGTTAGGGTTACGGTGGTAACAACTATCAACACCAACAGTTCAAGAATTAGGCTAATAAACAGACTGTAATCGGCGGTGAGTAATCACTGTGGCGATTCAAGAAATCGTGGTTAAAGGAACAATCAGTGGCTATTGCTTCAATTGGCGATTCAACAAATCTCAAGTTGATCAATTGTTCAATCAATTGTAGCGGCAATTTACAGACATCACAGTTCTTGATCTCAATTCAAGAATTAGGACATCGAAAGGTTTTGTATAACAAGAGTCGAAATTATGGTAAATAAATCAAGATTCAAAACAATGGATGATGCGTTGAATGAGATGATGGCGTTGCGACAAGAAGGTACGGTTAAAAAATATTGTGATGAATTTCAATTTCTATTCGAGTTGGTTAAAAATTCTGAAGAAATGAGTGAATACTACGCCATATACCTCTTTATGGATGGTCTTGAACCAGAAATTAGAGATATTTTTCAAACATGGCATCAATATAGCTTTCACACATTGAAAGATAACATTTCGTTAGCTCTGAAATTAGATGCAAATAAACTGAGTGATACACTATCTCCTTATGATCCTAAGTCTTCATTATACATAAAGGATTTGGGGTTTGATTTTAGGAAAAGTATTGATGAAATAATGGGAAAGAATGAAGTTAGTAATGAAGATAAGTTGTTTGATGGAATTGTCCACAAGGTATTCGATGAAATGCCTAAAAAATGTAGTAATCAAGAAGCTGTTGATAGTGAGATTCAAGATCTGGTTCATTTTGATATTTGTAATGATATACATGAAAAAGATATCAATGTAAAATGCATTAATGTTGGTAATGATCTTTGTGATTATCTTCATAATGATACGCCTAGAGATGATCAGTCGGAAGATACTTCAAATAAAGATATGAAGGTTGAAGTTGTAGTGGGTAATCCAAAAGATAGTGGAAAGCAGGATGTAAAACATCAGGTTAATGCTTTGAATGGTTTAGATACTGTGATGGAAAGCTATACTGTTATGGGACACTCATGGTCATGGGAAAAAGGCACGGGAAACGAACAAGAAAATAAACAAAAGATTAGCAAAGGTGCAACTCCTGTGGCTAGATGTCAAACCAAACACAAAGATTTCCATTGGCTGTACAAATTGATGTTCAAATACAAAAAAGGTGTGAGAAGATGGTTAGTTAAGTGGAAACGGAAGAATAATATCAAACATTTTAAGCAGTTACATTTTAATAAGACATTTGTTCATGTGGTGCTGTTACATAAATCTGAAAATTTTCTTTTATCAGAACTTGATGGTAAAATTAGTAATTCTAAAGTTTTGGAAAGCACATTTGGGGAGACCAAGTTGTGTGTTCAGTTTGATGAAGAAGAGAGTTTAAATCCAACTGGCTACCTTAATAATAGCTCAAACATAAGTGGTAACACAACTGTGGATCCATTAATGTCCATTGAATTTGGAAGTACACAAGTTGCACAAACTGAAGTCATAGATGGGTTGGAGAAGGTGGAAATTGAAGATTATAAAAAAAGTGATACAGAAGGTGTAATGCCTGCTGCCTTTTCTGCCACCAGGTATAAGTTTTGTTTTGAATTAACACATGATGCCAATGAGAAATTGGAGGAAGTGTTGGATGAAGTGATTATCAATGAGGGTAGATTTATAGATATTGGACAGGTTCCTTATTTTGAGGAAGGGAACCATCACGGGTCAAACAAGCAGGCTAAAATTTTGAGCTATTACATTGATGAAAATACTAAATTCTCATGGTTCCATTGTGGCGAGCAGCACGAGGCCTACAATTTACTTGTTATAATCATAGAGAAAATGTCAGGATGCATTTACTCTGGAGGTATTATTGGAGGATTCATAGGGTTCTGGATCAGGATTTGTTTGGGACAAATAGGGTCACATTGTCACCAATTTTCATGTTATTTTAGGGTAAGTCTTGTTGATCAAATCACAAATGATGTAAAAGCTGTTAGGTTTGACCAAGATAAGGATGTTGCAGAAACGTGTATTGATTCACCAAAAGAAAAATTGAGACCAATACTAGTTGAAGCTGAGGAAGCCACTGAAATGACACATAGAGTATACAAGAAGTCATTTGTTCGTTTCGATGTAAAACTATTGGCTGCTGATGGTGTTTTGCTTGATTATAAATATAAATCCAATGGAGTTCAAGCTCAAGTACATATGGCAGGCTTGTGCTTATATCACAAATGGAAATCCAAACCAAGGTGGCCCAAAAAAAAAAAAAAAAAAAAAAAGTGCTACAAGGATGGATTATTAGCACACTTCTTATTCATGCCACACTACTGGTTGGTTGGCCTTTACAAACGGTATGTGACTCACCAATTTGGAAGCCTGATGATAGTTCTTAGTAACTCAAGTTCTGCATTATTTGGGAAAGGAGCAACACTCCATATGATCGAGACTTGTTCTATTGATGATAGGCATTTTTTGGGAAAGGAGAAACACTCCATCTGTTGGAGATTTGTTCTACTGATGATAGTCTATAGCAACTGTGGTTCCTTGTTAGCATAGTAGTAGTAAAAGTAATTCTTTTTCCAATATCATTCTTGAGGACAAGAATGTTTAGAGGGGAATGTATTGTTACGTGTCAATATGTGAGAGGGGGGTTAAATGTAATTGTCAAGTAGTTTAGGGGGTCATTGTGAATAATTCAATTGTACTTAAACAATCCGTTAGTGAATGAGAAGGGTATCGATGATTTGAGATAAACTTCTTCTTCTTTGTGTTCTTCTTTCTCTTTATCGATCTTGTGCCTTGATTACCATTTGTGTTCGTAACAAAGTTGCAACGGATTCCTTCGTGTTGCGCAACCAATACTGGTGAGTACCGCATTCCACCCTGATGCTGATGTTGAACTTGCAATTTTGTTTATGTTTCACACTTCTGTTTATTTTATTTTTTTACTAATACACTAGCTTGCTATGAGTAGAATTTTACTGGGTAGTACGTCTGTTTGTCTGTTACTTTTCAAATACTTAATCTAATTATTCCACTCAAAAGTTGGATACTATATATAGATTTAAGCGAGCCAGTATGAAACTTTTCAAGCTTGGCCCATTTATTAATTATGCAGCGCAGCTTGTTGGTTGTTTACCTGCCACTTTATTGTGATTAGTTGTTTTTGTCAATGACATATTATTTAATTAATTTATTTATGCACATGTATAGTTATTCATATAATTTTTATACATAACCGAATATGTATTGTTTAGTTATTTTTTATCATATTTATATATGGGCAATTTATATTTGTTATATAAAGTAGAAATCATTACATTTATATAAATACTAGGCTCATTCAGGCTCAAGAGCTTAGTCAAGCATAGGCTCGTTATCGATTAAAGCTTCTAGCAAGACGATCTTAGAGTGACTCCACTCATTTAGACCTCTAATACTAAACTACACCATGCGCATTCTACAGGAAAAAGAGAAAACTAGAGGAAAATGATCTGCACGCAATCACTCCAACTCCTGAACTTGACGCTTATTAAAGATGCAGATACATGTCGTCTATAGTTACTGAACACAGGTAACCGCTATTTGTGACATCCATCAAGGTCTCGAGCTTGTGTAGTTGTCGTATCTGATAATTTGTTATTGCTATGTTTCATGCTTTCAGTTATACTAGCTTCTAAGCAGGAATAACAAGTTTGGAGCTAAGAAAATAATGGCCTTGAATGACATCATGTTGTATATGTTGATACTCATGTTTGCTTTTTGATTGTATACATATACTTTCTTGAGTTATGTCTTCTATTTGTATTGGAATATATCTTATGTAAGGCACAATTAAAACGGTATCAATTTTAAGTAAAGAATTGTGAAAACAGTATTATACATTTGTACGTAGTGCATGTCAGATAATGATTAGTGACATACCAAAAGACAAACGGTAATATAAACTTTTTTATGTATCACACTTAAAACAATAGATACAGATACAAACGGTATCAACTTTATGCGAAACTTCCAAATCTTTTATCCAATTCAGGGACAGGAACATGCATATAGTTATTGCACAACTCAAAAACACATACATTGTACAATTGGGACCATGAAACTGCAATATAAGAAACCGAAACACGCATATGACATAACTAAAACAATCACATTATACAAATCTACAACATAAGAAACTACTAAAAGCTTTTTTAAATCACTCTTCTCTCCCAAGTTGGAGATATTTCATTCGAATCGCCCATAATTGCTCTCCCACCGACTGCATATCCGGCCGATCAGCTCGAGTGGGGGCTGCACATTGAAACGACAAATTTAGCATCTTTTTGAAGATCGTCTCATCCACCGCTTCTCTCATTTGTGGGTCCACCAACTCCATTGCTTCACCATCGCTGTATTTCCCGAAGGCCTGTGAAAATAAGTATGGCGCACTTAGTTTAACCAGTTATTTCAAGTTTCAAGAAAATGGAATGTGATTGATTGAAGTCATGAAACCTGTGGTTATATGATGTAGAAGTGTTCATAAACTGATCAAACCGAGGCAAGTCGGTTGTTTTGATTAGGGGTGTTCAGAATTCGATTCGAGTCCAGTAAATAGAATACGAATCTATAATTTTAAATTCGAATCGAATTCAAATTATACATATTTAGTTATTATATTTATATATAATACACACACATAACTCTAATTTGGGCTATAGTATAAATTAATCTATAAATTTAATATAAGTCCTAAAATAGCAGATTACCAAGCCCAAATAGCCCATACAAAATTACATATTTTATATGAATTTGAATTAAAATGAATTTATTCGAATTCGAATTTTTAATCGAATACGAATTAGCTTTTTAATTCGAATGGAATTGACCAGTTTTTAATCGAATACGAATTCAACCAAAAAAATAAATATTCAAAAAATTCGTTATTCGATTCGAGGAACACACCTAGTTTTGATCGGTTTGAGAGCCAAAAAGTTCGGTTCACAGCTCGGTTTGGCAGTTTGCTGGTTAACGGTTTGGTCCGGTTTGGAACTTGGAACCAGCCATGTAAAACGAGCCGAGCGTTTAACTTGTATTATTTATATAATATATAAATATTTTTTTTAAATAGTAATGCACATTATGTTTATGAGAAGGAACCGAAGGTTACCCATCTAACAGTGACTTTCTCTTCGGGTGACCGCCTTGATTCAACGGGCCGACGACCCGTAAGAATTTCTATGAGTAGAACTCCGAAAGAATACACATCACTTTTCGGGGTGAGTTGAAAGGTTCTCATATATTCCGGGTCAAGGTACCCAACCGTCCCTTTGACTTTGGTCATAACATGTGTTTTACCAGCTTCGTTATCGCCAACCCTTGCAAAGCCAAAATCAGCCACTTTGGCTCTCATTCTTTCGGTCAGAAGAATGTTCGACGATTTCACGTCTCTGTGGATTATTTGTTTTCCTGTTGAAAGATTATAATAAAGTAAGAACGAAAAAACAGAAACGATCGTGAGCTTAACAAGCCCTGTTCGGTTTCCGGTTGGGGCTCGCCAAGCGGGCTTGTTTTAACTACACCCCAAACGAAAAAACAGAAACGATCGTGAGCTTAACAAGCCCTGTTCGGTTTCCGGTTGGGGCTCGCCAAGCGGGCTTGTTTTAACTACACCCCAAGTTAGAGCCTAGAGTTGTGATTTCTTACACGACACGAACTTGTTTCCTAAACGGGTTCGGGTTA
The DNA here is from genome assembly GCA_030545235.1 of Helianthus tuberosus. Classification (NCBI taxonomy): domain Eukaryota; kingdom Viridiplantae; phylum Streptophyta; class Magnoliopsida; order Asterales; family Asteraceae; genus Helianthus; species Helianthus tuberosus. The sequence goes on from CM060407.1 coordinate 17,908,557, forward strand.
GTTTCAGGTCGAACCCAAGAACACGTTTAAACCCTTTATTTTTATAGTTTAAAAAACGTATTTATGCCATAACTTGAATCAGTTGTGCCAAAATTCAAATGTACAAGGGTAAATGAGCATCGGGTTTTATAGTTTACACGTAGTTAATATGTACAAATTTGTATTTTTTTTGTTGTAAATTTGCAATTTTAGAGTACTATGCAGAAATATTGAATTAAAAACAAATTTTGGGTTAAATAGGTCGTGTTCGGATCAACCTGATGAGAATATTAATGTCGTGTTAGGGGCTCATGTGTACAACAAAACTTTCTGGTTAAAATAAATAATAATTGTCTTTAAAAACTAGAGGCCGCTTAACGTACAAGACCACCTTATCGTGTGATGCGTATGCGAGCATCTCAACTGCACATCTAATCTAATCTAGGCCTTCAATTGAACGCGGTGGCACAATAGTAATTAACTTTGCATAATTACGCACATTATAATACATAATTACGCATTGTTTGGGTCAGACCCTAATTACGCACTTTATTTGCATAATTACGCATGGGTTGGGTTAACCCTAATTACGCACGTTATTTGCATAATTACGCACGTTATATTGGTGGTCGCGTACCGTCCCACGTTAAGAGCCTTTTGTATTTAAACCTTTCACTTAAAAAATTAATGCCCAAAGTAAAATTTGGATCCTTTAATGATACAAAATAAAGTTTATTTTCGATGATTTATTAATTGGTTCTTAAGTAATCAGAATTTAGCAAAGACTATACGACAAGTGATAATATGCGTTTATAGAACAACAGTACATCCAAACACTATCTCATGCAACACATAATTGGTTTTAAAACGCACATCCAAACACCCCCTTAACAAACCGAACAGAAACGGGCATTACCTGCATATGAATGAAGGTATGTCAAGCCGTGAGCAATGTCAATGGAAATTTCAAGTCGTTGACTGAAATCTAGGTAACTTCCATGAATACCTACGGAAATAAATAACAAAATTATAATCTCTAATATAAAATCACAAACATAAAATGTTGTATACATAAATACATATACACGCACATGATCTTACCATCTAAATGTTCCCTAAGAGTACCATTGGGCACATACTCGGTAATAATAAGACGTTCATTTCCTTTATCAACATAACCAAGTAATTTTACCAAATTCCGATGCTCGATTTTCGCAAGTAACTCGATCTCACTTCTAAATTCACTTCTTAGGGCATCAGAGTTTTCCTGCATAAACATTTTAATTAACGGAAGTAACAATAGACAACAACAAATATGTAGTTTTCTAAAGGACCGCAAAAATATGACAGTTTCATTGTTGTTGATGGCGAATAGAGATAAGGTAGATATATGCTACACAGCGAATAGCGATAAATAGCGGGCGCTATATGTTACACTAGAAAAAAAATTAAAAATATTTTATATGTATTATATCAAAATACCCTCGTATATATCCAGCTATTTTATAACTATTTTACATGTATATGTAACAAAAACCTAAAATCCAGCTATTTTATAACTATATTTAATTGCTATTTATATTAAAAGGGAGAGGGAGGTCTTAGGTTCAAGTCCCACAGACGAAACAAATAAAATAAATTTGTCGTTCAAATAAAAAATTATATTAAAAAAAACTGAAGGCCGCTATCTATCGCTACAGACCATATAGCGAGCATGGACCTATACGCCACGCTATTTGCTATAGAGACCGTAGCGATCGCTATTGACAACTATGGACAGTTTGACCAAAAAAGTCAAAATGAATTACAATATGTGTGCAAATGTTACCTTGCTTGCGCGTTTAATGGCGACCATTTGACCGTCTTGTAGTTGAGCTTTATAAACGGTCCCGAAACCTCCTTCACCTAACTTCATCGACGGTGAAAAGTTTTGTGTAGCTCTTGCAACTTGCCGCATAGTCAAATGAACCGAACCAATCCTATCAAGTTTTGGTGACATCGAGAATCTACCGGGACTTGGTGGGACCCGTAGTGGACTTGCAGCGATCTTTCCAGATACGGATCCCATTTCTGCCGACGAAGCTGGAGCCACTACAAAATCAAATACATACTTCACACGTCAAAATACTGCAATATATGACTTTACACATGGCTTAGAACAACATTTTGACTATTTCTCAAATATCTAAACATTTTCATGGGGAAAATAGAGTATGTTATAACTCAGCTATGCAGTTAGTATCGGTGATATATCGGTTATAGGTCCCCCATATAAAATATCGGTCCCGATATTTAAACGATATTTGACCGATATATCACCGTTTTCCTCGATATCAGTACCTTTCTTCTTAGTTCTACCATTCGTCTTTCTTCTTATTGCTGCTATTAGTGTTTTAAGTCTTAATTGTTAATTGTTAGTGTTTTAAGTCTTAATCAGTTCCTACTTGCTACAATCGTTTTGCAAGTTGCAAAAGGTTAATTTGTTAATGGCAGGAGAGTATACTGAATTGTTAAGTGTTAAATTGTTATATATATGTATATAAATTCTGCATGATCTTAAAATTACCAATATACCACCAATATCCCACCGCGATAAACTATATCTAAAATATCGGTCCTTGACCGATATCTGATATTTTACTGCATTAACTGCTTAGTAATTCCGAATATCACAAATTTTACTCACATGAATTTGACTCCTTAACGAGAACCGCATCTTCTGTATCTTTTCTTCTAGATTGAAAACAAGGGCAAATACAACTGCAGCAAAGAAACAAGAGTCCAGAGGCACTATCCATGGCTGTATAGTTTGCTCTAAAAACCGATTTTCGAGTTTCGTTTATAACTTAATCACGCAAATATCTCCTACCACCCTTTAGATATAAATAATCTGCACGTAACACAAAACTACACATATAAATCTCATTTTCGTTTCTTCGAAAAGGAAACAGAAACATAATTTGACAGACTACAAAGTTACCTGAAAAAGATCATCCACCGTGTGTGACGATTGAACGGTGAATATAATCGACAATTATATTGATCACATTCTCTTGCGACTTTCATTCGTTTGGGAAGTGTAAATTGAAAAAGACTATTTCTTGGTTCATTGGACCGAGAAAAACGAGAGAACCTAAGTAGGAAAGTGGTAATTTTTTAATTTCTCTGATATTTTGGATCAAGAATCATGAAGTTGTCTTGTTCACACTATGAAATTATTCCGCAATCACCGAGGAAGTCAACCAGAGGTCTATATCGAAACCTGATTACAAAATAGAAAAATGTAAAATTACCCATGTGAGATGTGAGTTGCAGGTGCAAAAGAATCTTATGGAAATGACTCAGAAGCTCACATAAACTGATTTCTTGACTTAAAACTGCTTTTTTCAAGAAACCTAAAATTTAAGAAACTATGTAGCTTAAAGAACTAGAATGTTTGATACCCATATCATAAAATATAGAAAGTTCCATGATTTGCAAGAAAACAAACCCCCCCCCCCCCCCCCCCCCCCCCCCAAAAAAAAAAAAAAGCAAAACCCTAAACCACTTGAACTACCACTAGATATAAAAACTGTAAAAAACCATAGAATTTGATATCTAAATGCCCTAAATTCATTCTTTGATACCCACAACATCAAATATAGAAAAGTTTCAAGATTCAAGTTTGCAAGAAACCCCCCCCCCCCCCCCCCCCCCCACACACACACACACAAACACAAGAAAAACCCTAAACCACTTGAACTGCCACTAGATATACAAACTGTAAAAATCCATAGAATTTGATACCTAAATGCCCTAAATTCATTCTTTGATACCCACAACATCAAATAGAGAAAACTTTCAAGATTTGCAATAAAAAAATAAATATATAAACAAAAATAATTCCCCTCTGAGTTCTATTGAAATCATTAAACTGGATCACATCCACATATGAAACAAACAAACAAACCCAATTGATGAAACAAGAAACAAAGCAAAACCCTACTTTAAAACCACTTCAACTGCCACTAGATATACAAATTTTTACAATTTATAGACTTTAATATCCAAAAACCTAAATTGATCAACAAAAACCCAAAAAAAGCAGCAAAAAAATTCCAAATTTGACTCACCCCCTTCAAGATTTGAATACTAAAACCCTAAATTCTTAATCAAAACATTGAATTTCATCAAACCCATAAAACAATTTTAATAACTTACTCAAAGCAATATAGTAAAGCAACAAGATACCATGATCAGTAAAGATTTTGTGAAGCAAGAAGCTAACTGAGAATAAATCAATATAAATGCAATCAAAAAGGTCAAACCTTTGAAAAGTGATTGGATGATCACAACAGTGAGTGATTTTTTTACAATTTTTTCGTCTGTATGAAGATTCGTTTGCAGAGGGTGGAAGCAGCTACGAAGGTAGACAGAAAAGAAAAAGGAGGGGTGCGAGCATGATTGATCTTTGATGATATACTGCCAATAGATAACGTCATTGTTCATGTAAACAAAAAAAAAAAAATCGTTTCTTGAAATTTGTTTTTTAGTGCCTTTTGTTTAACTGCTCTTTATTTTCTTTATTTTCTAAGAGGTAAAATGTCTCGTCTTCATAGACATTTGGAGAAAATATTGATCAAACATCTGCAGTGTGTAAGAATAAGACTGTTTGTTTTTTAACGTATGTAGACTTCTAAAATAAAATGGTGGTAGTGTACGGACGGTGGTTGTGCTGGATGGTGATGGTGGACGGTGATGGTGGTAGATGGTGGTGGTGGGTGGAGGTGATGGATGGAGGTGATGGATGGTGGTGGGTGGTGGACAGTGGTGGTGGTGATGGACGTGGTGGGTGGTGGACGGTTGTGGTAGTGATGGACGGTGGTGGTGGGTGGTGGCGTTTAACCCTCTGCTGACCTTAGAAGATCTTAGAAGTGGATGGGCCAAGTCTGCCCCAAGAAGGGCTCGCGCAGACGTTTTTTAATGAAACGTCTTTGAAAAACAAATAGTCTGCGCGTGGCAATGTCTGCGCGGCGCAGACAGAAGAGCCTGCACAGAGCTTTTCAGAAAAAAAACAAACAGCACCTTAATGGTTCAGACTGTTTGTTTCGCAAGCAAATGACTGAATGGTTCAGACATTTGCCTCTGAATGGTTAAGCATTATACTAAGGGGTTGTTTGTTTACCTCTTAATGAGGCTCTGAATGGTTCAGACCTCTTACTGGTTCAGCACTTAATGGTTCATACTGTTTGTTTCACGAGCAGATTCTGAATGGTTCAGACATTTGCCTCTGAATGGTTAAGCATTATGATGAGTCTGAATGGTTAAGACCTTTAATCTGAATTTGTCAGGCATTTGCCTTTAAACGGTTAACCATTATACAGGCTCTTGAGGGTTCAGACCTCTTAGTGGTTCAGCACTTAACCATTCAGAAGTTGTCAAACAGCCCCTAAGTCTTAATGGTTAAAGACCTCTAGCTGAGTTGGTCGGACATTTTCCTCGGAACGGTTAAGCATTATACTCGCTCTTAATGGTTCAGACTTCTTACTGGTTCAGCTTAATGGTTCAGACCTCTTGCTGGTTCAACACTTACCCATTCAGAAGTTGCTAAACAACCCCTAAGTATGAATGGTTAAGACCTCTAATCAGAACTGGTTAGACATTTGCTTCTAAATGGTTAAGCATTATACCAGCTCTTAATGATTCAGATCTCTTACTAGTTCAGCACTTAACCATTTAGAAGTTGGCAAACAGCCCCTTAATCATGGATATTATCTTTTGATCAAGTTTCTTATTTACAAGACATGATTGGGTAGAGGGAGAAAAGGCTAGGGATAAGTATTTGGTATAAGGTTTTGGTATCGGTATCGTATCGAGTTGAGACATTTTCGATACCTACATTTTGCGTTTTTAGATCGGTACAGGTTTGGTACAGTACAGTATCTTAAGATAATTTGTCTTCCAATATTGATACCATACCGTACCGGCCACTATTGGTACCAGTACCCACTTTTTACATTTTTCGGGATCAGTACTATCGGTTTGGTACTGGTACGGTACCAAGATCATCCATGAAAATGGTAACATCTAAAAATAATACATTATTAAAGCTTAGATTTTTAAAGGGTCTACATATTCACACACCCTAGTCCCTATTTACACACCCTTATATACCCCTCGTATAGGTTTATACGTCGCGTATAACTTTTTTCAATTTCCAAGAGAATCTCTGATTATGTCATATTTTGTCTTATATGCCCCGTATATGCCTCGTATAGGCCTATATGGGGCGTATAGAAGAAAAATATCATTTTACCCCTGAGTTAGGCCTAGACTGGGGGTAAATTGCTCTTTTTGCCTCTCTTATATGCCTAGTATAGGCCTGTATGAGGCGTATGTATATAATGGGGTTTTTTAAGACACTGTTATAAATGGCAAATTACTATTTTAGCCCTGAGTTAGGCCTAGACTGGGTGCAAAACTGTCACACCCCGGATTTTCACGTGTCACCGGTGGGCCCGGTGGGGAGTATCGTGACGTGGTTGGCAACATAATAGTCAAACAACACAATTATATAAATGCACAGCGGAAGCAAAAGATAAATATATTACAATCCGAATATAAAGTAATATCCAAGTATTACAACGGAAGGTAACGGATCCACAGGTGGATCAATATAAAAGGAAAACTGTTCAACAGACTTTAGGCATCTTAAGCTTGCGAGACTTCTATTGATGCTAAGGAGAAATATCCAACCAATTACGCTTAGTACCTGCATTTAATCTTTTTGGGAAAATACGTCAGTTTACACTGGTAAATACAATCAACTGACTCATTTTAGAAAATGATTGAAAATTGATTTGGATGCACGTGGCATAAACATTTTATTTAACTTGAGAGAATTATTTAAATATATAATCTTGTGAACAAATTACATGTTCCTTGTGCGTTCAGTAGCCCGGATCGTGTCCGGGTTAAAGATCAATAGACACACCACATTATTCTTTTGTGCACTGACGGGTGTACGCCTACACCCCGCGCTTAAGTCGTGGCCATTTCGTAAAATGATGCCAAGGATATCCGGGACATGGTCATTAACCCCCCAAAGGCTTTAAGTAACAAGACTGTTTAAACGAGCCGATCAAATTATTCAATTAACCACCCAACGATGGAAGATTTGATGCCCGATCAAGCGGTATTCTATATACCGTAACCCAAGCCCGTATAGGGAAAATAAGTTAAAAGTATTTACCTGAGCAATGTATAAATCACAATAAGCAAACGCAAGTAGCTTTTACTGGTCCTCCTAATCTGGAACGAAGGTTTATAATAACCTATTAGAATCCTAACGGGTCTTTAGTTAAGCTTAAGCTGAGACCGGTTAGTTTCAAAGATACGGTTCGTACACGATTAAACGAAGACCGGATAGAATGTGATTTAGACCCGACAAGTTCGGAGACTTGCTTAATATGGGTATTTCATACACATTCTGGATTTTGAGATAAAACCGATAAGGTTTGACCCGTTTCGGCTAATTTATGTAAACTTGTTACATAAACCGAACCGTACACGTAATAAGCGTGACGGGTATTCATGAGAGCCATATTCAGGTTTCCTAAGTTAATTATGCTTCAAATATGTTGTGACATCAGTAAGATGTCTTTCATTATGCCCGAAACGAGTTTAAACACAAACTATGCCCCGTAGGGGTAGTTTGGTCATTTATAAGGTTATAAAAGAGTTTAAGTGTTAACCTGAGTTACAGGTCTGATGTAATCAGCAAAAATACATAATTTGCTAAGTTATATCATTAGGTTAAAGTATATATGTGAAATTTGTCAATTATAACCCAAACTATGCACCGTAGGGGCATTTTGGTAATTTCACATAAGCCGAAAAGCTCAAAACTGAAGTCTGAGTTAATCAACCTTTGCTTACTGTTAAAACATTATAATTCACCTTAAATATCAGTAGTTATCACCCTTGTATGTCTAAAATAGTTCTAGTACATACTATGCGTTAAAAACGCTTAGAAAGGCGATTAGGAGCCGTTTCCGGGTTATATACATAAAGCTGATATTTTTATCATTCCAGAAGGCTTAAAATAATTTATTTATCATTTAAGATCAGTAGCAAAAGGTTTGGAGTCGATTAGATATGTAAAACTTATTTTATGGCCCGTAAGGGCAAAACCGACAATTACCGGATTAAGCCTACGACTATGAGTTATGCTCAGCCTAAAATTAATTAAAAATCTTCAAAAATCCCAAAATAATATATTACATCAGTGGGTAAAGATTTTGATATCAAAAAGTAGGCTTAACTAGGCTATACGCTAATTACGCCGTTTAATTAACATAAAGCTTTCAATTTATGCTAATGAGCATAACTCTTATTCTACACTTCAAACTGATGTCAAACTTTGCATACAAGTTTATATATCAGTAACTAAGGTTTCTACTCTTTTACATTTTAAAAAATCACGTTTTAAGGTGAAAAGGGCATAATGGTCAACATATGGGCAATTAACGGAATCATGCGTATTACTTGGATAACTAATGATCTGAGGTGTATAATCACAGAGGGTTATACTAGCATGTAACCTAGTCCAAATGAAGCTCTAAGGTATTTCTAAAACATACCATAACGGGTCAGAACTGAAAGTCAAAGTATAAGTCAAACTATGTGACTTTCGGTTCCGAACCGGGTCTAAACAGGAAATTGTCGGGTTAAACATGTTTAGACATGTTCTTACACTAATTACCAAGTTATATTAATGATCAAACAGGTTGTATGTGTTCTACATTGCTAATCATGCATAAATTAGAAACTAAGTATCCTGTTGACTTTTTATTAGTAAGTTTGACCCGACATTTGACCTAGTTAGAGTGGGAATCAGGGGGAACCCTCTTAAGGGTTTATTACCCACATAATTACCTACTTAGAGGTACTTTTAATTCGAGATTTGACTGAGCCCTTATTAATTAATCTTGAAGTCAAATCGTAATTACGACTGTTTGACTTTTAGCTAAATAACTAAGCTAAACTCAATTTAAGAAGGTTAAGCAAACTTACAAGTGTCTAATGATTGATTAGGAAGGCCTGGAAAGTGCTCTTGTGCTCCACAATTGATCAGAAGTTGTTTGAGGAAGGAATGATCAAAGTGTTGCACATTGGAGCTTTATATAGTGATCAAGGCTCCACAAAGTGTTGACATCTAAGTCTACTACTGACCATAACATTCCCACATGTGTCCCTAGTGTCTAGGGGTTGTTTAGAGGTCAAGAAGGATGAGGAAAATCGTTTAAAATTAGTTCCAAGCGTTTAAACAGCAAACAGAAGCATTTCCTGTCGCTGGGCACTGCTTGCGCACCGTAAGGCATGTGCTTGCGGTGCGCAAGCCTTCATCAGGGACCAAAATTGCTTGTTCTTTCAGGATTTCGAAAGGGCAACCACTTATCTCGACTTTGGGACATTATTTTGTTAGTTTGGGGCCTCTATTATGGGTCTTTAACAGTTACATACCCTACCATTATGTTATGTTTGCTTGGATCCTTTTCAAAAGTGCCGAACAAGAAGGTTTACCGTAGAAATTTCCATAGGAACCTATCATGCACTTCGAATTCATTTATTGTCAACGAATTTCTGGATTTAAGATATATTAGATGTTTGATATATATTTACTTGGGTCTTGGGATTTATAAATGAGGTTGTTCAGAGGTAAAAATTAACATGACACCACTTTTAAATCCTGCCAAAACATCTTTATTAAATCCGGGTTTACAACGCTTTTTGTCTTACATGACACGTGTCGTTATTTCATTGAACACGAATTTTCGAGGTGTTACATCCTCACCCCCTTAAAATAAATCTCGACCCGAGATTTACTGAAATAAATAAGGGTACTTTTCTTTCATCGTGGATTCAACCTCCCACGTATATTCGGGACCTCTACGGGCATCCCATTTGACCTTTACAATAGGTACATGCTTCCTTCGAAGCTTCTTTACCTGTCGATCTTCAATCGACAAAGGTTTTTCCACAAATTTTAAGCTCTCATCTATATGCACATCTGTATGTGGTATTACCAGTGATTCATCAGCGAAGCACTTCTTCAGATTGCAGATGTGGAACACATTGTGAATTCCAATGAGCTCTTCCGGTAAGTTTAACTTATAGGCAACTGACCCGACACGTTCGATAACCTCGAGATTTGCTTAAAGTAAAGGAAGTAATTTCTGCCTTACATTGGGCTTAATCTTCCCCAGTATCTTTGAGCCTCTATGGCATTCCAATTGACCTTTATGATAGGTACATGTATCCTTTGGAGCTTCTAATCCTGTCGATCCTTACTCGACACAGGTTGCTCATCATATCATAAATATGTATGTCATTATGTGATAGTGTTTCTTGACTTATTGGCGAAACACGTCCTTAAATCATTAGGGTGGGGTGCATTGCGCGTTCCACCGAGCTCCTTAATTAGGTCTTAGCTCGTAAGCTATTTAATCTTGATACATTCTAATCTTTCGAATGGTTCTATATACTCAGAGCCTGACTAGCCTGATAATTTTAACAAATTTGGCACACCCTTCCTGGGTGATATCTGTTGTTGAGCCTTATTTCTTAACAAGAATTTAGGAAGGTTACCACTTTCCATTAATCCTTGATTTTCTGCCGAATAATGGCAACTTATAGATAATTAGGGGTTTGTATGATCTTATTCGTTGTTTCTAATGCAACTTTCAGATCCTGATAAGTGGACTTACCAATCTATTGTCCTAACAATAGATGTTTAACATTCCATCTTTACAAGGTCTCCAAGGGAGCAGCCTTGATGCTTACATATCAACTATTATATAAAAGCTTATCTTAAGGTGAGATTGTCATTCCAACCACTACTTAACTAATTTTAAGGAATAGCTAATCCTTGTCGTTAGTCGAACAATTCGACGATCCTGGGTAGCTGATGGCAAATTCTTAATCGTTGCCTAATTAGGGTTGCGGCAATTAATACATAAGCAATATGAACCGTCTTTCTTATTCAATAACATAAAACCCTCAGAATATTGAGTCAGGCTATATGAGCCTATGTCTTAAAACCTACTTAATCAAGGTTTCGATTATTCCATAATCAATATGGAGTTTTCACAATACTCCAGCCCACAGCGGGATGTTAATCTTAATTCTACCTGCCTTCCAGGAGGTAAGCAGGGAAATCTTATGAGAAGATAATCAAGATACAAGGAGGCTACAGAGATTTTCCATATCTCAGGCTCCAGTTCATCCATTATTGCTTGTGTCAAATAAGTGACACATTTATGTTATAAGTCCACGAATTCCTTAATCGGGAACATTTACTTGGACAATTCCATTCTGGATATCTTCTTTGAATACTACTAGTCGACTTTAGTACAATATGACCATTGGGATATCTTAGGGGTTCCATGTATTAAACCTCCATACTGATCAGGCATGGAAGTAATCTATGGGACACACTAGGATACGCCAATCCTCATATGGCACTTTTATCAAACATAGTTTGGCATTCGCTGGCGATAGAAAAAAAACAATGAGAAAAATAATTAAAATAACATATGTTGTCGTACTCTATGCGAAGAAAGAGTACTCTTAGATTTTTCGGAAGGATTCCTTGCCGATACTAGAAGAATCGGTTACTATGGTTTCCTTGGTAAGTTATACCTTGTGGATAGTATAAAGTTTGCTAAGCTTATGGTTTATGAAGATTTATTATTGCATGTATTAAATCAGGACACTTAGCAGAAATTTTCATTGCTAAATGATAAGGGATGTACTTGATGACATCGTGAACTGCCTCTTGGCATTCATCAGGTGAGTTCGGGCATTTCTTCCTTTAGCCTTTCCAGGCTTAGCTGCACCTTCTTTGGCAGCTTTATGGAATCTAGTTCTGATGCGGCCTTACTCACCACAGCCGTGTTAGACTGCATTCTTTATGTCCCTACATTCCTGGGAAATGATGACCTGTTCCTTAGCAGATGTCACACTGCTTTGGTCCTGGTTCTATTCGACACTGTCCCTAGTGTCTTTTATAGCAATTCTTACATACAGGCTTCTTACTGAACTTTCGTTGCTTTTTATTAAGCATGTACTTGCCCTCTTTCTTAGATTTCTGGGAGTTATCCTCCTCCTTTGGTTCATCCTTCATATTCGAAGTGTGAACAAAGCTCTTCTCATGAGCAATTGAACGTGGTTTTGAAATTTAGAGTGAGAAGCATTCAGCTCTTTGGATTGTTTCATGACCTCTTCCCATGGCCTTTCAAACTGCTGCGTTAACCACTGCTTGGAGATTAACTCCATTAATATTGAGGTTTACGTTTGAGACATTATTTGCTTTTGTCGCATTAATAGCATCGCGACTATTGCCTATCTCATCCGAGTTTTCCATACTCAAAACTTGGTACTAATTACCAAATTAAACCATTATTAGTCATCATCCTGATGACCTGACATAGATTAGCCACGGCATCCACGAACCGTATAGGCCATTATGTTCCGAACATTCTTAATGAATGCTATTTGAATGTATATCTATTACATTTAGCTTAGGTCACAAAAGGACTATCAATGGCATTCAAGGTTTGGAGCGAGTCCAATACCTGCTTGACAGGGAACCATAATGTCACAACTGTCTCTGTCACAAGGGCGATTATAAATAGCTCAAAGGCTAGCCTTACATGACTCTGGTTATATATATATACATATATGGCATAGAAGCCTGTCGTGAGGGACGTAGAAAGATATGGCATAAAGCCCAGTCATGAAGGACATAAGTAATCATATGGCGTGAAGGCCTTGTCGTAATGACATTTAGATACGGCACAAATGGCCTTGTCTCTAGGACGTTATAGGATATGGCACTAAGGCCTGTCACCAGGGATGTTAACATTTAGTATGTTAACTTGTCACGAACGACGAATTATAGCACGGAGGCTTGTTATGGGTGACTTGAAATATAACTCGTGGATTTGTCACAAGGGCATAAATTCATAGGCTGCAATCTTATTAGTTCCGGAGTTTTAAGGCTTGAACATAGTTCTTCACCTTTGGACAGGGAGTAATAGACTACAACTGTCATCGTCTTGAAAGGCGATTCTCTTGACAGAAAGGTAAACCAATTAACATCACTAATGGATGTCTATCTATAATTATCGTATCTAATGATATTAGTCATGATCACATCGATCATATTGACTATTAGGTTTGGATATAATCCCACTATTTTGAATAGGGGATCATAAAGATCACCACTATTTTGTCTTATCGATAATAGAGTAAAGTATAACCCGTAGGCAATTCATCACTAGGGATGTCAATATTATGAATTTATGATCATCATACTGATGATACTAGTCAGGATCGCAATGATCATATAGACTATTAGGCTTGAGCGCAGCTCACTACCTTAAACAGGGGATCACAGAGATCATAACGTTGGTGTCTCAAATGGACAATATAATATGGCCCGTAGACGAAACATCACTAATGGATGTTTATAATGGATTCATCATTTTAGATGATATAAGCCAGGATTGCATTAATCATATTGACTATTTGGCTTGAGCATAGCTCACCACCTTAGACAAGGAATCCTAAAGATCATAATGTCAATGTCTCAGATGGACAATTTATTATAGCCCGTAGGCAAAACATCTTTTCTTGACAGGGAGCTGTAGGCTACCACTGTCTTTAGTCTCGGAGGACGTTTAATTATAGCCCGTAGGCATTTCCCTTCTAAGGGATAATTATGGTATGATCATCTTTTCAGATGATATTAGTCGAGATCGTATGGACCCTACCGACTATTATGCTTGGACGTATTCCAACATCTTTAGACAGGGTCAAAGACTACCACTGTCGTTGTCTTATCGGACAACAAATTTAGCCCGTAGGCACTTCATCACTCACGGATGTTTATAATATGATCATCTTATAAGATGATATAAGCCATGATTTCTAGATCATAAGGCAAATTAGAAATTCAAAAATTTCCAATATAGGGATAACTGTTGTGATTTTATCGAATCACATTTGTCAAGAGTGCTAACACGTTCTTTGGTGTTAACAAGGATCTGAATTCTTTGAGTAGGTTTCACCATCTTGGCCGCGTAGGCTAGGTTTCACCTTTAAGATTCTTTTTAAAATGCATACTGGCAGGGAAGGAAGGATATTTATTTTATTCAGGATTTTTATCATAAATCCTAATTTATAAGTTAATAATAGAGCAAATGGCCTAGTCGCGTAGACAAGTTTAATTTATAAGCCATGATTTCAGAGAATCGAGGCATTAATGTTTTAATAATAGCACAAATGGCCTAGTCACGTAGACAAGTTTAATTTATAAGCCATGATTTCAGAGAATCGAGGCAATTTAGTAATGGCACAAAAGGCCTAGTCACAAGGACGTTTATAAATTATAAGCTATGATTTCAGAGAATCAAAGCATGAAGGTATATTGGCACAATAGGTCTAGTCACAAGGACGTTTATAAATTATAAGCTATGATTTCAGAGAATCAAAGCATGAAGGTTTGAACCTAGTTCATTACCTTTATCTGACAGGGAGTCATAGCTACAGCTGTCTTTTGGCTCATGTAGAAATGAGCAAGGCCCGTAGGCATTATATTAACGGACAGGGAGTCATCGCTACCACTGTCTTTTGGCTCATGTAGAAATGAGCAAGGCCCGTAGGCATTATATTACCAACGTATGGTCAAAATATGATCATCTTAATTGATGACCTAAACCCATGATTCAGAGATCATAAAAATTGGGTTAGGAATCTTTTGAAGGATCCAATAATAAGAATGACGTGTGTGATTTTAATGAATCACGTCTGTCAGGAGCGTTAACATGTTTACAGATGTTAACGGGGATTGGAATCTTTTGAACAGGTCTTACCATCTTGGCCCGGTCAAAAGGAATCTTAGAGTGAAACCTAGCCTTCGGGTCACTATAAGACCGGGAGTGTCACCGGTGGGCCCGGTGGGGAGTATCGTGACGTGGTTGGCAACATAATAGTCAAACAACACAATTATATAAATTCACAGCGGAAGCAAAAGATAAATATATTACAATCCGAATATAAAGTAATATCCAAGTATTACAACGGAAGGTAACGGATCCACAGGTGGATCAATATAAAAGGAAAACTGTTCAACAGACTTTAGGCATCTTAAGCTTGCGAGACTTCTATTGATGCTAAGGAGAAATATCCAGCCAATTACGCTTAGTACCTGCATTTAATCTTTTTGGGAAAATACGTCAGTTTACACTGGTAAATACAATCAGCTGACTCATTTTAGAAAATGATTGAAAATTGATTTGGATGCACGTGGCATAAACATTTTATTTAACTTGAGAGAATTATTTAAATATATAATCTTGTGAACGAATTACATGTTCCTTGTGCGTTCAGTTGCCCGGATCGTGTCCGGGTTAAAGATCAATAGACACACCACATTATTCTTTTGTGCACTGACGGGTGTACGCCTACACCCCGCGCTTAAGTCGTGGCCATTTCGTAAAATGATGCCAATGATATCCGGGACATGGTCATTAACCCCCAAAGGCTTTAAGTAACAAGACTGTTTAAATGTAACAACTCTCATCAAAAAGTATTATTTATTACTTTAATTTAACCAATAGGAAACCCTAATTGAGAAACCCAAGTGATTCTGAACAAACCCTAAAATTTTCAGAACAATCGGAATCAGGATCAGGGCCCCTAAAACTCAGGGGGGGGGGGGTAAACCCTACTCGGTAAAATCCACACAGTTTGCTGTCAAAAATTAAAAATCACACGCAATCAACTCAGCTAAGCTACTGTGACACAAAGCAAGCCTAAAGTAGAATAGGTCTTGTCGCGCCACGCGACAGAAACAAGAGAACCCCTCGCGTGGCGCGAGGGGGGCGATTTTTCAAATATAAATAGGTTGCTGTGGGACTTGATTATGGACGTTGATGCGACGTTCAGTTTCAAATTACACTTCGAGTTATTATAGAAATACTACAATAAACACACACTGCTCACGAAGTGCTGCCACAATTCAGGGTAATAACTCGATCGCTGCTACGATTCAATGTCCGATCGATTAAACTATCCAATGGATTTTAAGTGCTGCCCACATTAGGGTTTATGCTTTGTCATTCGTCGTTAAATCGATGGATGTTTAAGTATCGCACTTTGTCATTCGTTGTGACAGTTGGAATCTCGTGAGTTGTCGTAAATGCTGTATTAAGTTACTAACCTAGTGTGTGTGCTTGATTATTTAAACTAGGTTATCAAGGCTAATCAGTAAACTAAGCTCTGTTAAATCTGCAATGTGAGTCATTCTCTTTTTATCAAATCTGTTTACAAAAGTATGTTTATTTTCAAGATTATAATTACAGTGATTAAGTATATGTAGTCACCAAATTACAGCCGGTATGTGGGGTATTGTGCACATTACTGTTTTTATCAATTTAGGTGGGCGTACCTAATTAATGATACTCGTTACTATTGGGTGAACGGACTCAATAGTAATATGACCACAGTCACCGAAACGAGTCGATGACAAATACTGTGGGTAGTTGGTTGAAATAAACATTGTAATCTCTCTTAATACTGTGAATTATAACAAAATAGTCATTTTAGCAAAATGAATGATTCACTCAGTATTTCCCGCTGACAAAACCTTTTTCAAACATGTTTCAGGTGATCTGTTGTGATCCAGGAAAAGTGCCGTGAAGCACTATCAGCTTAAGGAAGTGGCTCAGTATTAAAATAATGAAACATGTTTTGTAAAATAAAAGATTTCCTGGTGAAATCTCAAGATTGTAAATTACCGGGTTGTATCCCGAATTGTGAAATAAAATAATCGGGAAATATTTCAGTTTTAAAAAGATCCTGAAGAAACTTCCGCTGTTAATTAAATACCACGGGATTTCTGTCCCGCGGCTCCTGAAACGGGTCAAACCGGGTCGGGGGCCGTGACAGAAATAAGGTGGTATCAGAGCCACTGATCTAAGCCTATTAAGTATTTAGAAATACTTAATTTTACTGATTGCCAATTTTGTGATTATGTGTTTTATTAACTGATTATTTGTTAATTACAGTATGGGTAAACAAAAGCTGTCAAACATCTATCTTAAACTAGATAGGTCAACCCACGAGAAGGGAAGTTCATCCCAAACAAAACCTTATGTAATTCCTAAAGAAGGAATATTTGTGAAAAAGGCAAATTACGAGGAACCACTTTCTCCTAATAAAAGAAGTTTGATTATTAGGAGAAGTCAGGAGGAAATAAGGAAAAACCGAGAGAAGAAAGTTAAACAAGAAACCCAGGATTTAATCAATAAATCACCTTGGGAGGACAAATTAGATGAGAAATGGGCAAATCTTTATATGCTAGCCACAGTAGCAGAAAATGCAAATCTCTAAATACTCAAAAGTTTTAGCACTTTTATTTTCAGAAACCTTATTTAGTAAATAAATAAGTTACAGTAAATCGTAGTATAATTTACTTGTCAGTTGTTTCGTGTATGCAATAATATTTACGGGTTATCTATAAAATATTGTTTTAACATTTGGTATGTATTTTGCATATATGCTAAACAGCATGAATGAGATATCGGAAGGTTTAGAAAATCTTAACCTCTATCCCGTTAAGATAGAAGTTTCCAAGGAATTCACCGGTTACTTCGCTGATAAAGAAGAACCCATGGAATTTCAATCCAAACCACTGGCAAAACCTAAACCCAAGAAAAGAAGCAGATTTGTGGGCTGGAGGCGAGTACGAAGGAAAAAGCCAGCAACAAGAAAGGTTACCAAAACTGAAGAACTAAAAGACAAAGGAAAAGGGGTAGAAATCGAGGAAAATGTTAATCAAATAGAGATAGAAGCTGAGAAGAATTTTAAGCAAACAGAAATAGAGGTCGGAGAGAGTTCTAGGCAGAAACAGAAAATGACTCCTTGGGAAGTTTTAGATCATCAATTAGTAATGAGTGACCTCATCGGACCTGCCGATGGAAACCTTGAAGCAGCTAATCCAAACCTCATCTTTACGGAAGAAGATCTTTTTAGCTACCCATTAGAAGCTCCAATCCCAATCAATCTGGAACCTGCTATTCCAGATCCTATTGTCCAACCTCAACCTCTACCAATAGAATTAGATGAATGGTGGACAACTGATTGGCAATACCAAAATCTTTTAAATAACCCTGATACATTTTTCCCACAAGTTGACCCAGAACCTCCAATATACCCAACTATGAGCCCGGAGAATCTGACTGAACTTCGCCTCTGGGGCGAAGAGTTAATTGATGCAGGAAATCGTATTAGGGATGTGGGAGAAAGAGTTACTTGGAAGTATGATGAAAGGGAGCGTCGTTTTTAAGAAATTAGCTGATCAGATAATGAGAGTTCGTAGGAATATATGTGAATAAATAATTATAATAACCAGTATGTGTAATAACTTAACAATAAAACGTTGTATGATAATCGTGTGTACGAGGCATAATATAATATATAAAAATGAAACTTGTGAAATCAATAAATTTTGATTATACATGTTAATGTGATTATGTGCAAACTGTTTTATTATATTTGTATTTATACTAATTAGTTATATAAAATTTATTATCAGATGTCAAACATTGGTAACGAACCAGTAAATGAGGCTAATCAGTCTGAGCAACATCCAGGAGATCAATATATGACTCGGCAAGATATCGAAAACATTGTTGCTCAAGGGATAGCCAATGCTATTCCAGCATTCGTTGCTGCTATAAAGAATCCAATCGAACCGCAACATATTGTTCCTAGCAAACGTATTACTGAAGATAACTTCAGTAATAGTGTAAATGGAGGCAATGATAATGTTAATCAAAATAGGGAACCACATCAAGCTCCATTACCTAAGAAAATGAAAACTGCAACACCTGGTTGCACTTTCAAAGAATTTCTTGCTTGTAAACCCACTGAATTTGCAGGCAATGAAGGAGCAACTGCATCACTGCGTTGGTTAGAGAAAACCGAAGCAGTCATTGCAATAAGTAAATGTGCTAAAGATGATCAGGTCATGTACGCATCAAATCTCTTCAAGGAAGGAGCACTTGAATGGTGGAACACTGTGTTACAATCAAAAGGAAGGATTATAGCTTATGCTATGACTTGGGAAGAATTTAAGGGTTGTGTAGAAAGAAAATTATGTCCCGAGTATGAAAAGGAACAGATGACAAATAAGTTCCTAAATCATCGGATGATGGGTGTAGATTGTCGTGGTTATACTTCGACATTATTTGAATATGCTAGAGTGGTACCAACACTAGCTTCGCCAAAACCGGTACTCATTTCTCGCTACATTTGGGGACTGATTAGTGAAATTCGCAATATCATTAAAGCTGCGAGACCTCGCACTATTGACGATGCTGTGGAATTAGCTAATACCCTAACCGATGAACTGGTGCGCACAAGAGATGAAGACAGAAAGAAAGAATTGGCTCAGAAAATTACCCAGGGATTTCGTACGGGTAATAATAACAACTTCAACAGAAGAGGAACGGGAAAATCCTCAACTATGCCATTCTGCAGGAATTGCAAAAAGAAACATTATGGAAGATGTAATATAACCTGCAATTTTTGCAAAGTTGTAGGACATCGGGAAGAGAACTGCAGGAAGAAATCCACAATTTGTTACAATTGTGGAGAAACAGGACATTTCAAAACAGAATGTCCTAAATTAATCAAACCAGCAGACAACAAAACCAAGGCGACCGACGGAAATATTAAGAAAAATGCTAGGGCATTCCAGCTGACCACTCAAGAAGCAGAACTCATCCCAGATGTGATAGCGGGTACGTTCTTAGTTCACAACATTTACGCCAAAGTATTATTTGACTCTGGTGCAAACCAAAGTTTTATAAATACTTCATTCTGCCAAGCTCTTAATTTACCTTTAACCAATATTAGGCAGATTTTTACAGTTGAAACGGCAGACGGAAATTCAGTTAAAATAGATAAAGTTCTGCAAGAAGAAAACATAGAACTTTTAGGACATAAATTCTCTGCAAAACTATTGCCGATGAATTTAGCTGAATTTGATGTTGTATTAGGAATGGATTGGTTAATAGCCAACCATGCTAAAATCCTTTGTGATCAGAATTCCATAGAAATTCAATCACCCACCGGAGAAGTGATTAGGATTACAGGAGATAAACCGCGTAAGCCCATGAAGTTCATATCAGTAATGAAAGTTGCTAATTATGAACGAAAACAAGGAATAGTATATATGATTTCAGTAATCATTAGTACTAAGGGTAAAGAACTTAAGGAAATTCCTGTAGTCTCAGAATATCCAGATATATTCCCAGAAGATTTACCGGGATTACCTCCGGATAGGGAAGTAGAATTTAGGATTCGTCTAATTCCAGGAACTACACCGATAGCCAAGGCACCTTATCGGTTAGCACCCACAGAAATGTTAGAACTGAAAAAGCAATTAGATGAATTACTAAGTAAAGGATTCATACAACCTAGTTCATCCCCGTGGGGAGCACCTGTGTTGTTTGTTAAGAAAAATGATGGTTCAATGAGAATGTGTATCGATTATAGAGAATTGAATAAAGTTACAATTAAGAATCAATATCCATTACCTAGGATTGATGATCTGTTTGATCAACTTCAGGGGGCTAGATATTTCTCTAAGATAGATTTACGCTCCGGATATCATCAATTGAAGGTACAAGAAGAAGACATACCTAAAACTGCTTTCAGAACTAGGTATGGTCATTATGAGTTTACAGTCATGCCCTTTGGATTAACGAATGCACCTGCTGCATTCATGGACATGATGAATAGGATCTGTAAACCATATTTGGATAAATTTGTAATTGTCTTCATAGATGATATACTTATTTATTCCAAAAGTCAGACAGAGCATTGTGAACACCTTCATGCACTCTTAACTTTGTTAAGAAAAGAAAAGCTTTATGCCAAATTTTCCAAGTGTGAATTTTGGTTGCAAGAAGTGCAATTCTTAGGACACATGGTGAATCACGAAGGTATTCACGTAGATCCTGCTAAGATAGAGGCAATTACCAAATGGAAAGTTCCACAAACAGCAATGGAAATAAGAAGTTTTATAGGTTTAGCTGGGTATTATAGACGGTTTATTAAGGATTTTTCCAAGATAGCCGTACCATTAACTAAGTTAACCTGTAAAGCCATTAAGTTTGAATGGGGACCTAAGCAAGAAGAAGCCTTTAGAATATTGAAGCAGAAATTAACAAATGCACCAATCTTAGCCTTACCAGAAGGAACTGAAGATTTTGAAGTATATTGTGATGCTTCAAAACTAGGATATGGTTGTGTGCTTATGCAACGCAAAAAGGTAATTGCATATGCTTCAAGGCAATTGAAAAAGCACGAAGAAAACTATACGACTCATGATTTAGAATTAGGAGCCGTAATCTTTGCCCTTAAGATTTGGAGACATTATCTTTACGGAAGTAAATTTACTGTCTACACAGACCATAAAAGTTTAAGATATATATTTGGGCAAAAAGAGTTAAACATGAGGCAAATGAGATGGATGGAAATCCTAAGTGACTACGACTGTGATATTCAGTATCATGAAGGAAAGGCGAATGTAGTTGCAGATGCCTTAAGTCGTAAGTATTATGAGAAACAACGACGAGTTCGTGCTCTCAGATTAAATCTACAAATAGATTTAATGGAACAATTGAAGAATGTTCAAACTACAGCAATCAAGGATGATGCTGAAGGAATGAAAGGAAGAATCAAGGAATTAGAACAAGGAGCAGATGGAATTTGGAGATTCCACAAAAGTAGAATTTGGGTACCTAAACAGGGAGACTTAAGACCTAAGATTTTAGAAGAAGCTCATAAATCTAGGTATACTATGCACCCAGGAAACAATAAGATGTACCAAGATTTAAGAAAGAACTTTTGGTGGATAGGAATGAAAAAGGACATAGCACGATATGTTTCTAAATGTCTCACTTGTTCACAAGTTAAGGCAGAACATCAGAAACCCTCAGGGTTACTACAACAATTAGAAATGCCAGTATGGAAATGGGAACTTATAACAATGGATTTTGTTACTAAGTTACCCAAAACCAGAAAAGGTAATGATGCGATTTGGGTAATTGTGGATCGATTAACCAAATCAGCTCACTTTTTACCTATGAAAGAAACCTTTAGTATGGAAAGACTGGCTAAATTATATGTATATGAAGTTGTATCCTTACATGGAGTTCCACGCTCCATTGTTTCGGATAGGGATAGTCGTTTTACTTCTCATTTCTGGAAAAGTTTCCAGCAAGCTATGGGAACTCGACTAAATCTGAGCACTGCATATCATCCCCAAACAGACGGACAAAGTGAAAGGACAATCCAAACTCTAGAAGACATGCTCCGAGCATGTGTAATAGATTTTAGTGGGAATTGGGATGATCATTTACCATTAATTGAATTCTCCTATAACAATAACTATCATTAAAGTATTGAAACTGCCCCATTTGAAGCACTGTATGGAAGAAAGTGCAGAACTACAGTTTGTTGGGCAGAAATAGGAGAAAATCAATTATCAGGTCCGAAAATAGTGCAAGAGACGACTGATAAGATTACTCAAATCAAGGAAAGGCTGAAGACGGCTCGAGATCGCCAGAAAAGTTATGCAGACAATAGATGCAAGCCGTTAGAATTCCAAGTGGGAGACAAAGTACTATTGAAAGTTTCTCCTTGGAAAGGAGTAGTTAGATTCAGAAAGAAAGGAAAACTAAGTCCAAGGTACGTAGGACCATTTTCAGTGATCCAACGTATAGGACCAGTCGCTTATCGTTTACAATTACCAGAAGAATTATCTGGAGTACATGATGTATTTCATATATCCAATCTCAAGAAATGCTTATCAGATGAATCACTGGTAGTACCTCTTCGAGATATAGAAATAAACGAAAAGCTGAAATTTGTTGAGAAACCTCTTCAAATTGAGGATAGAAAGATCAAGTTTCTTAAGCACAAACGACTAGTTTTAGTCAAAGTCAGATGGAATTCAAAGAGAGGAGCTGAATACACTTGGGAACTGGAATCAGAAATGAAGCGAAAGTATCCTCATTTATTCCGGTAAATCTCGAGGACGAGATTTTTTAAGGTGGGGAGAATGTAACAACTCTCATCAAAAAGTATTATTTATTACTTTAATTTAACCAATAGGAAACCCTAATTGAGAAACCCAAGTGATTCTGAACAAACCCTAAAATTTTCAGAACAATCGGAATCAGGATCAGGGCCCCTAAAACTCAGGGGGGTAAACCCTACTCGGTAAAATCCACACAGTTTGCTGTCAAAAATTAAAAATCAC
The DNA here is from genome assembly GCA_030545235.1 of Helianthus tuberosus. NCBI lineage: Eukaryota > Viridiplantae > Streptophyta > Magnoliopsida > Asterales > Asteraceae > Helianthus > Helianthus tuberosus. The sequence goes on from CM060407.1 coordinate 17,931,919, forward strand.
ACGCAATCAACTCAGCTAAGCTACTGTGACACGAAGCAAGCCTATAGTAGAATAGGTCCTGTCGCGCCACGCGACAGAAACAAGAGAACCCCTCGCGTGGCGCGAGGGGGGCGATTTTTCAAATATAAATAGGTTGCTGTGGGACTTGATTCTAGACGTTGATGCGACGTTCAGTTTCAAATTACACTTCGAGTTATTATAGAAATACTACAATAAACACACACTGCTCACGAAGTGCTGCCACAATTCAGGGTAATAACTCGATCGCTGCTACGATTCAATGTCCGATCGATTAAACTATCCAATGGATGTTTAAGTGCTGCCCACATTAGGGTTTATGCTTTGTCATTCGTCGTTAAATTGATGGATGTTTAAGTATCCCACTTTGTCATTCGTTGTGACAGTTGGAATCTCGTGAGTTGTCGTAAATGCTGTATTAAGTTACTAACCTAGTGTGTGTGCTTGATTATTTAAACTAGGTTATCAAGGCTAATCAGTAAACTAAGCTCTGTTAAATCTGCAATGTGAGTCATTCTCTTTTTATCAAATCTGTTTACAAAAGTATGTTTATTTTCAAGATTATAATTACAGTGATTAAGTATATGTAGTCACCAAATTACAGCCGGTATGTGGGGTATTGTGCACATTACTGTTTTTATCAATTTAGGTGGGCGTACCTAATTAATGATACTCGTTACTATTGGGTGAACGGACTCAATAGTAATATGACCACAGTCACCGAAACGAGTCGATGACAAATACTGTGGGTAGTTGGTTGAAATAAACATTGTAATCTCTCTTAATACTGTGAATTATAACAAAAGAGTCATTTTAGCAAAATGAATGATTCACTCAGTATTTCCAGCTGACAAAACCTTTTTCAAACATGTTTCAGGTGATCTGTTGTGATCCAGGAAAAGTGCCGTGAAGCACTATCAGCTTAAGGAAGTGGCTCAGTATTAAAATAATGAAACATGTTTTGTAAAATAAAAGATTTCCTGGTGAAATCTCAAGATTGTAAATTACCGGGTTGTATCCCGAATTATGAAATAAAATAATCGGGAAATATTTCAGTTTTAAAAAGATCCTGAAGAAACTTCCGCTGTTAATTAAATACCACGGGATTTCTGTCCCGCGGCTCCTAAAACGGGTCAAACCGGGTCGGGGGCCGTGACATTAAATGAGCCGATCAAATTATTCAATTAACCACCCAACGATGGAAGATTTGATTCCCGATCAAGCGGTATTCTATATACCGTAACCCAAGCCCGTATAGGGAAAATAAGTTAAAAGTATTTACCTGAGCAATGTATAAATCACAATAAGCAAACGCAAGTAGCTTTTACTGGTCCTCCTAATCTGGAACGAAGGTTTATAATAACCTATTAGAATCCTAATGGGTCTTTAGTTAAGCTTAAGCTGAGACCGGTTAGTTTCAAAGATACGGTTCGTACGCACGATTAAGCGAAGACCGGATAGAATGTGATTTAGACCCGACAAGTTTGGAGACTTTCTTAATATGGGTATTTCATACACATTCTGGATTTTGAGATAAAACCGATAAGGTTTGACCCGTTTCGGCTAATTTATGTAAACTTGTTACATAAACCGAACCGTACGCGTAATAAGCGTGACGGGTATTCATGAGAGCCATATTCAGGTTTCCTAAGTTAATTATGCTTCAAATATGTTGTGACATCAGTAAGATGTCTTTCATTATGCCCGAAACGAGTTTAAACACAAACTATGCCCCGTAGGGGTAGTTTGGTCATTTATAAGGTTATAAAAGAGTTTAAGTGTTAACCTGAGTTACAGGTCTGATGTAATCAGCAAAAATACATAATTTGCTAAGTTATATCATTAGGGTAAAGTATATATGTGAAATTTGTCAATTATAACCCAAACTATGCACCGTAGGGGCATTTTGGTAATTTCACATAAGCCGAAAAGCTCAAAACTGAAGTCTGAGTTAATCAACCTTTGCTTACTGTTAAAACATTATAATTCACCTTAAATATCAGTAGTTATCACCCTTGTATGTCTAAAATAGTTCTAGTACATACTATGCGTTAAAAACGCTTAGAAAGGCGATTAGGAGCCGTTTCCGGGTTATATACATAAAGCTGATATTTTTATCATTCCAGAAGGCTTAAAATAATTTATTTATCATTTAAGATCAGTAGCAAAAGGTTTGGAGTCGATTAGATATGTAAAACTCATTTTATGGCCCGTAAGGGCAAAACCGACAATTACCGGATTAAGCCTACGACTATGAGTTATGCTCAGCCTAAAATTAATTAAAAATCTTCAAAAATCCCAAAATAATATATTACATCAGTGGGTAAAGAGTTTGATATCAAAAAATAGGCTTAACTAGGCTATACGCTAATTACGCCGTTTAATTAACATAAAGCTTTCAGTTTGGGGCCTCTATTATGGGTCTTTAACAGTTACATACCCTACCATTATGTTATGTTTGATTGGATCCTTTTCAAAAGTGCCGAACAAGAAGGTTTACCGTAGAAATTTCCATAGGAACCTATCATGCACTTCGAATTCATTTATTGTCAACGAATTTCTGGATTTAAGATATATTAGATGTTTGATATATATTTACTTGGGTCTTGGGATTTATAAATGAGGTTGTTCAGAGGTAAAAATTAACATGACACCACTTTTAAATCCTGCCAAAACATCTTTATTAAATCCGGGTTTACAACGTTTTTTGTCTTACATGACACGTGTCGTTATTTCATTGAACACGAATTTTCGAGGTGTTACAAAAACAGGGCTATAATGGTCTTTTGGACCACACTATGCCCAGTTTAGCCCTATATGCGGCATTTATTTTTTATTTTTTTGTTTTCTCTTTTTAATATCCATAATACTAATATTAATTATAAAAAACTCATATTAATATTAATAACATTAATATTAATTATAAAAAAACTCATATTAATCATAATAACACTAATATTAATTATAAAAAAACTCATATTAATATCACTTACACTAATATTAATTATAAAAAAACTCATATTAATTATAAAAAACTCATATTAATTATAATAACTTGTATAGGCCTGTAGGTGTAGTATAGGTCTCGCATAGGACTATAGGTGTGGTTTAGGTCTCGTATAAGCCTATACAGTTGTTGTATCATATCATGTACTTGTTATTTTTATTTATTTAAAAGAGAAAACTTTTTTTTGTATAAAAGTTTGCTAAAACGATTAATATTGTATAAAATGTTTGTTAAAAAAACCTTATATACGCCGCCCCATATAGGTCTATACGTGGCATATATGGGGAATGAGTCATATACGAGACCTATACGAGGGGTGCTATACATGAGTTAGACACTGAGTTTGATGTAACCCTATACGCCCCGTATAGACCTATACGAGACATATACAAGGCAAATGGTGTGCAAATAGACAGATAGGGTGTGTGGATAGTTTGAGCCTTTTTAAATCTCATTGGTTAAACAATATTACTATGTTTTTGCGCTATTTTAGCTCAAAACTTCACTATATTTTTTGTTTAGGTTGACGTGTCATTACCTGATTGGTTGTTCAATTAGGCTAGTTTTAAATTTTAAGACCAAAATTGTGTAAGTGTACCACTTGCGATGTATAAGCTAATATGACGTTTTCTGGTTAGGTTATACTTTCGTGTAATCTTGTATTATTTGAAGTTCACATTTGAGTTGATATTATTAGCATTGTAGCAACTTTGGTCACTTTTGTTTTAGTTGTTTTTTTTTTTATTAGAAAAATATTGGATTCACATTATGTGTTTGACAAGCTAAAATGATATGATTAAAAAAACTTATAGTGATTGGATAGGGAATACGATAAACATAATTTCCTAACATTGTTTATACATAGGGATTGGGTAGGGATTATCAATCACAAAATTTCCTAACATTGATTATATAAAAGGGTGGTTGGTGTTTACAAAACATTGACCACAAATCCACAATCTTATATGTGTATTCTTAAATCTAATTGATTCAAAAAAAGCATGTTTAGTTGAATTGTATTAAATGTTTAATTTTATTGACTATATGTAATATGTAATATTATATTATTTTATTTATCAGGTTTTATAATGTTTACATTTTTTATGGACAACCTTGTTCATATTTACATTTACATTTTTTTTTTTTTGAATGGCGATCGTTACTACAACAGACGATAGAGGACCGCACCTACCAGTCGACATGATAGGCCTTGTCACCCCACTCGTACCAGCATGGTGTCTTAACCGTGCCCACAAACTGATACAAGTGTGGCTAAGCATTCCACGAGAAAGTTTCCAGCCTCCACAAGAGCCGAGACTCTCTGGAGTAACTGTATGTAAAACTCGTGTTGGGCTCGGATCGAACCGGTGACCTTTCAGTCGGACCAGAACTATCTTCATTGCCTCTGACCAGTGGGCTATACCCAAAGATCTATTTACATTTACATTTACATTATATAAATAAGTAACATGTTGATGTATGGAGGTGTTGTACCCCATGCTTAGGGGGTTTTTCAAAAAAAAAAAAAAGTTGATATTACATTTTTAATCCACAACTATTTGAATCTTTTACTTTTAGCCCAAAAGTTTTCGACTTTTTAATTTAACCTCACAACATTAACTTTGGTCCCCTACGCTTCTCATATGTGGCAAATTTTTCGTTTACCGTTTTGTTCTAGATTTTGCGAGTTAACATGGTGCAACGTGCGTGTGTGGTTCAACGTTTTTACATTTCGTTTTACGCTTCTTTCTAGATTTTGCGAGTTAACATGGCGCAACATGCGTGCGTGGTTCAACGTTTTTACGTTTCGTTTTACACTTCGTTCTAAATTTTGCGAGTTAACATGACGCAACGTGCGTGTGTGGTTCAACACTTTTACATCATCTATTTTTTCCCACTTGACAGGTTCGCCACAACACGCAGGTCCTAAATGGACTTAGTTATTATTTTCTATATTTTACGTTTCGGTCGAATTTCTTCGCAATAACACACCCCAACTTTAATGTTGGTGGTTACTGGCGATGGTATGGCATTAGTGCTATTTGTCATGGTTTTACGCCCCCGCCGCAACGCGGGGGCCTTAATACTGGTTGATATGAAGAACCAAAATGGTATAGGTTCAACATTTTCTTAAATCTCCATGTAGAATTAGAAATTACATTGGCATAGAAGGTAAGCGGGCAACAAGCTGCGCCGCTACCCCTTCTTGGATAGTAAAACCAAGTCTTTTAAAAACTATGTTTATAGATCTCGGAGTCATGACACTACTATACATGCCTTTGGACTCGACTAAGTAGGTCCACAATCTCTGGCGCAAGAAAACCAAAAGTGTCAAATGGGGTAAGTAGATTCGGAGATCATAACTATCCTGATCAAGTGGGTAAAATAAAATTACTAACTTAGTTAAAAAGAAAACATGTCAAATGGGGTAAGTAGATTGCACTGTGTATTTCTAATGTATAAAAGTGTGAATTATAACTGATGTTTTCATAGCTAGACTGTAACCGAATCGGTCGCTTTACTGGTCCGTGAGGCGGACCACTTTTAAAAACTGAATGAGTTCCTTAATAAGTTCAAATTATATACAAGTCATCTAATCTAAAACCAAATATTAGTATACTTTATAGTTGTATATAAACTAGCAGAACTACCCGTGCTTCGTAGCGGACTTTCGGTCTGTCTTAGTTAGGGGTGTGCATGGGTCGGTTTGGGTCGGTTTTTACTATTAACCATAACCATAACCGCTAGTTCGGTTATGGTTAATCGGTTATGAAGTCGGTTATGGTTCGGTTTTGGTTAATTTTGGTTAAGTAACCAAGCATGGTTTGAAATAAATAGGGTTGTGCATGATTTGAACTTTGTTTGAGCTTATTTTATAAGATAACGAAGACTAAACTTTTTGGTTAAACTACCGATTTAGAGTTCTTTTTAATAAGGTAATTCTCAAACAAAAACAATTATGGCCATAACACCTTAGTGTGACATCTACATCAAGATCATTTTGTTACTAACATACTTTTATCTTACTAAAAACCCTCTATATGGTTTTGTAAAACACAAATCTATTATATAAAGTTAACATCACAACTTCGGTTCGGTTTCGGTTATATTCGGTTAACCAAAGCTTCATAACCATAACCATAACCGATTGAGCGGTTATACAAAGTTTCATAACCATAGCCATTGGTTATATTGGTTATCGGTTATTAGTGGTTCGGTTATGTCGGTTATGGTTCGGTTATGGTGGTTAATTTGCTCACCCCTAGTCTTAGTTTTGTTTGGTATAGTACGGTATTGACACTCGATATAGTAAACGAAAAAATTATGCCAGAGAGGATATAAACTTGTGTGTTAAATCGATCGAAAGCCATGAAACAAATACTGATACCGATGTTGTTTGGCTGGTATCGGTTCGGTTCGTCAAAATACCGTTACCGTACAGGCACTCACTATAGCTTACAACATCAAGAAATACTCTATTGAGAATATCATACTACCACATCAAGAAAACCATAAAAACAAATACATTATTTAGATGGTAGTTATTTGGTTCCTAGTGGTAAAAATAATCAACTGTATTTGAACCTTTCGAATAAAACTTTTATCGAATTGTAGATAAAATAACACGTTCTAACGGCATATTGGAAAAAAGGTAAACGATGTCACTTTACAAAAGTAATTAAATAAAAACTGAAGCACAATTCACAACACGGTTTCAAGTAAAATTTATATCTGGACGTGGATAAAAATAAATACGTCGTAACGGATACCTCATAATTTGATCATTTTTTTAAAAAGTTATAAGTGAAAAACAATATAAACTTCAACATCTTTATGACAACTTTATTAAAGTTCATGGGTAGAAATATATATTGGCTAGAAAAAAAAGAATTATAAAACTTCATAACTTTATTAAAGTTCGGGGTAGAAACATAAAGGTGCATGAGGTGCAAGCATAATGAAGTCATTGGAAGCCAAAGAAAACAATATTCATCCCTTACTAAAATGTATATAGGTATAATAATGGTAGGGTGACGAACAGAGTTGATGTAGTAATATTTGCAATGATTTTATCAGACAAAGGTTGTACAATGTATAACTCAAAAAATAAAAGTCTTATTTTCATCGATAGATATTATAAAAATAAATATCGATACCGGTTCCGATAACACTAATAACGCTACCGATGTTGTTGGTTGTACCGACTTAGTTCGTCAAAGTCCCATTGTTTTGAATACAACATTGTTTTAAATAAAGTTTATATCGGAATGTCAAGGAAAAATTAAATGAATTCATGTATTTAGTTTTTATATAAAAGATCATCGTACGAAAGTTATAAGAAAAAAAATAATTGGGTTAAAAGTGTATATTGTTTATAGTATAAAGTGTGTAATTGAAATATAAGAATTAAAAATAAGTTAAAGAAAGTCAACTTAACTATTAGTTGAACCTAAAAATAAAAAGAATAAACAAATATAAAAAATCAAAAAGAGAGTTACTGTTAATCTTACTTGCAATTGTAATAGATATAATTTGCAGTGTTAAGAAATTTTTAAAGACTGAAATAGATAAAACAGGAAGCCTAAAATAATAAATAAAATTCAAAATGAATTAAAAAAAAAAACCCGGTATAACCACCATGACCGGTTTGATGGTTTAACCGATCTGACCGGTTTAGAAAAGACTCAATCGGACCGGTCATAGTGATTATTTTTTTTTGAAGGGTGACTTTCTATGTACGTGACTCAGTGTCACCGGGTTCTTGTCGAAGACAATCCCCCGTCAGCTCCGCCCTCCGGCGCGATGTTCGATTGGGCCCCGGCCGTCTCGTAAGCTGACCTTCGCCCGGAAACCATACTGCCCCCACACGGGTAAAACCGCTAGGGTAACAGCTGGGTGAAAACCGGGTTGCCCTCAAGACCGCACCATGCCTCGGTAGGATACGATCTATCATTGGGACGTCCTGCACCCGTTAACCTACAAATTCCCTCTTCAAAAGGAGATCTCTTGTTAAAAATTAAAAACGATATCATGTTCAATAAATCAAATTAAAAAAATTATATACACTCGTTCATGGAAGGGTTAGGTGTCGTTTTCAATGAGTTATAGTATGGATACTTAACCATTACTTTATGCGAAATATAATCATATTACCATTACTTTATGCGAAATATAATCATATTAAAGAAGAAACTAAACTTTTATCTTTATTAAATAAACTAGTTAAATTTCCGCCCGCGCGTTGCGGCGGGGACCCAATGACTGCAAAACGCGTGTCAGTAACGGCAAGCAGATACCGAATATCAAAACATAAATAAAAATGTCGTGAAAAGGATAGTCAATCCGTCCAAAAAAAACGATTTTAAATAACCTAATATATAATAATAATAGGACCCACACGTGCTACACGATGGAAATTCGGTTGTTTTCAGTTCAGTTATTACGGTGCTAACACGTTAAAATATGGATGAGCTCGGTACCGGTAACGGCGCCGAAAGTACCGATCCGGAAAATCATCGAAATTAGGTACCGGCACCGAAAATGTTCGGTACAATACGGTATGGTATTTGAAGGTAAAAATCAATAAATATAGGTATGGTGCTAGACCTGTGTCGAACCGAAAGTAACGATTCTGAAAACGCCAAAAGATGGGTACCAAATTGGTACCGAAAATGATTTGGTATAGTAAATTTGGTACCGATACGATACCGGTTTGATTACAGGATTTGATACGATTTGCTCATCTATAATCTAAATATCCAAGTTTATTTTACATGCTACAATTCATTCATTACGTAAAAAGACAAAAAATAAAGCAAAATAAGTTGTGTATATAAAACCTCATTCAAACGAAACACAGTTTACTTACTGTGTGTATGAAAAGTAATCTAAACTGTGCAATTACTTGCATTGCTACGTTGCCACAGGGTTTGATGAGCTCGGTACCAACCGGTACCGAAAACACTATTACCGAAATCCCCAAAAGTGGGTACCGGTACCGGATCTACCTGGTACAGTACGGCTTGATACGGTCGGTACTGGTACGGCACCAGTATTTGAGGGTAAAACCCGATGAATACCGGTGCCGAACGGATAGTCAATCCGTCCAAAAAAAAAACGATTTTAAATAACCTAATATATAATAATAATAATAATAGGACCCACACGTGCTACACGATGGAAATTCGGTTGTTTTCAGTTCAGTTATTACGGTGCTAACACGTTAAAATATGGATGAGCTCGGTACCGGTAACGGCGCCGAAAGTACCGATCCGGAAAATCATCGAAATTAGGTACCGGCACCGAAAATGCTCGGTACAATATGGTATGGTATTTGAAGGTAAAAATCAATAAATATAGGTATGGTGCTAGACCGGTGTCGAACCGAAAGTAACGATTCTGAAAACGCCAAAAGATGAGTACCAAATTGGTACCGAAAATGATTTGGTATAGTAAATTTGGTACCGATACGATACCGGTTTGATTACAGGATTCGGTTAACTGGGCCAGCTCTTCCACTTCGGCAGCCATCTCTGGTTGGCGGACCCACGCATAGTTTGTCCACATATCACCGTTCAACAACCCGCATCGATCGGCCAAAGCTACCTGTTTATTTCTCTCCAACATGAATAGGTTCAGGAGTTTAAAGCATAACGGCTCCTCCGAAACCCACCAATCAATCCAGAAACAAACCTGGTTTCCCGCACCCGGCTTAGCTTTGATTAACCTTTGAATATCAATTCCCAAGTTTTTTAAAATCTCCCCAGTCTTCACCACTTGCTTCCATGGACCTACGATGAATACTTTGGCAGGGATATAATTCCACGATCTCGAATTAGCGTGTATGGCCCAAATAACTTTCCTCCACAGGCTGTTTTGGTCTACCTTAAACCTCCACCACCATTTTGACAACATGGCGGTGTTAGCATCCCCAAGCGAGCCCATACCCAACCCTCCCAATTCTTTTGGTGTCATGGCATTACGCCATTTTACCCATTTAATTTTGCCTTGCTCCGGTGTTACACCCCAAAGGAAATCTCTCTGAATGGCCTCTAACCGTTTAATGACTTGACCCAGTGCCTTATAAAGTGAGAAAAAGTAAGTAGGCAAAGAATTAAGTACTGGTTTGGTAAGCGTGATCTTACCACCGAACGAGATAGTACTTGCTTTCCAAATGGATAATCTTTTTTTAAACATCTCCACCACCGGTTCCCAATTTTTGCACAGGTTCATATTTGCACCTACAAACAAGCCTAAGTACTTAAATGGTAGATCCCCCACTTTGCATTTAAGTACATCCGCCATCTCTTGCACCCGAACTGTGGTTACCCCAATACCGAAAACACTACTCTTCAAATTGTTGACCCGTAGACCTGAAGCTAAAAAGAAACTTCTCAAGATTCTTCGAAGGCACGGGACGTTATTTAATGAACACTCCCCTATAAATACTACGTCATCAGCATATAGGAAGTGGGAAAGGAGTGGGCCCTCGTGGTTACAACGAACCCCTTTGAATAATCCAGCCGAACATGCTTCCTTCATAACCCCCGTTAAAGCCTCCATCGCCAAGACAAACAAGAATGGCGAAAGCGTGTCCCCTTGACTCAAACCCCGATGGCACGGGAATTCATGTGTAAGAGACCCATTTACCAGAACCGAGGACCGAGCGGATGATACAGTCGCCATAACCCATCTTCTCCATTTTGGTGAAAAATTCATTTGGCCCAAGATGGAATCGAGAAAACCCCAATTTAGGGAGTCGTAAGCCTTCTCAATATCCACTTTAAAAATAATATTGCCTTCTTGTTTCTCTTCATCCATGCCAAAACCTCATTTAGAATGAGTGGGCCATCCAAGATGCTCCTATTTGACAAGAAAGCCGTTTGTTCTTCCGATACGAGCTTGGAGATAACCGACTTCAACCGAGACACTAGAACCTTAGAAATAACCTTATTGATACACCCAATTAGGCTAATCGGCCTATAATCTTCCAAGCCACTTGGAACGGTACACTTAGGAATCAGAGCCAAAAAGGAAGACGAACATCGTTGGTTTAGTGCCTCTGTGGTATGAAATTCCTCAAAAACTTTCAAGAAGTCCTCCTTAAACACATCCCAGCATTTTTTAACAAAACGGAAATTTATACCATCCGGACCCGGCGCACGATCACCGGCACACTCCCATACCGCAGTTTTAATTTCCTCCATTGAGAAAGGTAGGACTAGAGAATCGGCTTCCAAACTCGACAAGGTGCCTAAATTCGGGCAATCTAGATTTGGTCTATCATGTCTGGACTCTTCGAACCTATTCACAAAAAACGACGCTATATGGTCTTTAATCACAGACGGGTTAGTAACCCTTTTTGAATTGGAACCTCAAGATTCCGTCCCCTACATTATGCTTTCAAACTTGTACTCGTCGGCGTGTCAATGGGAAGATGATGTGAGAATTCGACGGCTAATGAAATCACGAGGCGTAAGTAAGGAACCGGGTTACAGTTGGATGGAGATTAACAGTAAAGTTTACTCGTTTATGTCTGAAGATAGAAGTCATGAAAAGTCGGATTTGATTTATTCGAAGATTGATGAGGTTATGATGTTGATTAGAGAAGCGGGTTATGTCGCGGATATGAATTTCGCGTTGCATAATATTGATGAAGAAGGTAAAGAAGTTGGTCTTGCTTATCATAGTGAGAAGTTAGCAGTGGCTTTCGGGCTTTTGGAGTTGCCGAGTGGAATGCCGATAAGAATTTATAAAAATCTTCGGGTTTGTGGTGATTGTCATACTGCGATGAAGTTCATATCGAGTGTTTACGGGCAGGTTATTGTTTTAAGAGATTCGAATCGGTTTCATTATTTTAAACATGGAGTTTGTTCTTGTGGGGATTATTGGTAACCAAAGTTATTTGACTATATTTATAGACTTGAGATTTCCTTTTTAAAGGAATTGAAAGTTGTCAAAAGAGTTGAGTTTATGATAAATTTAGTTTAGAAAGTATTAATCATGTTTGGTTTATAAATCTATTAAAGTTAGAATGTTGTGGTTGTCAGGAACGGGGGTTGATATTTTTTGACACGATACAAAAAGTTAAGGTTTGAGACAGCTAACATGACCCGTTTTATTAAACAAGTCAACCCGAACACGACCTGTTTAATAAATGGGCTAACCCAAATACGGGCCCGTTAAATAAGTGAGTTAACCTATCAACCTGTTTTAAAAAGTTTATATTTAGTCATTTAGATTTTAAAGATGAAAAATGTAAACATTAACAGTAAATTATTTTGTTTTTTTTTTTTAATTTTTTCGTCTAACTACTATCAAAGGATATTTTTCATTTAAATTTTAAACCCTTTCATCAATTCCTCACTTGCAGCATATTATCAAACTCTTGTTAATTTTACAAACCAAACCGATAAATATAGAATTCAAAATTTCATCGAATTTTATCGAACTCCAACAAACCAAAGGCCTCATAATTTTTTTGGTATGTTTTTAGGATATACAAACAAATAGAACTCCGTTTTCAAAACCGGACCGGCCCGGAAGGTCGCACTGGGAACCGTCTATATAACCGGTCTGGTTGATCCTAATTGAAACGGTTCGCTTTTATGGTTCCTTTTTACCGTTCGTTTTACTGCTTTAGGCTTCATATTATGTTTATCTAAAGCTTTCTATTTTGTCAACATTACAAGCCACACCAAAATATAAACTAGTATAGTAGTATTATGTTGTTTTTCATTAGCTAAAATGTCATTTTCGTCTATGAGGTTTGGCCAGTTTTGCGATTTTCGTCTGACTGGTTGTTTTTCCGCATCTGGATCCAAAAGGTTTGAAATCTTGTCAATTTTCTTTGTTAAGTCAGGAGTATTTCCGTCTTTTTTTGCTAACTTTAAGGGCAATTTTGTCTTTTTCACTTTATATATAAAGACCGAATACCCCTGAAAAAGATCGAATTGCCCTTAAGTTAACAAAAAATACGGAAATACCCCCGACTTGACCAATAAAAATGGATGGAGTTAACGAACCGGATGAAAATGACAAGATTTTAAACTTTTTGGATCTAGATGCAAAAAAACAAACCTATGGACGAACGTCGCAAAACTGACCAAACCTCATGGACGAAAATGACATTTTACTCCTTTTAATTTGTTGTATATAGATTCTAACTTTTTGTTATTTATGTCCTCAAGTTATATTCACTTACAACAGTGCAGCGCAACGCGATACAAGATCGGTTGCTTCAGGTGGCATGTTGTTTTTAAATATCTGGAAACATGATCCAATAGCGAATTTATTGATTCATCTTAAAAACGGTTTTAAGTAGAAAACCCCAATATTAATTATTAAAAGCATGCATGACTATGAACAAACCTTATGCCAGGGATGAGCCTTGATCTGTGGGAGCTTGAACTCTGTGGAATGAGGATTCATGCACTTGATTTCTTCCCTTGTTAAAAAATAACTGGTTAAAGTCAAAAAGTCAAATTAACCAGTTAAAACAGTTTCGGGTAGGCATGTTTTGGTTCATCTTAACATGGTGCCTTGACATCCTATAGACAGTTTCGGGTACATATTCCAATACAACGTTTAGGTACACTTCATTTTTGTCGGGGGTAACGTGCATCTACCCTTTTTTTAAGTATTATCTCACCCCAAGATGTCACTAAGCTTACTTGATAGTTGTTATTACTTATTAATAAACTAACACTTAAACCCAACATTTTTTATATAAATAGAAAAAAAGTTGGATTGGATTCATCTCCCCATACGGTATTATACAATTTTTTTATTAGTTCCTAAAAAGAGCACTTTTAAATTTAAATACATAGCTATAAAATCCGCATAATACACTTATAATACACTTGTATACAATGTTTAATAAATATAACATACAAAAGTTACAAAAATAATTTTAATCATTTTAAAAACCCGTTCTACATATCATAGTTAAAAAAATTTATATCAATTAATATATTCCCATGTAAAATCTTTCTTTATTCACCTCCTCTTCACACAATTAATAAAGATGAACATTTGGTACGATATCACTACCATCCCAATACATTATCAAACCAGTATCATACCGATACATTCAACACCCATTTTCAGAAATTCAGTATTGGTATTTTCAATACCGCACCAATACTAATACCATATAAAGATTGACATTGCGGTAACAAGTACCAGTACTATGCCAATAGTTTCGATATAATATTCGATACCCACTTTTTCATATGTTACCGTCTTGTACCGGTACCGTACTGATCTCCAAGTTGATACTTTTTACCACCATTTTAGGTTTTTTTTTTAATTTTATTTAAAAAAAGCAAAAAATATTTAATAAAGACTAAAAATATTTAGAGGCTTTAAACTCACTCACACATGACTTTTCTTTTCACACAATTTAATTGACACTTTACCCACTTTTTTCTCCAAGATCACTGACGAAACACAGATTTCGTCGTCTATAACTCCTCATCCATCGTTAATATCTCCCACACAAAACCCTGCAGCAACCAAACAAACAACGCACTGTTCTTCATTCAACTCAATAATCATCCATAAATCTCATCACAAGGTAAGTCAAATCTAAACCCCTTCATTTCCCAACACATTCACACAGAAAAAAACACGTATATCTTTCAAATTTCCCGTTTAATTTCAGTTTTTATACGCATTCAGTCATCAATTACAATGCAATCGTAATGCTATCTTGTTCAATTGTTGAAATCGTTGCTTAATTTGTTCAATTGTTGAAATTTTTCATTGAATTTGACAATTTGTGCTGATTCTTGAATTTTGGGAATTAGGGTTTTTCAGATCTGGCGAAAATGAAAGTTTTTGAGAAATTCAAGATCTGGGTTTTGTTGATCTGCTTGATTTCTCAACTGGGTTATGGGTATTATCTCCCTGGTAGTTATCCTCACAAATATATTGTAGGTGATACATTGTCTGTGAAAGTCAACTCTTTGACTTCAATTGAGACTGAAATCCCCTACAGTTATTACAGTTTACCGTTATGTAAACCCCAAGAGGGTGTTAAAGATAGTGCTGAGAATCTTGGTGAGCTTTTGATGGGAGATAGGATCGAAAACTCGCCGTATAAGTTCAAGATGCACACGAATGAGACCGAGATCTTTCTTTGTCAAACTAAGCCCTTATCGAGCGATGAGTTTAAGCTTTTAACGAGTAGGATCGATGAAATGTATCAGGTTAATGTGATTCTCGATAATTTGCCAGCGATTAGGTACACTAAGAAGGATAATTTCTTGGTGAGATGGACCGGGTATCCACTCGGGGTCAAGATTCAAGATACATATTATGTGTTTAATCACTTGAAGTTTACGGTTCTTGTTCATAAGTATGAAGAGACAAATGTGGCTAGTGTTATGGGTGCAGGGGATGCGGCTGAAACGATCCCTACTGTTGACAAACCCGGATCTGATATTCCTGGTTATATCGTTGTCGGGTTTGAGGTCACTCCGTGTAGCTTCCAGCACAATGCCGAGTCGTTAAAGGATTTAAAGATGTACGGGAAGTACCCGTCGAAAATCTCGTGCGAAACCAGCACCGTAACAATGGGTATAAAAGAAAACCAGCCTGTGGCTTTCACTTACGAAGTTGAATTCGTCGAGAGCGATATCAAATGGCCGTCAAGATGGGACGCTTATTTGAAAATGGAAGGGGCGAAAGTACACTGGTTTTCGATCCTGAATTCGTTAATGGTTATCACTTTCTTGGCGGGAATCGTGCTCGTGATTTTCTTGAGAACCGTAAGGCGGGATTTGACTCATTACGAAGAGTTAGACAAAGAGGCGCAAGCTCAGATGAACGAAGAGTTATCAGGCTGGAAACTCGTTGTGAGTGACGTTTTTCGTGTTCCCGATCATCCAGCGCTTTTATGCGTTATGGTTGGTGACGGGGTTCAGATTCTTGGAATGGCGGTTGTCACGATCCTGTTTGCTGCACTTGGGTTCATGTCTCCGGCTTCTCGTGGGACCCTGCTCACCGGTATGCTGTTCTTTTACATGATTCTCGGAATCGCGGCTGGTTACGTTGCTGTACGTATGTGGAGAACGATTTTCATCGGCGATCATAAAGGTTGGGTGTCCGTTTGTTGGAAAGTCGCTTGCTTTTTCCCGGGTATCGCGTTCTTGATCCTTTTCGTGTTAAACTTCCTCTTATGGGGCTCACACAGCACCGGTGCAATCCCGTTTTCGCTATTCGTTATCCTAATTCTGCTATGGTTTTGTATATCCGTCCCGTTAACACTCGTTGGTGGTTATTTCGGTGCAAAGGCCCCGCATATCGAGTACCCGGTTCGAACCAATCAAATACCGCGTGAAATCCCACCTCAAAAGTACCCATCTTGGTTACTCGTTCTTGGTGCGGGTACACTTCCGTTCGGGACACTCTTTATCGAGCTTTTCTTCATAATGTCTAGCATATGGATGGGCCGGGTTTACTACGTTTTCGGGTTTTTATTCATCGTCTTGATCCTTTTGGTAGTCGTTTGCGCTGAGGTGTCACTAGTCTTGACCTACATGCATCTATGCGTCGAGGATTATAAGTGGTGGTGGAAGTCGTTTTTCGCTTCAGGTTCAGTTGCATTATACATTTTCTTGTACTCGATTAACTACCTTGTTTTCGACCTCAAGAGCTTAAGCGGGCCTGTTTCGGCTACGCTTTATTTGGGTTACTCGTTGTTCATGGTTCTAGCCATCATGCTCGCGACTGGGACCGTTGGGTTCCTGTCATCGTTCTGGTTCGTGCACTATTTGTTCTCTTCGGTGAAACTTGATTGATGTTTCAAACCGGAGGCTAGATGAATTTGGAGGGAAATGAGAATAAGTTGGTTTGAGTTTTTGTAATGTTAGTTACAAGTTTGTAATCTTTAAGTTCTTGTTAGTATTGTATGAAATCATGGGCAAATTATATTGGATTTTAAGTTGGTTTTTTCATTCATACATGTAAGGTTGTGCACTCTTATCTAATAACACAATCTCTCTTATGTTTGATAAACTGTGAGATCCGAATTCAAAACCGAAAAAACCGAACCAAATAAAAAATCGGTTATTTGGTTTAGTTTGTAACCGTAACTGAATTCAAAACCGGTTGTAAAAGTTAGGGTCAAGTTATTCTACAAAGGCTTCTAATTGTAAGAAGTGTAATAAGGATTTATAGAGTGACAAGTGTTCAATAACCTAAAACTAAACCCATTACATCACCACCAAAAACCTAAACACCCCCCCCCCCCAACCCCCCAAAAACCTAAAAAAAAAATAAATAAAAAAACTAAACACCCACCCCCACCCCCACCACCACCCAAAAACCTAAACCCCCACCCCCCACCCCCTCGGCAAAAAAAAAGTGTTTTTTTTTTTTGGGTGGGGGGGGGGGGGGTTTGGTGGTGGTGGATGTTTAAGGTTTTTTTTTTTTCTTAGTGGGTTTTTTGTGTAGTGGTTTTTTTTAGGTTATTGGACACTTGTCACTCTATAAATCCTTCTTACACTTCTTACAATTAGGATCCTTTGTATTTGATCCTAATCGAGCCGGGGGTCTCACTGGAAGCAGCCTCTCTATTTTACGGGGTAGAGGTAAGGCTGTCTACATCTTACCCTCCTCAGACCCTACCTTTGCTTTGCTATTGGTGGGATATACTGAGTATGATGATGATGATGATGTATTTGATCCTAATCCATAAAAGTTATATATATGTGTTTAATTTAATAGCCCAACCCAAGACCCAAATCCATTAGCTCAAATACATAATTATCAAGTCCAAAACTTATAGCCCAATTCGTCTCCTGACTTCTTACGTATCACGCTGCTAACTCAAAACCCTAGACTATTCGACTATTTGTACTTTTACTTCTGTTTTAGACTCCTTTAAAGTTTAAATTGAGTCCTTTTTATTTTATTTTATTTTTGATTTTTTTTTGGGGTGAGGGGTGTTAAACTTTTGGTATTGGTATGTTTTAATATTGAGTTACTGATGCATTTGTATTTGTGTATAAATAGATACATGTTCCACAAAAAAAGGAAAAATAATTTGGTTAAATTCGGTTTTAACCGAAAACCAAACCGAATTTGAGCCACGAATTCAGTTTGGTTCGGTGTTTGGTTATGACCTCAAAAAATAAAAAACCGAATTAACCAAACCGTATTAACCAAATTAACCGTAAACCGCATCATTGAACACCCCTAGTACATGACATTGACAGAAATTTAATAAGCTATAGCCTATAGGACGCAAAAGTGACATAAAAAACCGACACCGGATAAACAATTATCATGTGGTGATAGTCTTTTTGTCTATGGAAGCATTGTTAATATATTAAAGATCATAGCTAGGATTTGCCATAAAGAGTGATGGAATAGATACATGACATTTAACATCACTGATATTAGAATTAAACTAGTAGACATTTTAGTTATCAGATAAATAAAAGAGTGATATATCTATATTGCAAAAAGTATGAAGTATTAATTGTATATTATATAAAGAGTTAAGTGTCATTTTCGTCCCTGTAGTTTGTCAAGTTATACCAGTTCAAACCAAATTTCAAATTTGTACCATTTTTATCACTGACATTCTTGAAACATGTCAGTTTTATCAAAAACACTAAGGTTGATTCGAATAATTGGACAAACCACAGGGACGAAAACGACACTTAACTCATGTTTTTTTATTCGGAACTGCCATGTTTCAAGAATGTCAGTGATGAAAATAGTACAAATTTGAGGTTTGGTCTGAACTCACATAACTGAACAAACTACAGGGACGGAAATGACAATTAACTCTTATATAAATAATATTCAGCTTTGCTGTAATAAAATAGGATTAATCAAGTTAAATTATTAACAAAAAAGTAAAGTGATTTAGGTGGTGTTTGTTTTATAAGAGGTAAAATGTCTGCATTCTGCGGACCGCATCTGCAAACATCTATAGAAGAAGATGTGGACCAAACATCTGCAGTCTGCAAGAAGAAGGTTGTTTGATTTTAATGTCTGTAGACTTTTAAAATAAACTGGTGGTGGTGTACGGACGGTGGTGGTGGGTGGTGGTGGACGATGGTGTTTAATACTCTGTAAATCTTAGAAGATCTTAAAAGTGGTTGGGCCAAATCTGTGTCGCACCCTCAATTTCAACATGCGAAATTTTACCGCGGGGCGTGTGACCGACCAGGATCTAGCCACTAATCATGTTGAACCAAACATTTAAAATTATAAAAGCATCACGAACAACATAATTAGCGATAAAGTTTTAATTGTCCAAAACACAGTTTATGTTGCAGCGGAAAAATAAAGTTAAATTCCAAAAAGAACTTAAAAACCACAAGTTTAATAAATGTTTCAAAACGTAAAGTTTTAACGAACCACACCACTCCAACAATTTGCAACGCCTGTCCACAGATGTACCTACTGACCTGCAAAGCATGCAACTACGTGTCAACAATAAAGTTGACGAATTCACAAATTTTAGTTTAGCAAAAGTAAAGTTCACAAATGTTTTTGGTTTATGTATGACTCGGGTAGCTAACCTTCATCACATGACTAAACTGTGTACTGAATGCTGACGTTTCGTTTGTGCCTTCATTAATGTCTTATCAACATTAATGCAAGAGTGAAGGTTAGAAATTCAGGCCCGGCCTCCAGCACGGTGTGAGTTTTGTCAAACCTAATAGCGCTATCAACTAATACCCCGCGTATGCCCACCCGACAATCTAATCGGTAAAATGTAGGGACTTTCATCATAGAGTTTTTCGTTTAGTCCAAGTGTACTACTCCACCTCCAGTTGATAGTATGTTACACTGGTTCCAACATGGAACGCGCATGTAGCCCCAACCAGAGCTACCGTAAAAAGTGTTGTCTCAACTAGGACGCATGTTTTTGGAAAAAGGTTGTGAACTCACCTTAGTTTGCTCGACAGTAAACTTGAAAGGTGATCAGGAATAATCACTTCCTGATATGTTTATCGTTTCAATTAGTTTAATTAATGAATTCCTACACGTAGTCTAACACATAGCCACAGAATGACGGTGTCATACAATTACTCGTTTAGGTAAGTTTGTGCATATGATCATATAATTCCATAAACACATTCATTGTCACCTACTAATGTTTCTAGTAACATTCAACACCTTTTGATAACTAGGCACATTTAAAACGTTCACAAACACTTTCAGTTCATTGCACTTTTATGTCAGATTTTATGCAGTTTTTCAGATTTATTTAAAATATTAAACGAACTCAAAAAATTATGATATTTTAACACAACATGTTATTTAGTCCCCGAATACTAGTGTATTTTTCTCATGACCCGAATCTTTACAGAAAAATCCCTAAAAATCATTCTTCACACCTATGTCTGATTTATAACTTTCTGATGACAGTTTACGCAAAAAATATCATTTAAAAATCCTCGTTTAGTCTTTTTTTTTTTACGAAATTCCAGCGGAAAATTTTCATGATCACCTGTAACTACCTACAGTAAAAATTTTAGATCATAACTCAATTCCTACATTGAGTTATGACATTCGTAATTGGCTGCAAATTCTGACAGAAAAAGCAGCCTGGACCTTTGTTACGAAAGAATTCATTTAAAATATCAAATCATGTCGAAAAATTATGATTCAAGTGGGGTTTGAAGCGTATTTCAAAACACTACATTTTAGACTCAAGAAAAAGTGGATTTCGTTATGTTTTTACCTCGTTACAGCCAACATAAGTCGGCTATAAAGATTTGGACAGAATCTATTTACTTTCGGCTCTTCCCAAAAACGTGTTTATGATCCTGTTTACCCCAAATCCGACTTGTACATCATGCATAACCCCAAATACATTAGATTCAACAACCAAGTATCCTCAATATCAAGTTATAATCAAAACCCTAATTTTTAAATCATGAGAAACATGAAAATTGATCAAGAAAACTTACTTGTAAGCGTTAAAGGGTATTGAAATTGATCAAGAAAGCCACCAATTGCAAGATCCAGCAACAATTCAAAGTGGAATGGTGTTTTGAAGGCATAATTTCGAAATTATGGAGGAGGTGGGGCTGTTATACGCATTTGGGGGTTTAGGGTTGGGTTATGTTTTTTTTAACTATGATGATGATTATACGTATGATGATGATGATTATGTTTTTTTTTCAACCAATTAAAACCCGTGGGCTTTTGTAACTTTTGGTGGCCCTTTCTAGTTAACACAAGCCCACTAAACCATTTTTACTAATTTTTAATAGCCCGAGTCTCTAAAAATAAAACCCATTAGTTTGTTTATAAAAATAAATATTTTTATAACGCTAGATCACACAAAAACGCACATTGTTCGCAATTACGAGAAACGACCAACAAGTAATCCATGTACACAAATAACATACAATTCCACTCAATTATATTATTATTTTTATATGTTTGCAATACTATATCCATGTTTCACCAACGTTCGGGGTCAGACTTGTGTGTAGTTTGGTAATTCGGTTGATTCGCCGAACTATTGTTACGTGAGTGTTCGTGTACTAACTGACACACTTAACCAACCAATATGAAGTGAAATGCTATAATGAATGTTTTAAATCATGTTAAAGATAACGGAGTTGTGTTAACGGAGTTAGCCTGAAAAATCTCAGTTGTCACAGTCTGCACCAAGAAGAGCTCGCGCAGACGTTTTTTAATGAAACGTCTTCCGAAAAACAAACAGTCTGCAGATGACAATGTCTTCATGTGGTTTGCGCGGCTCATACAGAAGAGTCTGCACATATCTCTTTTAAAAAACAAACACCATCTTAAATAGACCGGAGCTATATAAGCATCACTAACACACTATTCAGACATCACTTGCGTGTCACATGGTGGATGGTCATACATATCATATGAGAGAGCGAAAATGATCAAAATGACCCATGTGATAGTCACAAGAGTCGTATGTAAGGCGAAAAATGGTCATATGGGTTGTATAAAGGTCAAATCATGTGACTCATTTGATGTCGTAGACCGACAAAGAAATGATTATTGTGATCGCTGACAAATACATACGATCCATATGACCTTTTCGTCTTATCATATGACCTATATAACTCGTACGATATGACATGTAGACTGATGTACATTGTGCCATTGTAATTAGAACAAGGCAATCTAATTAGAATAAGGCTTCTAGAATCTGCAACCTAGAATAATTACAACAATGCAATCTTATTAGAATATGATTTACAAAAAATCATTTTATGTGTGTATAACTTAGTAATTATATCTATGATATGTTAGATTTTAATTTTAAATAGAACACATCTATTTTTTCGTATTGGTGACAGAAAGGTGACTGGGTGAAAGATAGTTGAAACAAACTAGATATTTTTTATATAAACATGCATTTATTAAATATTTTTTTATATGAACATACATTTATAAGGGTGAGAGAGGCACTCCCCTCTTAGGGGAGTCCTCTCTCTTACACACATCCAATCAGGTTATGCCACGTCAACTCCCCTCTTAAACTCCCTTCACACCCTCAATTTAATGGCGACACTCCTCTCTTGGGGGAATTGTTTTTTTATTCAAAAAAAAAATAATTGATTGGTTGAAAATTAGGGTGGCCCACCATCTCCTCTCTCCTTCATGCGGTGAACCCTCCCCGATCCCCCTTCCCGATTTGCCTCACCGCAGGGATGGCGGCACCCTTCCCGCACGGCAAACAAACCCCCCGCATGGGGTCACCGAGGGTGCTGCCGACACCCTAACTGTATACGGCAAGAAATGATTATTACACGGAACAGAATCTTTCTCTCAAACAGAAAAACATCAAATCCCTCCGTAAACCCAATCTTTCTCTCTAACAACCTACATGTGAGTGAGTGAGTGAGTGAGTGAGTGAGTGAGTGTGTAACCTACGTATATTTTTATATTGTTTTTTTTATTTTGTATTTAATTAGTGAATTATATTTAATTATATTCTTTGACAAGACGATATTTATGGATTTTACTACATGAGTTTATCCATTGAAATTAATAATATTTACAAGTTGACATTGCAATAACAAAGTTTTATCTGTTACAAATGCAAGTTTAATCTATATGTGTGTTATACATGAAATATTTCCCTATAACCTTAAAGTACAAAGTCGGTGGCATGTGCCACCGACATGCCTCTGCCTTTTCTTTTTTTGACACAACTTTGAGTAAATTACATTTAGGCTCCTTCCTTTTAGTTTTTTTAAATTGCGTTTTAAGTCTATCGAAGACATGCCTCTGCCTTTTCTTTTTTTAGACACAACTTTGAGTAAATTACATTTAGGCTCCTTCCTTTTAGTTTTTTTAAATTGCGTTTTAAGTCCATTTCGATATTTCCTCTTTTCACCCATACTTTGAGTAAAATACATTTTGACCCCTTGCTTTTAGTTTTCTTAAATTGCGTTTTGAGTCTTTTTCCTTTTCAAGTTAAACGTCAATTTTTCACCCATACTTTGAGTAAAATACATTTTGGCTCTTTGCTTTTAATTTTTTTAAATTGTGTTTTGAGTCCATTTCCTTTCCAAGTTAAACTTCAATTACATTGCAATATTAGACCATTGAGGTTTAATCTCAAAAGTTTATAATGTTTCAACTTTATCGTTGTACCGTATATCTATACATTTTTAGCTTATTGTTTTCTTTAATTACTTTCGTTCGCTAATTTCTTTTTTTTTAAAAACTAAACGTTTGGATTCAACCATACATTGAGTTGAACTAAATACGTCAAGACATGCGCTTTTATATGGTTTGCGCATGACATAGCGTTTGGACTAATATGTTTGCAACGTGCCTACGACGCATCGCCCACGGGTTGCATTATGAATATTAAAATTTATGCGTCGGTATAAATTCGAGTTGGTATACGTTTCGATGTAAAATTTTTTGGGGAACAAGCCAGGTCAAATATATTTGGTTTTTGATTGTTTTATGTACGTTTTCCAATTCTACGTTTCGACCCTACCGCAACACGCTAAGGGTATAATTTTTCCCGTTGATATGAATATCACTTTTCATTACATGTGTTAGTTTTCCCCTGATACACATTTTATGCTTTTTGTACGTTTTCTATGTATGAGTCGGGTCACATATAAATACGATATACTTTACATTTTTATCCAGCTACAATGCTATTGAATTAATTTTGATACGTCAAAATGTGCGTTTTCATATGTTTAACGCATTACATAACGCTTCGACTAATCTATTCGATGTTTGCAATGTACTTGCGCCGCAACGTGCGCAGGCTTCCCACTGGCTTTGCCTCCCTGCCCTCATACGTTCACGATGTTGCAATTGTAGCCCTTTGACTTTGGTATCTTCAAAGTTTCATAAAATAACAAATTTAGTCCCTAAACATTCTACTTTGAATTTCCAAAACCACAACTTCGTCTTTCAAACTTTGCTAGCACCAACCCTCTACTTTGGTTTTTCATCATCACCCCCTTAGCTCTTACACAGTTACGCCATCAACCCTCTTCTTTTACATTTCCACCAACACCCACTCATCTTTTACACATTTCTGCCACCACCCCTATACTTGTACACTTTGTCTTTTTTAGACTTTGCGTTTTTACCCCTTGCACCATTTTTACACCCGCCAAACTTTAAAAAAATTGCAATTGTAACCCCTAGACTACAACTCCTACTTTTGCAAATGACAGTGCATTGTGTATTTCGAAATGTCTTTGGCATTGTTTTGTACACTTTGTGTCTACCTTTGTGATTTACACTTTTTTTGTAATTGTCTTTTACGCACTGGGTTTTACAAATCGTGTTTTGTCTTACTATATGTTTCCACCCGTCGCGTGCCGCCGCAACGCGCGGCGGGCAAAATCCTAGTTATGTTTGAATAAAAAAAGATAGATGCATAACCCTAAAGCTTTTTTTCTTTTTTGTCTTTTACTATACTCGTTATTGAGCCTAGCAAAATGTGTGGGTTGGGTCAAGTGTTAGGTTGGAATGAGTTTGGGTCAGAAAAACGTTGTTCTAAAAAATATCACTTTAGATATGCTTAAACCGGCTTAGATTAAAGTTAGCTTGGGTTGGAATGAGTCGATTAAGGAAAAAAAAATCAAAATAGTTCATTAGTTATATTTGATTATGTGGAGGCTAGGGAGACGAATTGGCGGTGTTAGTGGAGACCCTAGCGGAGCAGGCAACAATGATTGCGATGGTGGCGGCGATAGTGGTGAACTGGTGATGACCGCAGCGGTGGTGTTGGCGGTGATGGTGGTGTCGGTAGTAGTGTCGGAGAAGGCAACTACAACATTGATGATGGTTACTTCAAACTCTTGGTGGTTGGCAATGATGGTTGGGTCAGTGGTGGTTGCAATGGCGGTCGTGGTGGTGGCAGCCGGCCCACATTTAGCGAACTTCGGTACTAGTATTTTCGGTACCGGGCTCATCCCTAGTGAGGCCGGCCGCCCAGCTGATGACGATTTTCGGTGGGTTGTGACTTGTTAGCACTAGCTCTGATAGCAAGTTAAACTTGTAGAATTGTATATTTGCGTCATTGTGTCTTTTTTGCGACTCATTGTGTTATATTCCTCGGCATTGTGTTGTATTTTGCTCAAAATTGTGTTATCTTTTGCGATCTATTGTGTCCTTGTACACTTTCTTAAATTTTGAATTATGTCTTTCTACACTTTTTAAATTTTGGAAACTTATAGGATAACTTTACTCTTAGTGCATATACTATATTACTTGGTTTATTAATGAGTGACCAATTTTTGACCTATTGTTTATTTTGGGTCAAACCGAATTGACCTGTTGTATATAGTAGACCTAAATTAACCCAAATTATTGATGGACGGATGATTATTGTAAAACTACTCTATATTATCCATTTTGTTTTGCATGATATTTTGGTAAGCAATTAAGCATATGCATGTGGTATGTTTTTGGGGTTGGTTCCGGTACAAACTATATTTATCCTACAAACCGTAAGAACAGATCCTAGCACTTTAAAAAAGTTGAATCAGCACATACTAAAACAATACATACATAAAAGTAGCACTTTAAATTATATTAGCACATGAAAATTAATCAAGATAATTGATTTTAGCAGATATGTGAAATGATATCAGCACTTTTCTTTATCAGCACATTGAAAACAAAAGGAAGATCCAAATAAAGAATTAATTGCTTGTTAGCATGATTATAAAGAATTCAAGATAAGTGATATTATTTAGGTTATCATTTTACCATTTCTCTATAATTGGTTGGATGCTAGATGTCACTTTTTAAATGGTTCTTACGGTTTGTATGATAAATATGGTTTGTATTTGATCCTAATCCATGTTTTTGGTATTGAGAAAATGTGATAAACAAAGAAAATAAACAAGTCAAGTTAGCAATGGGTCTTGATCAAGTGCTACAAATTAGGCTTACTTAGAATCTAGTTGGGGCCGTTGGGCCAAACACAATGATTTGTTTCTTCTGGTACTTTGTTTTATATATTCATAATGGAATAAGATATATTAAGCAAAATAACCATAAGTACATGGTTGGTGTATCAAGAAACATAATAATTTATGGATTCCTCAAAAGGTATGCGACAAATCAAAACCACAACCAAAGATGGTCCAAGATTTAGGGAAGAACATCAACCTTTGAGTCCTATGGCTCGGTTGTTCCATGAACCTGGTTCCAATGTCTATGTCATAACCATAATGGGGTGCAAAACCAAGATCAACATTGACGTCGTCAAACATAATACGGTTCATTCTCTCAACTGGCATCCTCGATTCTCGAGTTTGCAGGTAATTTAACAACTTTATTGAATATTAGAATGCTTATCAGCGTACACATTAGAATGCTTATTAGCGTACACATAAAATATTTTTAGTACTAAAGTTTTTTAGTTTTTTTTTTTTTTTTGAATTCTTTCGTTAACAAATATATGGTTTATAGTTATTTGACTTGTAAAATTTTTCATGAACGTCGGTATTTAAGGTTTTCAACAAAGAAACAGGGAGCATCCGATGGGTTCCGACAAACGTTAACTTCGACGACCATGTAATAGTCCCGAAAATAGATCCGAACATCAAGTTTCCGGACAAGTTTGTGGATGACTACATATCAAACCTCAGCAAGTCTCCCATCGACAACTCGAAACCTTTATGGGATTTCCACATTCTTGATATCAAGACGGCTGAAGACGAAGGGACGGGAATTTTTCGTTTCCACCATTCGTTAGGCGACGGTTTGTCTTTAATGACACTTTTTCTTTCTAATACGCGTCAATCATCCGATATTAATGCTTTGCCGACACTTCCTGTTAGCAAAAACTCGGGTTACATCAAGTTTACTAGCTTTTGGTCTCCTCTACAAGTGTTTTGGAACTCCATTGTTGCGGTTATGATGTTTATTTTCACAATGTTGTTTCTTAAAGACACCGAAACACCGTTAAAAGGCAGCATGGGCGTTGAGAATAGACCTCGGCGTTTTGTTCGCAAGACTGTTAGCTTAGCCGACGTTAAGGTTGTGAAGGATGCTATGAATGTGGTGAGTTAATGATGTGAGGTCGAATATATTGTGATAGGGTCTAACGTAACGTTATTAGTGACGGGTCTAAGATTTATTTTTTGGGGCGGCAAACAAACATTTAAGGGAGGCGATTAAAATATTTGTCTAAAAAATACACTGAATTTTTTTTAAGGGGGTGGCCGCCCCCAACCTTTAGAGTAGGTCCGCCCCTAACATGATCGATCGATGTATTCATGTTGCAGACGTTGAATGATGTTGCACTTGGAGTCACTCAGGCTGGTTTATCTACATACTTGAATCGCAGATACGGTTAGTTTTGATTCATTTAAGACTTTATATTAGGGAAAATCACCTAAGAAAATAAAAAATTGAAAATAACCATTGACTTTTTTTCTACCTTAAAATATCCTTTGACAAATTACCAATCAAAACTCATCACTTGAGTGTAGATCTTTGATTCAAACCATTATTTTTTTTATTTCAGAAGTCTTTAGTAGTTTTAACTTTTATTTTTTTTGTTTTTAACTTTTTATCAAAAGTGCTACAAATTACCAATCAAAACTCACCACTTGAGTAGTAGATCTTTAATTCAAACCTTTATTTTTATTTATTTTTTATTTCAGAACACTTTTAGTAGTTTTAACTTCTTTTTTTTTTTTACTTTTTATCAAAAGAGCTACAAATTACCAATCAAAACTCATCACTTGAGTGTAGATCTTTAATTCAAACCCATTTTTTTTATTTCATAAGTGTTTAGTAGTTTTAACTTCTTTTATTTTTTTAAATTATCGTTGCTAGGATTTTTTTATTTTATTGTCGCAACCTTTTTTAGTTATTTTTTATTTTGAATTGAAAGCGACTACGCTTTTTTTTTGGGGGGGGGGGGGTTAAAATAAAATTTAATAAATTTAAGTTTTTAAATATTTTTATAAGTTAAGCTTTTTAGAAATATGCACGTGTATTTTGGTTTTTGTTTTTTTCTTAAAAGATTAATTAATGGAAAAAAAAGCTAAGTATTATAAAGAATTCAAATATAAGTTTCTAAATATTTTTTAAAAATCAAAGTTTTATTAGTTATAAGTTTTTAATAATATATTTTTAACATTTTTTATTATTTTTGGTTTTAGAAGTATTAATAAAGAATAAAAATAAAGTTTCAAAAGATTTTTTTCTTTATAACTTTTTAAGTTTATGTGTTATTTAAAAAAATTAATACAAAAATATAAAACTTTTACGGCCAAAGATCGTGCACTAACGTGACTGACGCAAGGAGCACACTATTTTCATATGTTTGCGATGAGTAACACACAATGTCAAGATGTACTTGGAAGTAGGGATGAGCATTTGGTACTGGGTATATTTGATACCGGTACCGGTATCCACTTTTCCCGTTTTTCGGTAACGGTACAGTACCGATATTTACGGGTAAAACACCTGTAAATACCGGTAACGGTACCGGTATATTCGGTACCGGTTCTTTCAGCTAAAAAACCATATTTGTTATGGTTTCAGGTGAAATCAGGGATGTCGATAGGACAGATCGTCATGATAAAACCAACTTCATTCCAAAAAACATTCGCCTTCGTGCAACATTCTTTTTCAACCTAAGAGCAACCACCAGGATCGACGTGAGTTCATTTCCTTGTGTATATGTGTATATAATCATATTTATAGTGATCACACTAACTAGATTTATTGTTGTTTATCTATGGTGCATGGCTAGACTCTCATTGAAACAATGAAAACCGGAAATATGGGCCACTGGGGCAACCAAATAGGGTATGTGCTACTCCCTTTCGCGATTGGACTTAAAAGCAACCCGTTAGACTATGTGAAAGAAGCCAAGGCAGTTATCGATCGAAAAAAATCCTCATTGGAACCTTTGTACACTTATTTTGTTGTTTACTTGGTCCTCAAGTTGTTTGGGATTAAGGTGAGTATGTAACTTCACAAGTAGTGCCTTGTTTCATTATGCAAGTCATAAATGAAACTCAACAAATTGCTAATCTTGTATGGTATATGTGCAGGCTGTAGGAAAGTTAAACCACAATGTGTTCTTTAATACAACCTTCTGGTTCAGCAATGTGCCTGGACCAGAACAAGAAATCACATTTTATGGTCATGATCTCACATACATTGCTCCTAGTTGCTATGGACAACCTAACGTAAGTATACATATAAGTATAACCACATGTATATATATCCACAAAGGGCATTTTTGCTACAAAAGTGTGAGAAGTCTATGCAGACATTATGCTTTAAGTTTTAGACATGACGTTTTGGATTCTTTTGACATAGTATAATATAGAAAAACACCAAACGTAATAATTTAAACACAATTATATGTATTCCAGGCATTACATTTAAAACAAGTTGATTAACTTTATTCGCATAGTGTTTTAGTTTTCATGCCTAGAATATACATTTCATTGTGTTTTATATGGTTGCATTTGGTGTTTTTCTATATTATACAATGTCAAAAGAATCTAAAACATGATGCCTAAAATTTAAAACACAGTGCCTACATGGATTTCTCACACTTTGTAGAAAAAATGTCATTTGTAGACGAACTCTTCTCCATCTCTCTCTGTACACATATATATGCACATATATGCATGTGAAAATGCATATGTATGTATGCATTCATACATGTGTAAAGATGTCTAATTGCATAAGAAAAAATGTAAACAAGTAAATTTATCCTAGTTTTTTTCTCCTTCCTACAAGTATATGAAATATACAAATTTCCTCTAACTAGTTATTCTAAAGGACTTGATTGGTTTTTTTTAAGATTCCTCTATGTAAGATAGTAAAATTTATATGTATCATCTATGATTTAAATTGTATAGTAATTTTTATGATTAACATAATTAACAAAAATATTGTTGCAGGCACTAATGATCCATATATTGACTTACATGGATAAAATGATGTTTGTGATATCGGCAGACGAAGAAACCATACCAGACCCTCATAGATTGTGCGATGATCTTGAGGAATCCCTTAACCTAATCAAGACAACCGCTTTATTAAGAGAGAACATGAAAAACAAGTAATAAGTAAAAATATTAGAAATGATAATTATTGTATACATGTATTACTAGTTACATCTATGTATCTTGTGTGTTCATCTTAAAATAAAACACAAAATTTATAATTTGTTATTTTTAGTTAGAGTAATTTCAGTGGTTGTAAAAATCCCTGATTAGGCGCCGATTAATCACGATTAATTACTGAGTAATTCTAAGTAATTTCGATTAATCGCTAGTCCCTACCTTATCGGCCGAATAACGACTAGCGATTTCTACAACCATGAACTAATTTGTGTTAAATACCATTATATTATAATGAGTAAACTGCAATTTTACCCCCTGGGGTTTAGGCCAATTGGCACTCTGACCCCCCCTAACGAAATAATTGCAATTTTACCCCCCAACTGTCACGGCCCCCGCCCCGGTTTTACCCGGTCCAGGAGCCGCGGGACAGAAACCCGTGGTATTTATTGAGTTGAAAGCGGAAGATTCAACATGATCTTTTAAAACTTGAAATGCCCGATTATTTTATTTCATAATTCGGGATAAACCGCGTAATTTACAATAGAGGAAATTCACAAGGAAATTCCCTGATTTACAAAACATGTTTATTTGTTTAACTGAGCCACTACTTCAAGCTTTATTAGTGCTCCGTAGCACTTTTCCTTGGTTCACAGTAGTCACCTGAAACATGTTTTAAAAATATTTTATCAGCGGAGAAATACTGGCGAGTCACTCAATTTGATAAAACGATACATAGTTATAAATTACAGCATAAGAGCGATTACAACGGCTTCTATCTTATTTTTATCTGGCGCCGTGTCACCTCCTGGTGACGATGGTCATACCACTATTGGGTCCTTTCACCCAAGTAGTGATGATTATCACTGTTAGGTTAATGAACCTAACCGTGAGAAAATTAGTAATTTGCACAATACCCCACTAGTCAGTGATTCAAGATAACCATGACTTAATCCCTGTACTTATAACTTTGAAAATAATTGGAGTATTGTAAAACACTGTTAATAAAAAGAGAATGACTCACTTTGCAAGTTTAACGGGCAGAGTTTAGCCTACTGGTAAGCCTGATAACCTAATTTAAACAACAATGCACACGAACTAGGTTAGTAACTAATACAACATTTACGATAACTCACGAGATTAAAACCCTCACGACGAATGACAAAGTGCGACACTTAAACATCCATCGAATTTACGACGAATGACAAAGTATAGCCCTAATGTGGGCAACACTTAAACATCCATCAGATAGTTTCAATCGATCGGACATTGAATCGTAGCAGCGATCGAGTTAATACCCTGTATCGTAGCAGCGCCTCCCTAATGGGAATTATGATTTTGAGTAGTAGAACTTCGTTTTTGAGAAAAGTTTTTGACACAGATGAACAGGCCATGATCGGATCAATTTATAGCTGAAAAATGAGGTTTACGCGGCCCGCGTAAACCTCCTCTTGATCTTACGCCCGCGAGGGCCATCTAGGCGTAGACTAGGGCTAGCGTGTCATCGGTAGACCTGCCACGTGTGCGACACGTGGCCTAGCATGTTTATCCGGTCAACTTTGCTTTTGACGCGGCCCGCGTAAGCCTGAGCTTACTCTTACGCGGCCCGCGTGAAACCCATTTTTTCTTGATTTCTTGGTTTTTCATGCACATTAGGGTTTCAGGGGTTCGGGCTTTCACTTACGAGTCGTTTTGGGACATTTTTGCAGGTCCTTACATCATCCCCACCTTATTTAAAATCTCGTCCTCGAGATTTATTGAAATAAGTGAGGATACTTTCGCTTCATTTCCAATTCCAGCTCATAGGTATATTTAGGTCCTCTTTTGAATTCCACTTGACTTTGACCAGTACTAGTCTTTTTTGTTTGAGAAACTTGACTTTTCGGTCTTCTATTTGAAGCGGTTTCTCTACGAACTTCAACTTTTCATTTACCTCTATGTCTTGAAGAGGTACTACCAAGGATGTCACACCCCGAAATATCAGAGCTGGCGTGACTGGACTGGTATCTTCATTGCACAGCGGAAGCAAAAAGCTAAAACTTCGAAACAATGAACGCCCGCTAAGTACTCGAAATCCCATGGGTTCTCCTACTCCAACCGTTCCGTAGTTTTTGAAAATGCAACCTGAGAAAGAACATGCGAAAATCAACACAAAGTTGAGCGAGTTCATAGTTTGTTTGTAAAAGATTTGAAATCAATCTTTTTGAATAACCGGTTTTTATAAGTTGTGGAGAAAAATTAGTAAAATCATTTTCTCGACATGTTGTATGAAAACTGTGAGTCTAGCCCACTAGAGTCTTTGTAAGCAGGACCAACCCGTCCTCTTACTTGTACATAGGTTGGAAACGTTACCCAAGTTTGTAAATCCATGTAGTATGAGTTTGCGTCAAATGAATATTAAACACATATGAAAGTTATAGTGTTGTAAGTTGGTATGTAAGGCGTCTATGAACATGTTGATCATTAATGTTTCGCGAGGACATTAATATATGCGACGACATAGGAGGTACTCAACCCGCGTAGGCAATTTAAGTGTCGAACTCTCGACAGTGGACACAACAGCACTCTAGTGGTCACCCATGGACCGTGAGTGGGGCTCGCCCGTACCCATTAGATCTAACATTTGTTCCTTGGTCCTCAAAAGGATTAATGGCACCTCAGTTACAGCCTATGCTCACATGATCTAAGAGTTCATTCCATAACTTAATCATACCTAAGTTTGACATGTATTTCCCCCCGAAAGTTGTAAGCCGAAACGTTGAAAGAAAAGGGGGATATGATCTCACTGAGTCGTCTCGTTTTTCGTACGCAGGCCAACCCAGTCCCGTTGTTGTAACTAGGACATTCTCGTCTCTTGTCATGAAAATCATGCACGTTTTGAAAAACCGGTATGTTTGTATAAATTGTTCATAAACCATTTGAGTTTCCTTGAAATCCCTTCGCAACATGGTTGAGAAATATGAGTTTTCGTTCATCGAAAAGTTATTTACTTTTGCAAAAACTTGCATGTCTTTCCACCCCCGAAAACATTTATAAAAATGTAAAACAATAAAAAGTGGGGGTTATGAACTCACCTTGATATTCCTGTGCAAAGCTAGCTTAACGTGATTCCGTAGTGCCGTTCCAGGACGTGAATTAGCTAGCGTGCATCTATAGTATTCCTAAAAGGGAAAATACTTATAAATTTCTAATTAAACGTAGGTAAACTACGTGTCCAAGCTCTACCGAGTCGTAAGTAAAACGACTCTAAGGTAGTGTTATTATTTTGGTTTGAAATAACCAAACTATTGCTAGTTGATCCCATTTATAATCGGGATAAAGCTAAGTCTCGAGATCGACTTAGTTTTCGAGTGATTAAGATATATATTTTTAGGGAAATTGGCCTGTAATAATCTCACTTAGACCTTATTGGCCATTAATAATCCCACCTCAGAATATTCCCCCCACCAGTCCCACCTTTCAGCTATTTTTCCTACAATGGTCCCCCGTTAAAAAAACTTAACGGAGTTAAGCTTTTTTCCAAATTACAAACAGATTTTTTAGGGCTTTTAATTAGAACGACGATACGAGTCCATTGATGTAAAACTTGCCTCGAAACGGTGCTCTAAACGATGAAAACAACGCTTCAATTCGGGTGTTTTAATTTCCAATTAACCAAAATCAAGTCATTTGGAGCACCGTTTCGAGGCAAGTTTTACATCAATGGACTCGTATCATCGTTCTGATCAAAAGCCCTAAAAATTTGTTTGTAATTTGGAAAAAGGCTTAACTCCGTTAAGTTTTTTTAACGGTGGACCATTGTAGGAAAAATAGGTGAAAGGTGGGACCGGTGGGGGGAATATTCTGAGGTGGGATTATTAATGGCCAATAAGGTCTAGATGTGATTATTACAGGCCAATTCCCCATATTTTTATATATTCAAATATAAATATATACCTGCGGTGTCGTGTTGGTTGTCGTGAATTAGAAAGCGTAGATGAAATAGTAATACGACTCGTCGTAGTTTCGTAAGATGCAAGTATATATTTATTCAAGTACATATATATATACATATACATAGATGTAAAATGTTACAAATCCGAAATTATAAGTATGTGTGATATATTGACGTTTGAAACGAATATAAACATCTATATTCCTTTTATAAGAATTTGAAATATGAATCCGAATTCTGGCATTCGAAATAAATATAGACAACTATATTTATTTTATAAAATAACACGAAGTAACGACGTTGAAATAAATATAACAATTATATTTATTTTATAAAATCGTTCAGAGATGTTCAGAGATGTTGGTGTTCGAAATACACATATACCTTGTATTTATTTGCAAAAACGTTCGAGAGTATTGATGTTTGCAATCAATACATACATTATATTTATTTTGAATGAGTATCGGGTTTCGTTAGCTTAAAACGTCGTCAACATAAAGTTATCTTTATATTTATTTATTTTATAATAAAACTCGGATTTTTCAACAACTGTCGTTTTTATAACAATTATATGTTTCGTAAACCAAGTCTTTAACGAAAATCGGGCAGAGTTTCCTCTGTTTTTGGAATAACCCCGACAACAAAAGTTGTCGTTATTTTGTCAAAAATCAGCAATTTAATAATATTTCAACGCAATGTAATAACGATATATAGTTTTCGTCAAAGTATATCAAAATGTAAAGAATCACTATTGTGTAAACGTTATGTAATCGCTAAAGGTTCGAGCTCGGTTCGCGTAGAAATATAAGATCTATAACTATATAAATTGAGATTTCGCATCGTTTAAACTTTACCAATCTCGTGTCGAAACGTTGACCGCGTTAACTGAGTCGTAGCTGGAACCAGAACCCGAACCACAACTGACGTCGACTACGGTTGACCAAGTCGTTGACCTGTTGACTCGCTTTGACCGATCCCGAAGCTGACCGGAGTGAACCCGAACCATGATCGAGTTGAGCCTGACTTGTAGCAATCCGAACTAAACAAAACAAAAAAATATGTTGATGTGGGTGTGGGTGTGGTTGTGAGTTGTGAAAATGCCTACATGAAGGATGAGAAATTATAAGTCAGTATTGTGATCTTGCAAAATATATAGACACCATCATGGCACATAATAAACAATTACTCAGGCCTTACCCTTGCAACATAATCAACAACTAAAGAAAATGGGTATGGGATGGGGTAGGGTCGTAGGTAAAGGGAGGGGGGCGTATGGCTTGGTCACAAAAGTCAAACCAACTCTTCCTACTTATCCATTGATTAGGCTAATCAAGTTTAGTTTTTCTTTCTACGTATCACTAATTATAGTATCATAGCTATTATATCACTAGATAATAATTAACAAGATAAAAAAAAAACACACAGTTTGGTGACAAAATATTAGTATAGAAGTTATTAATTTATAAAATAACACATACGGAATAAAATGGAAAATACGATACTTTTATATTCGTATTCTGTTTTCACACCGAACATATAGTAATGTCATAATTTTAATGTTCTAGGCATATTGGAACCGTGTCAGTATTTTTTTATAGTGTATCGGATAATCCACCAACGCTCGTTTTTTTTTTATATATACATTTTTATCGCTACACGATAAAATGATACCAAACGACATCAAATGCGAACCCATGTATTTACCCGGACATTGCTAGACTTTATGGACCTAATTAATCATATAATTTTAGTCTAAATGCATGTAATTTAATAAATAAGTAGTGATTACGTCGTACGGATTAACCTAAAAAATTTTCGTTTGTCACATTCTCCCCCGGTTACAGAAATTTCGTCCTCGAAATTTAGTCTACGTTATCTCCTCAGAGTTGTGTCGTTCCTAGGTAAGTCCAATTAATTCCAAAGCGAATGACCGCGTAATCGAATCAAGAGTTATTCGAATTACGTGAGTGTAAAGACATTTTGCATCAATAAGAACCCAACGGTTCAGCTGAGTTTGTTCAAGAAATCGATGTCAAGTGAACGAAGCGTAGTGATACTATCACAAATGCAACCAAGTTTATGGGGTTCAACAAAAGAGGAATTTCGACCAATAGAATTCTAAATGAACGTTCACAATATGCAAATCAAATTTTGGAAAAAATAGAATTCACTACCAACGGAAACTGGTGTTGGTCGTTGTATGATTGAAACTCGAATTTAACAAGTTCAAATAAATAGGGTCATAAAAATGATTTATCAACAATCAAACCGTTAAATGAATAAAGTCAACGTGTTGACATTATTGAGCTGCAAGGATACACCGAAACGAAATACAACCGAACTTGGTGTATCATCGTCTTAATACATAGTTGAATTAAGACTACTTAAGTGATATGTCAAACGAAAAGCATATATAGTTTCGCATGAGAAGGCTGATCGTGATTAGCACAAGCTACAAGGTTATACTGACGCCACAAGGTGTCGTAGTGAATGAAACAATTCAATAATAGCGGTGATCGAACAAGTTCACCGTGTTTGAAATCAGATGAAAGGTTCAACGAAGTAAATCTGAATATTTGTTTCAAACAAATCTCATAGGATTTTCAATTGAAAATGAAACAGACGAATAATGTTTTTCGATCGAAGATGGAAAGCAATGAATATCACAAGATGTTCGATCGATACTAAAAGAACCGTTAGGAGGTACACCGAAATATGACATGAATTTGCATCACAACCGTTAGGAGGTACACCGTTAGGAGGTTGGATACTGAAGGGAGTGGGGCGACTCCCCCTCCCGAGTCGCCCGGAGTCGCCTGGAACACCGCCCCCTTGGCGTCTCGGCTGGCGTCCCAAGCCA
The DNA here is from genome assembly GCA_030545235.1 of Helianthus tuberosus. Taxonomy (NCBI): domain Eukaryota; kingdom Viridiplantae; phylum Streptophyta; class Magnoliopsida; order Asterales; family Asteraceae; genus Helianthus; species Helianthus tuberosus. The sequence goes on from CM060407.1 coordinate 17,969,295, forward strand.
GCCCGTCTCCAGCAGGTCGCCCACTTTTTCCATTTTCCCATGCATATATCCGTTGCCAACGGATAGTTTGGCCAAAGTTTTTTTTTAAATACATACAACCTTTATAAATAATACCACATATCAAACACATTTTTACCACAGTCTTCTCTCAACTCATCAAAATTTATACCAATCTTCTATCAACTCATCAAAATGTATCCCCACAACATCCCTCCTTTCAACCAAAATACACAATCTTCCAATCCACAACCCGATATGGCGGACCCAAACGTTTTAAATAACCCCGCTTTTTACGCCTATTTCAATAATATGCACGTTGCTAGCCCTACACCGCAAGTATACTACAACAATACGACGATACCGCAAAATATGGGGTTCACCACTTGGAACACACAACAACCCGGTGGTTTTCAAAACGTTGGAGGATCGAGACAACAAAATGGTATAAATTTTTTAGATATTTTTTTGTAAAGAATATGTTTTTTTTAACTTTGCTTGTATTCCATCTAGTGGTTGATTTAGATGACGAAGAAGTTCCGGAGACCCAGTTCCATGTCGGTGAAAATGATGTTAAACCTCAAAAAAAGAAACGTTCACACAAGAGGAAAACACCGGGTGAAGAACGCTTGAAAACCAAACCGATACCATGGACTTCCAACGAGGAAATGAGCTTGTCCAAGGCTTGGCTAGAAATAACCGAAGACCCGAGATGTAGTAAGTTGTCTTATAACTTATTGGTCTCGTATGTACAAAGTTTTCTATATATAACTATTGTTTTGTTTTTTATAGGTAACTATCAAAAGGAAAAAACATATTGGTCTCGTATTTACAACGTTTTCCTCAAGTTGGAAGATCAAGAAGATGGATACCGTGATCCCGATGGTATCGGCGCGAAGTGGCGTAAAATGCGTCATTTGATTCAAAGTTTCAACCAAATATACACTCGCCTAAGTAACTCGAGTGTGCGCCAAAGTGGTTCCGACGATGCGATGCTCCAAGCAAACGTCCAAAATGAATTCCGAGCCGAACACAAGAAGGCGTTTCCTTATCTTGCTATTTGGCATTTTTTAAGAAAGAGTTCGAAATTTCACATAGTCATCACCTTCGATCCATTTAAAACTCGTGGCCAACCGTCGGCTAAGCGGTCAAAAACCTCATCCTCAAACGACCATCAAAGTACCGGGTCGGACGCTCGGTGCCAAATAAATCTCAACGACATTGAGGAAGATTTGGAAGAGCCACATGAAGAGGCCGATGCGTTTCAACCACCACAACGGCCGGTTGGCCGAGATAGGGCCAAAAAAGCCGCCCAACCGTCTTCTAGCGGTGTACGAATCGACTACACCGAAACGTTCGAAAAAGTGACCAATAAGTTAGACGGCTTGTTGGAAACGAGCCAACAACGGATCAACTTAAAAAAAGAACACGGGGACCGAAAGCTAAAGCTGAAAGAAAGTCGTCAAAAAGCACTTGATTTGCAAATATTAACATCCGACACGACAAACCTTACTGGAGCCGAGCTCGCTTTAGCCGAACAAATGAAGCAAGAAATTCGAGAAAAATATAACCTTTGTTGATTGTATTTTTTTATTTTTGTTGATGTATTTTTTATTTTATTGAAGTAATTTTTTTTATTGAAGTATTAGTTTTTATTTACTTTGATCAATACTTTTATAAAAAAAATAGGACTTTTTTTATATCTTTTACATAAAAAAAGACAAACTAAATCAATCCACGTGTCGCAAGACACCCCACCCAGCAAGGTTGCCCCACTCCCCCTTTTTTGGTCAAAATCCTATAATATGACGTGGCGCCACGTGTCGCAAGACGCCCCATCAAAAGGATGCTCCACTCCCCTTAGTCTTACCTTTACAACATAATCAACAAGTAAAGAAAATGGGTATGGGATGGGGTAGGGTCGTAGGTAAAGGGAGGGGGACGTATGGCTTGGTCACAAAAGTCAAACCAACTCTTCCTGCTTATCCATTGATTATGCTAATCAAGTTTAGTTTTTCTTTCTACGTTAATTATCACTAATTATAGTATCATAGCTATTATATCACTAGATAATAATTAACCAGCTAAAAAAAAAACACACAGTTTGGTGACAAAATATTAGTATAGAAGTTATTAATTTATAAAATAACACATACGGAATAAAATGGAAAATACGATACTTTTATATTCGTATTCTGTTTTCACACCGAACATATAGTAATGTCATAATTTTAATGTTCTAGGCATATTGGAACCGTGTCGGTATTTTTTTATAGTGTATCGGATAATCCACCAACGCTCGTTTTTTTTTATATACACTTTTATCGCTACACGATAAAATGATACCAAACGACATCAAATGCGAACCCATGCATTTACCCGAACATTGCTAGACTTTATGGACCTAATTAATCATATAATTTTAGTCTAAATGCATGTAATTTAATAAATAAGTAGTGATTACGTCGTACAGATTAACCTAAAAAATTGCCGTTTGTCACAAAGGATTCGTCAGATAAACACTTCTTAAGGTTGGATACATGAAATACGTCATGTACTCCAGCTAACTCTTCTGGTAGTTGTAAGTGATAGGCGACTGGCCCTATTCGCTGTATTACTGGGAATGGTCCTACGTACCTTGGACTTAGTTTTCCTTTCTTACCGAACCGAACTACTCCTTTCCAAGGAGACACTTTCTAGAGTACCTTGTCTCCAACTTGAAACTCTAGTGGCTTGCGTCGATTATCGGCATAACTCTTCTGGCGATCTCGAGCCGTTTTCAGTCTTTCCTTAATTTGAGTGATCTTGTCGGTGGTCTCTTGCACAATTTCAGGACCTGATAATTGACTTTCTCCTATTTCTGCCCAACAAACTGGAGTTCTGCATTTTCGCCCATACAGTGCTTCGAATGGGGCAGCTTCAATGCTTGCATGATAACTATTATTATAGGAGAATTCGATTAAGGGTAGATGGTCATCCCAGTTTCCACCAAAATCTATTACACATGCCCTAAGCATGTCCTCCAGAGTTTGGATCGTCCTTTCACTTTGTCCGTCTGTTTGAGGATGGTATGCAGTGCTTAAATTTAGTCGGGTTCCCATTGCTTCCTGGAAACTTGTGCAGAAATGGGAAGTGAAACGACTATCCCTATCCGATACAATGGAGAGTGGAACTCCATGTAAGGATACGACTTCATCTACATACAACTTTGCCAACCTTTCCATGATAAAGGTTTCTTTCATGGGTAGAAAATGAGCTGATTTGGTTAATCGATCCACAATTACCCAAATCGTATCGTTACCTTTTCTGGTTTTGGGCAACTTAGTAACAAAATCCATATTTATAAGTTCTCATTTCCATACAGGCATTTCTAATTGTTGTAGTAGACCTGAGGGTTTCTGGTGTTCTGCCTTAACTTGTGAACAAGTAAGACACTTAGAAATATATCTAGCTATGTCCTTTTTCATTCCTATCCACCAGAAGTTATTTCTTAAATCTTGGTACATCTTATTGTTACCAGGATGCATGGTATACCTAGATTTATGTGCTTCCTCTAAAATCTTATTTCTTAACTCTCCTTGCTTAGGTACCCAAATCCTTTTCTTATGGAATCTCCAAATTTCATCACTTCCTTGCTCTAATTCTTTTACTCGTCCCTTCATTCTTTCAGCATCATCTTTGATTGCTGTTTCCTGATTATTTTTCAGTTGTTCCATTAAATCTAACTGTAGATTTAATCTAAGAGCACGAACTCGCTTTTTCTTTTCATGATACTTACGACTTAAGGCATCTGCAATTACGTTTGCTTTTCCTTCGTGATATTGAATATCACAGTCGTAGTCACTTAGAATCTCCATCCATATTCTTTGCCTCATATTTAATTATTTTTGCACAAATATGTATCTTAAGCTCTTATGATCTGTATAGACAATAAACTTACTTCCGGAAGGGCCAAGAGGTGAGATGCAACATCTTGAAAACGTTTTTGTCTGATCATAGGGTCCAAGCAGGCCGCGTAAGACCTTAAGGTCTTTTACGCGGGCCGCGTTAACCGCCCAGATACAGAAAGTGCGAACAGCAGCCTGTAAACGCGCAGAACCGACCTTTAATCGATATTTTTGCATTATGGGCGACCCCTAAACAGTCCTAGGCACTTAGGGACACATGTTGATGAGTTGTGGCCAGTGATAGACTTGCTTGTCAACAATTTGTGGTGAAAATTTCACTATAAAAGGGCCATGAGTTGCAACCATTGTTCTTCACACCTTCATCTGCACTTTTGATCATTTATGGAGCTCAAGCCTTCTCTCAAGTGATCACAAATCGTTCATAGGACTCTTGTAAGTTTGCTTAACCTTCATTAATTGAGTTTAGCTTAGTTATTTAGCTAAAAGTCAAACCGTCGTAATTACGGTTTGACTTCGAGATTAATTAATAATGGCTCAGTCAAATCTCGAATTAAAAGTAGTTATAAGTTGGTAATTATGTGGGTAATAAACCCTCAAAAGGGTTCCCCCTGATTCCCACTCTAACTAGGTCAAATGTCGGGTCAAACTTGATAATAAAAAGTCAACATGATACTTAAATTCTAATTTATGCATAATTAGTAATGTAGAGCATATACAACCTGTTTGATCATTAATATAACTTGGTAATTAGTGTAAGAACATGTCTAAACATGTTCAACCCTACAATATCCTGTTTAGACCCGGTTCGGAACCGAAAGTCGCATAGTTTGACTTTTACTTTGACTTTCAGTTCTGACCCGTTATGGTATGTTTTAGAAATACCTAAGAGCTTCATTTGGACCAGGTTACATGCTAGTATAACCCTCTGTGATTATACACCATGGTTCATTAGTTAACCGATTAATACGCATGATTCCGTTAATTGCTCATATGTTGACCATTATGCCCTTTTCACTTTAAAATGTGATTTGTGAAAATGTAAAAGAGTAGAAACTTTAATTACTGATATATAAACTTGTATGCAAAGTTTGACATCAGTTTGAAGTGTAGATTAAGAGTTATGCTCGTTAGCGTAAAATGAAAGCTTTATGTTAATTAAACGGCGTACTTAGCGTATAGCCTACTTAAACATACTTTTTGAAATCAAACTCTTTAACCATTGATGTAATATATTATTTTGAGATTTTTAAAGATTTTTAATTAATTATAGGCTGAGCATAACTTATAGTCGTAGGCTTAATCCGGTAATTGTCGGTTTTGCCCTTACGGGCTATAAAATGAGTTTTACACATCTAAATGACTCCAAACCTTTTGCTACTGATCACATATGATAAATAAATTTTTTTAAGCCTTCTGGAATAATAAAAATATCAGCTTTATGTATCGAACCCGGAAATGGCTTCTGAAGGGGTATGGTCCCAAATATCGCGTCAGCACGACCGCGAATAACCATTACCCTCATTAAAAACCCCCAACAGCAATTAACTATCCAGTGTCCGCGTAAGATACACGCGAACACTGCGGTCCAATCTGTCCATTGATGAGAAGACTACCTTAAGGACGGAAACTAATGTTACGCATAGCGATGCGGCCTCGCACCGCATCCTATGAACATTTTCGTCACGACAAGGGATCTGGACAAACAGTAACAGTCACTCAACAGGCGATGCGGCACAACACCGCATCCCTCACAAATCATGGATGGAACAACCAATGCGGGAACAACATCAATGACCGCAAGCAGCGATGCGGCCTGGCACCGCATCCTGCCTACAAAGCAAGTGGGTCTGACACCACAATGCAAGTGGCACTGGGAACAGTCACCTACTAGCCCACGTATGAACAACAGTCTGACACCACAGCCGGACGTGGCATCACCACAGCATCCGACAGGCCTGACACACCTGCAAATAGCTGTGCGATGTCAGACTAGCTACTCAACTACCCTCCTTCACTCCTCGGCTATAAATACTCACCCCAAACCAGGTTTGAGGCATCACTTTCTAACTCTCTCAATACTACTACTATCATACTTTGCTTCCCAAGCAACTTACTGATTCTCACGCCGGAGAGTGGTAACAAGGAGCACCCCCCACCCCATCCTCCTTTTTACGAGTCACGGTTTGTTTCCTTGTGCAGGAAACCCACCACCAGACGATCCAGCCAACGATCCTCGGAAAGAAGGGATTAACCCTCTTGACGAGACCAGTGAGTTAACCCTGCCCGGTTAACCATTGTTTCATCATTGGCGCCCACCGCTACTCTTAGCACTTTTTTCCAATCATCCTTTTCTTTCCAAAGATGTCTGATCGTCAAAACAACACTACCGGGGATAACCTAAACCCCGCAAACCAAGGGCCTGCGGGAACCAATCCCCTAGGCCCAAATGCTGAGCACATTGGCACATCAGCGCAAGGGGGCGTATCCCTTACGTTTGGACATGATCTTTCACAATACGCTGCTGTCATACCTCCAGGCATGAACCCTCATACCTGGTATGACCAACAAGCGGCCCTTCTAGCCGCAACGTACAACAGAGCTTGCGCCGACGAACAAGGAGGTGTCGGACCTACCCCGATACCGCGTACACCTGCCGGTCGTATTTTACGATACGACGACAGGGCACCAACACATCCAGCCTCCAGAAGCAGGCAAGAGGACCGCGGCTCCTCCTATTGTGATGTCCGCACAATCAATGAGGACGATTCCTCATACGGGTCCCGCCGCAGGGACTCCGTACATAGCCGTTTAGGCTCTCAAGATGAAAGAAGGCGGCAGTCTACAATACGCCGCAACACAAACATTCAGAGTCGTTTGGGACCACGGTCCCACCATGAAGGGTATGGTCATACTGATCCAGATGATAGTACATACCGCGGGGAGTCCCATTCCACCAACAGTAGACCGGGCGGATGCAACTATGTTCCTCCCAGTCAACCCCGCAACACATACCTCCGCGCTGCAAAGCGCAACCAGGGCAAACCTTACAGGCCGAAATCTGCGGCCGAAAACTCTAAGTTTGTCCCAGAGATCGCCAACGCCGATGTCACCACTACAAAATTCCCATTAAACATTGGGAAATACAACGGCTCGACCGACCCAGATGATCACAACAACATCTTCGTCGGTGCTGGGTGTAACGGTAGGTGGGACGAACCTACCTGGTGCCATTTTTTCCCCCAGACCCTAACAGGTCTGGCCAGGGCATGGTTCGATTCCCTGCCACCAGGGTCACTGACCTCGTTCGAGGACTTGCAACAAAAGTTCCTCGCGCACTTTAGCCAGCAACGACGCCATGAACGCGATTCAATGGACGTCATGAACATCTGGCGAAGAGACAACGAATCGCTTGACGCATTCGTTGTCCGTTACAATAAAGAGATCCTAGAGATAGGCGACGTTGACAACCAGATGGCGCGTAATCATTTCATTGTTGCAGTCAAAGACGAACAAATGGTTATGAATATTTCCGGCGGCAACGGCTTGCCTAAAAAGTGGGAAGATGTCATGGCTAAGGTCAAAACATATGCCCAAACTCAGCGGTCCCTCAGACCGCACATGGCAAAGGCACAACCCCTAGTGGAAGGCCAGTCTTCCCGCCAAGATCCCAAGCGCGGCAATAAGCGCAACAGGGACACGTGGAATCGCGGCAGCGATCCCAAGCCATATGTCCCCCGGAACAACCAGCCCGACGCAAGGGCTACAATCAACGCCCAACGAGAAAACAGGGCGTCAAAGAAAGAGTCTCGGGACCGCAACTGGACCGAGATCAACCAGTCGCCAAGCGACGTTCTCCTCACGGATGCACAATTCCTGAGACCGGCCCAACCAATGAAGTCCAAAAAGAATCAAGATCCCGCACTCTGGTGCGAGTATCACAAGGACTCGGGCCACACCACGAACAACTGCATCAGTCTCCGACTGGAGATTGAGCGAGCCCTAAAGGAGGGGAAACTGCAACACCTTTTGACAGGCGCACAAAAAGCCACAAAGCGCATCACTCCCCACAACGAGGGGACCTCCACGGGTAAAAGGGCCATGTACGTGGCCTCTACCCACATGATCAATGGAGGGAAAGGAAGACCGCGTAAGGCGGCGAGACGACCGGACAATGACTGGAAGGACGAGCAAGTCGTCTTTCCAAAAGTCCGAGGCGGACCGCGCGATAGGCGCGCCGTGGTTATCACTGGGCACCTGGCTCACTACTGCACCGAGCGATTGTTCATCGACCCGGGCAGTACGTCCGATATTATATACGAGCAGTGCTTCAACCAGTTCGATCAAGAAGACAAAGATCGACTGCAGCCAGCGGACTACCCGTTGGCTAGATTTTCAGGGGAAACTGTGTTCCCCCTGGGACAAATTACTTTCCCTGTGCGCCTCACCAACGGAAGGCATACAAGGACGGAGGAGGTAAACTTCATGGTTTTACCTCACACCTCAAAGTATGACGTAATTCTCGGGAGGGAGTCCCAAGGCGACTTCAACATGATAACATCCGTCCCCCACTCTGCCATCGGTTTTCCAACCGAAACAGGGATCGCGATAATATACGCCCAAAGAGAAGTCATGTCTTCGGACGAACTGCGTCCGACAAAGGTAGCAAGGCCTACCCCCAACACCCAACCAGAAAAATGGGTTCTTAATGCAAGACACCCAGAACAAACAGTCACGTTGGGCCATGCCTTGACACCTACCATCAGAGCGCGCCTGAAGCAACTCCTCTTCAGAAACAAAGATATTTTCGCGTGGAAACCCGCAGACATGACAGGGGTACCACGCGAAATTGCGCAACACTTCTTGAATACCATGCCAGGTATCAAGCCCGTGATCCAAGGCCAACGCCACCTTGGATCAGCAAAAAACGCGGCGATGGAAGAGCAGGTACAGGAACTGCTCTCCGCAAGCATCCTGCGGGAAGTGAAATACCAGACTTGGCTGTCCAACCCAGTCATGGTAGAAAAACCAAGCGGAGGCTGGCGCATGTGTGTCGATTACAAAGACCTCAATAAGGCCTGCCCCAAGGATTGTTACGCGCTTCCAGAGATCGACGAGAAGGTCGACAACCTCGCACCATTCCGATGGAAGTGCTTCCTCGATTGTTACAAAGGCTATCACCAAGTACAAATGGCAATCGACGATGAAGATAAAACGGCATTCCGCACTCCCATCGGGAATTACTGCTACACCAAAATGCCGTTCGGGTTGCGCAACGCGGGCGTAACCTATCAAAAATTGATGAACGACACCTTTCGCGGTCAAATCAGCAAAAGTGTCGAAATCTATATGGACGACTTGGTCGTCATGAGCATGGAGGAAAACACCATGCTCGACGACATCGAAAGAACATTCCAAACTCTACGAAGCGTTAACATGAAGCTCAACCCAGGGAAATGTTCGTTTGGAATGGAAGAAGGCAAATTCCTTGGATTCATCATAACCAAAGATGGATTCAAGGTAAACCCGGAAAAAGTTCAGGCGATCGAGCGCATGCCATCGCCTTCTACGATGAAGGAAATGCAACGACTAGCCGGCAGGCTAGCCGCGAGCAATAGATTCTTAGCCAACCATGCAGCTAAGTCTTACCCTTTCATCAAGACCCTGCGGAGCTGTCTAAAAAAGGAACAATTCCAATGGACTGCAGAGGCCGAAAAAGCTTTCCGGGAAATGAAAGAGTGTTTGATCCAACTCCCAACTTTAACCGCACCACGAAAAGATGAGCCACTTATCTTATACCTGTCTGCCGCGGACAACGCGATAGGCGCGGTACTTATAGTGGAGCGGGAAGGAGTCCAAACACCCATCTACTACATCAGCAAAATGCTCAACGACCCAGAGACAAGGTACTCCATCATGGAAAAGTTGGTACTGGCACTAGTGCACGCATCGAGACGTTTACGACGTTACTTTGCAAACCACGTCATCACAGTGTTAACCAACTATAGGATCGGCCCGATCCTATCCAAACCCGACATCTCTGGGAGGTTAGCAAAATGGGCAATCGAGCTGGGCGCGCTTTCACTAAACTATAAGCCGCGCCCCGCAATCAAAGGCCAGGTCTTGGCTGACTTCGTCGCTGAAATACCAGCGAACCGCATCCAAGAATGCGAAGAAGAACAAAACCCTGCGTCACAACCATCATCCACAGAAACCTGGGCACTGTTTACAGATGGTGCATCCAACGAAGATGGTTCTGGCGCAGGTTTGCGACTTGTCTGTCCCGATGGCCAAGAGCTAACCTACGCAATACGCCTCGATTTCGAAAGTACAAATAACGAAGCAGAGTATGAGGCTCTACTGGCAGGGTTGCGTTTAGCAATTAAACTCGACGTCAAACATTTGGAAGCACACGTCGATTCACTACTAGTTGCAGGGCAGATACGTGGTGACTATACCGCAAAAGGGGATACCATGATCCTCTATCTCGAACAAGCCCTGCAACTGAAGTCAAAGTTCACCTCCTTCAATATTCGCCACATCAACAGGAGTGAAAATAAACCCGCAGACGCACTATCAAAACTTGCGTCCACCAGTTTCCAGCACCTGGCGAAAGAGGTGCGCATCGAAGTCCTGCAAAATCCTTCGATACCCCTGCGCCAAGTCAATGTCGTCCAATACGGTACAACATCCTGGATGACACCGCTCATTGCATACTTACAATCAGGGGTTACCCCCGAAAGCAAAGCAGAGGCACGCAAGTTGCAATACAAAGCGTGTCATTACCAAATGGTAGACGGTATCTTATACCGTAAGTCATACCTGGGGCCACTCCTACGATGCGTCAACCCCCAAGATGCCACATACCTTATCAAAGAAATTCACGAGGGGATATGTGGCATACACGCAGGACCACGCATGGTGGTGGCCAAAATCATGAACGCGGGTACTATTGGCCGGGCATGCACCTGGATGCAGTCAAGGTCTTACGCAAGTGTATCAATTGTCAGCGACATGCTCCCAAGACCTTGCGTCCCAAGAACAACTTGATCCCCGTCACCACCGCATGGCCATTCCAAAAATGGGCAATCGATGTGGTGGGACCATTTCCAGACGCACCAGGAGCAGTGAAGTTTATCATAGTAGCTGTTGATTACTTTACAAAATGGGTAGAAGCAAAGCCACTTGCATCAACTACCGCTATGATAACAAGGAAATTCGTGTGGGAACACATCATCTGCCGTTTTTGTCTGCCAATGTGTATCGTCACCGACAACGGTACCAACTTCGCTGCCGACGACTTTCAAAAATGGCTAAAAGAGCTAAACATTGAACACATATTCTCCTCAGTGGCGCATCCGCAAGGGAACGGCCAAGTCGAGAGTATCAATAAAAGCTTAGTCGAAGGCATCAAAGCACGGTTGGGAACAGCCAGACGCGGCTGGGTTGATGAACTCCCAAGTATTTTATGGGCTCATAGGACAAGCCCAAAAACAAGCAACGGCGAGACCCCCTTCAGCCTGGTCTACGGTACTGAAGCAGTGATCCCCGCGGAGGTGGGCCTCCCCTCACCTAGAATGTTGGCCATCAACAAGATGGACAACAATGAGGAACGCAGGGTTGACTTGGACCTCTTGGAAGAAAGGCGCGAAAACGCTGCCATCAACGAGGCCAAATACAAAACCAAGTTGGAAAAATACTATAATGCACGCGTTCGCATTTGTACCTTCAACCCTGGAGACTACGTCCTTCGTGACAACGAAGCATCCAACGCAGAACGCCCAGGGAAACTTGCCCCCAAGTGGGAAGGACCGTACCTCATCCAAGAGGTCCTGGGCAAAGGTGCGTACAAACTACAAACATTAGAAGGCGAAACTATCGCACGCACATGGAACGCACAGCAACTTCGACGCTGTTATATGTAAGCCATGTTTTCTGCATGTAATCTATCGGGCCGCAGGCCATTCGCAAATAAATAAATAGACGATTCAATGCAATATTGTTTATTTATTTCTATTACAAATGCGTGTTCCACTCTGAGGTATACACAAAAACAGATTAGCAAAATCTTCATTCGTGATACCCACACAGAATGATAACCACACGCAACTATTGTAATAGGCAAAAAATGGCAATACTGTGTCTAACCAGAGACAAATCTTCATACTTGCATATCACCTAGATATGCAAAAGGCAATTACAGATTTAGTAGTACTCACAGTAACACTAAACGCGTACAAATTCAAACATGCAAGTATTAAAAACACTTGTAAAAATTAAGACAACAATTCTTTATATTCAAAAAATTCCTGCACAAGGAATTTACATAAAGTTTTGTAACGGTTACATAAGGAAACAGAAGAGGCACGCAGGCCAATCTAATCTTCCTTCGTGCCACTAGGGCCCGCACCATCCTGGCCCTCAACAAATGGTTTTTCTTCGTCGTCTTCATCAGCGTATAAGACTCGCAAGCGGTCCACATAATCCTCCGCCTCAAGACACTTTTCAAGTTCTTCAAGGCCTGTGAGGGTTGTATCATTAAACTCCTGAACTGCAGCAGCAAGAAGCGCTTCAGTGTCCACGCCATGAAACCCGGACCGCTCATCAACAAGCTCGCCACCCGCTGCAACGTTCAAATGACTAATACAACGGTTGTAGCCAGCCTTGAAACCAGCATCCCGGGCACGATCCCTGATCTCGTTAATACCTGCTACGGTCTCGGGTGCGTCAAGAATGGCAGTAACAATCTGGGAAACAGGAATACAATGGTTAGCAAAGGCAAACCTACAGCAAAAATAACAAGGCAACGGATACTTACATGCCCGATCCCGTGAATACGCATCCATTCATGATCAGCCTTGAGCAACGCAAGTGAAGAAGCGTGGCTATCTCTAGCCTCTTCAGCCTCTCTTGCCCGCACTTCAGCTTCAGCAGCACGGGCAGAGACTTCTTCAATAGCGGCACCCCGGGTCCGCACTTCAGCCTTTTAAACAAGAAATCAAAGGTGTACAAAAAGAATCAACAAAATTGACATAATTTCAAAGTTAGGAAAAACTTATACCTGAAGGTCCGAGATAGTTTTGCTTAACCTAGTGCGGTCAACATTTGCCCCTTCAAGAGCTTTTGAAGCACGAGCCTCCGCCTCCTTGGCCTCTTCCAGAGCCTTGGCAAGACAAACCTCTGCTTCCTTGGCCCCTTGGGCAGCCGCAACAGCCTCAGCTTTCTCTTTAGCCAACGCAGAAATTGTTGCCTTGGCATTTATAAGCTCCTGACGAACATAAAAGAGAGTCTCATTCTGTTTACCCCAAGATTCTTTCCAAGTCTTGCGCTCATGAGATAGCATCTTGCGCTCATCAGAAAGGGTTTCTTTCCAACGCTTACGCTCATCAGACAGCAGTTTTGCAAGAGTACGAACCTGTTTAAGCTCAGCAGTTGCAGCCCATTCTTCAGTCTGCTTATGCTTCTCAAACGCAGCTCTATCCCTCTCAAGCTGCTCTCTATCCCTCTCAAGCTGCGCTGCACCCTCATGTGCAACCTTCACCAACTTCTCGGCCTCGGCCCGTAAACGCGCATTCTCCTCCCCCTCGCGCCCCAGCACCTTGCACTTCTCCATAAGTGCATTCGCCATTATGGAGCCCCCCACAAGCATGGAGGAGAGTTGGTTCATCTGGACCTCAGTCGGTAAAGAACGGGCCCGGTTTACCTCAAAAGGGGTGCCCAAACCATTCAAGACCTCCCTACAAGCGGAGGGGTCAACGGTAAGGTCATCCCCTTGCAATACAGTCCACGGGGGGCGGTGATAGGACGTAGCCCGGCCTTCTGTGTAGGAGCGATAATAATACTCCAATTCAGTCTCGATAGGCTGAATAGGAGGAGTCTCTACAAAACCCGCACCACCAGAAGCGGAACCGGAAGCCTTCTCGGCAACAGGAGACTTTGGCTTTCCGGTGTAACCAAACTTCAAATCCATATCAACAGTATCCTCTGGGGTGATAACATTATCACTCGAATCAACCGTATCATGGATTTGAGCCGCAGGACCTTTTCCAGTTTCCACCCCCCGCACAGAGGCTTCAGGAGTAACAACCTTATGAACCCCCGCACCCGCAGCAGTGTCGTGCGGGGGAGGCGGAGGAGGAGCATCAAAGTCGAAGAACCCTTCATCTTGCGGTTCTGAAATCAACACAGATACTTTAAAGTAACAAGGATAAACACAATACTTGTTAAAGTCATGCATCACATACCAGATACAACCGCAGGCTTCCTTGGTCCAACAAAGGCCTTGCGCCTGGTCTGAATTTTCGGCTTTTTTCTCCCACCAGCATCACCAACTTCCTCCGCTTTCCTCTTCTTCTCATCATCAGGGTTCGAACCCGCAGTGGTTCCACCGGTAGCCGCACCAACACCTGGAACACCCAAGCCCTCTAGGGTGTCAGATACTACCACGTAATCGGTATATCTGCGGAAATGAGAACGAGAGATACCTGCTGTTTGCTTCACCAAAGGCGGAACAACAGAAACAGGTTTCTTCACACCACGACCCCGCCCAGGTTTATCCACAGGCTTTTTCTCCGCATGTTTTTTGGGGGCGCCCTTTGGCTCAAATTTACCAAGGTCCCCAAGTGTACCTGCGTATAGAATATCAGCAACAAACCTGGTAAAACAATAAAGGTTATGCGTTATTACCTTTGCCCTGCGGCAGGGGTGCAGTCATCATCGCGCGTGAAACAAAGCGGAAGAGAGGGACAATCGTCAAGTTAAAACCTTTACCCTCCGCAGTCGGAATAAGATCAACTTTGCCAGTAAAAGTTGGATCAAATATCTTCCACACTTCCACAATTTCTGATAATACATGTCCAAATTAATAATAAACACGTGAATAAAGAAACCGCAAAAGGGTGGTAACACTTACCACCAGTTTTCTCCCGCACCACAGGCGTAAAATTCCTCTTAGGCCGGGTCAACATCATCCGCAGCACCCACAACTCATTGTTGGTCAGCTGCCTATGCTCAATAGGTTTCAGCTTTGAGAACCACTCCGCAGTCTCTGCGGTAGGCATAGCAATATCCTCCGCAGGGATAGGCTCATTGACGTTCCGCATATTCATGTCCACAACAACTGCGGCAGCTTTAACGTAGAAAAACTTACACTTCCACTTCGTAATACCCTTCGGAGGGGTCATCAACTTGATGCTTCCATACCGTTCTCTAAAGGAAAAGAAACCGGTGTTCACCGTTAACTGGTAAAAGCCCCGGAAGTTTTCAACGGTAACCGGAAGACCAAGAGCTCGAAAAGTTGATTCAAAATGTCTAATACGGATCATCCCAAAAGGACTCATCTGGGAGATATGGATCTTGTAATGTTCCAAGACCTGGGCAACAAAAACTGTTATTGGTAAACGAAGGTTACCATCAGTAAAACAATCGGCCCACATGGTGATATAACCGGCCGGAGCACTGGCACCAGTATCACCAGGATGGGGATATTCAGCCCCAAACTCGTGAGGCATATCAATCTTGGCCATCAGTTGGTCAAATGAAGCTCTCGGCCACTTCAATGGTGGTAAACCACCACCTGGAACACTGCCACCATCATCTTCTTCTTCTCCGGCCACCGGAGAAGATATTTCAGGGTTTTCACCCTCCACATTATGTGGGTTAGATGGATCAGCCATCAGAAAATAGGTAGAACAGAAGTTTCGAGTTGAAGGAAAACTCAGAAAACTCAAAAGATTGCCGGAATAAAAGACAGATTGATCGGAGAAGACGAAGGGAATGCTCTCTCTATCAACAGAGATTTTTCGAAAATTTTGAACAGTAAGGAGAAACCAAACGGTTCCCCCTTTATATACTCATCGCAATAAATGCGATACAGTAACCGCCTCAACACGTTCAAAATAGGCGAGTTACAAGGCGACACGTGGTCAGCGACCTTTCCGCTGACGGTTATCACGCGCGCGTGGCCGTCCACGCGCCTGACAAAGAAGACTTTTTCACTTCCTGCTACAGTGCAGTTATGACCTCGGTCAGTGTAAACGTCTTTTCAAAATCAGCACATGTCAGAATCTTACCAACTTCAACAACCCACACGTGCAATCGTGACGTAAGCAACAGAAAGCGACAACCTTATCCAAACACAAGCGGCATGCGGTTTATCTGGCTTACCGCACCATAACCCATACCGCATGTCGTTTTTTACACACCCCTCAAAAAAGGCAAAAATATATATCTTTAAATTATATAAAGGGGTATAAGTCATAAACCGCACATATCCACGAGCACACGCGGAATATGCGGAGATGACGCACACCAACCTGCACAGGTGTGTCAGATACTCAGAACCAGCACGGTTCTTTGGACTGGGAAAACCGCTTCTCAAGACGCGGTAAACCGCACCCCATGAAAGCTCCTTCAAGCTTCAAAACCCTCGTTTCCGGTTCACAACCACAGAGGGAACGCAAACAGCTTCTCCTTAAGGAACAGGACAAGTATGCTGAACAACCGCACATCAGCAACCCTGTCCCCTGAACCTTCAAGAGCCACATCCAGGCTACAAGACTTCTAGAAGCGAGTTCTTTGCTGCAAACCGCAACCATTCTTACGTAGTTACTGCAAACCGCAACTATGCGAACGGTAGCTACGGAAGAGCCACAACTAAGCCACCACGCGGAAGAGCAAAGCTATTTCAAGGAAAACTGCTTTCCAACTAAACGTGAAGGAAAGTGGCTACAAAACAAATGCGGAAGAGTTTCAACCAACTTCCCAAGTATCTAAAACGATCTCTTCCGGCAACTCCACTTACCGGAAAACTACTTTCCACCAAAGCGTGAAGGAAAGTGGCTCCAGAACAGCGGTAACAAGTCTGCCTATGACTAGTTACCCACCTATGGACCGCATAGAATAAACAATGGTGGGTACAACCCTGCCTATGATGATGTTTATTTGCCCATAGTCCAGATTCACATTGTTCGACCACACACGGCCAACAATGACGCAACTACCCCACGATCCTCAAAGAAACATGGCAAACAGGGTTCGGCAACGAGGCAACCGCAAAGAACGAACGGTTACCAGAGAGCTACACCTCTGAGGACGTGCGGTTACTTGAGAGATAAACCGCAGAAGACGTGCGGTTACTAGAAAGCTTAACTGGAGAACACGAACACCCCACAAAACAGGGATCATCGTTACATGTCCAGTTGCTGAACATAGAGCTTGAGCAAAGTACTTACAACTTTGCACCAACTGACGCAGAGATTCCAACTACACTGAAGAAGACATCTTCAGTCACGATCTCAAAGGTTGGTTCGAAATCTGCTAATACCTTCAGTCACCGTCTCAAAGGTTGGCCCGAAACACCAACAGGTGGCTGATGACATCAGCAAAAGGTAGACAGAGTCAAGTCTTTGGCTGAGAATTTCACATCAGACGGAACTTGCTCACCATGCCCCCTTCTCAAAGGAAGAAACAATCCACTAGAAAGGACCTACTACTAAACAAGATGCCATCTGCATGGCATAATCTTAACCTTCTAGACAACATAGTCCAGTATCCCTCCCACATGCGACTCGCATACGGAAGGAACACTAGACTGGGGGGACTTGAAGGGGTATGGTCCCAAATATCGCGTCAGCACGACCGCGAATAACCATTACCCTCATTAAAAACCCCCAACAGCAATTAACTATCCAGTGTCCGCGTAAGATACACGCGAACACTGCGGTCCAATCTGTCCATTGATGAGAAGACTACCTTAAGGACGGAAACTAATGTTACGCATAGCGATGCGGCCTCGCACCGCATCCTATGAACATTTTCGTCACGACAAGGGATCTGGACAAACAGTAACAGTCACTCAACAGGCGATGCGGCACAACACCGCATCCCTCACAAATCATGGATGGAACAACCAATGCGGGAACAACATCAATGACCGCAAGCAGCGATGCGGCCTGGCACCGCATCCTGCCTACAAAGCAAGTGGGTCTGACACCACAATGCAAGTGGCACTGGGAACAGTCACCTACTAGCCCACGTATGAACAACAGTCTGACACCACAGCCGGACGTGGCATCACCACAGCATCCGACAGGCCTGACACACCTGCAAATAGCTGTGCGATGTCAGACTAGCTACTCAACTACCCTCCTTCACTCCTCGGCTATAAATACTCACCCCAAACCAGGTTTGAGGCATCACTTTCTAACTCTCTCAATACTACTACTATCATACTTTGCTTCCTAAGCAACTTACTGATTCTCACGCCGGAGAGTGGTAACAAGGAGCACCCCCCACCCCATCCTCCTTTTTACGAGTCACGGTTTGTTTCCTTGTGCAGGAAACCCACCACCAGACGATCCAGCCAACGATCCTCGGAAAGAAGGGATTAACCCTCTTGACGAGACCAGTGAGTTAACCCTGCCCGGTTAACCATTGTTTCATCAGCTTCTAATCGCCTTTTTAAGCGTTTTTAACGCATAGTATGTACTAAAACTATTTTAAACATACAAAGGGTGATACCTACTGATATTTGAGGCAAATTATAATATTTTAACAGTAAGCAAAAGTTGTTTAACTCAGACTTCAGTTTTGAGCTTTACGGCTTATGTGAAATTACCAAAATGCCCCTACGGTGCATAGTTTGGTTATAATTGATAAATTTCACATATATACCTTACCCTACTGATATAACTTAGCAAATTGATTATCTTTGCTGATTACATCAGACCTGTAACTCAGGATACTACTTAAACTCTTTTATCACCTTATAAATGACCAAACTACCCCTACGGGGCATAGTTTGTGTTTAAATTCATTTCGGGCATAATAAATGATATCTTACTGATGTCACAACATATTTAGAGCATATTAACTTAGGAAACCTGTAAATGACTCTCATTATTACCCGTTACGCTTATTACGCGTTCGGTTCGGTTTATGTAACATGTTTACATAAATTAGCCGACACGGGTCAAACCTTATCGGTTTTATCTAAAAATCCAGAGTGTGCATAAAATACCCATATTAAATAAGTCTCTGAACTTGTCGGGTCTAAATCACATTCTATCTGGTCTTCGCTTAATAGTGCGTACGAACCGTATCTTTGAAACTAACCGGTCTAAGTTTAAGCTTAATTAAAGACCCGTTAGATTCTAATAGGTTATTATAAACCTTCGTTCCAGATTAGGAGAACTAGTAAAAGCTACTTGCAATTTGCTTATTGTGATTTATACATTGCTCAGGTAAATACTTTTAACTTATTTTCCCTATACGGGCTTGGGTTACGGTATATAGAATACCGCTTGATCGGGCATCAAATCTTCCATCGTTGGGTGGTTAATTGAATAATTTGATCGGCTCGTTTAAACAGTCTTGTTACTTAAAGCCTTTAGGGGGTTAATGACCATGTCCCGGATATCCTTGGCATCATTTTACGAAATGGCCACGACTTAAGCGCGGGGTGTAGGCGTACACCCGTCAGTGCACAAAAGAATAATGTGGTGTGTCTATTGATCTTTAACCCGGACATGATCCGGGCTACTGAACGTACAAGGAACATGTAATTCGTTCACAAGATTATATATTTAAATAATTCTCCCAAGTTAAATAAAATGTTTATGCCACGTGCATCCAAATCAATTTTCAATCATTTTCCAAAATGAGTCAGTTGATTGTATTTACCAGTGTAAACTGACGTATTTTCCCAAAAAGATTAAATGCAGGTACTAAGCGTAATTGGCTGGGATTTCTCCTTAGCATCAATAGAAGTCTCGCAAGCTTAAGATGCCTGAAGTCTGTTGAACTATTAATTCCATTTTATTCCGATCCGTCTGTGGATAAACTTCCGAATATTGTGACATTTGATATTACAATATTAAATTCGGTTGAAACTTATCTTTTATATTGCTTCCGCTGTGCATATTAAATATTGTGTTGTTTGACTATTATGTTGCCAACCACGTCACGATACTCCCCACCGGGCCCACCGGTTACACGTGGAAATCGGGGTGTGACAGGTTGGTATCAGAGCCAACATTGAATGAATTAAACACTAGCCTTTTGTGTTTAATCTCAATAACACAATTGCACATATCTAAACTTTCGAGTCTAGACAAATAACATAGGACGAATTCTACCCTGTTTTGTTTTTGTTTTGTCCTTTAATTTTTATATAGTGTTGTTGTTATCTCATGCTATATTGACAGGATTAACAAAATGCCACCAAGATTCTTTAGAAGAAGAGGACGTGGAAAGGGGCCAATCACCGCCCCCAATGACAACGAGGCAGGACCTTCGAATGTGCGAGCTCCTTCGACCACAGAGAGTGACGATCCCCGGCAGAACCGGAGGAACCTCTTCGAGCCGGCTAGACGGTCGGTTTCGCACAGCTCAACACCTCCTGTTCATAACCCTTACGGGCCACAGCCGGAGTATGAGCCCAACAACCCTCAACCTTCATACATACCATTACAGCGATCCTTATCGCACAACTCTTTTGGAGACCCTACACCTGTCTTCAGGGGCCGGTTTAACCCGACCAACTACATATTAGAACCAGTGGGTTTTAACCCACTGGGGCCAGACGATCATTTCTCGGGAGATCACGCAGATAATATGGACGAGGATACGGACCCCGTCGAACCTGCCAGTGGTACACCAAACCACCCGATAGAGATCTCTGACGGATCTTCTTTCCACGGATCACCCTATGTTGGTCCTGATAGCTTTCAAGCTATGTTTACCAGGCATGAATGGTATTATACACCTCCTCGCCATTCACCACCTCAGCAGCAACAGCAGCAACAGCAGGATCCCTCTGTGGATTCACGGTTTGTGGCAGTCACGCCACCACCTCCACCGCCACCAGTTCAACCGGCAGCTCCGCAACCGCCGAGGCGTAGGAGAACCGGAGCGCGGATGTCCGCGCGAGGAGGAGATTTCCATTTCAGCTCTCCTCGGCAATCAAGTGGCAGCCATTACCCGCCACATCAAGAAGACCCACAGATGGGTTGACCTTCGCACCCAGTTGCACCGCAACCACCGCCTATGGGTTTTGATAACCCAATTCCGGCATACACGGGTTCCATGGCGTATAACCCGTTTGAGCCGCCGTCTCACACCAACTACGGTTACGGTGAAGCCGACCCCTACATGGTAGCGGCAAATTACAACGCCTTTAACCCAGAAGGACCCTATGGCGCTCCTTGGGGAGTTGGGTACCCAACTCATGGGTACCAGATACCTGCCAGACCTATTATACGGACGCAATCGCAGCCGCCACGGTTTTCTCCCCCAGAACGGGAGGAAATTCATCAGAGACTGGATCAGGTTGAACGAGACTTTCACCGCGAACGCAGGGAGAGACAGAGCTTCTTCCAAGGATTGACAAGTTTGATCAAAGGGAAGAGCAAGAAGGACCACTGAATCCTTCCAATTGTTGTTGAGCCCCTGCGTGGGCCAGTCTTGCTGTATAAACCCCTGCGTGGGTATGCTTATTTGTTTTGACCCCTGCGTGGGTCTATCTTTCTATTAACCCCTACGAGGGTATATTATTGTTTAAGTCCCTGCGTGGACTATTATGTTATTTGTGTAAGTCCCTGTGTGGACTATTATGATGTTTGTTGTTAAGCCCCTGCGTGGGTAAGTCCTTGTTTAAACCCCTGCGTGGGTAAGTTTGTTTATTTGAAAAGACCCGTTTAGGGCAGCGTGTAATATTTTAATAAATTAATGGAATGGTTGTTTTATAAAAATTTCATGTTTGCCATTATGTGCATAAATAAATTATATATGAAATAAATAAATCAAAATCATTCCTTTTTAATAATTATCTGCCTATGTAAATTTTTAAATAAGGATCTTAAAGAGTGAAACCTAGCCTTCGGGTCATTATAAGACCGGGCCAAGATGGTAAGACCTGTTTAAAAGATTCAAATTCCTGTTAACGTCTGAAAACATGTTAACGCTCCTGGCAGAAGTGATTCGTTAAAATCACACGCGTCATTATTATATAAGGATCTTTTTTAAAGATTCCAAACCCAACTTAATGATCTCTGAATCATGGGTTAAATCATCAATTAAGATGATCATATTTTAACCATACGTGGTAATATAGTGCCTACGGGCCCTGCTTATCTCCATATGAGCCAAAAGACAGTGGTAGCGATGACTCCCTGTCAGATAAAGGTAATGAACTAGGTTCAAACCTTCATGCTTTGATTCTCTGAAATCATAGCTTAAAAATTTATAAATGTCCTTGTGACTAGGCCTGTTGTGCCAGTATACCTTCATGTTTTGATTCTCTGAAATCATAGCTTATAATTTAAAATGTCCTAGTGACTAGGCCTTTTGTGCCACAAATAAAACTGTTATTGTTTTATAAATTAGGATAAATTATAATTGAAATCCTAATTTAATACGATTAATAAATTAACCAAATATGGTCTCTGTTACCATGGCTAATAAAAATATCAGCTTTATGTATCGAACCCGAAAATGGCTTCTAATCGCCTTTTTAAGCATTTTTAACGCATAGTATGTACTAAAACTATTTTAAACATACAAAGGGTGATACCTACTGATATTTGAGGCAAATTATAATATTTTAACAGTAAGCAAAAGTTGTTTAACTCAGACTTCAGTTTTGAGCTTTACGGCTTATGTGAAATTACCAAAATGCCCCTACGGTGCATAGTTTGGTTATAATTGATAAATTTCACATATATACCTTACCCTACAAATATAACTTAGCAAATTGATTATCTTTTCTGATTACATCAGACCTGTAACTCAGGATACTACTTAAACTCTTTTATCACCTTATAAATGACCAAACTACCCCTACGGGGCATAGTTTTTGTTTAAATTCATTTCGGGCATAATAAATGATATCTTACTGATGTCACAACATATTTGGAGCATATTAACTTAGGAAACCTGTAAATGACTCTCATTATTACCCGTTACGCTTATTACGCGTTCGGTTCGGTTTATGTAACATGTTTACATAAATTAGCCGACACGGGTCAAACCTTATCGGTTTTATCTAAAAATATAGAGTGTGCATAAAATACCCATATTAAACAAGTCTCTGAACTTGTCGGGTCTAAATCACATTCTATCCGGTCTTCGCTTAATAGGGCGTACGAACCGTATCTTTGAAACTAACCGATCTAAGTTTAAGCTTAATTAAAGACCCGTTAGATTCTAATAGGTTATTATAAACCTTCGTTCCAGATTAGGAGAACCAGTAAAAGCTACTTGCAATTTGCTTATTGTGATTTATACATTGCTCAGGTAAATACTTTTAACTTATTTTCCCTATACGGGCTTGGGTTACGGTATATAGAATACCGCTTGATCGGGAATCAAATCTTCCATTGTTGGGTGGTTAATTGAATAATTTGATCGGCTCGTTTAAACAGTCTTGTTACTTAAAGCCTTTGGGGGGTTAATGACCATGTCCCGGATATCCTTGGCATCATTTTACGAAATGGCCACGACTTAAGCGCGGGGTGTAGGCGTACACCCGTCAGTGCACAAAAGAATAATGTGGTGAGTCTATTGATCTTTAACCCGGACATGATCCGGGCTACTGAACGCACAAGGAACATATAATTCGTTCACAAGATTATATATTTAAATAATTCTCCCAAGTTAAATAAAATGTTTATGCCACGTGCATCCAAATCAATTTTCAATCATTTTCCAAAATGAGTCAGTTGATTGTATTTACCAGTGTAAACTGACGTATTTTCCCAAAAAGATTAAATGCAGGTACTAAGCGTAATTGGCTGGGATTTCTCCTTAGCATCAATAGAAGTCTCGCAAGCTTAAGATGCCTGAAGTCTGTTGAACTATTAATTCCATTTTATTTCGATCCGTCTGTGGATAAACTTCCGAATATTGTGACATTTGATATTACAATATTAAATTCGGTTGAAACTTATCTTTTATATTGCTTCCGCTGTGCATATTAAATATTGTGTTGTTTGACTATTATGTTGCCAACCACGTCACGATACTCCCCCACCGGGCCCATCGGTGACACGTGGAAATCGGGGTGTGACAACGGGGATGAACTAGGTTGTATGAATCCTTTACTTAATAATTCATCTAACTGCTTTTTCAATTCTAGCATTTCAGTGGGTGCTAACCGATAAGGTGCCTTAGCTATTGGTGTAGTTCCAGGAATTAGATGAATTCTAAATTCTACTTCCCTATCGGGTGGTAATCCCAGTAGTTCTTCTGAGAATACATTTGGGTATTCTGTTACTACAGGAATTTCTTTAAGTTCCTTACTTTTCGTGTTAATGATTACTGAAATCATATATACTACTTCTTGTTTTCTTGAATAACTAGCCAACTTCATTACTGAAATGAATTTCAGTGGCTTTCGTGGCTTATCTCCTGTAATCACCACTAATTCTCCTGTGGGTGTATGAATTTCTATGGAATTTTTATCACAGAGAATTCGAGCATGGTTGGCTACTAACCAATCCATTCCTAATACAATATCGAATCCGGCTAAATTCATAGGTAACAGGTTTGCAGAAAATTTATGGCCTAAGAGTTCTATCTTTCCTTCTCGCAAAACCTTATCTATTTTAACAGAATTTCCATCTGCCGTTTCGACTGTAAAAATCTGCCTAAGGTTGGTTAAGGGTAAGTTAAGAGCTTGGCAGAATAAAGTATTTATAAAACTTTGGTTTGCACCAGAGTCAAATAATACTTTTGCATAAACGTCGTGGACTAGGAACGTACCAGCTATCACGTCAGGGATTAGCTCTGCTTCCTGAGTAGTCAACTGGAAGGCTCTTGCGTTTTTCTTGGTAGTTCCTTCTGCAGGTTTGGCTTTGTTATCGGCTGGTTTGACCAATTTTGGGCAGTCTGGCCTAAAATGTCCAGTTTCTCCACAGTTGTAGCAGATGGTTGATTTCTTCCTCCTGCAATTTTCTTCTTGATGCCCTGGAATTTTGCAGAAATTGCAATACCCTTTGCATCTACCAAAATGCTTCCTTTTACAGGTATTGCAAAATGGAACAGTGGAAGATTGTCCAGTCCCATTTTTCTTGAAATTACTACTGTTACCCACACGGAATCCTTGGGTAATCTTTTGGGCCACTTCCTTTTTCCGGTTTTCTTCTCTTGTGTGTATCAGCCCGTCAGTCAAAGTGTTGGCTAATTCCACAGCATCGTCAATAGTGCGAGGTCTCGCAGCTTTAACGATATCACGGATTTCACCAATCAATCCCCAAATATAGCGGGAAATAAGCACTGGATCTGGCGAGGCCAGGGTAGGTACCACTCTAGCATACTCGAAGAAAGTCGAAGTATACCCTCGACAGTCTACATCCACCATCCGGTGGTTCAAGAATTTATTTGCCATTTGCTCTTTCTCATATTCGGGACAGGATTTTCTTTCCACTAACCGCTTAAATTCTTCCCAACTCATGGCATAGGCTACATCGCTTCCCTTGGCTTGAAGTACCGTATTCCACCATTCTAGCGCCCCTTCTTTAAAAAGATGCGACGCGTACATGACCTTGTCTTCCTCGGCACATTTACCTATTTTAATCACCGCCTCGGTTTTCTCTAACCAACGCAGTGCAGCAGTTGCCCCTTCGTTGCCTGCAAATTCAACCGGTTTACAGGCAAGAAATTCCTTGTAAGTGCAACCAGGCGTTGCAGCTTTCATTTTCTTAAGGAGTGGGGCTTGCATCCCATCGTTATCGTTATTAGTATTGTTGCCGCCTCCGTTTACACTATTACTGAAATTGTCGTCTTGTGTACGTTTGCTAGGAATAATTTGTTGAGGTTCAACTGGATTTCGGGCAGCAGCAAGGATTGCAGGAATAACATTGGCTATTCCCTGAGCAACGATATTCTCGATATCTTGCCTATTCAGAAATTGATCTCCATTGTTTTGCTCAGATTGATTAACTTTATTAACGGGTTCATTACCAGCGTGTTCCATCTGGTAATTAATTTATATAAGTGATTAGCACAAAACAATTAATAACCAAACATAACAAAACAATCGCACATAATCACGTCAACAAGTATAGCCAAAATTGTCGATTTTTTTCGACGTTCGATATTTTATATATTATAATATGCGTCCATACAAACCAGTTATGTTACACAAGTTTTATTTTTTGGTTATTTTACACGATTATATTTTGATTATTATATTATTATTAAACACATGCTTCCATCACCACATACGATCCCTGTTAGCTGGCATTTCAGAAACGACGTTCTCTCTCGTCGTACTTCCAGGATATCCTTTCTCCCATATCCCTAATTCGGTTCCCTACGTCAATCAGCTCCTCGCCATAATGGCGGAGTTCAGCCAAGTTCTCGGAGCTCATAGGTGGGTGTAGTGGAGGCTCCGGGTAGAACTGAGGGAAAAAAGTATTAGGGTTATTTAGGAGATTCTGGAACTGCCAGTCAGTGGTCCACCACTCTTCTAGTTCTCCTAGAGGTCGGGAGTTAACAAGGGGATCGGGAATAGCAGGTTCCAGATTGACTGGAAGTTGGGCTTCAGCTGGGTAATTGAAAAGAGTCTCATCGGCAGGTCCGATGAGGTCGCTATCCGCCAGTTGGCGGTCCAGTTCCTCCCAGGGTGGCATCTTTTGAGCTTGCCCTGAACTTTCTCCTATCTCTATTCCTTTGCCCTTATCTTTAGGGTCCTCAGTCTTTATAACTTTTTGTGTTGCTGGCCTTTTCCTACACACACGCGTCCAGCCTACAAGTCTTCTTGTTTTCTTCGGTTTAGGTTTTTCCTTAGGTTGAGCTTGGAATACCATTGGCTCTTCTGTGTAAGCCTGGTAGCCAGTAAAAGTACTGTTGGTATCCATATCTGAACTATGGATAGAAAAGTTTTGAAGTGCTTCGGATAGTTCATTCATGCTGTGAGCATATATGAAGAAACACACAAAATTCTAAGTTAAAATTTTGTAAATTAAATTTTCACAGGCTAATATTTAGTACAACCATTCAAGTATCATTGTTCAAACAGAAAAATGGCAAACATTGCGACTTTTATATATATATATATATATATGTCTATTACAATTTACAACTGAAATTCAAAATATACTAGGGGTTGTGCATTCATAATTTGTTTTAGTCTATCTTGGAATATTATGTTCAACATGCCTTTATATAAGGTTTATTCTATCTTCTCTTACTAAGTTGTTCATCTAATGGGCAAAGTTTCTTTAAAGTTTCTGGCTTATAGATGATATGGGTGCTAGTACTGGGTTAGGGTGTTGGCAGTTTAACTTAATTAAAAGTTAACATTTACTGCTGTAGTGGCTAACATATAGAGATTTGCCCATTGTTCATCTAATTCATTTCCCCATGGTGGGTTATTGCCTATTTCCTGAGTTTCCTTATGAATCATCATTCCTTTTGGTTGTAACTTCTTTATTTTCTCTTGACTTTTTCTAATAATCCAACTTCTTTTCTTAATGGTAAGTGGTTTCTCAAACTGTGTCTTACGAACAAATATTCCTTCCTCAGTATCTGCTGAGTATCTTGAGGAATTTGATTGAAATGAAGTTCCCTTATCTTTTGGTGAACTATCTAATTGACGATAGATGTCCGAAATTCTTTGCTTACCCATACTGTAAACTAACAAATAGTCAAATAACACAAAAACACATAATCACAGGATGGCAATCAGAAAAATTAAGTATTTCTAAATACTTAATTGGCTTAAATCAGTGGCTCTGATACCACATTTTTCTGTCACGGCCCCCGCCCCGGTTTTACCCGGTCCAGGAGCCGCAGGACAGAAACCCATGGTATTTATTTAGTTGACAGCGGAAGATTCGACAGGATCTTTTAAAACTTGAAATGCCCGATTATTTTATTTCATAATTCGGGATAAACCCCGTAATTTACAATAGAGGAAATTCACAAGGAAATTCCCTGATTTACAAAACATGTTTATTTGTTTAACTGAGCCACTACTTCAAGCTTTATTAGTGCTCCGTAGCACTTTTCCTTGGTTCACAGTAGTCACCTGAAACATGTTTTAAAATTATTTTATCAGCGGGGAAATACTGGCGAGTCACTCAATTTGATAAAACGACACATAGTTATAAATTACAGCATAAGAGCGATTACAATGGCTTCTATCTTATTTTTATCTGGCGCCGTGTCACCTATTGGTCACGATGGTCATACCACTATTGGGTCCTTTCACCCAAGTAGTGATGATTATCACTGTTAGGTTAATGAACCTAACCGTGAGAAAATTAGTAATGTGCACAATACCCCACTAGCCAGTGATTCAAGATAACCATGACTTAATCCCTGTAATTATAACTTTGAAAATAATTGGAGTATTGTAAAACACTGTTAATAAAAAGATAATGACTCACTTTGCAAGTTTAACGGGCAGAGTTTAGCCTACTGATAAGCCTGATAACCTAATTTAAACAATAATGCACACGAACTAGGTTAGTAACTAATACAACATTTAACTCACGAGATTAAAACCCTCACTACGAATGACAAAGTGTGACACTTAAACATCCATCGAATTTACGACGAATAACAAAGTGTAGCCCTAATGTGGGCAGCACTTAAACATCCATCGGATAGTTTCAATCGATCGGACATTGAATCGTAGCAGCGATCGAGTTAATACCCTGTATCGTAGCAGCGCCTCCCTAATGGGAATTATGATTTTGAGCAGTAGAACTTCGTTTTTGAGAAAAGTTTTCGACACAGATGAACAGGCCATGATCAGATCAATTTATAGCTGAAAAATGAGGTTTACGCGGCCCGCGTAAACCTCCTCTTGATCTTACGCGGCCCGCGAGGGCCATCTAGGCGTAGACTAGGGCTAGCGTGTCATCGGTAGACCTGCCACGTGTGCGACACATGGCCTAGCATGCTTATCCGATTAACTTTGCTTTGACGCGGCCCGCGTAAGCCTGAGCTTACTCTTACGCGGCCCGCGTAAAACCCATTTTTTCTTGATTTCTTGGTTTTTCATGCACATTAGGGTTACAGGGGTTCGGGTTTTCACTTACGGGTCGTTTTGGGACATTTTTGTAGGTCCTTACCCCAACGTTGGTGTTATGTCGCGATTTTACCCCCTGCCGTCAGTCAACAGTTATTTGACTGTTATAGGCAGGGGTATTTTGGTAATCTTACCCTATATTTATTATTATTATTATTATTATTTATAAAATCAAATTATCATCATCTTCTTCAAATAACCCAAAAGAAAACAAAACAAAACAGAAAACCCTAGTCTCACAACATACGAATCCTCAACTCTTAGTCCGTCATCTTGTCGTTCCGGCTTGTAGCTCTCATCACCAAAACGCCGCCGGTGAGTCTCCACCACTCCCACCCGTCATCTTGTCATTCCGGCTTGCAGCTCTCATCACCAAAACGCCGCCGGTGGACACCACTGCCACCGGGCACCACCACTGCCACCGCCATTCACCACCGCAACTGCCGCCACAGTATGGATCCCTTCACCCATCTTGAATATGGTCTGTTTCAACAGGATTAGAACCCCTAACAACCTCATCCTTCAAAGTCTCAAAAGCAGGATTAGATGAGGTGCAAGAACAGATGAGCTATACCCTTTAGCAAGTTGCTGAATGACCCCACAGGTCTTCTCTGGAGAATCTTCGATATGTTTTAGAACAACAGCCATCACACAACTCTGAGCAGTGGCTTGCACATGTCTGTCTTGATCCTCCTTCATGGCTGTTAGCAGATTTGGTCTGATTTAAGTTAATATGAGTTGGGTTTTTTCTCTGTTGTCAAGATTTTTGATAAAGTTGTATCTTTTGATTTGATTTCAGTTATAATGAATAGGGTTTTCTTTGTTCTTGTTGAAATTCTCAAAGGATTGATCTTTTGCTCTGATTTCAGTTATTATGAGTTGGGTTTGTTCTAGGTTGTCAAGATTCTTGATAAAGTTGATCTTTTAATTTGATTTTGGTTATGCTGAAATAAGGTTTTCTTTGTTCTTGTTTAAGATCCTAAAAAGCATGTTCTCATATTATTGGAATTGATTATAAGTGTTTAATTGGTGAGTACAACACTCAGATGTTGTGCACATGATGGTGTTTAATTGGTGGTTTACTTATAACCAGGTGGGTGGTGGTGGAGGTGGGTGGTGGTGGAGGTGGGGGTAATTGTGCGACATAACAGGAATGTTGGGGGTAAAATTGAAGGGTAATATAGTCATTTCAAGTTATAGTTAACAGATTTGTTAACAACTTTGACGCCGGGGGGTAAAATCGCGACATAACACCAACGTTGGGGGGTAAAATTGCAATTATTTCGTTAGGGGGGTCAGAGTGCCAATTGGCCTAAACCACAGGGGGTAAAATTGCAGTTTACTCTATTATAATTTATAGAGTTAATTTCTTGGTTGGTCCCCGTGCTCTGCATATATTGCACAATTGATTCTCGATGTTTCTGATCCTAATAGTTGTAAATTTATTGCTTAATGTTCCTTCTAGTATGCATTTTATAGAGGGGAGGGGGTTGCAGGTTGATTTGTTAGACTGAAGGTAGTGGGGCGACTCCCACCCCAAGTCGCCCCCAAGTCGCCCCCTACACCGCGCCCCTCGCCCAACTTCCATAGCAACTTCATTTGCCCGTCCTCTTCTCGTCGCCCCTCCTCTCACACTTTACCCAACTTTTGGCACAAAATTCCAAGAACTCCCCCCTTTTCAAACAAATCAACCAATCAGAGGTCTTGGTGGCAACTTGAGTTGCCATGAACACCACGCCCTCTTTTTTGAGGACGCCCCAAGTCGCCCCCCAAACGCCACGTGTCGCAAGACCCCCTCTTTTGAGGTCGCCCCACTCCCTTCAGTCTTAGAGAATGTGGGATGGGTCCACTTGAATTTATTAATAATGAAGGGTAATTTGGTTATTTTACACATATTTAACAACGCTAATAAACGGTCGTTAGAGATAGAGAACAACATAGTTATAAATTCAAACCATCATGAACATTTGCGTAACTATTAACCCGTAAAAATCAATAGTGCAATCAATATCTACATAGCAGATAGCATAGACACCAACCAAGCAATTAAATCTACTTTATAGATCCTTGGCTCTACAATCTTAAGTCTACTTTATATATCCTTGGCTCTACTTTATAAATTCATACCATCATGAACATTTACGTAACTATGTTCTTGATTATATTTTATAAGAACAATGTCAATTATCCTATGGCTTTAATTTACCGGCTCTAATCTTATCGGGATTAACTTATAACATCTAAGAGGCTGTTTGACAACATCTGAATGGTTAAGTACTGAACCAGTAAGAGGTCTGAACTATTAAGTGCTGAACCAGTAAGATGTCTGAACCATTAAGAGCCTGTATAATGTTTAACCGTTCAGAGACAAATGTCTGACCAATTCAGATTAGAGGTCTTAACCATTCAGATTAGAGGTCTTAACCATTCAGACTCTGTATAAATCTTCACTATTCAGAGGCAAACGTCTGAACCATTCAGACATCTGTGGTATGAACCATTAAGTGCTGAACCAGTAAGAGGTCTGAATCATTAAGAGCCTCATTAAGAGGTAAACAAACAGCCCCTAACTAACATACTGATTTTTCTTAATCACCCCAACTTTTAAACTACTTTTATAGATTACTCAAATAATCATTTAGTTATTATACTGAATCTAAAAACATATCGATGCTACAAACTTTTCACTAACTTTTTTACCTCCCTAACTTTTTATGTGAATTTCACATAATAGAAAACCAGTATATTAGATTTAAATAACCTCAACTTTTATCAATTGGCTGATAGCACTCTTAACTTTCGATTTGTACCACATCACTCCCAACTTTCAATTTATTGGCCGATAACACTCCCAAGCTAACCCAACACTGACCCAATTTGCTGACATCAGTTGTCACATCATCAAAAAAGCCAAGTTAGATGCTACGTCATAAAAAAAGCCACGTCAGATGCCACCTCAGCTGCTATGTCATCAAAAATTCCAATACCACGTCAACACACAAGTGCCACATCAGCAAAAAACGAACTAGTTTAGGGTTCAGTTAGCTTGAAAGTGCTATCGGTCAATATGTTGAAAGCATGGAATGATGTGGTACAAATCGAAAGTTGGGAGTGCTATGGGCCAATTGGTGAAAGTTGAGTTATTTAAATCCAATATCCATATAAAACCAACAAACATTTTTTTGTTTATTCTACTTGTAACTTTATATTCGTAGTTTATCGCTATCATGTTTTATTATTCTAGATTTAACATAACAAAACAATATATATAGCCTAGTGGAGATGGATATGATCCGATGATTTCGCTGATGACACGATAATACTCCAGTGATCCGTCAGTGATCCAAATTTGTCTTTCAGGAAAAACATAACAAAAACAAAATAAATATATTCATTTGAAATATAAATATAAAATAATAATAATAAATAATAATTAAGTGGCCAAAAATATATCATTCTCAACATATTCTAGGATCTGTGGTGACAGTTTCTCTGTTAACTTCCTCCAGCTGCTTCTGTTGATCATCATTCATCTTCATCATGTTGAATTACGCTGCAACCTCTTCCTTCAATTGCCATAACAATCGATTCACACCACCTCCTTTCTCTTCTAATTACACTCTCCACCCCTCATCTCACTCACTATCATCATCATCATCGTCTTCATCACCATCCCTTTCTTCTCAATTCCATCATAATTCCCCTTTGATTCATGTTTTTAAGCATACCCATTTCAATATTTCTCCAAGAATCAAGGTTAGTGAATAGTTTTCGTATGTGTTTGTTGAAAGGTTAATGCTTTTTGTTGTTGTTGGGTATGGAGATCTTGAATGGGAGTGTAATCCGATGATGAATCATTGTTTGTGGAAGTTTATGTGATGAAATTGTCGGTTTGTTATGTTTTTGATCTCTTATAGTTTGTAATTTTGCATGCAATCTTGGTGAATTTGAATACGCATACCACATGTTTGTGAAAATGCCTGTGAGAGTTTGCTTTGAAATTTAGTTAGAAGAAAAGGAAATGAAATCCCCAATTTATAAACAGGAGACACCCTTTGACATGCAAGGTCAAACCAACATGTTTTTACTAGAAGTATATGACTAAAAGTTCAGTGAATATATCATAACATTTTTCTAAAATTAGTTTTACAATGCATGCCTGTGAACAGCTAAGTAGTTAATGTGGTAAACTATCAGATATTGGTCAAGGACCGATATTTAAGATATCGGCTATCGCGGTGTGATATCGGTGGGATATCGGTAATTTTAATATCATGCGAAACTTATATATATATAACAATTTAACACTAACAATTCGATATACTCTCCTACCATTAACAAATTAACCTTTTTCAACTAGCATAACAACTAACAATTAAGACTTAAAACACTAATAGCAGCAATAAGAAGAAAGACAAATGGTAGAACCAAGAAAAAAGGTACTGATATCAGGAAAATCGGTGATATGTCGGTCAAATATCGGTTAAATATTGGTCAATATCGCCGATATTATCGGTACCTATATTTTGCACCGATATCTCGGTAGGGGACCGATAACCGATATATCACTGATATATCGGGATATTAACTACATAGGTGAACAGAACAGCATATGTTAATGGTGTAAAATGTAATTGTTAACAATAGGGTCTGAAGGTAAGGTGCTCTCAAAATGAGCCCTTGAAAGTTATGATATCAGGGGCACCTGCATCAGGCAAAGGGACGCAGTGTGAGATGATTGTTCAAAAGGTTAGTTAATTTTTTAAAATTCTTTTCTGTTTGTTTATACCTTGAATGTTCATATTGCTGGATGATTAGTTATTAATATTACTTTTCTGTCCTTTAGTTCGGACTGGTGCACATATCAACTGGAGATCTACTTAGAAGTGAAGTGGCTGCCGGTTCTGAGATCGGAAATCAAGCAAAAGAGTACATGAATTCAGGACGCCTTGTTCCCGATGAAGTTGTCACCACCGTATGATATAATATTTGTAGTGACTTAAATTGCATTTTCCGCTTCTAAGAATAAAAACTGTAATTACGAACATTTTAAATTTACAGATGGTAATTGGACGACTTTCACGAGATGATGCAAAAGAAAAAGGATGGCTTTTAGATGGGTTTCCGCGCAGTTTTGCCCAAGCGCAATCACTGGAGAAAATGAAGATAAGACCAGATATCTTCATTGCTCTAGATGTATGTATACATAATTCTAATAAAATGGCCATTTAATATGAATATATTTCAGATTTAATGTTAACAATACGCAGTTTATTCACAGGTTCCTGATGAAATTCTAATAGACAGATGTGTCGGTAGAAGGCTGGACCCTGAAACAGGGAAGATTTACCATATAAAAAACTTCCCTCCAGAAACCGAGGAAGTCAAAGCAAGACTCATAACCCGGGCCGATGACACAGAAGAAAAGGCATATATTCATTATCTGTATAGGGATGACAAGATAGACGGGTTGGGTAACGGTTTAAAGCGGGCTCGGATTAAAAAGGGTCACTTTCTGTATGAGTAAAGTGGGCCGGTGTGAGTTGACCAGCAAACATTTTTTGTTCATTTCTGAAAAAGTTATTTACAAGTAATGTGTTAATCATATTACAACAACAATATATTGTTACAAACACAACCTAAATTTTTGAATAAACTTTTAGAAGGTTGTGTATACTAAAGATAGACTTTTGGTGACTTTTAACACATTTTACCCGTTCCCCTATTAGCTAAAATTTCCAAGTTGACATGTTTGAGATAAAACACAACCCACTCATATGTAAACTATGCAGTTAATGCGGTAAAATATCGGATATTGGTCAAGGACCGATATTTGAGATATAGGTTATCTCGGTGAGATATCGGTAATTTTAATATCATGCAAAAATTTTATATATAGCAATTTATAACTAACAATTCAGTGCTATAACAGTTATATCGGTCAAATATCGGTGATATATCAGTCAGATATCGGTCAATATCACCAATAATATCGGTACCAGTATTCTGACCGATTTTTGACACTGATATTTTACATGGAGACCGATAACCGATATATCACCGATATTAACTGCATAGTATGTAAATGGGTCGAAATTGTCATCTGTGTTATTTACAGTTGATTTAAATGATAACGTCTCTCTTCTCTTTCAGGTTAAATCACGTCTACAAATTTATAAGCAGAATGTGGAAGCAATATTATCCACATATTCGGACCTTTTAAAGAAGGTTTTTTTTTTAATCCACACCAATCTGTCTCTTCTGAATTAACTAGTGCTATATTATAATTTTTGTATGTGTTTTCTAACAGATTGATGGTAACCGTCCTAAAGATGTAGTTTTTGGTGAAATAAACTCTATGCTATTGCAAATCCAGAAAGAAAAAGAGACAAAGAAATCAGGCAAGTTCACACTGACTTTGAAGTTTGAAATGAATATATCATTAGTTTACGCTAATGCATCATATGTTTTTAACTTTTTGTTAAATTTATAATTTGCTTTTTATAACCAGAAAATGCTATTAAACTTAACAGCCAGTTCAACAAGTCACCTGCAACCAAGGTATGTGGTTATGCTATCTTATCCTTTTATAGCTTTATGTCTATTAGTTTCATTTATACTTTTTATTAATTTAATCTCTTTTACAGGAAAACTGGAGAGGGATTCCCACCAACTTAAATAACATTCCTCATTCGAGAGAAATTAGGGAATATTTTTACGATGATGTGCTTCAAGCAACTCAAAGAGCTATCAGTGATGGAAAAACTCGAGTAAAAGTGGAGATCAATATTCCTGAGCTGAACCCTGAGCAGGTGAGAAATGATTATCATTTTTCAATTACTTATCTTCTTGGATTAAAAAAAATATATGCTTAACTATTTATAAACAGGATGTGTATCGGATAGGTACTTTAATGGAACTTGTTCGTGTTCTTGCTCTTTCATTTGCTGATGATGGAAAGCGTGTCAAGGTATGTTTATTCTCCACTTGTAATTATTACTAAACTTTATATATAATAATAATAACTAGTTTTTTACCCGCCACGTGTTGCGGCGGCGCCATACGCGGCATGATAAGTTATAGACTACAATCAACCCGACTCGTTTCCGAACTAAATTTACGTTGAAACGTAGAGTAATCCGTATTCATACCGTTGAATGAAAATGTATTATATTTGACCCGACTTGTTTCCAAACAAAATTTACATTGAAACGTAGACCAACTCAAAACGTACATAAAATAAACACGTGCGTTGGCGTCGTACGCGGTGTGATAAAGTATATAGACTACAGTCGACTCGACTCATTCCCGAACTATATTTACGTCGAAACGTATAGTAACTCAAATTTATACCGTCAAATGAAAACGTATTATGTTTCACCCGATTTGTTTCCAAACAAAATTTACGTCAAAGCGTAGTCCAACTCAAAATGTACATAAAAATAAAACATTATATAATTGACCCGACTAGTTTCCAAACAAAAGTTGCGTTAAAACGTAGACGAACTCGAATTTATACCGATACATACAAAAAAATAAAATGTAAGAAATCAGTTTTAGAGTAAACTCGAAACTTTAGAAACTTGAAGACAGGGCCGGCCCAAGCCCAAGTATTTTAAGGCTTGGGCTTTA
This sequence comes from Helianthus tuberosus, assembly GCA_030545235.1. NCBI lineage: Eukaryota > Viridiplantae > Streptophyta > Magnoliopsida > Asterales > Asteraceae > Helianthus > Helianthus tuberosus. Next base: position 18,005,868 of record CM060407.1, read on the forward strand.
GGCCTCCAAATTAATAGGGCCTTCAACTTAAAAAAAATTATATATGATATTTGGGTTGGGCTAAACTTATCTTTACACATACAAAAAATATATAAAAATACAAAAAATAATAAGTTAACTTCGCCAACAATAAACCTTTTAGTTTAATTTTCCGGTCTGACCGGGTAAAAGAGGGTTTTTTCTCAAATAGTGTTTTTTTTGGAAAAAGGCCTCGAGTTTTTGAATTTGCTTTAGGCCACCAAAATGCTTGAGCCGACCCTGCTTGAAGAGGTCAAAGTGACATTTACAAAGTTAGAGGGGTTAGTTTTGAAATTGTCACAAAGTTTAAGGGTAGAAAGGGTCGGTGGCAAAAGCCACCAACCTTTCATTTAAGGTATTATAAAAATAAAAAGAGTAAACTGCCAAAATGGTCCCTGAGGTTTGGTCACTTTTGCCACTTTAGTCCAAAACTCAAACCTTTTGAATCTGGGTCCCTGTGGTTTCAATTTTGTTGCCATTTTGTTCCAAAAGCAAAATCTGGTCGGATTTTTCAGTTAACATCCAGTTTTTTTGTCTTTTTCCTCCCTTTTACTGAAGGGGCAAAATGGTCAGATTTTTTTAATTTGTTATAATAAAACGTTAAAATACCATTTTGCCCTTCATTAAAAGGGAGGAAAAAGAGTTAACTGAAAAATCTGACCAAATTTTGATTTTGGATGAAAATGGCAACAAAATTGAAACCACAGGGACCCAGATTCAAAAGGTTTGAGTTTTGGACTAAAGTGACAAAAGTGACTAAACCTCAGGGACCATTTTGGCAGTTTACTCGAATAAAAATTAAAATAATAACAATGCAGGTTTCTGTTCAAGGATCAATGGGAGAAGGAGCACTTGCAGGAATGCCGTTGCAGCTTGCAGGGACCCGAAAGATTTTGGAGTTTATGGATTGGGGTAATGATGGTGCAATGGGGAACTTTATAAACATTGGTTCAATAGGTACTGATTTTAAAAATTAGTTAATTGTGAATTTTTAAAGGTTTATCGTGCGTGCAGAAAGTAGTTAAAATGTTAATGTGGAATCATATTTCCCCTGGTGTCCTGTAGGTGGCAAGGAGGTTGATGAAGTAGATGACATTTTCATTTTAGTGGCTCCTCAAAATGCTATGGGAAATTGCATCATCGATGTAAATAATCAACGTGCCAAATATGATTACAATAATTGTATTTTTTTTAATTTATCTAGATGTTTGAATAAAATGATTTAGAACTTTTTATGCTATAAAAAATAATGCACGCAATATCAACCCATTTGACCCGTTTTCTTTTTATGATATTTTCTTGTAATTTTATCTTGCCTACATGGGTTGAAATTGGCTCCAAAGTACACGGATAGTCCCTGTGATTTTCCAAAATTTTGGATTTAGACCCTAATTTTCCAAAAGTACACGAATGGTCCCTGTGGTTTCCACTTTGTAACGCATTTAGTCCCCAACCAAGAAATCTAAAGGTTTCAGGAGGTCCAAGTTAGGGACTAAATGCGTTATAAAGTGCAAACCAGAGGGACCATCCATGTACTTTTGGCAAAAGTTGGGGACTAAATGTGTTACAAAGTGCAAACCACCGGGACCATCCGTGTGCTTTTGGAAAGCTAGGGACCAAATCCAAAATTTTAGAAAACCACAGGGGCTATCCGTGTACTTTACTCGTGTAAAACCTAAAGATTGACATTTCATCATGTGCGGTAATGCAGGATCTAAGAGCGATGACTAATGCTGCTGGCAGTCGTCCAGTCATTCTCATTAATCCTAGGCTCAAGGTTGGTCCACAATTTCAATTACTATTTCTTTTATTATATATCATAACAGCTCTGTAATCTCTTTTGGATTAAATAAATCTAAATGTAAATTGTTTTTAAAAGGTACTAATTTTCCTCTTCAATTTCTATGATTAGGATTTACCGGCTTCAAGTGGTATTATGCAGGTAAGTTCCAAGAGCCTATGTGGCACATTAGTATGATAGGGGGTGTAAACGATATGGGCCAAGCCCGAGCCTTCCACTGCTCAAGCTCTGCTCGTCATGTTTTTATGAAGCTCGACCTCAAGCTTGGCTCAATTCGAGTTTATTTGTTTGAGCTCCAGCTTGGCTCGTGAGTAAAACCCAAAGCTCGAGCTCGGCTCGGCTCGGCTCGAGCTATTTTGATAATAAACTCAAACGAGCTAAAAGCTCGGCTCGAACTCACTTCGATATCGCTTAAACAAGCCAAAGCTCGGCTCGCCAATGTTATTAGTTTAAATCATATGGGCCTAAGTTGAAACCAACTTGGGCTTTTAAGGGCTGGGTTATAATCATCATTATCATAATAATATATAGAAAAAACGGCTCGTTTAGGCTCGCGAGCCTAAACGAGCTTTATAGTTCAGGCTTGAACTCGGGCTCAATAATTAAATGAGCTGTATTTCAGGCTTGAGCTCGGGCTCGTTAAGGCTAGGCTCATTCTTACTTTTAACCGAGCCGATCCCGAGTAGCTCTCGATCCTCTGGGCTTGTTTACACCCCTATTAGTATCTAGTCCAATCATTACGTGAATTTATAAGTTGACTTACCACCTTGATAGACTATGGGTCGAGAACAAAGACTAGAGTATGCTGCATCTTTTGAAATGTGCTACCAGTTCCGGCTTCTTTACTACGCAGGAACACAATATCCGATTATGGGTGCTTTAAGGTGAATATACATTTTCTTTTTTAGTCTACTTTTGTGTGAACTTATGTTTTTTAAGAAGAAAATGCCTAAATTGACCATGATCTTGCGTATATACAGGATGGCTTATCCATATAGGTATGAGCTGTTCAAAAGGGTAAATGATGCAAATGGGAAGGAGAAATACGTCATTTTGTCAACGTTTCCTAGTAGACCAACCGGTGATGAAATTAATGATGCGTTTGAAGGAAGAACAAGGTACAATTTGCATACAAATATCTATAACTTGTAAACCGTTTATCATATTCAATATTCATCACATATTTAAAATATTATTGCAGAGATAAAGTTAAGAAGTCATCAGGATTCTGGTAAGATTTTCCATTGTATTTTAACAACTTTGACTATTGACTTTTCAAAAAGACAAAACTTACTTATTTATGGTTTTTAAAGCTTATTGTAATGTTGATTGATTAATGGTGATGTTCTTTTCAGGGGTTTCTTGAGTGGCATACTCTCAACATAGAAACATATTGTTTGAAAGAAAATGTCCACTTACTATCAAGAACAAAACAGTTGAATATGAAGCAGCAATTTATGCATCTCCTGTAAAATATCTAAATGTACATTTTTTTCTTAGATTTTGATACTTTTTGTAAATTTAACGAGTTAACGTTACCCCGCGCGTTGCAGCGGGATGTTGATAATGAAAGTCTTTACTATGTTGATTATAAATATTGAATTTATATGTCGGATCCTATGGGGTAGTTAACTTTACTATGCTTCCAATGAGCCGGGGGTCTCATTGGAAGCAGCCTCTCTATTCCTATGGGGTAGAGGTAAGGCTGTCTACATCTCACCCTCCTCAGACCCTACTTTAGCTTTGCTATTGGTGGGATATACTGAGTATGATGATGATGATGTCGGATCCGAAATGAGTATAATACTTTATAAAAATTGCTTAATTGATTATCCTAATATACCAAATATTATTTAACAATAAGCTATGATTCTCTAATAAATAAATCAGTAAATAATTCTAATGATACTAATATTTGTATTAGTTTCATTGGTTAGGGTGGAGTTATTGTAAAAAAGACCAAAAGTGTGAGAAAGGTAAGAAATAATCTCAACCATTAGATCTAAATTAATAGAAAAGGGTAAGATTGTAAATGCATTAACAAATTCAAATATGGTAATCCTTGATTTAAGGATTTGGAGAGAGAAAATCCTTGATTTAAGGAATATAACCGTCCATAACATTATTCATTTTAATTTTTTTTGCATCATTCACAGAATCAGATCCATGTTCATGACATGGTGTTTTAAAAAAATTCATAGTTCAATTCATGGTGTTTTTACGAAAAAAATATAACACCATTAAGTAAACAAAAATATAACACCATTCAGTACACAAAATAACACCATTCAGTACAAGAAATAACACCATTCAGTAACCAAAAATAACACCATTCAGAAACAAAATAACACCATACAGATACAAAATAACACCATTCAGAAACAAAAATAACACCATTCAGAAACAAAAAAAAACCATCCAGTAAAAAAAAAAATAACATCATTCAATAAACAGTATAACACCATTCAGACAATAAAAATAACACCATTCAGTACAAGAATATAACACCATTCAGTAAATAAATATAACACCATTCAGAAAAAGAAAATAACACCATTCAGAAACAAAATAACACCATTCAGAAACAAAATAACACCATTCAGAAAAGTAAAAAACACCATTCAGAAAAGAAAATAACACCATTAAGAAAGGAAAAAAACACCATTAATGAAAAGAAAAAAAATAACACCATTCAGATAAGAAAATAACACCATTAATGAAAAGAAAAATAACACCATTCAAAATCCTTACACATCTGTATCATCTTCTTCACAGTTCCACGTAGCAAATCCTCTGCTTCAATGTCTCTGCTATAGTATAAACTCCATCGTTGCCCCAATCGGATATTAAGATTCCACAATATTCATGATAACAGTGTGATTATCTCCAATAATTTCTGAATCAGAACCCTAATATAATCAATGGCGCATTGTAGATCGAAATTTTTATTCCGCCACCGTCTGACACAATCGTCTTCAACAACCGCTCCCGCCACCGGCTTCCGCCACCGTCCGACACATTAATTTATCAACAACGATCGTCTTCAACAACCGCTTCCGACACCGGCTTCCGATTGATGTTTGATCTTCCGATTCGTGGTGTTCTTGGAGTTGGTCTTGGAGAGAGAAATTCTGAACGTATGATAGACGATAGAGAGAGATCTGGAGAGAGAGAGAGAAATTGTAGGGATTTTGATTTACAAAATGGGTATAAAAAGACACAATTGCCCCTAGATATTTCAATTCAGTCCAAATTAATAAAAATATTTTACAATTTGGTCCCTATTATCTCAACCATTAGATCAAAGATCTAATGACTGAGATTCTTTCTTACCTTTCTCACACTTTAGGCCTTTTTTACAGGATCCTCTACCTCATTGGTTATATTGTTTTATTAAATTTTTGGGTTTATTATAATTATGAACAAACTATAGGGTGTAAGTTGTAATTTCTTATACCTTAGAGGTTAAATTTGAAAATTTAAGTAAAATGCACACTAATGATTTTGTTCATCACTTTCACAACCGCTACATGCGATGGCGATGTTCAGTTGGTGGTGGTGGCGCTCTCACCCACCCCTTCATCTCTTTCTCTCTCTCTATATATACACACACACACACATCGCACTCTTTATATACACACATATACTTGTATATGATGTTTGAATGTAAATAGTTGTCTATTATGCATATAATTTTCAGCTTATTAAACACGATAATTAATAGCGTAAGTGTGGAACTTACCATATTTGATCATGGGTTGGCAATGCCACAAATCTTGGTCAATGTATTTTTTTCGCAACTATTTCATTAGGCGTTGGCAATTAAGAATAAGCATATCCTTTCTTTCAAATCACTTTAGTGTGTACTTACTACTTAACAACCCAATTCAACACATGCAACCAAATCTAACCAATAATAATCGAGCGAGCATGCCTTTTCGTTTATGACCCGATGTGGTTTTCATGCGAACCGACATATCCCTTATTTTTGAAGTTTGTGATTAAATCAACATGCCGCTGGAAAATGCGATTGTTCGCATGACAGTTACACGATAAAAATAAATTGAGGGATCATAACTTTTTGGAAGATTACATGATAAAAATATATTAAAGTTAACCTTTCAAACATTGTTTGGTTAAATAATCAAGTAAAAAAGAAAGTAAAAAATAGACAGAAAATAACAAAAGGAAAAGAAAAAAAAACATGTTTAAAATATTATTTCACGTATCATTTTTTTGAAAACCTTTTTTTTCGCCACTTTCAAATTTTAGAGATGCAACCGTTATTTGGCAAAGGACATGACTTTTTATTTGGAAGTTGGCATAACATGTGTTTAATATATGGTATGTGTTTATATTAATGCAAGGGTATTATTTAAGCAGGGGCGGAGCTATCTTATGCCGGGGGGCAACGCCCGCTACGGCTTGGCTCGGAAAAATTTGGAAAAATTAGTGTAAATTTTGGAAAAATTTGAGGTTTTTTCGATTTCGTTACGGCTTATTTATAAAACGTTACGGCTTGGCGGATTTTCTAGATCCGCCACTGTATTTAAGGGTGTGATGTGAAAAAACACAACTATTAAGTTAGCCTAAGATACCATAGGTTACTTTTTATAGGGTTATATAATATAACGAGCTTCTAAATCTTTTTGTATGTTTCATTATGCTCTCTCATATATGTTTCTTCTTGTGCTTGGTATATAGAGAATCATTATGGTTTTTTAGTTCTTATGCCAGGGACTAAACTGTAAATTATAAAATAACAGGGGTAGAAATATATATTTTGGAACTTGGTTGTCCTGCTGTGTCTCATTTATATTGGTCAGGGACTAATCATGTGTTATTCATAATTTTGTTAAAAACTTGAATGAAAGGGCAAAAATTGATATCTTAAACATTCAAGATGTGTATTCGCGTGTAAATTTGTTACAAAAACATCTACGGGTCTACTATGGGTATGGTGTTAGGTGATGCCCGCTCAACCACTCAAACAGTCAAACTCGTTACCCGTATCTAAACCAAGTATGAAATATGGTATGTTGAAGTTGTCAGAAACTTGAAATTATTAAAGCTATATAAGTGTTAGAAGTGTGTTTAAGTATTTGTAATTTCAATTTTGCTTTTAAGGTGAGTTTAAGATCGAATTTCGGTTAATGGTTAACCCAACCTGTAAATGTTAACCACACAAGATCATAATTGGTTACACCCCGCAAATGATACCCGTGAACCTGATAAGTAATTTGTAATGGGTATCTGACAGATTTGCTACCAAGTATAAAAAAACAATCTAATAGTCGAGTATCATAATATGAACAATTTCATATATCCCCCTCTGAACTTGAAAAATCACTTATTTCTTCGAATCATGTTTAAAACATTGAGGACAAGTATTCAAGTATTAGATTAGATATAAAAATATCTATGAGTTTGGTATGAGTATGCTATAAGGTAGAGGTGTACAAAAAACCGGTTTTAGAACCGTAACCGGAAAAAAAATCAAAACCGGTTTTTTTAACCGAACAAGCGGTTTATGACCGATTACTATTCTGGATCTGAAAAACCGATTAATAACCGAAACCGGTTTTGAAAACCGGTTTTTTGGCAAAAATTGGTTAAAACCAATCCCAAGCGGTTACACCGGTTACTGTTTTGGGTTTGAAAAACCGGTTAGTAACCGAAACAGATTATAAAAAAAAAAACCGACTTCTGTTTTGGATGAAAAAAACCAGTTCGGTTAAAAACCGGACCGGTTTAAAAAAAACGATTTGTACACCTCTACTATAAGGTGATACCTCCTCATTTACCCAAACTCATTTACCCGTAGCAAAACCGAATATATTAATATACTATATAATCTTAAAAAGTATAACAAATAGTAAGTTGAAGTTGTTAGAGACTTAAAATTATTAAAATAGCAAAACTATTAGAAACGTGGTTAAGTGTTTGTTATTTCAATTATGTTTTTGAGGTAAATTTAAGATTGGGTTTCGGATAACGGTAATTAAACATGTAACTTTTAACAACATAAGATCATAAATGGGTACACCCAATACCCATAAACCCGATAGATAGTGTGTAATGAATACCCAACAGGTACAAGACTAGTGTCGAAAACAACTTGAAAACCGTCTCATACATGAGATGAAGAAAGAAAGGTGAAAAATTGGATATACCGTAAAAGTAAAAGGGGGTCATATGCAAATTCCTCTAAAACAATAATCCTAATATTTGCAAGCAATCAGTCCGCCACTGCTCCTCTGTCGAAACATCAAAACCCTAATTTGATAATCTCCGGTGAACCTCCATTAACGTCGGCATCAGGTCCTTCGAAATCAGAGGTACTGTTTTGGTCAAAAATCAGACTAGGATAATGCAACCAAATCTTCTTTTGTGAGGTGTGATGCTTGAATTGAATAGTGAATGTATGAACAAACTTCAAATGAAATGAACAAGTGACACAAGGATTTATACGAGGAAAAAGCCCTTGATCAATGTATGATCTCCGGCATAAAAAACCTCGGGTGATGGAAACTACCGATCACCAACTATAATTAAACAAATGATGATTACAACTCGGGAGGATAACGAGCTTGTTACAAGGATCACTAGTGTGTTATGTGTATGTAATCGCCAATAGTTGCCGAGAGCTTTTTCAAGTGTGTAAATGTGTTGCTAACTGTTCTAATTCAAGCTGTTATTCCCTTTAAAAATAGAAATAATCTAAATAACTAACTATCCGCTAAATGTGCAAGCTACCCACGACTTCTAAAACGGTCATTAAGCTATGCACGTGCAGAATATTGAGAGCATATTCCCCAAGAATATCGGCAAGACCAAGTCCAATGCGTATACTCCTGCAAAACAAGCTTAAATATAGTGAAAGCAACCGTTAGTGTAAGGATAACAATGAGGATCCTGGATCCTGATCCTGCAACGTCTTCTGAGGATCCTTAATTCAAACAGAATTGAGGATCCGTGATCCTGGCTGCACTTGAGGATCCGTGATCCTTAGGTATAGAAAATCTATCCATAACAATTGCCCCCAAAATATGAGGAATAAAATATCACTTAATGAGTCATATTTTTCAACATTATATGCAACGAACTAGCCAACGGAAATATAGCCGTTAGAATCGAACTAGCCGTTACACATCATGCGTCACCGAAGTAAAAGAGGGTTTTTCTCAAATAGTGTTTTTTTTTTAAAAAGGCCTCGAGTTTTTGAATTTGCTTTAGGCCACCAAAATGGTTGAGCCGACCCTGCTTGAAGAGGTCAAAGTGACATTTACAAAGTTAGAGGGGTTAGTTTTGGCATTATCACAAAGTTTAAGGGTAGAAAGGGTCAGTAGCAAAAGCCACCAACCTTTCATTTAAGGTATTATAAAAATAAAAAGAGTAAACTCCCAAAATGGTCCCTGAGGTTTGGTCACTTTTGCCATTTTAGTCCAAAACTCAAACCTTTTGAATCTGGGTCCCTGTGGTTTCAATTTTGTTGCCATTTTCATCCAAAAGCAAAATCTGGTCAGATTTTTCAGTTAACATCCAGTTTTATTTGTCTTTTTCCTCCCTTTTACTGAAGGGCAAAATGGTCAGATTTTTTTAATTTGTTATAATAAAACGTTAAAATACCATTTTGCCCTTCATTAAAAGGGATGAATCTTTTTCCTCCCTTTTACTGAAGGGCAAAATGGTTAGATTTTTTTAATTTGTTATAATAAAACGTTAAAATACCATTTTGCCCTTCATTAAAAGGGAGGAAAAAGAGTTAACTGAAAAATTTGACCAAATTTTGATTTTGGATGAAAATGGCAACAAAATTGAAACCACAGGGACCCAGATTCAAAAGGTTTGAGTTTTGGACTAAAGTGGCAAAAGTGACTAAACCTCAGGGACCATTTTGGCAGTTTACTCGAATAAAAATTAAAATAATAACAATGCAGGTTTCTGTTCAAGGATCAATGGGAGAAGGAGCACTTGCAGGAATGCCGTTGCAGCTTGCAGGGACCCGAAAGATTTTGGAGTTTATGGATTGGGGTAATTATTAGAGTAGCTACAGTGTTGTATGTATTTTCTGTTATATAGAGTTTGTTGAGAGTTAGTTAGGTGGTTGAGATTGGTTAGTTAGTTAGCTCATAAACTCTCTTCTCTATATATAGTTGATTGTATTGAACATTATGATTAATGAGAATTGAATAGTAGTCTGATATCTTCTTTATGGTATCAGAGCTATGCTCTAAGCAAGGTTGTTACCTTTCCGATCAGATTTCCGGCAACCGCTGCATCACCGGTCATCTTCTCCGGTGAATTTCCGGTGAATCTTTTCCAAATTTCTCTCAGATTCTTCTATTTTCTTCCCTTTTTCGTCATCTCCGTTTCATTCTTCTCAAATTCCTTCTCATATTTCGTTCTTCTCAGATTTTTTTCTCAAATCTCAAATTTCAAATCTCAATTTCATTTTCAATTTCATGGCTACTCAGTCATCACCAACATCTACAGTGAGTGAAACCATTTCAAAGTCGAGCAATAATTTTCCGAATATTACAAATCTAATGCCGATCAAACTCGATGACACAAATTTCTTGAATTGGCAACATCAGACACTTACAATTTTAAAAACGCTTGGATTGCTTCAGTTCTTGAACCAGAATCATACACCACCGGTTGATCTTGATGCGAGAGCTGCTTGGGAAAAAGCTGATGCATATGTGAGTGCTTTCATTACAGCAAATCTATCACCATCACTCATACACATTGCAAGAGGTACAATTTCTTCTTCAGATCTGTGGCAGAGAATTGAAGATCTATTTCATCAGCAAGCGTTTGCAAATCAAAATTTGTATCGAACAAAATTTCATTCCTTAAAACAAGATGATAAAACAGTTTTAGAATTCTGTGATTCAGTGAAAAATTTGTTCGATTCGTTGCAAGCTATAGGTGATCCAATCATAGAAGAGAATCTGGTGTTACAGATCTTAAACGGTTTGCATCCTGATTATCGGATGTTTGTGACAAATATTGAAAATCAAGATATTAAACCTACCTAATGTCAGTTGCGAGCAAAGCTATTAACACACGAAGTTCGTCTTAAACAATCGCAAACTGCTTATTCCACGTCCATTCCAATTGCTGCCATGGCAGCCATGAATGTTAATCAAGCTCCACAAGTGTCGAATTTCTCAAATTCAATTGTTATAAGTCAAATTTGTGATAAAATCGGACATAAAGCAAGCAATTGTTATCAGCGTTTCTCGCCGGTGAGTCAGTCTGGCAATGGCGGACGTTTCAATGGCGGCAGATGGAGGTCGCGTGGTGGTCGTTCAGGCTCACGTGGTGGTTACAATGGTCAACGTGGTGGTTACAATGGTCACCGAGGTAATCATTCAGGAATGGTGGCTGAGTATTGTGGAACTAGGGTTTCGCAATTTGGGGGAGATTCTGCTGATAGTCCTGATAGACGAATTTTTGGTGATAAAGGCTTCAGTAGTCAACAAGGGATTTTAGGGCCTGGCCCAACTACTGGATCTCAGAACTCAGCCGTCTTTGATCAAACATATTCTCCTGGTCTTCAGCCTTCATCTCAGAACTCAGTTGGATCTGTTTTGTTTGATAATCAGTTTGGACCATCAAACTTTGTTAGGCCCTAAAGTGTGAGACTGACGCATCAAATTAACACAACGGGCTATGGTTATGAACTGGGCCTTACCGGGTTAGTTTATATTAGGTTGTGAACCTTTATAGGTCACTTGGGCCAAGCTTTAGGCCATGTGGGCCAAGCAGGCCCAAGGGGAGCCCATGTAGGGACTTGGGCTTGAGTTAGTATATAAACAAGTTTCTAACTTGTTTTTAGGTTTGAACCTTTGGAGCCTCATTTACAGAATTTCCTATAGAGAGAGAGAGAGGCGATTGGTGGTGTAGGAACTTGTACCAGACGGTTTTGCTGGTTGATAGTAATAGAATCGTGTGCAAGTTTGAAAGTGATTCGGTATTGTGTTCTTCGTTTTTCAATTGCTTTTCGGTTTATCTTGAATCTCACCAAGTTTGGATTCCGCACAAACTAGGTGATTGTTTGATATCATTGAAAGATCCGGTAAAACGGGACTTACAAGTGGTATCAGAGCCATTAGAACCTATTTCTAGGCTCGGTGTGATATCAAAGATTCAAGATTTTCGTTATTTTTGGTCCGGTGTTCTTCGCGTTCTTCGTAGTGTTCATCCGAATTTTATTGAAAATTCTTTTATTTTGGTGTTTTGATCTTTTGAAAAGGTGTTAACAGTTTGGTCAATTTTTAAACTTTACAAAATTTTCGGAATACCAACTTATTTGATATATTTAAAAAGATTTGATAAAATCAAATATTGATTTGAAAAGTTCCATTATTTTCGAAATTTCATATTCTGTTTTGCTTCACATCGTTTCGAGTCCCCAAAATCTCGGGAGAAATTCATTTCCAAAAGCAGGGTTGGAGTTCTCGAGTCATCTCTCAACGTTCTCGAGTCACGGTCTCGACTCTTCATCACCCTCATACGGTCTCGAGTCTTCTCCTTCACAACACCAAGATCTCGAGTCATCATCATTCTCGGTCTCGACTCATAATTTTTCATAGTCTCGAGTCGCAACCGAGATCTCGAGTCATCATCTTCCTGGTCTCGAGTCATCGTCTTCCACGGTCTCGACTCAACAACCTTCACAAAGGTCTCGACTCACTTTCACGGTCTCGACTCAACAAGAGGTTGTCAGCTCCAAAAGTTTACACAGGTCTCGAGTTGCAAGCTTCTCCGTCTCGAGTCGAAACCACAGTCTCGAGTCATCACTCATCACGGTTCCGACTCCATCTACTGACCAGTTTGATCATCATCTTCTTGTCCGATAACTGTCGCCGGAAACCTGCAACACCTTCACTTCGAATCATCATCACTGCTTGATAATCTCCATTCATCACTGGTCATCTTCTCATCTGTTATCACCACCATCTTCATCATTCCGACGTTATCTATAACGCATCATCTTCATCAACCCCATCTCCGGTCACCATCTCCGTCGACAACAGCCCTCCACTGTTACCACTGTACATCACCGATCATCATCATCTCCGGCGACCATCACACTCCATTTTGGTTTTTGGTTTTGGTCTGTTGCCGGGAACGGAAGAGAGAAGGGTGTGACGACTGAACATTATTTAGGGTTATGCTGGGTTCTATCGAAGAAGAAGACATACAGTCTTTGTTTTTTAATAATATTTTCCATCAGGTTTAATAATATTAATTAAAATAATAAATTGACTAATCATTGGATCAAAATTACCTAATCATTAGTTATTTATAATAATAATAGTTTTATTATATTGTTTAATTAATTAATTAAATAATAAAAAAAATTTGCTTGTGATATCGGTTTGACAGATTTTTGAGGTGCGATTCAGAAAGCGGGATCATTCGGCTGCAAAGGGTTTGAGTTAGCAAGTACACAGGTTCTCGTTTTGGGGTTGTGTTGAGGAAATAGTTAAAAGATCACATTTTTGGGGAATCACTTCTTAAAAATGTCTTCTAAGAGAGAGGTGCTTGAGCAGGAACTCCAAGGATTCAGTTACACATATGGTGAATCTATAGAAGCACTTACAGGCCGGTTTGCTGAACTGCTCTCTAAAATGGAGAAGGCAGAGATAGTGGTGTCTACTCGCATGAGCAACAGAAAGCTTCTGGATGCTATAAAAGGGATTCCAGATCAGGCGAACTGTAGTTGGTTTCGCAATGTTAATCAGATATTAGTGCAACCGACTGCGGCTGTTACAAAATGAAGTCAGATGAGCTAATCTCACTCATCAAATCATATGACAATGCTGACAAGCAGTCTACTCAAGGCAACACATCTACTGCTATTTGCTCATCCACACAAAATTCAGTATTTATGTTTAACAAACCCCTGGCTCAAGAAGTTACTCGTGATCGTGAAGAGATACTTTCTGTCTTTTGCACTCCTGAGTGTAGAGAAAGAAATGAGGCATATCGGTTACACAACGCTGAGTTGATTCAAGACTACAACGACATAAAAAATAAAAATTTTACTTTATCAAAGAATGAAAAGCTTTATAAAGATAAAATTGAAGCTCAGCGAAAAGACATCATCAAACTCAAAGATGATGTAAGTGTGAAATCATCTCAACTCTTTTATGTTCAGGAGAAACTGTGTGCTGTGACTAAGGAACTGGAAGATATCAGAGATAGATATCAAATAAATGAGCTTAATATTAAGAAATTTGATTCTTCCAGCAAATTAGTCAAAAACTTGTGTGATCAACAGCTCGCATACAAGGAAAAGAAAGGGTATGGATTGGGTTACAATCAGGCTCCTCCTCCTTACAATGATAACTACACATATTTACCCATGACTGAGGAGGAATTGATGAATGAGGACAAGATGACTTACGGTCCTAAAACTGATAAGCCATCAATCAACAGCAGACCTGTTAATAAACGAGCGACTCCTTCGGTAAATTTTATTTCAAAGGGTACTTTTGATCCTAATGCTTCGTCCTCCCCTGCAGATGAAATTAAAGTTGAAGGTGTCGTTGGAGATGAACAAGCATCAAATTCTCATGTGTGTGACATTTTTGGCTCATTTTTTCACTCTATGATTAATTTCAGGCCTGATGGTTTGGGCAAAAACGTTGATGCTTGTGTAACAGAGACTGAAATGGCAAACGAAACGAATGTGCCAGCTGAACCATCTAATTCCAAATGCGAATCACCTGAAGCAGCTGATTCTGAGAAATTGGAATCGGTTGATTCTAGTGAATTCAGCTCTAGGGTGTCATGTGCAGAACCGTCTTGTGCTGAAAATTCGTCAAATGTTTCAGCTGGAGTTTCTGCTAAAGTTTCGGGTATTTCTTCCGACAAACCAGAACTCTCCGATTCTGTCAAAGCTGATGACATGAAGGATGAAGAGAAGACATGCGTGAACAAGGCTCCAAGTGCGCAAGCTAAACAATCTGAACCTTTTGTTAGTAATGACAAAGTTCAGATCAAGCAACAAGAGCCGAAGCGAGCAGGTAAAGGACGCGGAAATAAGAAGCCTAAACATCAAAGACAATCAGGCTCTCCACAGTCCTCAACGGGTAGTAATAGTCCTCAAAAGGCCCGTGATGTGAAAAATGTCTTTGTTAAACCAGTCTGTAATGGCAAATGTGAGAAATATGCATTTGACTGTGCTAACAAGGGTTTCAAAAAGACTGGTGAGATTTCTGAACAAGACTTGCAGTCTAAGGAAAACAAGAAGAATCAAAGGAAATCTTCACCACAGAAGGCCCCTGCAAACGACAAGTACAGGCACCCAAATTCATCTTCGTCTGCAGAAAATGTAGAACACAAACAAGCACAGAAAGGACCGGTTCGTCCTTCAGGGCCTGCAAGAGCAAATCCAACTGATCAGAATGCTTTCTATATGAAGAGACAGACATGCTTCAATTGCGGCATTGCTGGTCACATTGCTCGAAATTGCACACATCGTCCCTATGTACCCTATTATGTGCAAAATCAGAGGGTTACACCTAAGGATAACTACCATTCTAAGCCAATGAAGGTTTCATCACCTAAGGCAATGAAGAATGTGAATCCCAAGGTTAAACCTTCTGATGGGGATTGGAACGCTGCTAAAAACAAACGCAAGGCTGATCAAGAACTAAAACGTTTTTCTAAAACTAACAAGCCTGAATCAGCTAAAGTTGCTCAACCGAAGGCAACAAACACGTTTGTTAAACCGAAACAGATTTGGAAACCCAAATCCAAAGCAGCAATGTCTCCAATCCTTGAAACGAAAGGGGACTTGTGTTTGAAGGAAGTGTCTTACTTTGATGGTTCAGGTAAACCCAGGACCACGATGGCCTGGGTACCCATGTCTTACTAATCTCCTTACCTTTCAGGAACAACCAAGGAGGAGCTGTTGACAATCTCTGGAATGTTGATAGCGGTTGTTCCAGAGATAAAAACGGGTAACATTTCACTATTGCAAAAAGTTCAAATTTTTTTTACAGATGATATGTTTCCTTTGGAGGAGATAAAAGAAGTAAGAAATGATCAGCAAAAGGTACCGTTTAAATTTAGTACTTTGATTTGAATTTTGATTAGTCTTCAATCTGATGACAGAACGGTTAAGCAAAAATATTTTTCTCTCTTTTTCTTAGTTTATACTTTGTATATAAATTGTCCTTTCTCTAGTAAATGGTAAATTTGCGCAAAAATACAAGATTTATGCACAAATTTAGGGGGGGAGAGGAACATATAGATAGATATAGAGTTTAGGGGGAGAAAACTCAGAAAATACAAAAAGAGTTTGCTGTAAATATGTATTGTTTTAGGGGGAGAAAATGAGAAAAATGAAAAAGCCAAAAAGAGAAATTGCATGATATGGGAAGTGAAATAAATGTTCGTGTTAAAGGGTTTGACTAACACATGTAAGGTGCCATAGCTGAAAAGACTAGGATCCACTGCGATATGTCGATAGGCTTGACGCTCAAAATGATAAAGGATACCAAGTGATATAAACATAACGAACTATGTACCATGTGGGTAACATACCAATGGCGTATGGTTTTATGGTCTTAAATCTTGCGTTGATAGATAGCCAACATCTGAGGTTTCGGGTCTTTATATTGTTGAATCATCCGGGGATATCTTGGATGTCCTTCTGTTCAGAACTAAATTGTACATGACCCCAGGAAAGAAAGTCACTTGGAATTAGCTCATTTCTATTTGAATGTTTGTATGTTGTCCCGATACACACAATTTCGATCTGATTCTGAAATCTTCTCTGAAAAAGTCGTGTACCTCCTCTGCTGCATCCAGATATATGCTGACCTGGAGGTGCTAGGCAATGACAGCTTCTGCTGCATCCAGATACATGCTGACCTAGCTGTACGTTGTCGCGCTATAGATCTAATACACCCGAAAGAGGCCCTCAAGTGCCCAAAAGAAACCCAAGAAACCTATATCAAACTGAGAAAAACTCATTTGATCTGTATATTATACCATCTCTGCAAAAGATCTATTCTGTTCTCTTCTCAACCTATTCCCAGTTAAGATTTCAGAAATCTGGATTGGACTTGTGAAATATGTGGTAGGGAAGATACTTGCATGATAGAGTGTGCTGTTTATATTTCCAGGATTTGATTAGTATTTATTTGGGTGTTCATTGTTAGGAAATCAAAACATGATAAAACAGATTATATGCAGACCTAGACACAGTCAGGATATCTTAAAGGATGACATCAGTATACTCACCTGCTACGATGAATAGTTGTGCTTACCTTGATTGCAGGGGTATGCCTTGGAATGGGACACACGGGTATAATAGTATAATATTACCTAAAGCATATCACGAAGTTGAAAAATTGAAAGTTGAGCGTTTAAGTTTAAGTGGACAAACATAGACCAGTTTGATTAGGCTCGTACTGAAAAGTGTTCCTTAGTCTGCCTGAGAATGAATTTTGATCCCATTGAAATTGTAATTGTATATTATGGTAGTTGTTTATATTTTGAGTTTTTATTTGTTTTTAGTTCTTAAATTAAAAATTAAAAAATTAAATTTTCAAAAATACAAAAATAGTGTCTTGCTTTTCTATAAAATCGAAAATCCAAAAATAGAGTGTCTTTTTGTTTTTCTTAAAATTAAAAATGTAACCGTTCTTGAAGATTTGACTGATCATCAAAAGTTTAAAGAATTTAAATTGTGAAATCCGAGTATAAGTACTTGGATGTACCTAGTGTTCATATGGTACTCTCCCTGTTGCATAAGAAATGTTTGCTTATGAGTTTGTGAGCATGTGCAGAACTTGATTTCAATCAAGAACAGGAGTTGATGAAGGTTGAGATGTTGTTAGCTGCTGAAGAAGCATGGAGCATCACAACAACAAGATGTACCCGAGTCAGAAGAACCGAATACAAAACGCCGTCTGACAATGAAAGTGCATTTAAAGAAGTACCTTGAACCTGCTTGAAAGACAAAGACTGAAGAAGAAAAGAGCTGTTGAGAATCCTCCTCTCACATTCTTTTTTACAAGACTTCAAGCAAAGCTGATCAAGATCCCGATATGAAGCTAACCACAAGAGCTGAAGAAAGAGACCCAGGGCTGAGTTCAGAAGTCAAGAACTTTCACAACATCTGCAGCATTGAGACAACCATAGACTACGTTGAAGACGTTGCTGAATTCATGCTATGAAGACAATTTGATGGCATCAGTCTAGGGGGAGATTGTTAGGCCCTAAAGTGTGAGACTGACGCATCAAATTAACACAACGGGCTATGGTTATGAACTGGGCCTTACCGGGTTAGTTTATATTAGGTTGTGGACCTTTATAGGTCACTTGGGCCAAGCTTTAGGCCATGTGGGCCAAGCAGGCCCAAGGGGAGCCCACGTAGGGACTTGGGCTTGAGTTAGTATATAAACAAGTTTCTAACTTGTTTTTAGGTTTGAACCTTTGGAGCCTCATTTACAGAATTTCCTATAGAGAGAGAGAGAGGCGATTGGTGGTGTAGGAACTTGTACCAGACGGTTTTGCTAGTTGATAGTAATAGAATCGTGTGCAAGTTTGAAAGTGATTCGGTATTGTGTTCTTCGTTTTTCAATTGTTTTTCGGTTTATCTTGAATCTCACCAAGTTTGGATTCCGCACAAAATAGGTGATTGTTTGATATCATTGAAAGATCCGGTAAAACGGGACTTACAAACTTTGCTCAGTGGGCTGGTTATTCGAGTGGGCCACATTTTGGGTCATTTGGGCCAAGCCAACAGAATATTGGATCTAATGGGCAGTCTAGTACCTCCTTTGGGCCTAATGGATCACAGTTTGGGCTTATGGCGGATTTGTCTAGCATTTGTGATCACGTGGACTCTTGGGTTCCTGATTCAGGAGCAACCGCGCATATGACTGCTGATTCTTCGAGAGCTGTTGGTGCTGTTCCGTATACTGGTACTGAACGTGTTATTGTTGGCAATGGTACATCTCTCACTATTTCACATATTGGTTATGCCTATCTTCATTTATCTAATCGAACTCTTTTACTTAAACACGTTCTTGTAGTTCCTGGCATTGCCAAGAACTTACTTTCTATTACTCAGCTTGTTATTGAGCATCCTATTTCTATCACATTTTCACATTTTGGATTGACTATTCAGACACTCGCTGGACAGCACCTCCACCACACGCGTGGTAGCCCACATCAGTTGTATTCGTTGACTGCTATTGCTGCTATTCCTCTAGAGACGTGGCACTCTCGACTTGGACATCCATCTGATGCTGTGATGGCTAGATTTCCATTTTTACATTTTGCGAATAAATCCATGTATACACATTGCACTACTTGTAGTATCTCGAAATCAACACGATTATCATTTGATTCTGTTGTTTCTCATTCCATAGTGCCTTTACATGTGATTCATTGTGATATTTGGGGTCCATCCCCTATTGTGTCTCGTGATGGTTTCAGATACTTTATTACGTTTATCGATGATTTTAGCAGATTTACGTGGATTTATCCGTTGACACATCGCTCTCAGGCGGTTGATTCATTTCACCATTTTAAACCACTTGTTGAGAATCTCTTCTCATGCACTATCAAACATCTTCAGTGTGATGGTGCTCCCGAGCTTATTCATGGACCGATGGCCCGATATCTTTCTGAGTCGGGAATTGCTTATCGTATTTCGTGTCCGTATACACCCCAACAAAATGGGGTTGCTGAGCGGAAAAACCGTCATCTTTCTGAGATTGCTCGTGCTCTTTTGTTTCATGCGCATTTACCAAAGAAATTTTGGTATGATGCATATGCCACTGCAGCTTATCTCATTAACCGGTTACCTTCACCGGTTCTTCATTACTCCTCTCCTTTTGAGACATTGTTTGGTTCTCGACCGGATTATTCTATTCTTCGTACTTTTGGGTGTTTGTGTTATCCGTTTCTTGGTGATACACGAGCGGATAAACTTTCACCCAAGTCTACTCCATGCATTTTTGTTGGCTATGCACCCTCTCATCTTGGATATCTTTGTTATGATCCTCATACATCTCGTACGTATACATCTCGACATGTTCGATTTCATGAGACGATTTTTGATATTCCGGGCAGTTTGCCTACTTCCACATGTTCCTCTGTCTCTATTCCTTTTGATATTTCTCCTCCTTCGTTTCCGTCTTCTATTCCTTCATCATCTCCTCCTGGTGTTTCTTCACCTACTATTTCTTCTTCTCCTCCTTCTCCTCCTCCTCCTTCCTCTTCTCCTCCTCCACCACCACCTATTTCGACTCATCCGATGGTTACACGCTCTCGTGATCATACACGGCAGCCGCGACAGTTTCCAGATCATGTTCTTCTTCATGTCTCTACTACTCCCACTACTGAGCCTTCCACATTTCGACAGGGCAGGCTCAGCAGTACTCTGTTTGGTGGGATGCGATGCGCGCTGAGATTGATGCGCTACATGCCAACCAGACTTGGCGTCTGGTTCAGGCTCCCACAGACGCCAACATTGTTGGTTGTAAGTGGGTCTACAGGATTAAGCATAATCCTGATGGATCTGTGAGTCGCTATAAAGCCCGGCTTGTTGCCAAGGGCTTTCATCAGACTGAGGGCATTGACTACACTGAGACTTTTAGTCCTGTGGTCAAACCTACTACTATTCGTCTTGTTCTTTCAGTCGCCTTCTCTAGAGGATGGTCTATTCGTCAGGTTGATGTCAACAATGCCTTTTTACATGGGGATCTTTCTGAGACTGTTTATATGACACAACCCTCGGGGTTTGTTGACACATCTAGACCACATTATGTTTGCCGTCTGCAGAAGGCTCTTTATGGCCTGAAGCAGGCTCCCAGAGCTTGGTTTTCCAAGCTTTCCACATCTCTTCTTGCTGATGGTTTTACTCAGTGTATTTCAGATGTATCTCTCTTCGTTTATAGTCAGGATTCGATGCTTTGTTATGTCTTGATCTATGTTGATGACATCATTATTACTGGGAGTTCTCCTGATTTTGTTTCTGGATTGATTGGACGCTTACACTCCCAGTTTGCACTTAAGGACTTGGGTCAGTTGTCATATTTTCTGGGTGTTCAGGCTACTTTTTCTGAGGATGTGTTACATTTATCACAGCAGCGCTACTTGCTTGATTTGTTACAGCGTACTGGTCTTGCTAATTGTCGTCCGTTATCTACACATGTTTCTTCTGGTAGACAGCTCTCTCGACATACTGGCGATCCTTTATCTGATCCTACTACTTACCGGAGTACGGTTGGTGCGTTACAGTATCTTGTGCTGACACGACCAGAGATAGCTTATGCGGTTAGTAAGGTGTCACAGTTTCTTCAGACACCTACTGACCGACATTGGGTCGCTGTCGAGCGTATTTTGCGGTATCTTAAGGGTACTGTTTCTCATGGGTTATGCATACGTCGGTCTACTTGTTTTGATTTACATGCTTATAGTGATGCGGATTGGGCTGGTTGTCCCGATGATCGACGTTCTACCACAGGTTATTGTGTTTTTCTTGGGCCCAATCTCATTAGTTGGAGTTCCAAGAAACAACATACAGTTGCTAGGTCGAGTACGGAGGCCGAGTACCGAGCTCTTGCTCATACAGCTGCTGAGTTACGATGGATTACTTCTGTCTTACATGAGTTGCATATTACGTTGACTTGTCCACCATCTCTTTGGTGTGACAATATTGGAGCTACATATTTTGCAGTCAACCCGGTGTTTCATCAGCGCACTAAACACCTAGAGATTGACTTGCATTTCATTCGTGATATGGTTTTGACTGGTACTCTACATGTTCAATATGTTTCTACTATTTTGCAGATTGCGGATATTTTGACCAAAGGATTGTCTGGTGTTCGATTTGACAGTCTGAGGTCCAAGCTTCACGTGGATGCTCCCCGTTTAGCTTGAGGGGGCGTATTAGAGTAGCTACAGTGTTGTATGTATTTTCTGTTATATAGAGTTTGTTGAGAGTTAGTTAGGTGGTTGAGATTGGTTAGTTAGTTAGCTCATAAACTCTCTTCTCTATATATAGTTGATTGTATTGAACATTATGATTAATGAGAATTGAATAGTAGTCTGATATCTTCTTTAGTAATGATGGTGCAATGGGGAACTTTATAAACATTGGTTCAATAGGTACTGATTTTAAAAATTAGTTAATTGTGAATTTTTAAAGGTTTATCGTGCGTGCAGAAAGTAGTTAAAATGTTAATGTGGAATCATATTTCCCCTGGTGTCCTGTAGGTGGCAAGGAGGTTGATGAAGTAGATGACATTTTCATTTTAGTGGCTCCTCAAAATGCTATGGGAAATTGCATCATCGATGTAAATAATCAACGTGCCAAATATGATTACAATAATTGTATTTTTTTAAATTTATCTAGATGTTTGAATAAAATGATTTAGAACTTTTTATGCTATAAAAAATAATGCACGCAATATCAACCCATTTGACCCGTTTTCTTTTTAAGATATTTTCTTGTAATTTTATCTTGCCTACATGGGTTGAAATTGGCTCCAAAGTACACGGATAGTCCCTGTGATTTTCCAAAGTTTTGGATTTAGACCCTAATTTTCCAAAAGTACACGAATGGTCCCTGTGGTTTCCACTTTGTAACGCATTTAGTCCCCAGCCAAGAAATCTAAAGGTTTCAGGAGGTCCAAGTTAGGGACTAAATGTAGGAACTAGGTTCACTTTTTATTAAAAATATTAATAAAATAAATAATAACGAGACTCTCGTTATTTGTGGGAAATTCTTGTAGTACAATACCGGTTACATAAACTAAATAAACAAAATGTAAATACAATTTAAATTTGTACCAATCTTGATTCAAGCCAACATCTTTGGAAGAACTTCAACCGCACCATCTGGTATGAACCTCCGCTGCAAGAATGAACAAACTGTCGTTGACGGTTTTGGTTGAGGATCGTGTTAGACACGGGGCCCTTAAAACAGATTTCGCGCCTCCTCTCAGACGGTCTGTTTCCAGGATACAACAACCGAAGCAGTAGTTGTACTGCCGGAGATGACACTCGTGCCCGAGATTACACCGGGTATAAATTGGTGTTCATAAAATTGGAACAAAGTGAAGTTGTGTAAAATTGAGAGTACTCCTCTCATTGGAACATCAAGACTAAAAAGAGAATGTCTATTTTTCGTGTCTAGTATGAACCACCAAGTTCATATATATACACTTATAGTTTTAAGCTCATTAAAACTAGTAATAAAATAGGCATTAATCTTGTCATAACTATACCATTAATCTTGTAATAAACAAGATAATGAATATGACATTAATCTCTAAATTAATGGACTTAAGTGGTAAGTCAAAACGGTCATATTCATCATGACACGAATTAAATGGTTTGAAACAACTAGTTTGACTAGGTCCAACTAGATCTTTTACTACTGTTGCAAATCTGCGCGCGTGCTAGAACTGATCCGCCAGTCCATGCAACACTCTACATGGACTTTACGCCACGCCATATGGACCCGCGCGCCACACATATGCCATTGCGCATACCAGGACGCCACCTGGCCATGCGCTATCTATACTTGCGCGCCACATGGATGCTACTACGCATACCAGGACGCCACCTGGTCATGCGCCATCCAAACTCATGTGCCATTTGCAGTCTTCGCCATGGCATCCGCCTACGCCACCCAAGGGTGCGCCATAAGCAGACCCGCCATGTATCTGACCACGCGCTCATGGACAAAAATACAAGGCGGTGTGCGAAGTTCAAAGTGCACTACATAGGGCCTATAGCCCACAGCACGCGCGCATATGTGCATGAGTACAAGGAGTGCTCCTCCTTATAAACCACTTTAAGTTTTGTCATCCCACCTATGTGGGACAAGATGACAAATCTCAATCCATTTTTCTCATCTTTGTTTGTTCCAAACATACAACTTCAAGCTTCGATATCTCATTCATCTTAGCTCTATTTGGACATAGTTTGAACACAAACCATAAATAATTATTTATACAACACATATATAAATATTATTAATGTCCAAAATATTTAGTGAAAAACTCATTTTCACTAAAATTTCCAACAATCCCCCACATGAATGGAGATCGATTAAAACACACAAAGTTCCCCGATGAAAACTCGACAGTCGAGTATTGCAGGATAGGTAGGTGTAGCCTTTGAACCTTCCTTTGTGAAGCATACTTAGCCTCCTAGGGCTTTGTAGACGTGATGTCCTTGAACAACCCCCCATTTATGTAGACGACAATATACATTCACACAATACTTTCCCTAGCAGGGCCATCTCCTCATGTATGTCTCCAATAATGGTCATGGAGCACTTTCCTGGTTCTGCGGGAGCTCTAGGAATTATGCCCTAATTCCATTCGAAGCGACCACACTTCTCTCCAACATAGGTGATTTCCCTTTAAATCATTAAAAGCATTATGGTTTACTATGATTTACACAAATCATAAAACCACATATTATGCTTAACCTCACAACAATGTCACTGAATATTATAGGAATGGACTAGGACGTATTTAAACACCCTTTTATAGTTTTAGGGGGATATATGAAACATATAAACTAGCTTATATATAAACATATATATTAGCTACGCCCCCACAGTGACTACCCTTCGGTTCATGATTAAGTTGGCCTATTGAACCTAGATCTTGGGATCTCCAGTCAACTAGGTTAGGTTTCCCTCATGTCCCTTTATCCATGGCTTTAGTCCCATTCCACAACCTGATCTCTTATCAACCTACTAGTTGTTGGATCCAAAATTATCTTTGACTTCGCTAAGTCACCAACGACAATTTAAATTGAGATCAGTTGTTCTAACGTGTTCTTGACTCGCTAGTCACCTTTGCCTTTTAGTCGATTCATAAGACTTATAACTCGTGATCTCAACCTGGATCCAGTTATGTACCTTGTCTTAGTATGACATGAAACTCAATTCATGGCTAGACACGTTTTCACCATGCCTTTGGTGTGTCATGACCCACATCTTACTAGATCTTGAATCTAACCAATTGGCATTCGAGTCCAATCTACTCGATTGACTCCATATAACCATTGTGTACTCCACTTGGTCATGCGTTTGCAATATATGCAAGTCACCCCCACATTTAAGTGTAATTGGATAGCATCCACATGGGGCGATGAAAGGTTCTCCCTTTCATTTCGAGTTTGAGAAAACTTCTCAACTCCCATTTCCACATTCAAATGCAAGTCACCCCCACATTTAAGTGTAATTGGATAACATCCAAAATGGGGTGATGAAAGGTTCTCCCTTTCATTCCGAGTTTGAGAAAACTTCTCAACTACCATTTCCACATACCCTAAAGGGTTTGTTTCTTAAATGGCCTCCTCCCCCCACATTGCTTGCATTTTAATGAAGTTATATTTATAGTTTTGTTTAGCACAAAATTCGTTCTTGTGTCATCACATATTTTGAATGTTTAAAGTTAATTTAATCTCCGTCGAGCATATAAATTAACAAGTATTAGTCTAGCATGCTTTAGACCACAATACTCTAGCATGTGAACAGAAGATGCATCATTCTAATTCTTCACAGCCTTAAGAGATAACGCACTATCTCTTCCGAACATTCGTTTCTTAGTTTAGACACAATAATGAAATTTTATTTCACCATTCCAAAACCATCGGTTTTAGGAAGGCCTCAAAACCATAGTTAACTTCATCCATTAGGATCATAACTCGTTTGCCCTTTTATCTCCAAGGCTTCACCATTGACTTCCTAAAGACTTAAACATAAGTCTTAATCCAAGTCACTTTGATGAAAAAGTTGTATAAAATCACTCGAGTCTTGAGATATAGTCAATTAGATTGACTCTCAACAACAAGGCATTCACATATGCCTATAGTGATATATACACTTACGTTGTTGTTTCATTAAAACCATGTATTGGGATACTCTCCCAAATTTAGGACCAAGCCTCCACATAGTTTAAACAACATTGATGGTGGTAGAAGCATCTACAAGTCCATCACTATTGTAAATTTCCGTTAATAAATTTGCTAAATTTATTAAGCTCATTTACAATAATAACATATAGTCCTTTCATATGTTATATTCTTTGAAAACTTACATGTGCATTTCCATGTTGATGCTCTCAACATTAGATGACATATCTCGTTTTCGTGTATTCCATCTCAAACCATACGCCACGTTTCTCACGACGCCGTTATGCATTTGATGTTTGATTTGTGACTTATTACATAAGTCATGATCACAACCCGCTCGTTGTGTTTGTGTAAATTACTATTTACACTTAGTACCAAAATGTGTATCATTTTTGACAACTTATTAGTAGTCCAAAAATAACGGATACACCAATGATATCTAATCATCAAAAGCCAAAGTGTTTTTATCTTCAACACTTTTTACCGAAATAAACGCAATTATTTCGTTCGGTGTCATGTTTTGAGGTACTCCCTCATCTTGGAACTCTAAAACTTGAATAATCACAAGTTGTCCAAAGTATAAAGTTGTTTACAATTAACTACTCGCAAGTAGTTAAGCAACTTATTATGTCTATAACAACATCGAGTTGTTTTTCATAAAATAGTCTGTCCAAGACTATTATATGGTTCAAGACGTTATACTTCTCGTGGAAGTATCGAATCACTTGTAATTTGCAAAGACATGTTTTATTCGTTCAAAACATTTCTCGTTTTTGCAAGTGTTTTAATATTAAACTATATATTTATGTTTTGATTACACATCAAGTCAATAAACCTTATAATAGTTTAATAAATAAAACAATTTCAAACTCGCTCGTTTGAAAATAAAACGAATACACATCGTTTTAATAAATGGTTTATCATATTCAAACCATTTCTAACCTCTGTTAGATAATAACGATTATCTATCGTTAAAATGAGTGGTTTGCATGATAACCAATTCTAATATGCTAATTAGAATTTACATGTTGAACAAACATTCAAAATATTCGGTTTTATAAAGTAAACCGCTTCTAACGCGCTCGTTAGAAATAAAACGAATACAAAAATTCACTTTTGGTTTATTTAAATGAACGTTTTCTAACACGCTCGTTAGAAATGAACATAAACCTTTTCTAACACGCTCGTTAGAAAATATGTATAAACAATTACAAATCATCTTAAATAGTTTATCATAGTTAACCCGGTTCTAACCCGCTCGTTAGAAATTAACGATTGCAAATCGTTAAAATAGTTGGTTATAAGATAAACTAATTCTAATACGCCTACTAGAAAATTAGACGATTATTTATTGTCATAAGCCGTTTTGGTTTATATAAAATAAACGTTTTCTAACCCGCTTGTTAGAAATAAACAATTGACAAAGTCGTTAAATCGTTTCTAACACGCTCGTTAGAAAATAAACAACTATCAAACTCTTTAAATCGTTTCTAACACGCTCGCTAGAAATAATCGATTACAAAATTTGTTTCGAAGTTTATAAAAATATAAACTATTTCTAATACGCTCATTAGAAATAAATAAATAAAAATCGTTTAAACATATGTGGAAAAAATTCGTTTCTAACTCGCTCATTAGAAATTTAAATAGTTTAGACGAAACCGATACAAGGTTTATTATCCAAAATAATTGTCTCCAACACGCTCGTCGGTAATTATTTGAAATAATAATATTTTCTAACATGCTCGTTAGAAAATCTAGACGTATATTTTCTAGCACGCTCGTTAGAAAATCTAATCGTCTTTTAACAAGTTAGGGGCTGTTTGGCTAAGCTTATTTTGGAGTGACTTATGACTTATTGACTTTTTGGAAAAGTAAATAAGTCAGAATGGAATGACTTATTTACTTATTCCTCTCACATAATAAGCTAACCCAAACACCTTTTAACTTTTCAAAAAAGTCAATAAGTAAATAAGTCACTAAAATAAGCTTAGCCAAACAGCCCCTTAGTTTTACACAATCATCGTATCTAACACGCTCATTAGATATAAAAGATGATATTAAAACTTATCATTCTATACAATTCTAACACGCTCGTTAGAGATAAAAAGTTTTAATGTCGTTATTCTTTCAACAACGTTTCTAACACGCTCGTTAGAAGATATTAAAACTAGTTATCTTATAAAATAATTATTTTCTAATATGCTAATTAGAAAATAAATATATATATCAAGACTTTTAAAACCAACATTAATTTCACAATGATGGTTACTAAAAGCTTATTAAAAATAAATTAAACGTTACAAACATTTAATTTGTAAGGGGTTACAAAATAAAATTTTCTAATACGCTCATTAGAAAATTTAGTATTTCAAAAACCTATTGAAATACATATTATTTTGTATATGTTCGGTTCATACTAAACACGAACAAAAACCATGAACACCAAAACTTGAATCAAAACGATCGTTTTGTAACACGGTATTCGGATTAAAGATTGTACTCCAATCATAAAATTAATCCGACTTATTGTACTAAATAAATATTTCCCAAAAATATTTTCAAGATTTTAACAAAAATCTCATTAAATATTTTAACTTTCGTGAACCTAAATCCTCGTAGAGAAGGGATTTAAGATTGTGGCAACAATCTTCACGAAAGTCTGTTTTAAGATTGTAGGAACTAGGTTCACTTTTTATTAAAAATATTAATAAAATAAATAATAACGAGACTCTCGTTATTTGTGGGAAATTCTTGTAGTACAATACCGGTTACATAAACTAAATAAACAAAATGTAAATACAATTTAAATTTGTACCAATCTTGATTCAAGCCAACATCTTTGGAAGAACTTCAACCGCACCATCTGGTATGAACCTCCGCTGCAAGAATGAACAAACTGTCGTTGACGGTTTTGGTTGAGGATCGTGTTAGACACGGGGCCCTTAAAACAGATTTCGCGCCTCCTCTCAGACGGTCTGTTTCCAGGATACAACAACCGAAGCAGTAGTTGTACTGCCGGAGATGACACTCGCGCCCGAGATTACACCGGGTATAAATTGGTGTTCATAAAATTGGAACAAAGTGAAGTTGTGTAAAATTGAGAGTACTCCTCTCATTGGAACATCAAGACTAAAAAGAGAATGTCTATTTTTCGTGTCTAGTATGAACCACCAAGTTCATATATATACACTTATAGTTTTAAGCTCATTAAAACTAGTAATAAAATAGGCATTAATCTTGTCATAACTATACCATTAATCTTGTAATAAACAAGATAATGAATATGACATTAATCTCTAAATTAATGGACTTAAGTGGTAAGTCAAAACGGTCATATTCATCATGACACGAATTAAATGGTTTGAAACAACTAGTTTGACTAGGTCCAACTAGATCTTTTACTACTGTTGCAAATCTGCGCGCGTGCTAGAACTGATCCGCCAGTCCATGCAACACTCTACATGGACTTTACGCCACGCCATATGGACCCGCGCGCCACACATATGCCATTGCGCATACCAGGACGCCACCTGGCCATGCGCTATCTATACTTGCGCGCCACATGGATGCTACTACGCATACCAGGACGCCACCTGGTCATGCGCCATCCAAACTCATGTGCCATTTGCAGTCTTCGCCATGGCATCCGCCTACGCCACCCAAGGGTGCGCCATAAGCAGACCCGCCATGTATCTGACCACGCGCTCATGGACAAAAATACAAGGCGGTGTGCGAAGTTCAAAGTGCACTACATAGGGCCTATAGCCCACGGCACGCGCGCATATGTGCATGAGTACAAGGAGTGTTCCTCCTTATAAACCACTTTAAGTTTTGTCATCCCACCTATGTGGGACAAGATGACAAATCTCAATCCATTTTTCTCATCTTTGTTTGTTCCAAACATACAACTTCAAGCTTCGATATCTCATTCATCTTAGCTCTATTTGGACATAGTTTGAACACAAACCATAAATAATTATTTATACAACACATATATAAATATTATTAATGTCCAAAATATTTAGTGAAAAACTCATTTTCACTAAAATTTCCAACACTAAATGCGTTATAAAGTGCAAACCAGAGGGACCATCCATGTACTTTTGGCAAAAGTTGGGGACTAAATGTGTTACAAAGTGCAAACCACCGGGACATCCGTGTGCTTTTAGAAAGCTAGGGACCAAATTCAAAATTTTAGAAAACCACAGGGACTATCCGTGTACTTTACTCGTGTAAAACCTAAAGATTGACATTTCATCATGTGCGGTAATGCAGGATCTAAGAGCGATGACTAATGCTGCTGGCAGTCGTCCAGTCATTCTCATTACTCCTAGGCTCAAGGTTGGTCCACAATTTCAATTACTATTTCTTTTATTATATATCATAACAGCTCTGTAATCTCTTTTGGATTAAATAAATCTAAATGTAAATTGTTTTTAAAAGGTACTAATTTTCCTCTTCAATTTCTATGATAGGATTTACCGGCTTCAAGTGGTATTATGCAGGTAAGTTCCAAGAGCCTATGTGGCACATTAGTATGATAGGGGGTGTAAACGATATGGGCCAAGCCCGAGCCTTCCACTGCTCGAGCTCGGCTTGTCATGTTTTTATGAAGCTCGACCTCAAGCTTGGCTCGATTCGAGTTCATTTATTTGAGCTCGAGCTTGGCTCGTGAGTAAAACCCAAAGCTCGAGCTCGGCTCGGCTCGAGCTATTTTGATAACAAACTCAAACGAGCTAAAAGCTCGGCTCGAACTCACTTCGATATCGCTTAAACGAGCCAAAGCTCGGCTCGTCAATGTTATTAATTTAAATCATATGGGCCTAAGTTGAAACCAACTTGGGCTTTTAAGGGCTAGGTTATAATCATCATTATCATAATAATATATAAAAAAAACTAAAATTTTGCTTGGGCTCGTTTAGGCTCGCGAGCCTAAACGAGCTTTATAGTTCAGGCTCGAGCTCGGGCTCGATAATTAAATGAGCTGTATTTCAGGCTTGAGCTCGGGCTCGTTAAGGCTAGGCTCATTCGAACTTTTAACCGAGCCGATCCCGAGTAGCTCTCGAGCCTCTGGGCTTGTTTACACCCCTATTAGTATCTAGTCCAATCATTACGTGAATTTATAAGTTGACTTACCACGTTGATAGACTATGGGTCGAGAACAAAGACTAGAGTATGCTGCATCTTTTGAAATGTGCTACCAGTTCCGGCTTCTTTATTACGCAGGAACACAATATCCGATTATGGCTTCTTTAGTCTACTTTTGTGTGAACTTATGTTTTTTTAAGAAGAAAATGCCTAAATTGACCATGATCGTGCGTCGTATATACAGGATGGCTTATCCATATAGGTATGAGCTGTTCAAAAGGGTAAACGATGC
Organism: Helianthus tuberosus; assembly: GCA_030545235.1. NCBI lineage: Eukaryota > Viridiplantae > Streptophyta > Magnoliopsida > Asterales > Asteraceae > Helianthus > Helianthus tuberosus. The sequence continues at coordinate 18,036,998 of CM060407.1, forward strand.
AAATGGGAAGGAGAAATACGTCATTTTGTCAACGTTTCCTAGTAGACCAACCGGTGATGAAATTAATGATGCGTTTGAAGGAAGAACAAGGTACAATTTGCATACAAATATCTATAACTTGTAAACCGTTTATCATATTCAATATTCATCACATATTTAAAATATTATTGCAGAGATAAAGTTAAGAAGTCATCAGGATTCTGGTAAGATTTTCCATTGTATTTTAACAACTTTGACTATTGACTTTTCAAAAAGACAAAACTTACTTATTTATGGTTTTTAAAGCTTATTGTAATGTTGATTGATTAATGGTGATGTTCTTTTCAGGGGTTTCTTGAGTGGCATACTCTCAACATAGAAACATATTGTTTGAAAGAAAATGTCCACTTACTATCAAGAACAAAACAGTTGAATATGAAGCAGCATTTTATGCATCTCCTGTAAAATATCTAAATGTACATTTTTTTTCTTAGATTTTGATACTTTTTGTAAATTTAACGAGTTAACGTTACCCCGCGCGTTGCAGCGGGATGTTGATAATGAAAGTCTTTACTATGTTGATTATAAATATTGAATTTATATGTCGGATCCAAAATGAGTATAATACTTTATAAAAATTGCTTAATTGATTATCCTAATATACCAAACATTCTATTTAATAAATATTATTTAACAATAAGCTATGATTCTCTAATAAATAATTCTAATGATACTAATATTTGTATTAGTTTCATTGGTTATATTGTTTTATTAAATTTTAGGGTTTATTATAATTATGAACAAATTATAGGGTGTAAGTTGTAATTTCTTATACCTTAGAGGTTAAATTTGAAAATTTAAGTAAAATGCACACTAATGATTTTGTTCATCACTTTCACAACCGCTACATGCGATGGCGATGTTCAGTTGGTGGTGGTGGTGGCGCTCTCACCCACCCCTTCATCTCTTTCTCTCTCTCTCTCTCTCTCTATATATACACACATCGCACTCTTTATATACACACATATACTTGTATATGATGTTTGAATGTAAATAGTTGTCTATTATGCATATAATTTTCAGCTTATTAAACACGATAATTAATAGTTTAAGTGTGGAACTTACCATATTTGATCATGGGTTGGCAATGCCACAAATCTTGGTCAATGTATTTTTTTTCGCAACTATTTCATTAGGGTTTGGCAATTAAGAATAAGCATATCCTTTCTTTCAAATCACTTTTGTGTGTACTTAACAACCCAATTCAACACATGCAACCAAATCTAACCAATAATAATCGAGCGAGCATGCCTTTTCGTTTATGACCCGATGTGGTTTTCATGCGAACCAACATATCCCTTATTTTTGAAGTTTGCGATTAAATCAACATGCCGCTGGAAAATGCGATTGTTCGCATGACAGTTACAGGATAAAAATAAATTGAGGGATCATAACTTTTTGGAAAGTGTATAAAGATTACATGATAAAAATATATTAAAGTTAACCTTTCAAACATTGTTTGGTTAAATAATCAAATAAAAAAGAAAGTAAAAAATAGACAGAAAATAACAAAAGGAAAAGAAAAAAACATGTTTAAAATATTATTTCTCGCATAGTGACATACTATATTTATATGAACTAGGGTGTTACACCCGCGCTTCGCGGCGGGGCGACCCGATTTTTGATCCGATACAAAAGTATGTCGACACATGTCTTACATCAAGTGAAAAACTCGATTAGAAAAGTTTTTACAAAGTAAAAAGGTTGTCAGTGTGAATGCTAATCAACTTACGTTTATAGCGACACGTAAATAAAAATAAAGACGTAAAAGTTGATTAAAAAGTATTTAGAAAGTTAGGAGGTTGTAACAGTCAATGCCGAAAATTAAAGGTTATAAGTAAAAAAACAAAACCACAAAAAAGAAAGAAAAAAGAAAGAAAAAAAAATTGTGCAAGAAGTAAAAGCGTAAAGTTTAAACGTTGACGATAACTGTAAATTACAAAAGAACTTGTTATTTAGGAAACAACACACAAAGCATAAGGGCCGAAAACGTAAATTAAGGAAAAAAAAGACAAATGTTGCTAGGAAAAGAAAAAAAAAAGAAAAAAAAAATTAAAAAAAGGCCACCACCGACATAGCCTTTTTATAGGTTATATAATTTTGTATTGGTGGGAAATGGGAGTTTCTGTCAACCATCGCAACCTTTTGAATTTTGTGATCATTTTTTTCAAAACCTTTATTTTTTTTTGTCACTTTCAATTTTAGAGATGCAACCGTTATTTGGAAAAGGACGTGACTTTTTATTTGGAAGTTGGCATAACATGTGTTTAATATATGGTATGTGTTTATATTAATGCAAGGGTATTATTTAAGGGTGTGATGTGAAAAAACACAACTATTAAGTTATCCTAGGGTACCACAGATTACTTTTTATAGGGTTATATAATGAGCTTCTAAATCTTTTTGTATGTTTCATTATGCTCTCTCATATATGTTTCTTCTTGTGCTTGGTATATAGAGAATCATTATGGTATTTTAGTTCTTATGCCAGGGACTAAACTGTAAATTATAAAATAACAGGGGTAGAAATATATATTTTGGAACTTGGTTGTCCTGTTGTGTCTCATTTATATTGGCCAGGGACTAATCATGTGTTATTCATAATTTTGTTAAAAACTTGAATGGAAGGGGAAAAATCGATATCTTAAACATTCAAGATGTGTATTCGCGTGTAAATTTGTTACAAAAACATCTACGAGTCTACTATGGGTATGGTGTTAGGTGATGCCCGCTCAACCACTCAAACAGTCAAACTCGTTACCCTTATCTACACCAAGTATGAAATATGGTATGTTGAAGTTGTCAGAAACTTGAAATTATTAAAGCTATATAAGTGTTAGAAGTGTGTTTAAGTATTTGTAATTTGAATTTTGCTTTTAAGGTGAGTTTAAGACCGAATTTCGGTTAATGGTTAACCCAACCTGTAAATGTTAACCACACAAGATCATAATTGGTTACACCCCGCAAATGATACCCGTGAACCTGATAAGTAATTTGTAATGGGTATCTGACAGATTTGCTACCAAGTATAAAAAACAATCTAATAGTCGAGTATCATAATATGAACAATTTCATATATCCCCCTCTGAACTTGAAAAATCACTTATTTCTTCGAATCATGTTTAAAACATTGAGGACAAGTATTCAAGTATTAGATTAGATATAAAAATATCTATGAGTTTGGTATGAGTATGCTATAAGGTAGGGGTGTAAAAAAACCGGTTTTAGAACCGTAACCGGAAAAAAAAACCGAAATCGGTTTTTTTAAACCGGTTTTAGAACCGAACAAGCGGTTTGTGACCGATTACTATTCTGGATCTGAAAAACCGGTTATAAAAAAACCGTTTTTTTTTTTGGCAAAACTTGGTTAAAACCGATCCCAAGTGGTTACACCGGTTACTGTTTTGGGTTTGAAAAGCCGTTTAATAACCCAAACCGGTTATAAAAAAACCGACTTTTGTTTTGGATGAAAAAAACAGGTTCGGTTAAAAACCGGACCGGTTTTTCAAAAAAAAAACCGATTTGTACACCTCTACTATAAGATGATACCTCCTCATTTACCCGTATCAAAACCGAATATATTAATATACTATATAATCTTAAAAAGTATAACAAATACTATGTTAGTTGAAGTTGTTAGAGACTTAAAATTATTAAAATAACAGAACTATTAGAAACGTGGTTAAGTGTTTGTTATTTCAATTATGTTTTTGAGGTAAATTTAAGATTGGGTTTCGGATAACGGTAATTAAACATGTAACTTTTAACAACATAAGATCATAAATGGGTACACCCAATACCCATAAACCCGATAGATAGTGTGTAATGAATACCCAACAGATACAAGACCAGTGTCGAAAACAACTTGAAACCCGTCTCATACATGAGATGAAGAAAGAAAGGTGAAAAATTGGATATACCGTAAAAGTAAAAGGGGGGTCATATGCAAATTCCTCTAAAACGATAATCATAATATTTGCAAGCCATCAGTCCGCCACTGCTCCTCCGTCGAAACATCAAAACCTTAATTTGATAATCTCCGGTGAACCTCCATTAACGTCGGCATCAGGTCCTTCGAAATCAAAGGTACGTATCCTTTTCTTTTATTATAGCTTCATATTCCATTACATTCGCTCAGTTATACGATTCATCACGCTTCAAATATTAACCTAACTCACACAATTTCGAGCTTCAACCGATAGAAAATAGATCTGTTTACTCACATAAGTTTCTCATTCATTGCTTATCTTCCAATTTCATGTTCAAAATAAGATTCGTTTTAGTTTTTGTATGTCAAATTTGTAACCTAATTTGTCAAATTGAAAAAAGGATTTTATTAGGAAGAGGTTTATAATCTAATTTGTCAAATATTAACCTAACTCACACAATTTCGAGCTTCAACTGATAGAAAAATAGATTTGTTTACTCACACAAGTTTCATTCATTGCTTATCTCCAGCTTTTCTTTAGCTTCTCTAAGGGCCCATACTTCAAAAAATTTAAAACTTTTGCAGATAAATTATGGAGTAAAATGCACGGATAGTCCCTGTGGTTTTGCAAAGTTTCAGCAATAGTCCCTAGATTTTGGAAATTACACTCATAGTCCCTGTGGTTTGACAGTTTGTTACGCTGATAGTCCCTGGAGTGGATGTGGGTTAGTTTTCTCAGTTAAGTTGGTGTGAAATGACTATAATACCCTTAATATAAAATAAAATAAACAAATCAAGTATTTAAATATATAAAACATATATGTATGTATATACACACACTTACTGAACATATGTATCTCTGTTTCTACTCTCTCTCTCTCACTAAAAACCACCACCACCGTCACCTCCCCTATCGCCATCACCACTCCCCACCACCGCCATCCCCTTCCACCACCACACCTCCGCCTCCTAAACCCATACCCGCCTCCCCCATCAACCACCCATCCCCAAATTCCTCACTCCGTCTAACAAATCCAGAGAATGAGGCTAATAATATACAGAGATCTAAAATGAGATGGCGATTGCCCTGGTGTCAGCTACACTCCATCTAACAAATCCAGTCCCAATCGAGTCCACCCTGTAACCATTGACACTTCATACTTCTTCATACCTTCTTTCACAAACCCTAACATTTTATACCTCTTTTGCCAGTCAGTCAAATGCCTCGATTTCATCACTCCTCCTCTCATAACTGTCACCAGATTCCAATTACAATTATACAGACAGAACCTTCCATTTCAATCTCACACATCTTCTTCATTCTCTGCTTCTAGATCTCATCTGTAATTGTGTACAAACAGACCTAATTGACCTTATGGACGCTCAAAAGCTGGAATCAACCGTTACGAGGCCGGATCAGGCCTTCAATTTGGATCCGGATCTCTCTGTTTCGTCTCCGGTCACTTGCCAGAAAGCTGCCGCTTCTAAGCAGTTGATTGAGAATCATTACAAGAATTATCTTCAAGGATTGCAGGATCGGAAAGAGAGGTAGTTTCATTTCAAGTTTTCTATTGTTTAGTGTTGGTTATGAACTTTTGATCGTGAATTATGCTGTTGATTTACAGGTGACGGTGGTGGTGGTTTTTAGTGAGAGAGAGAGAGAGAGAGAGAGAGAGAGAGAGAGTAGAAAGAGAGATACATATGTTCAGTAAGTGTGTGTATATACATACATATATGTTTTATATATTTAAATACTTGATTTGTTTATTTTATTTTATATTAAGGGTATTATAGTCATTTCACACCAACTTAATTGAGAAAACTAACCCACATCCACTCCAGGGACTATCAGCGTAACAAACTGTCAAACCACAGGGACTATGAGTGTAATTTCCAAAATCTGGGGACTATAGCTGAAACTTTGCAAAACCACAGGGACTATCCGTGCATTTTACTCTAAATTATGAGTAGGTTACGCTCCAGTAACAAAAAGAAAATACAACGCTTTATGGAAATAAACTTCCTCTGAAGAAGGAAGTGGCTTATGGAAGCCATGTTATGCAAAATGCAGAAGGAGTTGGGCAGGTGGTGGGTTTTTTATGATAAAATAACATTCAGGAACTAATGAGAAAGATGATAAAGAAATGTGTTTGATTTAGAAAAAAGAAGAAGACACGTGACATGAAAACCATGTTAACAGAAAAAAAGAGAGTATATAAAAAAAACTTAAAATAATTTAACTATACTGGGTAAAAAATATAAATGAACAACAACTATATAGAGTAAATAAAAAAAAAAAAAACTCAATTAAAACAACCCTAAACTAAAGCAGCCGTCCTCCTATTGTCTATCTCCCTGTTCGCTCCTCCATCTTCTAAACCCTAAAAACAAACAGCCGAGAGATCTTCCTTCTTTCTTTCACTCTACGATTCAGCAGGGAGGTTCAATCAGCCAGCAAGCAGGTAAATACTGTTAACAGACGCATTTCATAGGTTTCTCAGCAGTTTATATATTTGATACATAAACCTAAATTGTCAAATTCATAAGGATTTATCAGGAAGAGCCAGGTGATATTTATTTAGTATGAGTGACATGGTTCTTAATTTGATTACAGAAAGGGGATTGACTACCAACAATGCCGCTCTATGATTGTATGCTATTGCTGAAACCTCATGTTAGAAAGGAATCAGTTATGGAGTTGATTTCTAGGGTTGGGAAACATGTCTACCGAAGAAATGGTGTTCTCACTGATCTCAAATCCTTTGGAACCGTTCAGTTGGGTTACGGTATCAAGAAGCTTGATGGTAGATACTATCAGGTAAGTTATTTGCAGTTACTTATGATCAGGCCGTTCCAACGTTTTAGTAGAACCTAAGTGGACTATGAAGTGTAGACCCTTTTGCATAACATATAGATATTAATAGAAAAATTAGCTGCTAAAGTTAACCTACGTTTAGTAATTACTAATTAGCCCTAATTTTGCCCATAAATTCTCCTCCAATCCCGACAGACCCGACGCCATGAGTGATTACCGTTAGTGATAGCCGATAACTTAGAAAATCGAAAGACCAGGTTGCGATAGGTGGTAGGAACGATGACTGCGGCTCAATTTTAGGGATTTTTGGCGCTGATTCACAGAATTCAATGAGGTCGAGTGGTAGATGGTTGCTGCCTACAAACTGTAGTTATGTATGTGGTTTAATTTGAAACTGGGTCTTGAATGTGGGCTTTTTTTTCCTAAGCAATTTTTATCTGTGTAACTTTATTAAAAAAACATGGTTTAGTTTTGCTTTTCATTTGAGCCTGATACATATACGATATATAAAACTTTACTAAAAATTGGAGGCCCTTGATTTTTGGTGGCCCTAGGCCCGTGCCTAGATTGATAAGCCTAACGGGCCGGCCCTGCTTATGATCTCGTTAATTGCATGATCTTTGATACTATTTGTATAGCCATATATCTGTTTGATAGTTTACATGTTAGGTTTTGTTCAGCTGGTATGCGGAAATTGTCAATGTGGTAGTCTTGAGATCGTTTTTGTTCTCGTTGTTTAACGGAATGGTTAAGCTTGGTTTTAAAAGCGTGAGCGGCACTTAGGTCTTGTACGTGAAATGCCTCGTAAGTCGTATCCTTACGGTATAGATGATATTACTAGTTCGTGAACACTGAAAGTTAGATAATAAAATTAAAAAAAAAAGGTGTTATATACAACCTAAGAAGCACAAATATGCGTACAACCCCAAACCAAGCTGCTTGTTTCTTAATCGCGAATTTAGTTCAGTCTGAAAAATGAGAGGTCGCTTGTTTATTAATCGACAACTTAAGTTGTCGCACGTAACACGTTTCTAATAGACAAATTAGTGGTTGATTGTTTCTGATTTGCAAATTCTGTTGGTCAATTTCAACATGATCGCCTCTTTTGATTCTTGTGCTGTTTAAAACCAAGTTTTTAAAATATTACGAAGAATTCAAGAAGGAAGGTTCTTTAGTTAGGTTGTTGCTGTTGATAAGAAAATAGACCATATGTTTTTGGAAATTTGTATAAGTTATTTTCAGGGTGGTTTGAGGTAGGGGTGTGCAAAAAACCGAATTAACCGAACCATAACCGAATTAACCAACAAAACCGAACCGAAAAAACCGAACCAAATAAAAAACCGGTGGGTCGGTTAATGGTTTTTTTGAAAACCGAAAGTAGCGGGTCGGTTATGGTTATCAATGTTTCCATACCCACTATAACCGAACCAAACCGACATGTAATAATCTTTATAGGATTTCGGACTTTTCACCATATTTTTAATATTTGTTGTTTTTGATTGAAGATTTTTAGTATTTATGGGTTTTTCATATCGTTTTGTGGTTTTGGGTCGGTTTAGGTCGGTTTTGGCCTAAAACCATAACCATAACCGCGATGTCGGTTATGGTTATGGCCTCAAACTTGCTTTTAACAAACGAGTTATTCTTGGCGGATTCAAAATTACAAGTTTACTGGTATGGGGTGGTTAATTGTTGGAAAGTTGTTCATGGTATAGGGTCAAATGATGCAAATGACAATGATGACCCCACCAAGCTTCAACAGTGAGCTTCATTATCTAAACAAAGAAGACCGCCTCTTACGCTGGATTTTGGTCAAACATCGAGACGTCAAGTTTGGTAGAGATTTCTTGAATGAAGATGATGGTGATACGAGAATGCTTAGAAGCAGTCTGTATGATTTTGATAGTGAAGAAGATGAAGAAGACAGTGATGATCACGAGGAAGAGTAAGCCGACTGTTTTGCGCTTTTTATTCTTTTGTCTTGGTATGTTTTGTGTTTTTGTCAACTTGTAAGGCTGGCATTAATAAATTCTTATGCTGGAAGTTATAAGATATTAAAGAAGGGAAACCATCTTTTAGAGTTTTTTGTTGTTTGTTTTTGTGTTATGCATTTATGATAGTGAGTTGATTTATATCATACATGTTGCATTGGATATATGCAAGGTGGAGGGAACACTCGCACCATTTGGTGTATCTACACGGTACATTTATATAAAATTGTCGTCATTTAACACCGACATGGATTGAATGTTATACTTTGAAGCTGAAAAGGATATGGTTGATGTCTTGATGATGCTAATTCAGTTTGAAATGTATAGATGAGCAATACAATTGTTTTAGTGGTTAATTTTGTTAGGCAAATTGCAGTTAACATCGAGTCCGGGTTGTTGTTTAACTTGAGATATCTCAAGCTTGTCTTGTTTTGAACCTTATGTTTTGAAGTTCAAATTGTCTCATAAGTAATCTTGCATGCTTTGGTCATCTTTTGTTATTTCGAGATCAAACTTTATGAATGACCATTTTAAGATGTTTGTTCACTAAAGGTTTTTTTTTAATGTGTTTTCTATTTTCTAACTTAAGATGGTTTTAGAAAACGAGTATGAAAAAAAGGTTAAACGGATTATGTTCATGTAAACCCGTAGGCCGCAAGTATTCATATTGTGTTTGGGTTCATGTGTATGTCACAGTTTTTGGATTGCGGTCGAACTCGTCAACACGGGAACACAACACTTTTAGCACCTTTATTTCTAACATACCTTAAAAAAAATTCGGTAACATCTCAAAGTTGGTCAAACCGGGATTTAAGATTTCTTCTTTAGTAAAAGAATGTGAACCGTGCTATGATGTAGTTAAAGCTAGGGGTGCAAACGAGCCGAGCGGCTCGCGAGCTATTCTAGATCGGCTCGAGAAAAAGCTCGAAACGAGTCGAGCCTTAACGAGCCCGAGCCGAGCTTGAGCCTCAAAACAAAGCTCGTTTGTTTATCGAGCCCGAGCTCGAGCCTCGCATCTGAAGCTCGTTAGGCTCGTCGAGCCTTAGTGTAAACGAGCCGAGTCGAGCCGAGCTTATTTAAACTTGTTTACAAGCCAACCTCAAACCTAAAAATAAGCTTATTTAGTAAACGAGCCCGAGCCCGAGCTTCACTTATCGAGCTCGCGAGCCTAAAAAGTCTATTATTTATATTATTTTTATTTAATATACTAATTAATAGATAATAAACGAGCCGAGCCCGAGTCGAGCTCGAGCTTGAGAAAATACAAACGAGCCGAGCTCGAACTTTGAAGATAAAGCTCGAATCGAGCCGAGCTCGAGCCCGAGCTCTCATGAGTTAATCGAGCTCGAGCCTGGTCGAGCTCGGGCTCGGCTCGTTTGCACCCCTAGTTAAAGCATCTTCACTTGACACGAGTGTTACCTTTAACTCTGTCCATTCTGCTTATAAAACCATTATAGGATAACTAAGAACATGAATTCATCCTTAATTGTAAAATGGGCGGTTTAGAAAAGAAGCATGCATAATTGCATACACATAAATGGCGTTTTTAATATAAAATCATTTTTAAATGGAGAAATATAATAATCATATTATACATTTGTCTCATATAATGATATAAAAGATAGGAAAAAAAAAGTTTTCTAACCATTCCTGACAGCATCGTCTAAGAAGCTGTCACATCATACAGGTCATATAAAAAGGGCCAAACTATCCACACACCAATTTTGCCTATCTACACACCTAAAAGGTGATTTTTGTCTTTACATGCACACCCTGCAGTGTCGAACTGTGGCCAAAACGGGGCGTTTTGGTCCGATTAACCAGACAAAGACTGACGGGTGTCTGACGGGTCTGTTGTCCGGACCAAAACGCCGAGCTTTGGCCGCGTTTTGGTCCTGTCAACCAGACCGGGTATCAGTCTTTTGTCTGGTTGACAGGACCAAATCGCAGCCAAAGCTCAGCGTTTTGGTCCGGTCAACAGACCCGTCAGACACCCGTCAGTCTTTGTCTGGTTAATCGGACCAAAACGCCTCGTTTTGACCACAGTTCGACACTGTAGGGTGTGCATGTAAAGACAAAAATCACCTTTTTGAGTGTGTAGATAGTGAGATGAGTGTGTGGATAGGTACACTCTATAAAAAACAAAAAAAAGGTGATACGGGTCGTATAATGATATGAGTATCACATAAGTCATTTTTGTTATCAAGTCATATTTACATACATGTTATATAATGTGAACAAGATTCTTATGCGAGTTGTATAGTCATGTTAGCTCTTAACTCTTTCTAGCACGCCCCATATTCCTTGTACCGATATTTATATTTATATATAAATATAAATATATATACTACAAAGCCTTGAACAAAGCCCAATATTCGTTGTACCGATATTTATATTTATATATACTACAAAGCCTATGAGGGGGAATAGTGTCAGGGCAGCACTCCCTCATTGGCCCAGATATATAACAATTTTACCCTCAGTTAAAAGTTATGATTTTGCCCATGTTCAAAATTACAGTCTTGTTATCGTTTTAGCTTTTGGCAAATCACGGTTTTACCCCTTGTTCAATATTACGATTTTGTGCTCATTTCAAAATTAAAGTTTTATCTTCTTTTTTTTTTTTTGCAAAATTATGGTTGTGTTTTCTTTTTAATTGACTGACTCAATGTACTTTATATTCATGCCAAACAACTCTAGCACTCGCTCACTGGTTCAAACAAATTACAGTTTTGCTCTCGGTTCAAAATTATAGTCTTGTCATCATTTTAGTTTTTCTTTCTTTAGCAAAACTATAGTAGCTTTTAGTTTAATTGGATGAGAAATAACGCCCCGCAACACGGAATAGGCATAAAACTACTTAGGGCTTACGGAGTGGGAGCGGTAAACATGTGTTTACCGAATCGGTGACCACCACCAACATGTATACCGAAGCTCCTTTACCGATTTGTTGGTCAATTTCGGTGAAGGTTCATCGAATCGGGGAGAGGGAAAGGGAGAGAGAGAGGGTGTGTGGTGGGGTCCATGCCTTCTCAACCAATCACACATTTTTCCTTTTTTTAAATAGTTTACCTAAACCCCATAAGGTAAACCACCGCCAAAGTTTTTTAGCATTAGGTAAACAATTGACATGGCGCTATATGTTTGGGTGATTTTGGAGTTTACTTATTCAAAGTGTCTAGCCACTCCCTACACCCTTAGGGCGGGCGGTGTGGATTCGGTGACCCCAATCGGGGATATGATTCACCGATCGGTGAACCACACCGTGGTGATGAAGGTGTTCGGTGAGTGGGGGTATTCGGTGTATAGTCACCGATTGATTGAGTGGTGATTGAGTGGAATTTGATCGTTAAAAATATATAACTCAAACACCCTAGAGTGATTGAACCATACCTAGTGATTGAGTGTAAAATGGGGAGTTGACATGGCATGCTATTATTGGGTAGAGAATGACTCAAACACCCTAGAGTGATTGAACCATACCTATGACAACCCTCCTAAATTATTTATGACACCCCTAATATATTTATAACATCCCTATATGTCTCAAAATATACCCCGTATACAAGAACCGGTCCCTAATACCTTTAATTTTAGAAAAATAAAATAAAAACAATTTTTAAAGGTTTCTAGCGGGCCGCGAAGATATCCTCTTCGTCTTACGCGGGCCGCGACAAGTCAAGATCAGGGCGCACCCCTGAGCTGCCACGTGGCAGCCTCGTGTCGCGCCTAGTGGCCGAATCAGCCAAGCTAGGGCCTACCCTAGCTGGCCTCGCGGGCCGCGAAGCCCTTAGCGGACTTCTTCGCGGGGCGCGACAAACCCGAAATCAGGCTCTGTAAATTGAGACGATCGGTCTTCAGTTTTCGTTGCTCAAATTCGAATTATCTCTCTCTTTTATGAAAAATAGGCATTATATTCGGATATTATACCCCCTAATTAACGAAGTTCTGCCCCGTTGTAAGTATTATAACCCCCGGTTACGTATTAGATACGTTGCCCGATTGATCTAGTGCTCCGTAACGGCTGTCGAAGTTCTGCCCGACGTAGTCGTTGGAGTTCTGTCTCGGGGAGGGTATAACTAATGTAAATATTGGGTTATTATACTAACGCGTGTGCATTGTTTAATTAATAGATTAAAACCAGGAAAAGTCTAAACTAGCAATGTGAGTAATCTCCTTTTTGCAAACTGTTTTACAAAACCTCAATTGTTTTACATATGATTAACATTGATTGAGTATTTGTAATTCTACAATTATCGTCGGTATGTTGGGGTTTTGTATACAAAATTTGTTACTACACTCTGAGTAGTAACATGACCACAAGTTGGGTTGACAGTACCGTGGGTGGTAATTAAAGTAAGAATTGGAAACAAATGTAATTGCGAGATCTCCCTCAATACTGTAAAATGATAAAACCTGCTTTAATTAAACTGGGATTCACTCACCAGTATTTTCCCACTGTCAAATGTTTTTAAACGCGTTTCAGGTAACAAAATGTGAAAGCCAAAATAGAAGCCAGCTGGAGAGCACTGATGTCGCAACCCCCGATCCCTATTTCCCGGGAACAGGCGGACGCAGACCAGTTTCGGTGGTATCTGTATATTTAACTATTTTGGCAGCGGAAATTTCATCATGACCGTAGTTAGGAAATATTTTTATCAGAGTAAAACCACCATATTCAATAATCACATGGGTAAAACCCAAGTTTCTTATTACAACATGTTTATAGGGATAAACCCTTTTTTATTTCAATAAAAACATCTATTCATTTTAGGTAACTTTATAGCCATTTCTCAAGCCTTCAGTGTTGTCCCAGCTGGCTTATATTTGGCTTTCACATTTTGTTACCTGAAACATGTTTAAAACATTTTGTCAGTGGGAAATACTGGTGAGTGAATCCCAATTTAATCAAAACAGTTTTATCAGTCTACAGTATTGAGGGAGGTCGCGCAATTACATTTGTTTCCAAGTCATACTAATTACCATCCACGGTACTGTCAACCCGACTTGTGGAAATGTTACTCCTCGCAAGGCAGTAACAAATTTTGTATACAAAACCCCAACATACCGACGATAATTGTATCCTTACAAATACTCAATAACTGTTTAATATATAATTAATTAAGTGAGGGTTTGTAAAAATAATTTACATAAAGGAGATTACTCACATTGCTGTCTTAAATTTTCTGTAAGGGTTCCCTGAGAATTATCTATAATTTACACAAATGTACACGTGTTAGTATAATAACCCATTTTAACATTAGTAATACCCTCCCCGAGACGGCATTCCAACGACTACGTCGGGCAGAACCACGACAGCCGTTACGGAACCCTAGATCAATCGGGCAGAGTATCTAATATGTATCCAGGGGTTATGATACTTACAACGGAGCAGAACTTCGTTATTTAGGGGGTATTATACTCGGAGATTATGCCTATACTTCAGAATTTCGAGATTTAGAAAAGAAAATGAGCGAATTGTTTGAAGGTCCGATGCCCTCTTTATATAGAGTCTGATTTTCGTTTTCTCGTGGCCCGCGTAAAGTGAGGCGAAGGTCTACGCGGCCCGCGTAGTAGGGGTGTAGGGCCTAGCTTGGCCTAGTCAGCAGGGTAGGGTCGACACGCCTGGTGACACGTGGCGGCACCGGGTGTAGCCCTGACTTCCAGCTGTCGCGGCCCGTGTAAGATGTAGCCATAGACTACGCGGCCCGCGAGCGGCATAAAATTCTGATTTTATTTTATTTTTAATGCTATATTGTATTTTGGGCTCGGTTTTCACATACGGGTTGTATTTTAGGACATATTGGGACATATATATATTAGGACGTCGAAAATATTTTGGAGGGTTGTCACATCCTCCCCACCTTGTTTTAGAGCTCGTCCTCGAGATCTATTGGAACAGGTGTAAGTATTTCCTTTGCATCTCTGATTCAAGCTCCAATGTGTATTCTGGTCCTCTTTTGGAGTCCCACTTCACTTTGACCAGAACTAATCTCTTGTGCTTGAGATTCTTAACTTTCTTGTCTTCAATTTGTAGAGGCCTTTCTACAAACTTTAATTGCTCATTTACCTCTATATCCTTAAGAGGTACTACCAGTGATTCACCAGCTAAGCATTTCTTAAGATTAGATACATGAAATACATCATGTATTCCTGCCATTTCCTCTGGCAGTTGTAGTTGATATGCTACAGGTCCTATTCTTTTAATAATCTTAAAAGGTCCAACATACCTGGGACTTAGCTTTCCCCTTTTGCCGAATCTAACTACTCATTTCCAAGGAGAGACTTTTAATAACACTTTATCACCTACCTGAAATTCCAACGGCTTTCGCCTGCTATCAGCAAAACTCTTTTGTCGATCACGTGCTGCTTTCAGTCGTTCTTTGACTTGAAAGATCTTTTCGGTTGTTTCTTGTACCATCTCAGGTCCAGATAGTTGCTTTTCCCCAACTTTTGCCCAACAGACTGGGGTTCGGCACTTTCGTCCATAAAGTGCTTCGAATGGTGCAACATTTATACTTGTGTGATAACTATTATTATGTAAGGACCTGCAAAATTGTCCATAAACAACCCGTAAGTAAAAACCCGGACCCCTGAAACCCTAACGTGCATGAAAAACCAAGAAAATATGCAATTTGAAGTTCAGGCGGGCCGCGTAAAAACTTAAGAGGGCATCTACGCTGGCCGCGTCAACTTGAAGTTGACCGGATAAGCATGCCAGGCCACGCGTCGCACACGTGGCGCACCTAGGTGTGACACGGAAGCCCTAGTCGTAGACTAGGTGGCTCTCGCGGGCCGTGTAAAAGCCTGTTAAGGCTTACGCGGGCCGTGTAAAACTGAAAAAGTTGCTATAAGTAGCCTGTGCATGGGGCTTTCACCTGTGCTCGAAATCTCACTCTCAAAACATTTCTTTCTGCTCGAAAATCACATTCACAATAGCAAAACGCTGCTACGATCAAGGGTAATAACTCGATCACTGCTACGATTCAATGTCCGATCGATTGAAACTATCCGATGGATGTTTAAGTGCTGCTCGTAATTGGGCTATACTTTGTCATTACTCGTGAGGGTTTTAATCTCGTGAGTTATCGTAAATGTTGTATTAAGTTACTGACCTAGTTTCGTATGCATTGCTGTTTAAATTAGGTTATCAGGCTAATCAGTAGGCTAAACTCTGCCTGTCTAAACTTGCAATGTGAGTCATTCTCTTTTTATCAATAATGTTTTACAATACTCCAATTATTTTCAAAGTTATAATTACAGGGATTAAGTCATGGTTATCTTGAATCACTGGCTAGTGGGGTATTGTGCACATTACTAATTTCTCACGGTTAGGTTCATCAACCTAACAGTGATAATCATCACTACTTGGGTGAAAGGACCCAATAGTGGTATGACCATCGTTACCATGGTGTGGCACGGCGCCAGATAAAAATAAGATAGTAGTCATTGTAATCGCTCTTATGCTGTAATTTGTAACTAATGTGTCGTTTTGTTTAACCTGAATGACTCGCCAGTATTTCCCCGCTGATAAAATATTTTTAAAACATGTTTCAGGCGACCTACTGTGAATCAAGGAACATGCTACGGAGCACTAACAAGCTTGAAGTGGTGACTCAGTTAAATAAATAAACATGTTTTGTAAAACAGGGAATTTCCTCGTGATATTCCTCTGTTGTAAATTACGGGGTGTGTCCCAATTTATGGAATAAAATAAGTGGGCATTTTCAAGTTTAAAAGATCCTGTTAAATCTTCCGTTGTCAACTCAAATATTAAATACCACGGGTTTCTGTCCCGGGGCTCCTTGACCGGGTCACACCGGGACGGGGGCCGTGACAGAAAAAGGTGGTATCAGAGCCACTGATTTTAAGCCGATTAAGTATTTAGAAATACTTAATTTTTCTGATTGCCATTATGTGATTATGTGAAAATTTAATTTACAAAATTTTAACCTAGAATTTTGTGTGTTTCTTCATATATGCTAACAGCATGAATGAGTTGTCTGAAGCTCTTCAGAATATCACTATCCATTCTGCTGACATGGAAGTTTCTGAGGACTTTTCCGATTATTGGGCCGACACTGATGAACCTATGGAATTCCAAGCCCAACCCCAGGAGAAACCCAAACCGAAAAAGAAAAGAAGATTCGTGGGCTGGAGGCGTGTGCGTAGGAAGAAACCAGCGACACGGAAAATTATAAAGATTGAGGATCCAAAGGATAAAGGCAAAGGAAAGGAGATCGGGGAAAGTTCCGGGCAAGCCTAGGAAATGCCATCATGGGAGGAGCTGGATCATAAACTGGCACTTAGTGACCTCATCGGACCTGCCGATGAAAACCTCTTCAATTACCCAGCGGAAGCACAACTTCCAGTCGATCTGGAACCTGCTATCCCAGATCCTATTATCCACCCCCGACCTCTAGCAGAAGAGCTGGAAGAATGGTGGACCACTGACTGGCAATTTCAGAATCTTTTAAATAACCCTAATACCTTTTTCCCCCAATTTGATCCTGAGCCTCCACTACACCCCCTATGAGCAATGAGAACTTGGCTGAACTCCGCCATTTTGGTGAGGAGCTGGTGGACGCAGGGAATCGAATCCGGGAGGTGGGAGAACAGATCTCCTAGAAATACGACGAGAGGGAACGTCGCTTCTAAGATGCCAGCTGACGGTGGTGGTGTGACTGTGTTGTTGTGATTGTATAATAATAAAATAATAATAATAAAAATATAATCATGTAAAATAACTAAAAATAAAACTTTTGTAAGATAACCGGTGTGTACGGACGCATACTAATATATAAAAATATCAACGTCGCAAATTCGACAATTTTGGCTATATGTGTTGACGTGATTATATGCGATTGTTTATTATATTTGGTTGTTATTCATTTTGATACTAATACCTTATATATATTAATTACCAGATGGAACACGCTGGTAATGAACCAGTTAACGAGGTTAACCAATCTGAGCAAAATAATGAAAACCACTTCCTGAATAGGCAAGATATAGAGAATATCGTTTCTCAAGGAATAGCCAATGCTATTCCAGCAATCCTTACTGCTACTCGAAATCCAGTTGAACCTCAACCAATTATTCCCAGCAAACGTACTCACGGCGATAATTTCAGTAATAGTGTAAATGGAGGCGGCAACATTAATAATAATGATAATAATGATGTGGTGCAAGCCCCATTCCTTAAAAGAATGAAAGCTGCTACGCCTGGTTGCACTTACAAGGAATTTCTTGTCTGTAAACCAATCGAATTTGCAGGAAACGAAGGGGCGACTGCTGCACTGCGTTGGTTAGAAAAAACCGAAGCGGTAATTAAAATAAGTAAATGTGCCGAGGAGGACAAGGTCATGTACGCGTCGAATCTTTTTAAAGAAGGGGCACTAGAATGGTAGAATACGATACTACAAGCCATGGGAAGTGATGTGGCCTATGCCATGAGTTGGGCAGAATTTAAGAGTCTAGCAGAAAGAAAATTTTGTCCCGAATATGAAAAGGAACAAATGGCGAATAAGTTCCTGAACCACCGGATGGTGGATGTTGATTGTAGAGGGTATACTTCGACCTTCTTCGAATATGCTAGAATTGTACCAACCCTGGCTTCGCCAGAACCGGTACTTATTTCTCGCTACATTTGGGGTTTAATTGGCGAAATCTGTGATATCGTTAAAGCTGTGAGACCTCGCACAATTGACGATGCTGTGGAACTAGCCAATACCCTAACCGACGGACTGGTACGCACTTGCGAAGAAAACCGGAAGAAGGAAATAGCCCAAAAGATTACCCAAGGATTCCGTGTGGGTAATAGTAGTAATTTCAAGAAAAAGGGAACATGGCAATCTTCCACTGCTCCATTTTGCAGTACTTGTAAAAGAAAGCATTTTGGAAGATGCAAAGGGTATTGTAATTTCTGCAAAATTCCAGGGCATCAAGAAGAAGACCGCAGAAGGAAGAAATCCACAATTTGCTTTAACTGTGGAGAAGCTGGACATTTTCGACCAGACTGCCCTAAATTGGTCAAACCAGCTGACAACAAAGCCAAACCTGTAGAAGGAACTACCAAGAAGAACGCAAGAGCCTTCCAGTTGACTACCCAGGAAGCAGAACTAATCCCTGATGTGATAGCTGGTACGTTCCTAGTTCACGACGTTTATGCGAAAGTATTATTTGACTCTGGTGCAAACCAAAGTTTTATAAATACTTCATTCTGCCAAGCTCTTAACCTACCCTTAACCAACCTTAGACACGTTTTTACTGTAGAAACGCCAGATGGTAATTCGGTTCACATAGATAAGGTTTTGCAAGAAGAAAAGATAGAACTCTTAGGTAATAAATTTTCTGCAAACCTGTTGCCTATGAATTTAGCTGGATTCGATGTTGTGTTAGGAATGGATTGGTTAGTAGCCAACCATGCTCGAATCCTCTGTGATAAGAACTCCATAGAAATTCATGCACCCACAGGAGAAGTAGTGGTGATTACAGGAGACAAGCCACGTAAGCCAATGAAATTCATTTCAGAAATGAAAATGGCTAGTTATTCAAGAAAACAAGGAATAGTGTATATGATTTCGGTAAACATTAACACTAAAGGTAAGGAACTTAAGGAAATTCCAGTAGTATCAGAATACCCAGATGTATTCCCAGAAGAACTACCTGGATTGCCACCCGATAGAGAAGTAGAATTTAGAATTCATCTAATTCCTGGAACTACACCAATAGCCAAGTTATACGTAGACGAGGTAGTATCCTTACATGGAGTCCCACTCTCCATTGTATCGGATAGAGACAGTCGTTTCACTTCACATTTCTAGACAAATTTCCAAGAAGCAATGGGGACCCGACTAAATTTAAGTACTGCATACCATCCCCAAACAGACGGACAAAGTGAAAGGATAATTCAAACCCTGGAAGACATGCTTAGGGCATGTGTAATAGATTTTGGTGGAAACTGGGATGACCACCTACCCTTAATTGAATTTTCCTATAATAATAGTTACCATTCAAGCATCGAAGCTGCCCCGTTCGAAGCACTGTATGGACGAAAGTGTAGAACTCCAGTTTGTTGGGCAGAAATAGGAGAAAGTCAATTATCAAGGCCAGAGATCATGCAAGAAACCACCGACAAGATTACTCAAATCAAGGAAAGACTGAAGACAGCTCGAGATCGCCATAAGAGTTATGCAAACACTCGACGCAAGCCACTAGAATTTCGGGTTGGAGACAAGGTACTCTTGAAAGTTTCTCTTTGGAAAGGAGTAGTTCGGTTCGGTAAGAAAGGAAAGCTGAGTCCAAGATACATAGGACCATTCCCAGTAATCCAGAAAATAGGACCAGTTGCTTATCGCTTACAATTACCAGAAGAGTTAGCTGGGGTACATGATGTATTTCATGTATCCAACCTCAAGAAATGTCTATCAGACGAATCGCTAGTAGTCCCCTCTTCAAGACATAAAGGTAAATGAAAAGTTGAAGTTCGTGGAGAAACCGCTTCAAATAGAAGACAGAAAGATTAAATTTCTCAAACACAAAAGACTGGTAGTTGTCAAGGTCAAGTGGGATTCAAAAAGAGGACCCGAATACACCTGGGAGCTGGAATAGGAGATGAAGCGGAAATATCCTCACTTATTTCAATAAATCTCGAGGACGAGATTTTAAATAAGGTGGGGAGGATGTAAGGACCTGCAAAATTGTCCATAAACAACCCGTAAGTAAAAACCCAAACCCCTGAAACCCTAACGTGCATGAAAAACCAAGAAAATATGCAATTTGAAGTTCAGGCGGGCCGCGTAAAAACTTAAGAGGGCATCTACGCGGGCCGCGTCAACTTGAAGTTGACCGGATACGCATGCCAGGCCACGCGTCGCACACGTGGCGCACCTAGGTGTGACACGGAAGCCCTAGTCGTAGACTAGGTGGCTCTTTCGGGCCGCGTAAAAGCCTGTTAAGGCTTACGCGGGCCGCGTAAAACTGAAAAAGTTGCTATAAGTAGCCTGTGCATGGGGCTTTCACCTGTGCTCGAAATCGCACTCTCAAAACATTTCTTTCTGCTCGAAAATCACATTCACAATAGCAAAACGCTGCTACGATCAAGGGTAATAACTCGATCACTGCTACGATTCAATGTCCGATCGATTGAAACTATCCGATGGATGTTTAAGTGCTGCTCGTAATTGGGCTATACTTTGTCATTAGTCGTGAGGGTTTTAATCTCGTGAGTTATCGTAAATGTTGTATTAAGTTACTGACCTAGTTTCGTATGCATTGCTGTTTAAATTAGGTTATCAGGCTAATCAGTAGGCTAAACTCTGCCCGTCTAAACTTGCAATGTGAGTCATTCTCTTTTTATCAATAATGTTTTACAATACTCCAATTATTTTCAAAGTTATAATTACAGGGATTAAGTCATGGTTATCTTGAATCACTGGCTAGTGGGGTATTGTGCACATTACTAATTTCTCACGGTTAGGTTCATCAACCTAACAGTGATAATCATCACTACTTGGGTGAAAGGACCCAATAGTGGTATGACCATCGTTACCATGGTGTGGCACGGTGCCAGATAAAAATAAGATAGTAGCCATTGTAATCGCTCTTATGCTGTAATTCGTAACTAATGTGTCGTTTTGTTTAACCTGAATGACTCGCCAGTATTTCCCCGCTGATAAAATATTTTTAAAACATGTTTCAGGCGACCTACTGTGAATCAAGGAACGTGCTACGGAGCACTAACAAGTTTGAAGTGGTGGCTTAGTTAAATAAATAAACATGTTTTGTAAAACAGGGAATTTCCTCGTGAAATTCCTCTATTGTAAATTACGGGGTGTGCCCCAATTTATGGAATAAAATAAGTGGGCATTTTCAAGTTTAAAAGATCCTGTTAAAACTTCTGCTGTCAACTCAAATATTAAATACCACGGGTTTCTGTCCCGCGGCTCCTGGACCGGGTCACACCGGGACGGGGGCCGTGACATATTATAAGAAAATTCTATCAATGGTAAGTGATCGTCCCAATTACCTCCGAAATCAATTACACAAGCTCTAAGCATGTCCTCCATTGTCTGAATTGTCCTTTCGCTTTGTCCGTCCGTTTGAGGATGATAAGCTGTGCTTAGATTCAACTTGGTTCCCATTGCTTTTTGGAAACTTGTCCAAAAATGAGAGGTAAAACGACTATCTCTGTTAGAAACAATTGATAAAGGAATCCCATGTAATGAAACTATTTCATTTACATATAATTTAGCTAATTGTTCTATACTGAAAGTTTCCTTCATTGGTAGGAAATGAGCTGACTTAGTTAGCCTGTCTACAATCACCCAGATTGTATCATTACCTTTCTTGGTTTTGGGTAATTTAGTAACAAAATCCATTGTTATCAATTCCCATTTCCAAACTGGCATTTCTAACTGTTGTATTAAACCTGAAGGTTTCTGATGTTCAGCTTTAACTTGTGAACAAGTTAAACACTTAGAAACATAAGCTGCTATATCCTTTTTCATCCCTATCCACTAGAAATTTTTCCTTAAATCCTGATACATTTTATCACTTCCAGGATGCATCGTATACTTAGATTTATGGGCTTCTTCTAATATACGGTGGCGTAGGTTTCCTAGTTTAGGTATCCACATTCTTTTCTTATGGAATCTCGAAATTCCATCTGTTCCTTGTACTAGTTCCTTAATCATTCCTTTTAATTTTTCAGTATCTTCCTTGATTACTGATTCTTGTGCTTTTCTAATTTGCTCATTTAATCTACTTTTAGATTTAATTTAAGAGAACGTATCTTTTTTGGCTTTTCATGATACTTTCTGCTTAAAGCATCAGCAACTACATTTGCTTTTCCTGCATGATACTGGATATCACAATCATAATCACTAAGCATTTCCATCTAGCGTCTTTGTCTCATATTCAATTCCTTTTGCCCAAAGATATATCATAAACTCTTATGATCGGTGAAAACAGTAAACTTATTACCGTATAGGTAATGTCTCCAAATCTTAAGAGCAAAAATTATAACTCCTAATTCTAAATCATGAGTTGAATAATTCTCTTCATGATTCTTAAGTTGTCTAGAGGCGTAAGCTATAACCTTTTGGTGTTGCATCAACACACATCCCTAACCTAATTTAGAAGCGTCACAATAGACTACAAAGTCTTCAGTTCCTTCTGGTAATGCTAGTATGGGTGCATGGGTTAATCTTTGCTTAAGGGTTTTAAAGGCTTCTTCTTGTTTTGATCCCCATTCAAACTTAACGGATTTACAGGTTAGCTTAGTTAAGGGAATGGCTATCCTAGAGAAATCTTGAATAAATCTTCTATAATAACCATCTAATCCTAAGAAACTTCTAACCTCAGTTGTGTAACATCTGTGCTTGTAATCATTGTGAACAGTTCAATTATCAATAAAACAATGTTATTTAATCCCAATGTTTGTTTGGTTGTGTTTTACATTTTTCATGTTTTGACTTTTATTCAATTTCAAACTCTATATCGCTTTCTGGAGAGTTATACGCAAACTGGTGCGTAAACGTAATCAGTTTAATGCGACAAATACTCCGGAACATCAACATATACTTAACATACCTTAAATAACCTTTACATAACTTAGAAATAAGTTTTGAAGGCTTTGGTATGGCAAAAACAAGTTAATTCGCTTACAGGGACTAAACTTGACAAACTGCGAAAGTATGCCAATTTGAACTGTAACGAACATTCCGGAACATGACCATAAGTTAAACACACCTTAAATATCCTTTATATAGCTTAGAAATAGGCTTGGAGGGGTTCGGTGTGCTAAAATAAACTTTTGGGTCATTCAGGGACTAAAAGCGTCAAAAAGTGCACAAGTTTGCATTTTCGCGCATAACTTACGTTCTGAATACATCCGGACATCCAAAAATTTATGTAAGCACTAAAATATTTTATTTTAGTGTTTGGCATAAGAAAAATCCATTCGTCGCGTCATTTGGATCGTTTTTCGCGCTTATGCGCATTCCGTCGTAATTAACCGAACAACGCAATCGTACGGCCAAACGAACCGACATCCGAGATATTTTTGAGCACATTTCAAGTTCCCTATACTTTAACTTCATTTTAGAGCTTTTAAATGGGGTTAACGGGGCTTAAACGTGTCAAAAATGCATCAAATAGCAAGTTTGGAGCTTCAGGGGCCTGTTCTGCCATTTTTCAAACTTTCTGGTCTGCAAGGTCCTTGCGCACCTCAAGGTTTTTAGTGTTACGGTGCGCAAGCAGGGGCCAGATGCAGAAACTTGTTTTTAACAGCCTGTTTCCAGCCTTTAAACCCTCCAAAGGCCAATGCCACTTGTCAATAACTGGTGGTGGGGGCAAAATGAGCTACCATAACATTCCGACAAGTGTACGGGTGAGATCAAGGCACGTTATTCGATAAACGATCCTAACGGTTGTCCATTTACTATAAATACCCACCTCAACTTCACTCATTCCTCACAAATCTGATCAAAAGTGCTCTAAGTTGAAGCCAATCACTTCATACCTGAGCTATTCGATCAAGATTTACTAGCGGGGACCCTTTGTAAGTGTTCCTTCGTTCTTTTAACGCTTTTCTAGCCCGAAAGTCGAACTATGTTTGACTTTCTGCATTGACCAGTTTATGGTCGATGTGAAGTTCGTTTGAACTTCATAACGTGAGCGTGATCACGATGGTTATAGTCCCTAGTGACTATACCTACTGATTACCATGTTATCTAGGCTCAGTGACGAGCCGTAGTTTCGGCCAGAATACGTATTCTTGCGTATTTTGTAACCAAACTACTTATGGGTATCAAAACCGTTTGTTTTGATACCAAACTTTTTTTCTAACTTAGTTAAGCATGTTTTAACATGCTTAGCTCGTCACTTTTAGTTTTGTGCTTGTCTAGGGTCGTAAAGGTAAGCGATCTGATCAATCGCTTATACTTTCGAACCCGACCCGTTTGGTCGATCATTAGGATCCGACCAAGCACATTAGGTGACCATAGTATATAGGGAATAACCTTCCGAGGTTATACCTTATGGTCACGACGTTTAGTTAGTTGTATGATAGGTAATTTATATGCCTTAGGTAAATTACCAAAATACCCTTTTGATGCCAAAATTCATTTTAAACATATGTAACATAACCGATGACCTCTAAACTGATTTATCAACAATATTAAACATGTTAAGGCATATTTTACTTGTCATAGGACTAGTTAGGCGGTCCGAACGCGTTTCACACGAACGACGCGTTAAAGTAGCATAAGCTACCTAAACGGGTCGTAATGGGTCGTAAGCACTTAGGTTAGGTTTCATTTAGTATGTAGGCTTTGTTAAACCATACTACATGAGTTCCCATACTCAGTTGGTTTACGAGCCCTCATTCTATCAGATCCTCCGATATAGGTCCGGTTTATTAACATAGTTACCTATATTAGGTGCCGTTTGATATCCGTGATCTCTAGCATTGCTTGGTGGTTATCTTAGGACTTCTGAACAATCTCAAGTGAGTACATAGACCCCTCTTTTACTGTTTTCAAACTGTTTTGGGGTGGAACACATGTGCCTACTTGTTACTTTCGTGCTTTCCTGTTTTCACATCATATACTTGTTATGTTCATTAGTACACTATTAGTACATGATTTACATTACATTTCATACTATGTATGTCCATTGTGTGCATACTTAGTACATCATTTTACATTACATTTCATGCTATATATGTCCATTGTGTGCATACTTAGTACATTGTTTTACATTACATTTCTGCTATGTATGTTGACTGATAGCATGCTAGCACATTGATTTACATGACTTTTCTGCTTTGTATGTTAACTTAGCATACTTAGTACATTGTTTTCATATGACATGTACACAATTGCTATAACATTTGGTTTGCACAAACGAGACTTATATACGTTCATTAACATTAGCTACGCCGCTCGGTAGTAAGTACTGGTACCATAGGACTTGACAAATCCCATTCCTGACATCCCGGGTTTGTTTGGATGTAAGGAATGACTGAATCCGAAAACATTTCTTTTGATAACCTTGACTAAAAGGGGTATCCGACTGTCTCAAGGCTTGAATGTATGCGTTAACTTACCACATAAATGTTTGTATCAATATAACATGCATTTACTTTGCAAAACATAACTTTTTGATATATTCAAAATACTTTGTTTTGTACATTTCTACATTTGGATTATGTGACAATACTTTACTTACAATACATAACATTTGATACACATTACTTGACTACTTTTGGACTTCTTAACATTTGACATGGTTTATACAAGGACTTTTTGACAATTGGTTTAAACATAGACTTATTACATTGGTGGTTTGTTTAAGTGACTTAAGTAACGAGATGTGAGTAATATGATACAAGCATGGTGGATACGCCGCTGGTACTTCCTATATATATAAGTGTTTGTATTATATTACATATCATAGCGTTATTTAAATCATTCAATTTGGACTTATACATTTTACACAAGTAACACGATTTTCACAAGACTTTGGTTTACAAACAATTTACTTTATACAACTCATTTTACTTGGTTATACATTTAACCATACATTATTCTTTTATTTATACATATCATTTGATCTTATCGCTTTTTAAATGATTTACAAAACAAAACAATTTACAAGGTTCATGACTGACTTTTGCTAAACAACTTTTTCTTAAACTTAAGTCATGAATCCTATTTTCACAAAACCTATGTATCTCACAGGCATTTTTATGCTGACGTACCTATTTTCACATGTGTTTTCAGGAGCTTTTGCGTAGGACGCTGATCGTGACACTAGGGCGGACCTGTGCCTTAGAGACTTAAAATGAAGATAGACTTAGTTTAATTATGTTATAAACTCTTTGATTCCTGTTTAAAACAATGTAACTCTTATGTTGATAAATAAAATACAACTTTGTATGCCATGGTTATGAAACAATTAATTCTGTTACAACACTCCCCGACGTTTTCCGCCACGTTTTGTATGTTATACGTGGTCGGGGTGTGGCAAGTTGGTGACTCAGGGGTTTTCCACTTGGTTATTGCCTCGATCTTGGTGGGATCTACATGAATTCCTTCATGGTTGACTAGGTGTCCAAGAAATTGTACCTGTTCTAACCAAAATTCGCACTTCGAAAACTTAGCATAAAGTTTTTCTTTCCTTAATAAACTTAGAAGTGCGTGCAAATGCTTTACATGTTCCTCTTTACTCTCAGAGTAAATGAGAATATCATCTATAAAAACAATTATGAATTTATCCAAATATGGCTTACATATTCGGTTCATCATATCCATAAATGCAGCTGGGGCATTGGTTAAACCAAATGGCATGACAGTAAATTCATAATGGCCATACATTGTTCTAAATGCGGTTTTAGGAATGCTCTCTTCCTGTACCTTTAATTGATGATATCCTGACCATAAATCGATTTTGGAGAAAAATCGAGCTCCTTGCAACTGATCAAACAGATCATCGATTCTTGGTAATGGATTCCGATTCTTAATCGTGACCTTGTTCAATTCACGGTAATCAATGCACATACGCATTGATCCGTCCTTCTTCTTAACGAATAAAATCGGTGCTCCCCATGGCGATGAACTTGGCTGTATGAATCCTTTCTCCAACAATTCGTCCAATTGTTTCTTCAGTTCCTGCATTTCTGCGGGTGCCAATCGGTAAGGTGCTTTGGCAATCGGTGCTGTCCCTGGTAGCAGGTGAATTCTGAATTCAACTTCACTGTCTGGCGGTAATCCTGGTAATTCTTCAGGAAATACATCTGAAAACTGAGATACTACTGGAATATCTTTTAGTTCTTTTCCTTTAGTGTTAGTGATTATAGAAATCAAATACACTAATGATTCTTTTCTTATATAACTTGTTGTTTTTATCACAGAGATGAATTTTGTGGATCTAGATGGTTTATCTCCTTTAATTGTGATCTTTTCACCCTTTGGTGAATTTACTTGAATTGACTTTTGATCACATAAAATACTGGCTTTATTGGCTATTAACCAATCCATTCCTAATACGATATCAAATCCTGCCAGATTCATTGGGTAAAGGTTTGCAATAAACTTTTGGTTTAAAATTTATATTCTTGCACCTTGCAAAATTTCAGAAATCCTAACGGTTTCTCCATTTGCTGTCTCTACTAGACATTCTTGTGGGAGTTTAGTTAATGGTTGATCGAGTAATTTGCAAAATGAAGTATTAATAAAGCTTTGGTTAGCACCAGAGTCAAATAATACTTTAGCAAAAACATTATTAACTAAAAACGTACCGGCTGTTACGTCCGGAATCATTTTGGCTTCATCGACAGTCAGAACAAATGCTCTAGAATTTTTAGTAGTCTTATTGCCCATGGCTGGAACTAGTTTCGGACAATTTGGCCTGGTGTGACCTTTTTCTCCACAGTTGAAGCACATTCCATTATTAGGCTTCCTTTTGCAGTCTTCCTCCTTGTGTCCTGGTAACTTGCAGAAATTGCAGTAAATGGAGCATTTTCCCGAATTCTTTTTCTTGTAGGCCTTGCAGTAGGGTGCAGATG
The DNA here is from genome assembly GCA_030545235.1 of Helianthus tuberosus. Lineage (NCBI taxonomy): Eukaryota > Viridiplantae > Streptophyta > Magnoliopsida > Asterales > Asteraceae > Helianthus > Helianthus tuberosus. The sequence continues at coordinate 18,065,344 of CM060407.1, forward strand.
TAGAACCTATATTTCTTCCACGGTTGGAATTACCGTAGCGAAATTCCTGAGTAATCTTCTGGGTTAGGTTCCTCCTTTAATCCTCTTCTCGGGTACGAACTAATTCATCTGTCAAGGTGTTGGCTAGTTCTACAGCTTCTTCTATGGTTTGTGGTCTAGCGGCCTTGACTACATGTCTAATCTCACCAATTAATCCCCAGATATAACGGGAGATTAATACTGGTTCAGGTGAAGCAAGGGTCGGCACTATTCTAGCATATTCAAAGAATAACTTAGTGTATCCCTACTATCCACTTCAGTCATCCTAAGGTTTAGGAATTTGTTTGCTATCTGTTCTTTTTCATTGGGAGGGCAGAATTTCCTTTCCACCTTATCCTTAAATTCCTCCCATTCCATATTGTAACTCCTATCACTTCCCTTAGTTTGGAGGATAGTGTTCCACCATTCTAAGGCTGAATTCTTAAACAAATTAGAAGCAAACAGTATCTTATCTTCTTCTGCGCACTTGCTTATCCTTAAGACGGCCTCAGTCTTTTCTATCCAGCGTAGAGCTGCAATGGCCCCTTCATTGCCCGAGAATTCCATAGGTTTACAAGACCAGAATTCTTTATAAGAACAACCATAAGGCATGGTTCTTCTTCTTTTGGGAATGGGCACTTGAAGTACAGGTCCATTGTTCACGCTGTTTTCAGGTTCAGTTGGTCGCTTACTACTATGTTTACTTTTGTTATCAGCTTCCCTAACATTTTGGATAATAAATGGCATTGCATCTATTATTCCTTGTGCATCTATGTGTTGGATAGCACTATTATCCACTTGGTTTCCATTGTTATCATTGTTTGGGTTTCCGTTATTCAGATTATCGACATTCTGAATTTCCGGGTTATTATCCATATTCTCTTGGTCGGCCATCTGAATTTTAAACAATTATCACGTATTAATATCACAAGTTAATATTTAATATAACCAATCACATAATACGTATTTTTGGTCAAAAGCGTCGAGCATTGCGACTTACTCTATTTTTATATAGTATGCATCTACTACACACGGATACTGGAAATTAAAATTACAATACAACTGAAATAAAAATTATACTACTAGTATGCATCATTAACCACGAAGTGGTCTATACTACTACTACTACTATTATTATTATTATTACCAACTCCACTATCACTTTCACGGATATGGATTCATCCAGAAATCCATATTACGCTCGTCGTACTTCCAGACGAGTCGCTCTCCCACCTGTCTCATCCTTTCACTATTTTCTAAGATTTTCTCACCAAATGTCCTGAGTTCTTGTACATTTTCTTCACTTATTGGGGGTGCAGGTTCTAGGACTGGGTTTGGAATCTGGGGTACGGGTTCCTGGTATGGAGGTGTAGGTGCCTGGAATTGGTAAGGATTCTCTAAAATATCCCTAATGTATACATCGTTATCGTAATAGGGATCTAGAGGGTCCAAACCTGGGTAGGCTCCTAAGTTTGACTGTAACATCCCAAAAACGGGTTTGGTAATCAAACCACGTTAATAGTAAAGACGGGTAAAATACCGTTAGTGGTAAAAATTAACCCGGTAAATAATAGAATCTAAATAAATAAACCTAGTATTAATTAAAAGTAGGTTAAATACTTTGAGAAAACAAAGTATAAAAGGCCCGAGTTAACGGGACTTAAAGTAAAAACGGGATGTGACTTCCCCGAACCCACCAAGTAACTAGGAATATCAACCTAGTTAGTTAAGTGTTGTTAAAATGCCAATGAAACTTGGTTAATAATACTTGTATAACTCTACAAAAGTTGAGGGACTAATAGGGTAAAAAAAAAAGAGAAATGGTTTAATAAATAAAAATCAAAAACACCAAAAACACACACTTAAGTGTGTTCTGGTCGTGAGAATCACAGGAGCAAAAAGGGCTCCTTCAAGCTAACCCTAAATCACTCAAAATCAGCCAATTTCAAGCAAGAAATCAAGAGCAAATCGAAAACCAAGTTGAAATTAGTGATCACCAAGCCTAGGGGATCCCAAGGTATGTCAAATTTCACTATTTGATTCCATCTCAGATTCGTGATGAACTTATGAAATCGAAATTCGAGCTTGCATGATTGATGTTTAGGTGAAACTAGGATGAATCCATGTCTAGGAACAAACCCTAGTCGAAAAATTGATGAATTAAGATTGAAAAATAGGAATTTAATAACCACCCATATATGTGTAAGTGGGTTTTTATATCATTGAGATGAACACATGATTTAGTATGTTAAATGGCGAGAAAATTGATGTTATCATGCAAGATAGTGATATTGTTCATGAATATTAGACCAAGGGTTTGATTGTTGTGAATAAAACTTGGTTAAAAATTAATTAGGAGCTAAATTGATGAAAGTATGAAAATCATGCCCACAAGGTGTTTGATAAATTGCCTAAGTGAAAACATAAAGTTATGGAAGTATGATAGAACTTGAAAAGAATCATATGCAATGATTCTTGACAAAATTGGATGATATGGATGCTTTAAAGTGGTAATTTAATAATTAGCCGGGTTGTTCACTATAGGCGACTCGAGCGAGAAGGCGGGTAATAAAGCCGGGAGCGACACGCGGCATAAAGAGAAGATCTAAGGTACGTGGCTTGTCACCCCGTTACATTTATGTAGACAAGCTTAGTTTGAATATGTGTAATGTTGATATAACGAAAAAGGGTATGGTTGGTATGTCATTGAAGTGATGGAATTCACTCGACAACCAAATGGGTCAAATTAATAGTTAAAATAAAAGTGATTAAAATGAAGACACCATTTGGTAAAAGTTATAATGGGTCGAACAATTTAAAAATATTGTTTTTAAGTAATAAGAAACATGGCGCGAACCGGAATAGGTTCAAGAGGCATGATGGTATTAATCTACCATCATACGTTGACAAATGGTCATGTCGACTAAACGGGTCAAATAGTGTGCAAATACCATTTGACAATAATAACTGACGATTACTTGTTGAGTTTTTGTGATAACAGGAAATAACATGTGATTACATTGCTTTAACTAGAAAATTTAAAGCAAAATGTATATATACGGGTCGATGCTATAACCCAAGCCAGGTACGCACATTTAGAGTTTTAGTAGAAGTGATATTTTGGTCAAATTATAGCGAAAGTCCTTCGTCGTAAATGAGGGACTAAAAATGACCAAAACGCCCATGATTTATAAATCGGGCAAATGACCCTTAGAGGTCGTTTAGATACTAGTATTATGATTATGCAACTCTTAGATATATGTAAGAGTTGTAAGTATAAACCTTGAGAGTCAAATGCCTAAGAACGGGTCAATTACGTAGAATGACTATCCAAAGGGTAAAATTTAGAATAACGGTCCGTTATGTTAAATCCACTACAAAATAGTTGTTGTGGAATATAAGAGGCTATTTAAAAAAAAATGGAAATACGAAGTGTACAAAGAGAAATGCGAGTTTGATGCTTAAATGCATGAAAACTTCTAAACGGGTCAAAATAAAGTAGGTGGTAAAATGTTGGCTTAAGTGTAATAAAGAAAAACGTAAACTGGGTAACGGGAGCGTAAACTATATGAATAACGGATCCGGGTAATGGATGATAGCTTAGACATGTTAAGAAACAAACCCCAAGCAATTAAAATGAGTTTGGATAGGTTTGGATGCAAATTTAATGAAAAATAAACGTGCAGAGTTGACACGGGCGGGTGAACTTTTGACACGGCCGGGTGAAGGGGCTGTGAAAAATATATGTTAAGCTGACACGGCCGGGTGATCTTTTGACACGGCCGGGTGAAGGGGCTGAAAACAAAATGTAAAATTTCTTGTATTTAATTATTTTGTTCAAATGCCTTGATTTCTAATCTCATATAACTTGTTTAAACTTGTTATTTAACTATCAAAACTAACTTTTAAGTTGGTTTTGATCATAGGTGATTGCCAAGAGTGCCCGGATGAAGATCAAGCTCGAAGAAGAACCGAACACGATAAAGTTAAAAGCTTCCGCAAGACGTTTCATCGTAACTTTAAACGATGAACTCAAATTCATTAAGTTGTATTAATTTCAAATTGTAAAAGTTTTAATTATCCCGTATTATTCAACATTACGTATGTACAATTACATGTTTATTTTCGTAATTTATACGAAAACCTTTAAAATAATAACAAGGGTGTTACAAGTTGGTAATCAGAGCTCATGGTTAAAAAGTAAAGTGTGTTCGGTTCGAGGCTTGATCGCAAATCCGGTAAGTACGTGTATTTTAATAGTTTAGCATGTTAAAGTGTTGTAAACAACACATAAGGTTATCGTGTAATATACGATACCTCAATTAAATAATAGATATAGTTAACAAAATTACGTGCGTTAACACGTATAGTAGAAAAGCCTTGTATTATGATACGGGCATTTAGTAAAGTTGACATTACTAACTTTTATGAATGTTTTAATTGGAGGAAACTCGCATTTGAAAATGACGAGGGTTGAACAAATTACGGATATGATAGAGGAACGGTCCGAAGTATGACAAGAGGAGCATGCTCACTAAGGACTAAATCGCGTAACGACCGCGAACAAGGTTAATGGCAAGGAACGCCCGTCGGGGCAAACATTACCAGGTGCACGCTTTTAAATGTAAACGCACAAATAGCAATATGCAACAAACATGTAGAGAATGATTGTTGCATATGTAAATTAGAAACTTGGAAAAACGAATAGAAAATGTATTCGGGATATTGTTTCCAAGAGAAACAAATAGAGACATTACTTACATAGGGCGTGATGTGAAAACTATAAAAAGGTCATGCGTGTCATGTGTTAATCGCTTACTCTGGCCAAGTAAGTAGTGGCATATGATACCATGAACTTCTTATAGCGGACACATTTACATCCGATGTAGTAAGGACGGGGTGAATGGGACAAATTAAAAAGTACCCAAATGAAACAAATGAACAAAATAGTTGATAATAATGTAAACGCACAGCCGGGTGACGGAAGCGTATTACATTAGGATAATGAGCCCGAGAGAAGGGACAAGGATTAATGTAAATGATGATATAAATGAATGATCAAAAGAAAATTCACGAAAATAAGTCATCTTGGACGAAAGGGCCATGGTGAACAATATGGGCAAGTAAAACCAAAGTATAGATGATCCGCCGGGTCATAAAAAAAAAACAAAAAAAAAAAAACAAAGGTGTTGCCCACACGAAAAAGATAATCAAGGTTGTTAACTTTAGTCGTAGTAAAGCAAGGATAACGATGATAATCGTCACTCATAATTAATAAGGCCGCCAATGGTGGTCACGTAAAGAATAAAAGACATGGTCGAATAAAAGCAACGGATTTCGCTAAGATGACCAAGTAAATCGAAATGAAGTCTCAATGCATACCGGAAGGGGTGCAATGATAACGATTTCGGTAAAACACCCGGTTGATGGGTAAGGGATTAAACGCACGCGTAGATTAAGAAACAGGAACGCGTATGGAAAGTCAAAAAGACTCGGGTTTTGGGTCATGACTAAAGGACGATAAGATACTGCAAATAGAAATTTTGATAAATTGCGTTCAACTATTTCAAAGCTGAACGGGTCGAACAAAGACTGAAGTTTGACATTTATAAGTGATGAATTTTCACACGAACAAGTCAAACAAATTTAATAAAAGATGACACTTGCTAAAGTAAGTAAGCGCGAATCGAATAAATAAAAGTGCGAACTATTAATAAACCTATGTAAATGAGTTATAGACGTTAAAAACATTAAAATAAAAGAACCCGGGTAATGGGACGTAAAGAAGTATAGGTAAGAACCGGGTGATAAAGTGCCCGGATGAAGATGAAGATCAAGCTCGAAGAAGAACCGAACACGATAAAGTTAAAAGCTTCCGCATGACGTTTCGTCGTAACTTTAAACGATGAACTCAAATTCATTAAGTTGTATTAATTTCAAATTGTAAAAGTTTTAATTATCCCGTATTATTCAACATTACGTATGTATAATTACATGTTTATTTTCGTAATTTATACGAAAACCTTTAAAATAATAACAAGGGTGTTACATTGACATAGGCATGTTTTCTTGTATCGGGTAACGTTGCACATAGTCCCTTGTGTCGTCCCACCACGGGTCGTAATTTGGGTCTAAGGGATTTGGTGCCGGTACCCTAGGTATCTCCTCTGGGTTGAAATCATGCATTTCTACTTGATTTTCAGGGTTTTCTATTTCCATAGGCTGGTCGGGTAATGGTAAGGGTTGGGGTGCTATTATTTGCTCTAGGTTATGGTCAGCTGCAGTGGTTGCTAGGATATGGAAATTAGCTAAACTCCTATTAATCATGTCCTGGGCATGGGCATCTGTTTCTCTTTTAACTGCTGCTAGTGCTCTCTGGTCTTGTAACTTTTTCATACGTTTCCTACGCTCATGTGCTCCCCTACTGAACCATCCTCTCTTTTTCTGAGGGAATGGCTCTTCAGACTGAGCCTTAAACACGAATATTCCTTCTTCATCATCAGCAGAATACCCTGAGAGGGCAGGCTGTGAAGAGGTACCTTCGCTTCTAGGCGAACCAGACAACTGACGATACGCGTCAGATGGTCCTTGGTCGCTCATACTGTAAACTAACAAATAGTCAAATAACACATAACAATAACATACAATTATGCACGTATTTTTATAATTTATTTCCTAACACTTTAAATAACAATTTGGAGTCAGCAGAACACTTCTGTGGCTGAATCAGTGGCTTAGCTCTGATACCACCTTCTGTCGCAACCCCTGATCCCTATTTCCCGAGAACAGGCGGACGCGAACCAGTTTAGGTGGTATCTGTATATTTAACTATTTTGGCAGCGGAAATTTCATCAGGACCGTAGTTAGGAAATATTTTTATCAGAGTAAAACCACCATATTTAATAATCACTTGGGTAAAACCCAAGTTTCTTATTACAACATGTTTATAGGGATAAACCCTATTTTTTTTTCAATAAAAACATCTATTCATTTTAGGTAACTTTATAGCCACTTCTCAAGCCTTCAGTGTTGTCCCAGCTGGCTTATATTTGGTTTTCATATTTTGTTACCTGAAACATGTTTAAAACATTTTGTCAGTGGGAAATACTGGTGAGTGAATCCCAATTTAATCAAAACAGTTTTATCAGTCTACAGTATTGAGGGCGGTCGCGCAATTACATTTGTTTCCAAGTCATACTAATTACCACCCACGGTACTGTCAACCCGACTTGTGGAAATGTTACTCCTCGCAAGGCAGTAACAAATTTTGTATACAAAACCCCAACATACCGACGATAATTGTATCCTTACAAATACTAAATAACTGTTTAATATATAATTAATTAAGTGAGGTTTTGTAAAAACAATTTACAAAAAGGAGATTACTCACATTGTTGTCTTAAATTTTCTGTAAGGGTTCCCTAAGAATTATCTATAATTTACACAAATGTACACGTGTTAGTATAATAACCTATTTTAACATTAGTAATACCCTCCCCGAGACGGCATTCCAACGACTACGTCGGGCAGAACCACGACAGCCATTACGGAACCCTAGATCAATCGGGCAGAGTATCCAATACGTATCCAGGGGTTATGATACTTACAACGGAGCAGAACTTCGTTATTTAGGGGGTATTATACTCGGAGATTATGCCTATACTTCAGAATTTCGAGATTTAGAAAAGAAAATGAGCGAATTGTTTGAAGGTCCGATGCCCTCTTTATATAGAGTCTGATTTTCGTTTTCTCGCGGCCCGCGTAAAGTAAGGCGAAGGTCTACGCGGCCCGCGTAGTAGGGGTGTAGGGCCTAGCTTGGCCTAGTCAGCAGGGTAGGGTCGACACGCCTGGTGACACGTGGCGGCACCGGGTGCAGCCCTGACTTCCAGCTGTCGCGGCCCGCGTAAGATGTAGCCATAGACTACGCGGCCCGCGAGATGCATAAAATTCTGATTTTATTTAATTTTTAATGCTATATTGTATTTTGGGCTCGGTTTTCACATACGGGGTGTATTTTAGGACATATTGGGACATATATATATTAGGACGTCGAAAATATTTTGGTGGGTTGTCACAACTGAAGGCTTGGAAAAATGTGGCTATAAAAGTTACCTAAATAAAGACGATGTTTTAAATTTAATAAAATAGGGTTTATCCCTATAAACATGTTTGTAATAGAAACTTGGGTGTTACCCATGTGTTTATTAAGATGAAAATTGTGGTATATTTTTACTCTGATAAAATATTTCCTAACTACGGTCCTGATGAAAATTCCGCTGCCAAATAATGATAACACCAATACCACCATCTCTGAGTAGGCCGCAGCCGCCCGACTCCTAAGGCAGGGGTCGGGGGTTGCGACAGAAGGTGGTATCAGAGCTTAGCCACTGATTTCAGCCACAGAAGTGTTCTGCTGACAATGAAATTGTCAATTCTGTTTGGAAATAATCTACACAATTATGTGCATACGTGTATATTATTATTTTGTGTTATTTGACAATTTGTTAGTTTACAGTATGAGTGACCAAAGACCTTCAGACGCTTACCGTCAACTGTCCAACTCTCCTAGGAATGAAGGAACCTCTTCGCAATCTACCCCATCGGGGTATTCGGCTGACACCGAAGAAGGAATTTTCGTGTTTAAAACACAATCTGAGGAACCATTCCCTCCCAAGAAGAGATGATGGTTCAGCAGAGGAGCTCACGAACGTAGAAAAATGATGAGAAAACTTAAGCAGCAGCGAGCTTTAGCAGCCGTGAATAGAGAAATGAACGCTCAAACACAGCATATAATCAATAGGAGACTGGCAAACTTCCACATACTAGCAACCACAGCCGCCGACCCTAATCTAGAACAACACATAGCACCCCAACCACTGCAGTTGTTCCCAACACAATCCATGGAAGTAGAGATTGACCCAGCTGACCAGAACCCACTACCTGACCTAGACCTAGCTGAAATCCCCAGAATACCAGCACCCCCTCCTCCAGACTATGACCCGTGGTTTGACGACCACAGGGATTACCAGCAACGTTACCCAATCCCAATAGAGGAGCCCATGCAAGATCTAGTAGGACCCTACCCAGACCTTGACCCTCTAGACCCCTATTATGATAATGACTAATATATCAGAGAGATTCTAAAGAACCCCTACCCTCAGGAAGAACCCATGCCCCAGTTTCCTGACCCCATACCAGCCCCCGCACCACCCATGAGTACTGAGAACATACAGGAACTCCGCACCTTTGGTGAGAAGATCTTAGAAGGAAGTGAGAAAATGAGACAAATAGGGGAGAGACTCGTCTGGAAATATGACGAGCGTAACATGCAATACTGGATGAACCCCTATCAGTAATAATAATCATAATAATAATATATATAAATATATATGTATGTTAGAAAAAAATATATTTTTCCAAACTAGGATAGATAATCTTATAGCTACTGATGCATACTAGTATTGTATTTTCATTTCCAGTTATGGTTTGTAATAGATATAGATGCATAGTATAAAATAGAGTAAAGGTCACAATGACGACGATTTTGGATCAATGTGTTGTTATGTGATTATTCGCATTCAATATTGTTTCGTGATATTAATATTTGGTAATTGTTTAAAATCCAGATGGCCGACAACGCAAATCGGGAAAACCAGAATAATGAAAACCAGATAAATAACAGTGCTATTCGACACATAGTAACCCAGGGAATTAGAGATGCTATGCCAGTTATCATCCAAAATGTTAGAGAAGCAGATAATAATAACAGTAATAGCGGAAGTAAGCGAACACAAACTGAACCAGAACACAGCGTAAACTATGGACCCATACTTCAAGTGCCCATTCCAAAAAGAAGAAGAACCATGTCTTATGGTTGTTCTTACAAAGAATTATGTTCCTGCAAACCAATAGAATTCTCGGGCAATGAAGGAGCCATTGCAGCTCTACGCTGGTTAGAAAAGACTGAAGCAGTCTTAAAAATAAGCAAGTGCGCAGAAGAAGATAAGATAATGTTTGCTTCCAATCTATTTAAGAATGCAGCTCTAGAATGGTGGAACACTATCCTCCAGACTAGGGGAAGTGATAGAACTTATAATGTGGAATGGATTGAGTTTAAGAACATGGTGGAAAGGAAATTATGTCCTCCTAATGAAAAGGAGCAGATAGCTAATAAATTCTTAAACCTTAGAATGACTGGAGTAGACAGCAAGGGTTACACTACTACATTCTTTGAATATGCTAGAATAGTGCCAACCTTAGCATCACCAGAACCAGTGTTAATCTCCCGTTACATCTGGGGATTAATTGGTGAAATTAGACATGTAGTCAAGAGAGCTAAACCACAAACCATAGAAGAAGCTGTAGAACTAGCTAATACCTTGACTGATGAACTAGTACGTACACAAGAAGAAAACCAAAGAAAGAACCTAGCCCAAAGGCTTACCCATGAATTTCACTACAGTAATTCCAACCATGGGAAAAACATAGGTTCTACCTCTACACTCTATGTAAGGCCCGTAAGAGAAAGCATTCATGAAGATGCTCCACCTACTGCAACTTTTGCAAGATACCGGAACACAAGGAAGAAGACTGCAGGAAGAAACCCAACAATGGAGTATGTTTCAACTGTGGAGAAAAAGGACATATCAGGACGAACTGCCTAAAACTAGCTTCAGCTACGAACAACAAGACTACTAAAAATGCTAGGGCATTTGTTCTGACAGCTGAAGAAGCAAAAATGATTCCGGACGTGATTGTCGGTACGTTTTTAGTTAATGATGTTTTTGCTAAAGTATTATTTGACTCTGGTGCGAACCAAAGTTTTATTAATACTTAATTTTGAAAACTTCTCAACCAACCATTAACTAAACTCCAGCAAGAATGTTTAGTAGAGACAGCAAATGGAGAATTCATTAAGATTACTGAAATCTTGCAGGGAGCAAGAATAGAAATTTTAAACCAAAGTTTTATTGCTAATCTTTACCCAATGAATCTGGCGGGATTTGACATTGTATTAGGAATGGATTGGTTAGTAGCCAATAAACCCAGTATTCTATGTGATCAAAAGTCAATCCAAGTAAATTCACCAAAAGGTGAAAAGATCACAATTAAAGGACATAAACCGTCTCGATCCGCAAAATTCATCCCTGTAATGAAAACTGCAAGTTGTGCAAGAAAAGAATCAATAGTGTATATGATTTCCATAATAATTAACACTAAAGGAAAGGAATTAAAAGATATTCCTGTAGTATCTCAATTTTCAGATGTCTTTCCAGAAGAATTACCAGGACTACCGCCAGACAGGGAAGTTGAATTTAGGATCCATCTGCTACCAGGAACAGCACTAATTGCCAAAGCACCCTACCATTTGGCACCCGCAGAAATGCAAGAATTAAAGAAACAGTTAGACGAACTGTTAGAAAAAGGATTTATACAGCCAAGCTCATCACCATGGGGAGCACCGATCTTGTTTGTCAAGAAGAAAGACAGATCAATGCGTATGTGCATTGATTACCGTGAATTGAATATGGTCACGATTAAAAATCGGTACCCATAACCGAGAATCGATGATTTGTTTGATCAATTACAAGGAGCTCGATTTTTCTCTAAAATCGATTTACGCTCAGGATATCATCAATTAAAGGTACAGGAAGAGGACATTCCTAAGACCGCTTTTAGAACAAGGTATGGCTATTATGAATTTACTGTCATGCCATTTGGTTTAACCAATGCCCCAGCCGCATTTATGGACATAATGAACCGAATATGTAAGTCATATTTGGATAAATTCATAATTGTCTTTATAGATGATATTCTAATTTACTCTAAGAGTCAAGATTTATAGGATTGGCCGGTTATTATAGAAGGTTTATTCAAGATTTTTCCAGAATAGCCATTCCCTTAACAAAGCTAACCTGCAAGTCTATTAAGTTTGAATGGGGACTAAAACAAGAAGAAGCCTTTAGAATTCTTAAGCAAAGACTAACCAACGCACCCATACTAGCGTTACTAGAAGGAACTGAAGACTTTGAAGTCTATTGTGACGCTTCTAAGTTAGGATATGGATGTGTGTTGATGCAACGCCAAAAGGTTATAGCCTATGCGTCTAGACAACTTAAGAATCATGAAGAAAATTTTACAACCCATGATTTAGAGTTAGGAGTTATAATTTTTGCCCTTAAAATATGGAGACACTATTTATATGGAAATAAATTTGTTGTCTTCACTGATCATAAGAGTTTAAGGTACATTTTTGGATAAAAAGAGCTGAATATGAGACAAAGACGTTGGATGAAATTTCTTAGTGATTATGATTGTAATATCCAGTATCATGAAGGAAAGGCTAACGTAGTTGCTGATGCTTTAAGTCGAAAGTATCATGAAAAGCCAAAAAGAGTACGTTCCCTTAAATTAAATCTGCAGATAGATTTAAATGAACAAATTAGAGAAATACAAGAATCAGTAATCAAGGATGATACTGAAAAACTAAAAGGAATGATTAAGGAATTAGAACAAGGAACAGATGGAATTTGGTGATTCCATAAGAAAAGAATGTGGATACCTAAACTAGGAAACCTACGCCACCAAATATTAGAGTAAGCCCATAAGTCTAAGTATACGATGCATCCTGGAAATGATAAGATGTATCAAGACTTAAGAAAGAATTTATGGTGGATATGAATGAAAAAGGATATAGCAGCTTATATTGCTAAGTGTCTAACCTGTTCACAGGTTAAAGCTGAACATCAGAAACCCTCAGGTTTGTTGCAGCAATTGGAAATGCCAGTATGGAAATGGGAACTAATAACAATGGAATTTGTTACCAAATTACCCAAGACACGAAAAGGTAATGATATAATCTGGGTGATTGTAGATAGGTTAACTAAGTCTGCTCATTTCCTACCAATGAAGGAATCATTTGGTATGGAACAGTTAGCCAAATTATATGTAAATGAAATAGTGTCATTACACGGTATTCCTTTATCTATTTTTTTATGATAGAGATAGCCGTTTTACCTCTCATTTTTGGACAAGTTTCCAAAAAGCAATGGGAACCAAGCTAAATCTAAGCACCGCTCCCACAAACGGACGGACAAAGCGAAAGGACAATTCAAACAATGGAAGATATGCTTAGAGCTTTTGTAATTGATTTCGGAGGAAATAGGCACGATCACTTACCATTAATAGAATTTTCTTACAATAACAGCTATCATACCAGCATCAATGCTGCGCCATTCGAATCACTTTATGGACGAAAGTGCCGAACTCCAGTTTGTTGGGCAGAAATTGGAGAAAAGCAATTATCTGGACCTGAAATAGTACAAGAAACAACAGACAAGATTATTCAAGTTAAGGAAAGATTGAAAGCAGCACGCGATCGACAAAAGAGTTATGCTGATAACAGGCGAAAACCATTGGAATTTCAAGTCGGAGATAAGGTTTTTATTAAAAGTCTCTCCTTGGAAAGGAGTGGTCAGATTCATCAAAAGGGGAAAGCTAAGTCCCAGGTATGTTGGACCGTTTGATATTATCAGAAGAATAGGACCTGTAGCTTATCAGCTACAACTGCCAGAGGAAATGGCAGGAATACATGATGTATTTCATGTATGCAATCTCAAAAAGTGTTTAGCTGATAAATCACTGGTAGTACCTCTTAAGGATATAGAGGTAAATGAAAAGCTTAAGTTTGTAGAAAAGCCTCTGCAAATTGAAGACAGGAAAGTCAAGAATCTCAAGCACAATAGATTAGTTCTAGTCAAAGTGAAATGGGATTCCAAGAGAGGAGCAGAGTACACTTGGGAGCTTGAATCAGATATGCAAAGGAAATACCCACACCTGTTCCAGTAGACCTCGAGTACGAGTTCTAAAACAAGGTGGGGAGGATATGACAACCCTCCTAAATTATTCCCGACACCCCTAATATATTTATAACATCCCTATATGTCTCAAAATATACCCCGTATACGAGAACCGGTCCCTAATACCTTTAATTTTAGAAAAATAAAATAAAAACAATTTTTAAAGGTTTCTAGCGGGCCGCGAAGACATCCTCTTCGTCTTACGCGGGCCGTGACAGGTCAAGATCAGGGCGCACCCTGAGCTGCCACGTGGCAGCCTCGTGTCGCGCCTAGTGGCCGAATCAGCCAAGCTAGGGCCTACCCTAGCTGGCCTCGCGGGCCGCGAAGCCCTTAGCGGACTTCTTTGCGGGGCGCGACAAACCCGAAATCAGGCCCTATAAATTGAGACGATCGGCCTTTAGTTTTCGTTGCTCAAATTCGAATTCTCTCTCTCTTTTCTGAATCATAGGCATTATATTCGGATATTATACCCCCTAATTAACGAAGTTCTGCCCCGTTGTAAGTATTATAACCCCCGGTTACGTATTAGATACGTTGCCCGATTGATCTAGTGCTCCGTAACGGTTGTCGAGGTTCTGCCCGACGTAGTCGTTGGAGTTCTGTCTCGGGGAGGGTATAACTAATGTAAATATTGGGTTATTATACTAACGCGTGTGCATTGTTTAATTAATAGATTATAACCAGGAAAAACACCAGAAAAAGTCTAAACTAGCAATGTGAGTAATCTCCTTTTTGCAAACTGTTTTTACAAAACCTCAATTGTTTTACATATGATTAACAGTGATTGAGTATTTGTAATTCTACAATTATCGTCGGTATGTTGGGGTTTTGTATACAAAATTTGTTACTACACTGTGAGTAGTAACATGACCACAAGTCGGGTTGACAGTACCGTGGGTGGTAATTAAAGTAAGAATTGGAAACAAATGTAATTGCGAGATCGCCCTCAATACTGTAAAATGATAAAACCTGTTTTGATTAAACTGGGATTCACTCACCAGTATTTTCCCACTGACAAATGTTTTTAAACGCGTTTCAGGTAACAAAATGTGAAAGCCAAAATAGAAGCCAGCTGGAGAGTACTGAAGGCTTGGAAAAATGTGGCTATAAAAGTTACCTAAATAAAGACGATGTTTTAAATTTAATAAAATAGTGTTTATCCCTATAAACATGTTTGTAATAGAAACTTGGGTGTTACCCATGTGTTTATTAATATGAAAATTGTGGTATATTTTTACTCTGATAAAGTATTTCCTAACTACGGTCTGATGAAAATTCCGCTGCCAAATAATGATAACACCGATACCACCATCTCTGAGTAGGCCTAGGCCGCGTCCGCCCATCTCCCAAGGCAGGGGTCGGGGGTTGCGACAATACCCTCCACCCTTAGCTACCAAAATAAATTATACCGTTACAACTTACAAATACCCTAACTACTAACTAAACCCGTACCCGTATCCAAGTCGGGTGATCCTATCTTCCAAAAACGGACTTCTGTTGATTACGGCACCGACGACCACCGTCATCGGAGATGCTTCCGTGGCAGTCCAACTTTCCGGTAATCAGTCAAACATCACGGATTATACGCTTCGGAAAAACCGTAACTCCGGTGGTGGCGTTTTCTTCTTCCTCTCATATTCATCAACGATCCCTCAGGTACAAATTATTTGATTGAAAATGTTCGTTTAAGCCCTAATTTGTTCAACCTAAAGAAATTGACGGTTATTAAACCAAAACCTAAATTTAAGAATAATTTTGGAACATAATGAAACAGTATTAGAATAACTGATTAGTTAATATGATGATGTTCATGTGTAGATATGCAGTGCTTGGTGCTGGATTTGCTGGATTGTCAGTAGCATGGCACTTGTTAGAAGTATACACTCATTCTCTATCTCTATATACATCTGAATTCTGATAATTAGATGAATTCAGTGCAGAATATTAGCATGATTATAGTAATGGGAGAAAACTGCATACAGTTTTCATTGGTTTTTGAAGAAATAGTTCTGATTTGGTTGTGTGGGACTTGTTTTGCAGCGCAGTGCTACCGATTTGCGTGTTTGCGTTGATGTTCTTGATGAGGTAGGAATTGGAGGTGGTGCTTCGGGAGTGGCTGGAGGACTACTTCATCCTTATTCTCCTAAAGGTTACATCTAGTTTTCACTCCACATTTGATGCATATTGTTAGGCCTGTTAACAAACCGAACGTTCAGTGAACCGTTCGGCGGGAAGTTCGTTTATTAAACAGATGAACATGAACAATTTTTTTTGTGCATTTAGTTAAACGAATGAACATGAACACATGTCTCGTTCGTTCATTTACGTTTGTGAACGTTCGTTCATATAAATTCGTTTATGTTCGTTAGTTTACATTTGTTTGTATATTCATTTAATTTTTTTGCCCCATTATAGTTTAGGTCTAGTTTTATGAAATTTAAAATATCACCCAATATAATTTAGTCTAGTTTTATTGATTATTTAGGCACAACAGACTGATGTTCACGTTTACTTTTAATTGGTTTTTGCTCAATTATGTTCGTTTATATTCGTTCAGTTATGTTCGTGAACCATTCGTTTATACTATTAATGAAGGAACATAAACAAACACGAACACGTTCATTTTCTTAACGAATGAACACAAACAAGAAAACCCCGTTCATTTATGATACGTGCCCTTAAAACCCACGTAGCCACCCATGCTCTCACATGCGAAACCTATAATTATGGCAGAACGTGTTCTATTGCTTTCTTTCATTTATTTCCTATATTTTCTCTAATTACATGGTAGTAATGGGTTAGTGGCAATACATGTTAGTTCATTTAGTTTTTTCCATATGTAAGTCTATATAAAGGAGTTTGGTCGATGTTAATAGAATTATGAATGAAAAATATTGATCTGGTTTCTATCTCAAATTATCTTTAAGCCTCTTCCTATTTTCTTTTGGCCAATCAAAACCGTTGGAACCACAACAATTTAGTTGTTCGCGTTTGACTGTTGTTCGTTTACAAGCCTCCATATTGTTATTTAAATTTGTTTTTCTATAACCTTATTATTTTCTGCAGTTAAACCTCTTTGGATGGCAGCCAGGTGCTGGGAAGAGACTTTAAGGCTTTTAAGTATTGCTGAAACACACAATGGAGCACTTAATCAGAACTCTAATGTATTTATTGCGCGGAGAAAGGGTATTTTGAGACCAGTAGTCAGCTTGAAAAACATGAGCGTGATGAATGATGTAAGTTTCCTAAATTAGGAAATGCAACACAAAGTACAATACAGTTTAACAAGTCAATAATAATGTTATAACTTTTTTTCTACTTGAAGAATGCTCAGAACTCTCTTGCCAGTTGCAGAATATGGTCTATTAACAAAGATGCAGCCCAGAGTTTAGTACCTAATATATCTGTACCATTGGATTTGGCGTTTTATATGCCTGATGCTGTAAACATACACCCCCAAGGCTATCTTGAGGTAAATCATAAATGGACTCTAGTATCCGTATATCGATATAGTGCTTAACACATATATAAATTTCATCGTGACTAGGCCCTTTATTTAGCTTGTGAAACTCTGGCAAAAGAAATGTCTAGTGTGGGACCTGGTGAAAAGGCGATAAACTTTCACAAGAGATCTATTGGCCACCTCCTTGAATTAGAGGGTAATATATATGTGATATATTTGAAGTTCCTTTTGAATAAAATGCCATTTTTGTCCTGAAGTTTGGCCAGTTTTGCGACTTTCGTCCAAAGGTTTGTTTTTCCGCATCTGGATCCAAAAGGTTTGAAATCTTGCCATTTTTCATCCGGCTCGTTAACTCCATCCATTTTCTCCGTTAAGTTAGGGGTATTTTCATCTTTTTTGTTAACTTAAAGGGCAATTCGGTTTTTTTTTCACTCTATGTACAAGCGAGTCCTTAAGTGAAAGAGACCGAATTGCCCTTTAGGTTAACAAAAAGGAAAAAAATACCCCTGACTTAACGGAGAAAAATGGATGGAGTTAACGAGCTGGATAAAAATGGCAAGATTTCAAACCTTTTGGATCCAGATGCAGAAAAACAAACAAACCCTTGGACGGAAGTCGCAAAACTGGCCAAACCTTAGGGACGAAAATGGCATTTTACTCTGTTCCTTTTTATGTCTATGGTCTTCAAATGTTTTTGTTAATATTATCATGCTCCATTTTAGGTGAGTACGATGCTGTTATTGTATGTTTGGGAGCCAGATCCACTTTCCTCCCGGAGCTTTCAGGAAAGTTACCGTTGAGGACTTGTAGAGGCATCATTGCCCACTTGCATCTTCCCGACAATACCAGGTATTTACCATGATTCTATGCATACATATTTAAGTTATGTTAGAAACTCAACCTTTTCATGATCAAAATGTTTCTGCGATGAATTTCTAGAACATAGCCCGTCAATCCTGTCAGACGCCTGGATCGCCATCCAGAATCCTCGAAACGTATACGCGGGTTCCACATGGGAATGGAAGTCTCGCAACTATTCCCAAAATGTGTCAACGGAGGAAGCTTCTAAAGCTTTGGAAGAACTTATACCAAAAGCATCCGCAGTTTATCCAAACATTTCAAAATGGGCTTTCAACGGAGCGCGTGCAGGTCTAAGAGCAATGCCACCACTTACAAGTAACGGGTCTCTTCCACTTTTAGGTCAAATAGATGATCTTATTGGTCAAACTCATAAGAGCAAGTTTTGGTTGTTTTCGGGTCTCGGGTCTAGAGGTCTGTTGTACCATGCATGGCTCAGGAAATTGACCGCACAAGCGGTTATTTCTTGCGATGAGGATGTAATTCCGTTTGAATTGACCTCTTGGAGACCAAAATTAATAAAAAAATCGTAATTTTTTAAACGCTAAAAATTCACTAAGATACAGAATTACTTACACCTATAGGCTATTAACTATTTACAACCACATAAAAGAAAAAGAAAAAGAAAAATGAATTAACGAAAGGAAAACTTAAGAAAGAACATATACATTTCTTGTTGAATCCCTTTCTTCTACTATGCTTTCAAGAAATTTACACATCTTTTCCCCTACCGTGGTGTTCTTCCACGGTTGTTTGTGGTGGTGTTAGGCGGTAGCAACTAGCAATCACCACCAGCCTCACCATCGACTTCACATGCCCTCGGACACAAAATCCCTAGAAAGATCTTAAATAATATCCATCTATTTTTATATATGTTTTTCTTGTGTACATTGTTCGATTACATCTATCTAGAGTTGTTCCCGTTCAATGCCGCATGGATAATGAATTTAAGTATATCTAGAGGGATGTAGGTAACGATACTGAACATCCAGATTACCCCGGCCCATCGCCATCCGATCCCTTGCATCTCTGCAAAATCCCAGTCTGCATATACTGCTAGAAGTGTAGCCAACTGTATAAAACACACAAATGTTAAACAGTTATAACTTATAAACACAACTCATATCTAGGGGTGTTAAAAAACCGAAACCGAATCAAAACAGTAAACCGAACCGTAACCGAAAAAACCGATCCGAATAACCGGTGTTCGTTTGGTTTTTAACAGAAACCGAATTGTGAATTTGGTTTTTGGTTCGGTGTTCGGTTCCACAATTTTTTTATTTCGTTTATTTGGATAACCGAATAAACTGCTAATTTAATTAATTATTAAGTAAAAATAATAATATTTAATAAACTTAATAAAATTTATTAGCCCAAATGCTAAATCTAAAGCCCACTCATTTCTGTGTTTTGAAGTTTTTACTTAGTGTGCGTAAAACTATTTTCTGGATTTCTTTGTTTTATTTTGCTTTGAAACTCTCTGTTATTAATATGTTGTGTGATTTGATTATTCGGTTTATATTAGTTGCTGACTTGCTGTTCGGAACACAAACATGAATATAAATTAGGAATAAAAAGTACTTAGGTTCAGTTTGGTTGAATTTGGTTGAAATTGGTTTGTTTGGTTTTTAACCGAAACCAAACCGAATTGAATTCAGCTGAATTTGGTCAGGCTTGCATATTTCTAATTCGGTTTGGTTATTGGTTTGGGGTACAAAATTTTGAAAACCGAATAAACCAAAGAAACCAAAAACCGAACTGATGAACACCCCTGGTCATATCAAAGAGATGTTATGGTAGTTGGTACTTACTATCTGAGCTAGTACGAAGGCGAGCATGAGCAAGGTGCTAGGGCGCTCGAGGAATGACCAACTTTGAGATCTCGTCACAAATATGAGTGCTTGACTAATGATGCTCACTTGAAGGTATAGCGCTGCGGTGACCTCATCATCGTTTCCAACAATCGATCGAACACCAAAAAGCCTCTGAACATAACAGTTATTTCTTGTCATGTTCATTTCTCTAAAAAAAACTTTGTATAATGAATGAAGAACAGAAGATAAAATGTCTTCGACTTACGGGGAAGAAGTCGGTTCTGGAGGATAGCCAAAAGAACAAAACAGTAACAAGTGATAGATAAGTCCCGAGGACGATACCAGTGGCGAAAATCTCATTGAGCTTCCACGAGTCGGGAAGTGGTGATGGTTTAACCCGGTCAGTGGAGATCATCATGATGGTGCTATCGTTAAGAATAGCGATGACGAGAATCATGAAAGGCGAGAAGTCAAACCTCCATATGACAACAATGAGCATGAACCCCATCACAATTCGGATGGTGATGGAGACTGCGTAGATTGTGTAGTTTTTCATTCTTTGGAAGATGGCTCGGCTTGTTAGTATAGCTGCGACTATCACGTTAAGCCCCGGCTGGGTCAAGATAATGTCGGACGCACTCCTGGCAGCGTCTGTGGAGTCATCCACTGCTATACCGATGTCTGCTCGCTTGAGTGCTGGTGCATCGTTCACACCATCTCCCGTCATACCGCATATGTGATTCCTCTGTTGTAACCTCTTGACGATCTCGTATTTGTGTTCTACAAGAATGAAAAATTAAGGTTTGTAAACGTTGTCTATGATGGTAGTTAGGACTGCAAATGAACCACACGTTCAGCGAACAGTTCGTGAACTGTTCGGCGGGAAGTTCGTTTATGTTTGTTCGTTTATTAAACAAACGAACACGAATTTCGTTCGTTTAGTTAAATGAGCGAACATGAACCCAGGCCGCATTCGTTCATTTATGTTCGTGAAGGTTCGATAACGTGTTCATTTATGTTCGATAGTTCATTAGTGTTGTTAGTTTTTATATTTTATTTACATACTTCAAAATTCCGACAAATAAAATATTTAATAAGCGTTAGTATATTATATATTCTGTTCATGAACGTTTGTTTATGTTCGTTTGTTTCCATTTCTGTTCATGAACATTAGTTTGTGTTCATCACTGTTCGTTTTCGTTCGTTGCCTAAAATTAACAAACGAACACGAACACTTCATTTCCTTAACAAACGAACACAAACATAAAATCTCGTTCCGTAAGTGTTCATGAACAGTTCGTGAACACATATATTTTTTAACAAACGAATTAGTTCGGTTTGTTTGAAGCCCTAATGGTAGTTGAGTCTAGTAATATTTACCGGGAAAAACTCCGGCGAAGCCATCGGCCTTCTCAATGAGGTCATCGATCGAAGAGTTGTTAGCATCATTGCTTTCCGAGAGAAGCGAAGATGACGGATACATGTCGGTACCCATACCAAGTCTTCTGCCGGTTTCTTTCCCGATAGCGAGTTGATCTCCGGTGATCATTTTTACTTTAACACCAAGCTCTAAAGCCCTTCTAATAGTCTCGGCACTATCGTGTCGTGGTGGATCGAAAAGCGGCAACAGTCCTACAAACTCCCAAGGTGAGCCCTCGCTCTCCTTTGTCTTCTCGGGTACGGTTTGTCGAGCCACGCCGAGAGACCGAAGACCTCGGTTTGCGAACCCGTCAATGATTTCCTCAGCCCTCTTTAGTGTATCGCCGGTGAGATTACAAAGTTCGATGATCTATCAAGAAATTTAATCGTTATCACTTATCGGCTATAAAACCTTGTAACTGGAACATAGTTGTCAATAGTGGCTGCTATAGCGAATAGCGTAGCGTATAGGTCGAAGGTCGCTACAGGGTATGTAGCCATAAATAGCGGGAATTCAGTTTTTTTAAATATAAGTAGCGATTAAATATAGCTATAAAATAGCTGGATTTTATGTTTTTGTTAAATATACATCTAAAATAGTGTATATACCGGGGTATTTTTTGATATAATATACATATAAAAAAAATTTAAAGATTTTTTTTAGTGTATCGCTATTTATAAAATAGCGCCCGCTATTTATCACTTTTTGCTGTGTTGCATATACCTTATCGCTATTTGTCGCGATTCGCCATTAACTATGAATTGGAAAGAAAACATTAGAAAACAAGTGGTTCATTACTTGTTCTGGTGCACCCTTGCTGGACCGATACCAGTCACCCTTATTGTCAATGTAGGTGATGGCTGTGCGTTTGTCAACAGGGTTAAACGGTAGGAAGTGGACCTCTTTGATTCCGGCTCGAGCCTCTTTTGGATCAGCCAACATGTTGACGATGCAAGCATCGATGGCGTCTTGGTTTTCGATCCTTGAAGCTCGAGCACCGTAAACCACCACCATGTCCCTATCGCAATCCTTGACGAAAACCTGTAACAAATTTTAACCGATTAGATAACCGAAAATGGTTGACCTTGCATTTTTTTGACAAGGAAAATTTGGAAAATTTGAAATCTGACCTCAATCAACGATTTGTCGACCGTTAGCTTGTTAAGAGTGAGGGTACCGGTTTTATCGCTACAAAGAATATCCATACCCGCCATTTCTTCAATGGCGGTCATCCTTTTCGTGATGGCACCTTGTTTTGCAAGGTGGTGGGACCCTATCGCCATCGTTACAGACAAAACTGTAGGCATGGCGATCGGGATACCTCCGATCAAAAGGATCAACAAATTATCGATACCGTCTCTATACCCTCTTCCTTGAATCACCCATATCACCACAATCTCGATCGCCATTCCAATCGCAATTGAGCATATGCAAAAGTTACCAATGGATGTCAACACCTGTTGGAAATGACCCGCTGAATCCGTACTGTTCACAAGGTGTGCAGCCTTCCCAAAGAAGGTTCGGACGCCCGTGGCTATCACCACAGCTTCAATCTCGCCTTGCTTGCACGTCGAGCCAGAGTAAACCGGCTCACCCGGGTTCTTGTTTACTGGGACCGACTCGCCAGTAAGCGCAGACTGGTCAATTTTCAACGTATCGCCTTCAAGGAGACGAGCGTCAGCTGGGATAATATCTCCTAACTTGACACTAATAACATCTCCAGGAACCAATATGCCGGCATCTTGCTCGCTCCATTTTCCGTTTCTTAAAATCTTGGCTTTCGGGGCTAGGCTTGCCATCAGGGCGCTGGCGGCATTGCCGGCATTGTTTTCTTCGATGAAACTAATGGTTGAGTTGATGAGAAGAAGCACGACTATGCCCACGAAATCCGGCCAGTCCGGTGGCCTGCCGCCACCATTGGCTAATACAATGGCCATAATGGCTGCAAATTCCATGACCCATGAAAGAGGATTCCACATGAATCCTAGAAACTTCAGCAATTTACTTTCCTGTTTCAAACATAACTCAACATAGTTAATAATAGTAGGTGGTTAGAATTATACAGCGGTGTAAACAAGCCCAGAGGCTCGAGAGCTACTCGTGATCAGCTCGTCTAAAAGCTCGAACGAGTCGTGCCTTAACGAGCCCGAGCTCGAGCCTGAAATAGAGCTCGTTAAAAAAAAAATCTGATGAGGGTCAAGCTTAGTGATTATAAATAAAAAAAGAACGTGCCTGTTTCTCCTCAAGCTTATTGTGACCGAAGATGTCGAGCCTCTTAGTGGCTTCCTCGTCGTTCAAGCCATCTCGCGTACAATTTAGGATCGTGAAGACATCTTCTATAGGGATTTTTTCGAGATCAATTTGGTTACTTTTAACTTCTTCCAAGGAATTATCAGACATCGTGATTGATTTCTAGAAAAAAAGATTTTACAAAATAATAATTATAGTAATAATATTAAAGATAAATTCGGGCCTCGCGACAATCCCTCGGTCCTCCACCATGCTCATGAACACAGTAGAGGTCGTCGTCGTATATAACACGATTAGAGGGAAATGTTTGAAGCCCTTTTCTGGCAAGGGAGACCAGTTTCTTTATATGCCTACTTTGTTACATGCATACCGTTTTGTTTCTCTCATTTCCAAAAAAATAGGAGTGCAATTACAAATTGAGGGTAATCCATTAACATTTATGAATGTGTGGAGGAGCACAACCACTTTTAAAAGAAAATTCAATGGCTTTATAAAAACCACCCTAATAATAGTATGTATACCTTTGATGTTGTAGGATTTGAACTATATATATAGTTGTAATGTATTAAATATATTACAAATTATAATTGTGGCAAAATAATGTATTAAATATAATATACTTGAGGCAAAAAAAATTAATATTTATGAACGTTTAAGTAATAACTAAACATTAAAACCCTTTTGACTTGTTGGTGGGTTGAATCGTTTAATATGTACACAAGTTGTATGTTTAGTCATGTCAAATATATCAACATTCAACACTAACCCCTCACTCGCACACATCTCAAATCGTATAACTTGAATATGACTTGTTTGACCTAAATATCTAAAATAGTCAAAAGGGTTGACAGTTTGTGATCAAGTTTAAACGTGCTAAACATAACTTACTAAAAGAAATTATCAACTTAAACAATATTGTTATAAATTAATATTTTTATTTTTATTAAGTTTGTATATTTATAATTTTACAAATATAAAACTTTTTTTACATGCGTGCTAAACATAATTTCTTTTGTGACTTTATATAAAGTAGTAATTTTACCAATTTATTGTGTAAGGTAGGTTTTTAATGTTTTCCTATACGAACTCCAGCCTCAAATGTCAAAATCATCAAAATGGGTGGTGCTTCGCTTCTTTCACCAAACTTTCATTACGAATACTCTTATAAAAATTTAATCGAGTAAATTATATAAACCTAATTCAAAGTTAGGTTTACAGGACTTTGAAATTTGAATTGATTGGTTGTTGTTTTTTGTTTTCCTTTTTGTGTCTATTTATTTTTTGTTTTTTTTTTTATTATTATCTTTCAACTTTTAGCATTGATATTTACAACCCATCAACTTTCTAAAAATTTTGTAATCATATTTACAACCCATCAACTTTCTAAAAACTTTGTAATCGAGTTTTACATGGTTATTTTTATGTACGTGTCGGTATAAATTTGAATTGATTTACATATCGATGTAAATTTATTTTAAAAATGAGTCGAGTCAAATATAATATGTTTTCATTCTTATTTTAATGTACATTCTCAGTTGGAACCAAGTTTTCATGGTTATTTTTATGTATGTGTCGGTATAAATTTAAATTGATTTACGTATCAATAATTTACGTATCGATATTAATTTATTTTAAAAATGAGTCAGGTCAAATATAATATGTTATCGTGCTTATTTTAATGTACATTTTCAGTTAGTCTATGTATTGATATAAATTTTGCTCGAAAAAAAGTCGGGTTAGAAAACATTTTTTCATTTCATGTTGAAGATGGCAATACAAACAAGCAAAGTCAAGAAAGAAAAAAATCACAAGATTGGTTTATGATTTCATGCTTGTTCAGCCTTGTTTTAGTCAGTTCAAGCTTGTTCAATTGCCATTTTTAACTAACTTTTGGTTAGTTTCGACTGTTTTGAGCGGGTTTTGGCCAACCATGTCCAGTTTTTTTGGCCGCTCAGCCTAGTTCAAGTCTGTTCAGTTTGGTTTTTTGCGCTCAAACGTAATCAAGGGCTTGCCCACAAGCAGCTCACCTTGTGCGTGTTCAAGGTGCCTATGTGGCACCTTGGTTTGCCTAAGCAAGCACGCACGATTGATGCACTTTTAACTACATTGGTAACATTAATCATTTGTATCCCAAAACCGAGCTACTACTAAAATATGCAGCTGCAACTGAACACAACATATTGAGTTAAAACATTAAATAGTCTACCATCATTTAAGGTACAAGAAACACATGTTATCAAATAAATTCATCATCAAATCCATAGCGTTTAACAAGAAACAATACATAATCAAAAACAGCTCAAAACCCAAGCTTGGTTCTGCGCCAATGCCTGCGCTTCGCATTGTACCTAAATAAAATATAAACAGCCTGTTAGTCGTTAATAAAAATGGCATCTTTCTTAAGATCAAGATTGTTGTGAAGCAAAACTTTACCTGATAGTATTGTCAGTCCTCATTCGAATCCAGTGGGGAATGGGCCTGTTCTGTCTCATCTTCTTTGCAAGCTTCTTCTTAATCATGAAAGTCTTGTGGGACGGCTGTATTAAAACAAACACATGATCTAAGCATCACAACTTATTTCCTCCTGATCATGTGTTATTGGCAATCATTTCAAGAAAAAAGCACAGCGGAATTTTCGCTTCAAGTAATTAATCACAGAATCTCAGAGTCATACAATTAAGAAAGTTCAAGATGTTTTTGTTTAAAAAAAATGTGCTTAAGGCACGCCTAAGCGCAAAGCCCTTTGCTTTTGTGTAAATAATGAGCGAGTAAAACAAAATGAGGAGCAAAAAGCGTACAAAAAATCAACTTAAAGCACAGGTGAGGCGCGTACGCCGTGTAGAAAGAGTGTTTTTGTGCATCATGCAGTTATACAAATAGCTCTTTAGTTCATACATTTAGGTAACCTATATATAAATCAAGTATAAAGCTTATTTATATCTAAACTCTAGATAAAGAATGCTAAAAGCCTATGGAAATATATATAAAAATGTGCCTAGATTAGAAAAAGCATGTGATCATGGCTTCGACAACCAGGGTTGATTAACCCTAACCTAACACAATGCTAAAATTAGGGATGCAAACGAACCAAACGTTCGACGAACAGTTCGTGAACCGTTCGACGAGAAGTTCGTTTTCGTTCGTTTATTAAACAAGCGAACACGAACAAGAAATTTCGTCCGTTTAGTTAAATGAACAAACATGAACAGAGGTCGTGTTCGTTCGTTTATGTTAGTGAACGTTCGGTAACATGTCCGTTTGTGTTCGATAGTTCATTTGTGTTTTAGTTTCTATATCTATTTAAATACTTCAAAATTCCAACAAATTAAATACCTAATAAGTGTCAGTGTATTATATATTATGTTCATGCAATGATTGTTTGTGTTCGTTTGTTTCCATTTGTGTTCATGAACATTAGTTTGTGCTCATTTGTGTTCGTCAACGTTCGTTTTTGTCCGTTGCCTAAAATTAACAAACAAACACAAACGAACACGAACAAGTTCATTTCCTTAACAAACGAACACGAACATAAAATCTCGTTCGATAAGTGTTCGTGAACGGTTCACGAACACATATTTCTTAACAAACGAACACTAACAAGGTCTGTTCGTGTTCGTGTTCGTTCAGTTCGTTTGCGGCCCTAGCTAAAATCATAATATTTCCTTTCCTAAGTACCAAACCTAACACACAGAAGCTACAATAATAGTGATAAAAAGGCAATTGATCAATCATAACCCTAAAATGATTAAAATTTAAACGCATATCCATCAACTGGAAGTATAAATTGGAGATTTCTTAGAGCCTAACAGCAAAAACCTAATCAAATAACAGAAGAATAGACATAGAAGAAGATTACCATGGCTGTCGTCGGCGGCTGGCTGCTTCTTCTCTGGGGGTAACCGCTTGAATGATGCGTCGTTATATAGTTAGGGTCTGAGTATGTGACTGTGGGTTGTCGAAGCCCAATTGTGGTTCATTTCAGGCCCAGTGGGTTTGTGTAATTCGGTTCAGCCTGTATTTGTTTTCATAAGAGGTGGACAAAAAACCCGAACCTGGGTATTTTCAACCCGAACTCAACCCTGCTCATATGGTAGGGTCCGGGTATGGTATTTCAGCTAAGTACCCGAACCTGGTTTTTTTTATTCCCGATTTATACTCGGGTTTAATAGTATCTGATATTGGGTTTTAAAAGTGTATGCAATTTAATTATTCTAGTTCCTAGTAACATGTAATCTTGTTAAATTAAAGTTTTATCTTGTTAAAGTTCATGTTTATAAACCCAAAAATGAAGTTGGAAACAAAAAACTACAAAGTTCGTGTTTATATCCATCCGCGTTTTTCTAATACCTGCCCGGATTTTTTTTTTCATACTCGAACATGAATATAGGGTATTTTAATACCCGGGTACACAGGGTATGGATTTCCTGGCCAATACCCGGACCCGACCCGGGTATTGGCAATACCCGAAACTTCAAAACCCGGTCATACCCGAACCCGGGTATTAAAAGAACTCGGTTTTGGGCACCTCTACATTGAACTAGTAATATGCTCCACGGACAATGCGTCACGGGCCCGTTGCAAACGTCGAGTGGATTAGTCCAAATGTTATGTCATGCATTTACTATATGAAAATGTATGGTTTGATGCACTCGGTTCAACTTAATGTAACCTATATAAGCATTGTGGTTCAATCAAAATGTAAAGTAAATCAAATTTATATCACACAATTATAATGTAACGTACCAAAAAAACATATAGCGTGTAAAGAGAAATAACTAATAGGGAGTTTGTTTATTGCGTTTGTTTACTTGTTATCTAGGGAGTGTGTGATTGCCTTCTGTGAAAGAAATCTTTATTGCGTTTGTTTACTTGTCATTTAGGGAGTTTGTTTGCGTTTTGTGAAATAAATCTTTATTGCGTTTGTTTACTTGTCATTTAGGAAGTGTGTGATTGCGTTTTGTGAAAGATTATCTAGTTATATGGTTTGCATAATAAAACAATTAGCAAATAAACTTGGATTACTCTAGTGGGAGATTAAGATTTCTTGTGAAATTGGAATAAAACGATAGTTTACAAACATCAATAAAATTGCTTCAAGGCTAAGAAAACATCAATTTTTTTTTTTCCGAAAATACCATTTCAAGTTAGGTAACTTGAGATAGTTATTATACAAATAGCAAGTGAAATAAACTTGTTTAACTTCTTCTAAATACCTCATAAATGGTGCTTATATCTTTAGAAGGTGCTAGCTAGGTTTTACTTTTAGAATCCAAAAAGATTTCTTATATACATGTGCTTCTAAACTATTTAGTCATTAACTACATGTTTAGAATACGTGCACGGTTCAAAAACCATCTTAAAAACTTAACTAGTAAGACCACCCGTAGTGGTGAAGAAAAATAATGCCCCCACCATGGGGCATTATCCGACACGTGTCATCCTAGTCAGCATTGGGCGTTATAGCAAAAGTGGTGTAGTGGGGCATTATTCCAATGCCCATTCCAATAATTAAAAAGGATTAAAAAAAAGAAACTTTTTTAAAAACCTTTTTGGTCAGACATGTCAGCCCACTATACTCCTTCCCATTGGCCACACACAAAACTATGTCAGAAAAGTGGGGCATTATTCAAAGATGGGGCATTATTCAAAATTGTTTTGAGCGTTTTAAATATAACGCGAGAGCAAAATTTTTTCAAAAAAAAACGCCCGGTAACGCCCTATGTAGTGGAGGTCTAGGCGTTTTCCGGCGTTTTTTTTGAATTTTTTTTTAAAAAAACGCCCCATTACAGGAGGACTAATGGGCTTATTCAATGACCTTACACTTCAAATCAAAAGTGGATGAGTAGGTAGGAATCAACTAAATAATTCAATCATACTTTTAAGTTCCCTTAATTCACCCCACTCCCATTTCGCAAGGTTACACACATAAGACATACTTGTAATTCATAATGCTTAATCCTTGTTACGCCACAAACCGAGGATGAATGTGAATCAATAACTCAAGATGTTAACTATTAACTCACGTATATTGATTTCGACAGAGTTTGGGTACAATGCTTACTCAATAATGCTCTCCAACACTCTATCCTCTCACACGCTCTGTTTTGCTCTTACAATAATTACATTTCAAGTGACAGAATTGGTATATATACTAACAATAGCACATGGCCAAACGATACGCATCATGATCTAAACGATGGCCTATGCAATTCGGTATTTCTTAAACGATTGCAAAAAGCTCCCAAATGATATACATCATGTCCAAACGACACTACTGTCGTTTGAACCTAATGTCAACCGATAGCTTATGCAAACGTTGGCGAGCATGCTTCTCATGATGGCTCCATGTATTGGGATTACAAACAATGGCCTTGTTGTCTTGTATGATCTAAACGTTGGTCCCATGTCAAGTCCAAACGATGGCATGTTGTCTCAACTCCAAACGATGGCATGATAAAGAATTTTATTTCATGAATAAAGTTTCTTTTTACACAACTCGGATGTAAAACAAGTAAAAAAGTTCATTATAAAGAATTTTTGTAGGATTATGCATAAAAAATATTAATAATATGAAGAACTTGATCAATAATGTGCATAGGTATATCCCATACCATTATAACCACCATTAATCTTCCCCACATTGCCTCCATATGGTTGCCACACCTGTTGTTGCTCCTGCACAAGAAACCCCTTTTTCTTTTCCATGATCGCTAGCTGGACGTATGACGGTGGTGGAACCATTAGAGACGCAGCAAAAGGGTCTTGTGGGTCCACCACCGGTCCCGCCTTCTCATTGGGCGCAGGCAATGCTAACACGGGTGGTGCATGTACCTGATTGTAGCCCATGTGTTGTGTCATTGTTCCTTGATCATATATGCCATTCAGCATTACCGGATCAAGACCACCGGGACCCGCCTTATGTGTCGTCGGTAGGTTGTAACTAGTGGATTCCACCAATGCTAGCTCCCAGTTGGCTTTTCCACCCGCCCCCACCGATGACCGCCTTGCAGCCGCCTTGTCACACTAAAAAACTTCCCATGCATCCTTAGATTCAACCGTTTTCGGCCCGGAAAACAAAGCAAGTGCCAGCATATTACCATCGTTGTCTGCTGGCGGCACTCGGTCATCATTCAGATTCAACAGGTCTTCCATTGTGGCAACCGCTGCTGGCGGTGACGGTCAGTTTTCATTACAACATTCTTCCATATTTTTCTTGAGCTTATTCTTCTTTTTGATTAAAAACCGCTCTAGCGTTCCTAAAATCTTATCGGTAACCTGTTGCACCTCGGGGAACTCTGTGGCTCGAGCAACTCCCAACTCCTTTGAGCAACTGTAAAAGTCAACGAGCTCGTCAATCCGTTTAGCTGCAATAACGTATTGATCGAATGTCTTGACACAATTACCATACTCCATTTCCGTAAACCTATCGAGCAAAACACCTAACGCCTCGCATATATCAGCGTAAATCCGAAAACTTTCTCGTAACACAAGGTACAAAGCAACAAGCACCATTTTACTACTTTTTGCTCTTCCGGCTGGCCTACATGATAACACACGATTGATAAGCCGAAGCAGTATATTCAACCGTTCCAAAACCCGATCCGGTTTCATATCCCGCACAGGAGTTGTTCTTACCAACTCGTCTAACTCACCGTAATATTTTGGCTTATGACTGATTCCATACCCATGATCGTCTCTAAACCCTACAGGGGTTAGCTTTCGTTCGAATGCGATTAATTCAAGCTTTTGATCAAGATACATTCCGTAATTCTTCACAAACCCTGAATGATCCCAGTAATTTGAAAGAGCCTCAACGCGAAAATCCGACATGTTTAGAACTCTAGCCCCTTTTCGGCTAGCGAACATTATTTCTTGACTGAACACTGGATCTCCATCGACTAATAACCGGTGTACGAGCATTAACGCCTTCAATGCAACGGCCCAATCGTGGGTTTTGCTCAACCGTTTCGAAATGTTGTAAAAGCAAGCGCTTACATATCCTCTAGATTGAGATATGAGATGAAGGATTTCTCATATGTACTTTTCTTCGGTTGGCTCAGTGCGGTGACCTGTTGCTTTGATGATAAGCACCTCGAGATCAGGCGCGACGTTGCCTGAGACTTTGGCTATGCTTATACTGGTTTGGTCTTTAACCACTCCGACCGCCTTTCGAATCTTACTTGAAGACATGGTACAAATCGCAGGTTGACTATCTTGATATTTATCTGAACGCTCAAGTGATCAAGCCTGCATAAACAGATTATTCAGTTACATATGAATACAGTCACCATAAATAGTCATATGTGCTATCATAAACAACATACATACACTTAACAAAATAGAAATCTGAAATTATATGCTGTTTCGCACACAAATATAATATCGATACTATAATTCAGGTCTCAGATTGTAATCCTTCATTGTGATTCGATCTACAGGTAATGTGTTACAAATACATAATTGATTATGATCATAATTTACTATAAACAACACACACAAACACTTGACAATACTGAAATCTATATTACAGATACGTAATTGATTACGATCAGAAGCTACCATAAACAACACACACAAACATTTGACCATACAGAAATCTGAAATTATATACTGTTTCACACACAAATTCAACATCAAGACTATAATGCAGGTTTCGGATTGTAATCCTTCATTGTGATTCGAGCTACACGTAATCAGTTCCAGACACATAATCGATTACGATCATAATTTACCATAAACAACACACACACAAACACTTGACAATACAGAAATCTGAAACTATATGCTGTTTTGCACACTAATTCAACGTCATACTACAATTTAGGTCACAGATTGTAATCCTACAATTTAATTCGAGCTACATGTAATTGATTACAGATATACAATCGATTACGATAAGAAGTCATGTATGTTATCATAATTCCTAAACAACACATAAAAACGCTTAAACACTATTACACTACATAAATCTGTATTTCTTTATTGTTTTGCACACAAATTCAACATCAATACTACAACTTAGGTCTCAGATTGTAATCCTTTAATTTAATTCGAGCTACATAACCGATTAATATATGAAGTCATATGTGTTATAATTGTTATCATAAACAGCACGCATACAAACACTTAATAATGCATAAATCTGAATCTACATGCTGTTTCGCACACAAATTTAATGTCGATACTACAATTTAGGGCTCAGATTGTAATCCTTCAAATTAATCATGTAATTGATTACAGATACATAATCGATTACCATCAGGAGGTCATATGTGTTATCATAAACAACACACAAACACTTAACAATACATAAATCTATAATCACATGTTGTTTTGAACACAAATTTAACGTTGATTCTACAATTCAGGTATTATATTGTAATCCTTTAATACAATTCAAGCAAAATTGTGAATATGGAAAGGAGAAGAAGAAGAAGCTCCGATCTACGAGAAAAGTGTTCCTCCCGTGATCTCTCTGAAATTGCATTTTTATAAACTTCACAACAGCCATGGCGGACATAACTCCAAACGCCCAAAACGCACCTAGCACCGTCTTCATGGCTTCCTTCGTCATGGCTCCGATTGCTTTCTCTGCCCCTTTTTTGCCTGCTCTTTAAGGATGTTGAGAGCAGATTCTGAACTGAAATAGTCAGAAAAGTCTCGATTTCCGCCTTCTGGCCCTTCTCCGTATTGAACAATCACCTGCCCTCCGGTTTGAAGTTCTTCCGCCGGTGCCATTGTGGCGAGTATTCAAGTGTCGGCTGAAGGATCTCCAACCATGGCAAGTTAAGGTGCGATTCATGTGTCTCCAACCATGGCAAGTGAAGGTTCACCAACAATGGCACCGGCGGAAGAACTTCAACCGGAGGGCACGGAAGAGGTGATTGTTCAATACGGAGAAGGGCCAGAAGGCGGAAATCAAGACTCTTCAGTTTCTGACTATTTCAGTTCAGAATCTGCTATCAACATCCGTAAGGAGCAGGCAAAAAAAAGGGGGCAGAGAAAGCAATGGGAGCCATGACGAAGGAAGCGATGAAGACCGCGTGTCCAATTTTTTTTTCATTTATTTGGGGTGGGTTGGTTACTAGTGATAGAATTCTATCGCTCACAGGCATCCAATCAAGTTTCGCCATGTCACTATTTTTCCATCACTCACAACCTTTTTAGTGGCATTGGTCATCACTCACAACACACACAATAAACCCTCACACCCCCTCACATGTTCCATCACTAAAATCCCATAACGCGTTGAAAAGATCACGGACTCTTGCCTAGCACGCGTTGAAGTTTTGGTGGCGGTGGATATTTTGATTTTCCACGCTTTGTTGGAGCCTATCACGGTGGAATAACTGACCGCCCCCACCTCTCTTACTATAGGAAACTGACCTCTTACATAAGATAACCTAAGTTTCGAATACTATTATTCATTCAAAATTTATAGATTAGCATCTTATTAAAAAAAATTATTCGGTTAAACATCAAAGTCAAATATTCGAAATATGTATATGTTATTTAAATATTTGGTATAATATGTTTCTGTATTTATTTTTATGGTTGATGAAATATATAAAAACGTGGGTATCAATATCCACGTTTTTGTACCATAAACTCTCTTGAATACAAATTTGAGATGAGTGTTTTAGGACTAAAATAAACAAACAAGCATAAAGATGCATAAAACTAACTAAGTGGTTGTTTGGCAACTTCTGAATGGGTAAGTGTTGAACCTTAGTAAAAGGTCTGTACCATTAAGTGTTGAACCAATAAGAGCCAGTATAATGCTTAACCGTTCAAAGGCAAATGTCTAACCAATTCGGATAAGGGGTCTTAACCATTCAGACTCTATGTATTGCTTACTCATTCAGAGGCAAATGTCTGAATCATTCAGACGTCTACTTGCAAAACAAATGCTCTGAACCATTAACCATTAAGAGCTAAACAAACAACCCCTAAAATCATTGTATCTCATAATTTGAATGTATCATAAAAACGAGATTCAACCCCATGTAATACATGTGTTTTTTTACCTAATAATAAATACAAAAACGAACTAAAATGTTATAATAAGTAAATAGTACATCAAAGCGGATGGAGGTTAGTTTTTTCTGGTTAAGTGGGTGTGAAATGACAAGGACTATCCGAGTAACAACTTGTCAAACCACATGGACTATCCGAGTAACAACTTGTCAAATCACAGGGACTATCCGAGTAACCTTCATCCGCTTTAGGGACTATCTGAGTAACAACTTGTCAAACCACAGGGACTAAGAGTGTAATTTTGAAAAGTTGAGGACTAAAGGTGAAATTTCACCAAACCGCAGGGACTATCCGTGCATTTTACTCTATTATATAAAACTAAATTTATGCAGCCCGTATAATACACGGGGTTCAACCCTAGTATATAAAAGTACAAAAATCTAACAACACAAAAAACGAACATGAACGAATATAAATGAACACAAATGAACGAATGTTCATGTTTGTTCATTTAACGAATCAAACGGAATTTCTTGTTCACGTTCGTTCGTTTAATAAAGAACGTAAACGAACTTCCTGTCGAACAGTTCTCAAACTATTCACTGAACGTTCGACTCGTTTACAACCCTACACATGCCTTCGTGTGAAGGACTAATACTCATAAGCCTTAAAGTTTGGGGGGGGGGGGGGGGGGGGGGGGGGTTTAGTGCAACTCTTTTGTCAAATATATTACAACAATCAGGTCCACAATAATCCGTTTCTCCATGTTCCCCGGCGCGTTATCTCACGCGCCAAATCCAACGGTTTTCTTCCGTTCCTCCACCGTAACGCCGTCGTCATCAACATCTTTGAAGTGCAACTACTCTATTCGATTATCCATGGCTTCCTCCGTCAGAATAGTCGTTGTCGGAGACGTGGTGAGTTCGTTATCTTCACCATATGTGTGTGTTTTCAGTGGATGTTAACCTAATTAATGATTTGAAATTGCTTGATTTCTGAAGCATGATGATTGGGATCTACAAGAGGATTCGAAGGCTCTTGAGCTGTTGCAGGTAATTATGTCCTTAAATTTTGTGTTATTGTTTCTTAAGATGTAGTAATTAGTTCTGATTCTGGAATTTGAGGCGTATTTTTAGGTTTTCGATGATAATTTTTTGAAATAGTGAAGATAGTAGTAATTGGCACAGTAGAGGTGATTTTGTGTACTGAATTCTACATAATTATACCTAGGGCTGCAAGCCTGCAAACAAACCGAACCGAACATTTAGCTAACCGTTCGTGATCCGCTCAGCTGTTCGTTCATTTACGTTCGTTTGTTTAATAAATGAAGAACAAAGGTTACGTTCGTTCAATTGCGTTGGTGAACGTTTGGTAATGTTTGTTTATGTCCGCCATGGTCGTTTGTTTTGTTTAGTTAATGTCCGGTTATTAGAAACTTAGATCTTTGAAACACTATTTTGGGATAATTATGTTAATGCTAATTATATCTAACTTGTGCCTTTGTTTTGGGATAATTATGTTTATAATTATTATATCTAGTGCTTAACAAGGTGATTATGTCTAATGTTTGCGATTAAGAATATTTTTTTTTTCATTTTATTTTAATAAGATGGTATATGTTTGTTTGTGTTTGTGAACAAGTTCAGTTTATTAATGAAATAACATGAACAAGAATTTTCGTTCGATTTGTGTTCGTAAACAAGTTAAATGCTAAACGAACAAACATGAACAAGGCTCCGTTCGGTTCGGTTCGTTTACAACCCTTATTATACCTATGTTGAAATCTAGATCTAACATAATTACTTTAATTGCTCCAAATGAATGCATCAACATGATACACGTGCGTTTCTGAAGCATAGAGAAAAAGAAGGCATTCTAGGGTTTTGAGGAGTAAATATGTGCTATACAGTATACATATGATAATTGACAATTTGTTATGTATCTACAACTGATTTTGTCTCACTATTAAATATTAATTGCCATATTTAAAGGTCAAAACCTAGAAATTAATCCATAGTCACCACTCGATATAGATCATTTCATCCAACGTAAATCCGGTGTTGATTGCATTGTTTGATTGTCAAGTTGTTTTCTTATTGGTGCCACTGTAGTCCAGAACTCCAGTAGTTCTCTATGTAATACTACTGTTGCCTAGATAGTATCGCAATGAGTGAGTGATCCTTTTAAATGTATGTGTGCATAGAAGTATATAGCTATAGATCACCTTGAACAATAATAACAAAATTCTCTCATTATCACTCTTGTGGTTATTGTTCTGCATTTTCTGTTATTAGTTACAACTTTTTGTTTGTAATTGCAGCCAGATTTGGTGTTGTTTACAGGCAGGTTTTTTCATGCAATGCTTGTTTCTTCTTGATTATATGGCAAGCCTTCCTTCATTTTTTGGTCTCGGAGCTTTATTTGAATTCAGAATATGAATTTAGTGTTAATGGTGATCATGTTTTATTCTTCATTTTTCAACTGTCCTGTGCTGTTCTTTTTGCCTGCATGCTTTTCCAGGTGACTTTGGCAATGAAAACGTTGAACTTGTTAAAAGCATTGCAGCACTCAAAATGGCTAAAGCGGCTATTCTAGGGAACCATGATGCTTGGAATACTCAAAATTTTTCTGAAAAGTAAGTATCACTTATATGAGGCAATTAGAATCAGGGGAGTATGGGATTGCGTTTTTGAGGGAGTATATCCGGTTATGGCGTTTGCAAAACACCAATAATCAGAAATTAATGTTTGGTAACCATTTAAAAAATTAATTATTTGCACTTTCAAGCAAGATCACTCCTGTGAAAGATGAACCTAATCTGATAACACCATAAAACACTCTTTATTGTAACAATGAAAATAGCTTGAAGTTATACATGTGAGACTTTTGGATAAATATATGTTTTCGAGTCAGAGTAAACAGATCTTTCAAATGATTTAGATAGAAATATTGGTTTTCAATGAAAGAATCTTGTTAGTAATATTAGACCACCTGATACAATGATAGTGACTTCGAACACCAAACAGATAATTCCGTCAGCCAATCCCAGAGATCATTTCCTTGATGCCGGTGCTCTTTTTTTAGCTCCGGGGATGATTTTTCACCACCATGATGAAATCCTTTTGACCATTGGTTTCGTCATGATGAACACAAAATCAAATTGAACCCTCTTGTGTGTACAATTACTATGTTAAAAGAGTTATTTGCTTTAACACTCTATTTTGAAATTTGTGATTACAAGACTCGGTGGGGGATTGGCTGTCGTGTTTGTATGCATCACCCATATTTCACAGTTAACTATTATGAAATTGAACCCTCTTTTATGTAAAATTTCATGTTAAAAGGAAACTGAACCCTCTTTTATTCAATTTTTTTCATCCTCTCACACATGCATAGAAAGTGAAAAGGAAAATAAGACGGTTTCAATCATTCTATTTGTCTTTCTCTGATTTGCTCTCGTAATTAATATTTTCTTTTCTTCTAATCTTCTTTGGATTAAAGGCGCAAAGACGCTGTCCAACTCCAGCTGGAAAGGTGAGCTTTATATATTTTCAGTTATGGAAATTATTCTCGTGTTAGTGTAACATACCTCACTGTTGTTTTTAACACTAAAATTGTGTACTTTTTTTGTTTGTTTTTTTACGTACCCCAGATAGTTTGAGATAAATGATGGTGTTTGTTTGCATGCCTTGCTCGTTAAATCTTAAGACTTTAGTTCTGCTTAATCTGAAGTCAAA
This sequence comes from Helianthus tuberosus, assembly GCA_030545235.1. Lineage (NCBI taxonomy): Eukaryota > Viridiplantae > Streptophyta > Magnoliopsida > Asterales > Asteraceae > Helianthus > Helianthus tuberosus. Next base: position 18,103,740 of record CM060407.1, read on the forward strand.
AGTAATGTTGCCCCTGCTTCAAAACTAGAAATACATTTCCAGATTTTTTTTATTTGCTTCAGTTGAATTGTCCTGCTGTTGTTACGTTCATAAACTTTAGAATCCCAACCTATGCAAAGCCACAAACGAAATAAAGTTTGTTATTGCGAGTGGATGTCAACTTTTCTTACAACATGCATGTTGCCTACTGCTGTTATAAGGGCTCAAATACCTTATTAAGCATACTGATTCATTACCAAATAAAGGCTGATATAACATCATAATGAATCTGACTAGACTATTACATTATAATTCACATAGTGATCAAGTTTATTATCATATATTGAATCCGTTGATGAATAAAATAATTGTTTATTATGAAATCCAGTTTTGGGGAAGAGCACGTTGGTTACAAGCGATTGGACTTCCATCCGTTGAAGCTCAGTGTTGTTGGAGGACGACCATTTTCTTGTGGAGGTGAAAGGTTATTTAGAAAACAACTCCTGGCTAAAAGGTCAGTGCATTTTTTTCTTGTTTTCTTATACGAACAATGCATAATTTTTTTTTAAATATTTGGTGAACATTGAATTTTCACTACCTAAAAATAAGGGTAGATATCTCTTATAATTTTTTTAAGATCTTTTTTTTGGTTGTTGTCGATGTTGGAAATATTTGTTAGATATGGAGTTAACAATATGAACGAGAGTGCAAAAAGAATATCTGATGCTGCTTTGGGGACACCAAAGAATCATTCCATTATTCTTCTTGCTCATAATGGGCCCACTGGTATGCCATTTGCTTACATACATACACAAACACATCTTTTCTGATTCTCATTTTACGTTTTACTAAATGTGGCAAAATGGCCGGGACCGGCAACGGGTTCAGCTCAAAACAGGTATATACGGGTACTTGTCTGATTGACCCAATAAACTTTTTATACAATTATAAATATAAATTCTTTTTAGAAATAGTTTGTGTCAAATTTGATTACCAAACAATTTCGTAGGTTCTAGGCAATGGTGACTTTACGTTCAACCCATGTGACATGTTCCATTCTCGCTGAACTTTTTTATTTTTTTATTTTACCCATTTAATACATTAGCATCAAAATATGGACCCAGATAAGCAATAGGGTCAGAACTGCCACCCAAACGTGCTATGATCCAGTGAAATCTATTAAGGTAAAGTTTCTGGTTTGTATGTTTAGGTCTTGGTTCCAACTTGAATGACATTTGTGGGAGAGATTGGGTGCGTGAAGGTGGAGACCATGGTGATCCAGGTGATTATTATTTCACAACTTTGCGTTGAAACAAGTCATCTTTTGGTATAGTTCGTAACAGGTCGGGTGGGGTCGGGTCAATCCATTAACATATTTTCGTTCACTGTTTATACTTTTTTTTGTATAGTTATGAATGTGTTATATGTGATTACAGTATATAATAATCTAAATCTTTGGATAAGAATGATTTAGGAGGTTATAATGTTGTATGCATGGGAAAAAGGCAAAAGCTTTACCAACTTTTAACTTGTTTGACCTGTTCCCCTTTCAACTAAATTTTATTTTGACCAGTTTGACATGTTAGGGATAAAACATAAAAACATATACATAAGTAAATGAGTTGAAGTTGACACCTCTAAGTTGAGAAAACCTTGTGTAACACTATCTAAAACAACATATTATTTTATAAAAAATTTGGGGCATGTAATTACATGTTTTTAAGCGTTTTGAGCAAAAAAAAAATGAAAAAAGCGGCGAGAGGATATTTTAAGAAATAAATAAATTAAGTTTCATATGTTACATACTTAACAACGCTATTGTTTATTAAACACCTGTTACGTAAGAATTTTATTTATTATTTATTTTTAAATTCCTTCGGCACTTTTTTTATTTTTTATTTTTGGCTAAAAACGCTTAAAAATATGTATATTGTGTGCCCTAATTTTTTTACAAAATACGTTGTTTTAGATGGTGTTACACAGGGTCTTCAAGGTTTTTTCTTCTCAGGTGGGTTTTCAAAATAACCCTTCCCTATATAAACTCTTTAATATTTAAAGTGTTTATATATCCCTTCTAAATATTCTTTAGATAAACAATTTACATTTAATCAAGTTTAGATTCTATATTTTTCATATTAATCTCCCAAAGCAGAAATGCATTACTAATTGATGCTTTTATCTTAAATAGAAGTGGACATGCGACCCATTTACTTCTAAATGGGTCAAACTGGGTTATATTTTTATCCCTAGCAGTTCAAAAGGATAAATATTTGGCTTGAAAGGAAACAGATCGAAAGTCGCCAAAAGTGTATATTTAATGCGATAAACCTCCTAAATCATTTAATTTAATAGATTACTTTTAAAATGATTTTTGTGATTATATATGACACTAAATAATTATATGTAAAAACATATAAATATGTGGACAGAAATGTTACAAGCCATCTCAACCTTCAATCAACCATTCATGTGTGTATATACATTACACACACACATATATAAGCTTACACATATTAATATCATATTTATTATTAATTTATTACAGATTTAGCACTTGCTATTGCTCAACTTAAAGGCAACACCAAACATTCTGTTCCCCTTGTTGTATTTGGCCACATGCATAAAGAGCTGGCGTTTGGAAACGGTCCACGTAAAATGATTGTGGTTGGAGATGACAACACCATATACCTAAACGGGGCCATCGTTCCTCGGGTCAAAAGATTCCAGGACAACCCATTGACCGAAAACCCAAAACACACATTACGTGCCTTTACTTTAATCGACTCAAAAGAAGGAAAACTAGAGAAAATCGCAGAAACTTGGGTGTCGGTAATTGGAGACAACACCAGTGTTGAAGAGGAACACATACTATTTAGTAGTAACATGCTTAACACCTCTAATTTATAAGGTGTAAATTACTTTTATTATGTAAACTTAATTTATCAGTATGTTGCTACTTGTTAAATAAAGTTTATAAAGTTTTACTATCTCAATAATTATTGGTACGTACTTTTGTATTGCATGGGCAGGTGAAGTTAACATGAAAGTAGTGGTCCACCATGACCCAGACATGTTGAAAGGTGATTGCAGGTCAATTTTGTAAGTATTGACTCATTTTTTGGGGAATAGTACACCACCTTTACTTTTATTATTTTAAGGAAAAATCATTTAAGCATTTTATTTGATGTGTCATATTTTGTCAGAATGGTTGTCTACATCGAGTCGCGAGTCTCTCTTGAAGCAGACTCTCTATTCATATGGGGTAGAGTTAAGACTGTCTACATCTTACCCTCCTGAGACCCTACCTTAGCTTTGCTATCGGTGGAATTTACTAAGTATGATGATCATGATTTGATGGGTTATACTGTCAGAATAGTTTGTATGCACATGATATTGATATATTTTTTTTCGTGTATCTACCTTTACTTGCGTATAAGGTGTACACAAAGGCATTTTAGAGATCAATAAGGCGTGAATCATATGCGACTACCCGTGTTTTTAGATTATGTATCTTTAAAAAAGTGAATTTTAGTAAACTTTGAACAGAAATTAAAATCAATAGAATAGTTTTTCTAGTTCAACATTAACATAGCCTTGAATCCCATGTGTTTTTATCCTTATTTATCGTGTAATTGTTCCCAAGTATATGATCGGATACGTTTTTCTATCAATAATGTTCTCTAAATAAGCCATGTATGGGTCGTCGTTATCTATGGATGAGAGAAGAACGTCATAGTTAAACATTTTTAGATAAAAATAATTCAAAATGGATTGACCTTTTACAAAGTCCGTACCATAACAACCAAAAACAAATGCATTATGTTAAATTTGAGTTTATTATGTGGTGATAAATTGATTAAATGATTTAATAATGAATCAGTCAAAGATGAAATCATACGTTTACGAGAAAAGGAAAAGGTAATATTGCCACCCATCTTTAGCTTTGTTCAAGGCATTGGCTTTTGTTAGGACGCCAACTTCCATGCCATTCCATATGCCTTTTGACCCACTCTTTATCTATTTATATGTATATATTTTATTTTCTTTATATGTGAAAGAATATTAATATTTAGTTCTTTTTAGTACGGATAATTATTTGTTTTTATCAGAAAAGAATTAAAAAAAAACATAGTAATTAGTCATTATGATGCACTCAGTGCTAAATGCGTTATAAACGTGTCTAGTTAACCGTCATATCATATTTTTATAATTGCATAAAAAATACATAATTTATCTCCAACCGTGTAACGCTTACATTTTCACATCATCGCCACTTTTACATTTATTTTTGATAATCAAACTCTTTTTATCATTATTCTTTTTTAATTTCCGTATTATATATACATATATAATTACAAAAAACTAAACATTAAAGTTTTAAAATAATATATCACATATATTAACCTGTTTTTTGTTTAAAGTTTATGTTTTTATGTAAAAGCATTATCTTTTTAGCTATTTTACCCAATTACTACATTTAAAATGAAAAATAAATATTATATGCAAGTCACTTAACGCTTATTAATTCATTTCAAAATAAACTAAAGCAAGAAAACAAAGAAAATACATATAAGAGTTACCTTGGGTCCCACCATCTCACGCACTATCTTTCTCCAAGTGCACTTCACTCACATGTAAACTCCTTCGATACCCTCTCCATCCCCTCATGTGTTATCCTTCCTCGGATGCACTCCACTCACATGTAAACTCCTCCATTGCACTCCCCCTCATGTGTTAAATCCACGTAAGCCAAATGCAAGCTAAACGTTTTGCATTGTCCATGTCTGATAATCATTAAAAAAAATAAATTGACTGGTGGTTGATGCAATCTTTATATATTTTTCCTTGATTAAAAATAATTTATATTTGTTTGATACGTAAATATTTTTTAAGTTTATATATCTATTTAATCATATTTTTTCTTTTTTAACCTGAATAGAGTATTCCGTCATTCTAATCGTTTGATCAGTTAACTAATCATGCAGTGTTAGGGTTTAACTCAAACATACATTTATATAAAGAAAGTTCTAACGAGTTTTTATGGTTTAAGGGTTAGAGGACCCATTAACCTTGTTTCACCGATTTTTAATATCTATTGATATCACTTGCTTGATCAAATAGGAAAAAAATGATTTGTGCGTAACTTTCATAATGAACGACTTTGTTTGCAAAGTTTTCAAACATTCTAGAAACAAAAACGGTTTTGCTTGTAAATTTCACGAACCCAATTCCGATTTTGATTTATCGTATAACTAAAAATCAAACGAACATGCTTAGTTCTAGGTCAACAAATATTCTTTACAGTCTTTACGATCTCTAGTCTGTTAAATGCTTAGTGCTAGGTCAATTCAGAGTTTCGTTACAATCTTTACGGCCACTAGTTTGTAAAAACTAAAATTGTACGAATATCATTGACTCATTGTATAGATTAACGTTAATTGATGAAAAAAAACCCTAGTTTTAAAAACTTATTATAACTATTGCAAACATGAACCAAATTTCTTAACAATAACTAAACTAAAATTTGATATATACGAAAAATATTTTTTGTACTTTATTGCAACTTTAAATAGAGATCATCGCCATTCTATTCTACACATTACAATTTACAACTAATAAATACACAAAAAGAAAAGAAAAAAAAGAAGCAAAATAGACCTCCGGCTTTTCTTAAAAAAGATTTTCTTTTTCCGAAAATTGATGCCATTTTCACAAGATTTTGAGCAAAATCGGTAAAACCCAGATATAAAAATCGATACTTTGATCAGGGTTTTCAGTCTATTCATCAAATTAATGTTGTTCATGAGGTGGGTTCTTGTTCTTGTTCTTGATCAATGGGAAATGTAACCTCAAACGTAGCTGCAAAGTTTGCATTTTTCCCACCTGACCCACCAACATATGATGTGTTTGAAGATGATGTTGATGGCGAAACAAGGCTTGTGTTTACAGGAATTACATTAGACAAGAAGGTTGATGTTCATTTGCTTGATACAAAAGGCGGGAACAAAGTTGTTGCTACCTTCTGGAAACATCCTTTGGGGAAGTTGACTCTTTTGTACTCTCATGGTAATGCTGCTGATTTGGGTCAAATGAGAGAACTCTTTATTGAGCTTAGAGCTCACCTTAGAGTCAATATCATGAGGTACTTTTGTTCTGATTTTTGTATTTACTATATGTTTTGATGGTGTATTTGTGTTGTTTGGTTCTTTGTTTTGGGGATTATAATCAAATTGGTATTTCAAGATTAGGTTTTTTTTTTTTTTTTTAATTCTGGAAGTTGGGTTGGTTTGTTGAATTGATCTTTACATAAATCTTTATGCTTCATGGTTGTATTTGTGTTTGTAGAAATTGTGGTTTCTGGATTTATGTTGTTGAAGTGTAGTGGTATTGATTTTGGGTGTTTGGATGTGTATTTTGAAAGGATTTTTTAGTGTTTTGGTGATTAATGATTTACTTGCTGCTTGTGATCAGAACTTATTAGATTCTTATTGTTCAGAAGCGCGTAATCGCCTTAAAAACGCACATCCAAACGCCCCGTTAGTAGCGTTAGTGATTGGATTATGAAAAGGGATTATGGAATTGATTGTTACAAGGGTGTTAGCATTGTTTCCTTTTTTTTGGAAGAGAGGTTCATGTGTAAATATCTACTGCGCCTACGTAGATGATCGTAAAAGCCGTGAATATTTTGATTCGCGTGATTTTGTTACCTTATGAACCGTTAGATCCGTTCTAATATTTTCAGTTTGTCATTCACTTTTGAAACTGTTGATCAAGTAGACTTTTGGCATCATATATTATCAGATGGTTGAATGGCGTTATCTTGTGATCTTGCGTGTAAATTTGCCGACCATTAGGAATCACTTGTATCGGATTGCTCAGAAAGCTCAATTTATATGGTTTCATTTTGTAAATTGATAGAGGAAACTTCAATTGCTTTGAACATGTTAAAATCATGTTCAAGATCATAGCAATTGAAGTTTCCTCTACCAATTTACAAAATGAAACCACATAAATTGAGCTTTCTGAGCAATCCGATACGGTGATTTCTAATGGTCAGCAAATTTATACGCAAGATCACAAGATACCGACGAACCCCAGTTCAACGCTATTCAACCTCCTAATATAACCACTAAAAACTTTATGATGCCAAAAGTCTAGTTGATCAACAGTTTCAAAAGTGAATGACAATATTAGAACGGATTTAACGGTTACGGTTCATAAGGTAACAAAATCATGTGAATCAATTTAATTCACAGCTTTTATGATCATCATGTAGGCTGGGTTGGTACATATTTGAACGTGAACTCCTCTTCCAAAAAAAGGAAACGATGCTAACACCCTTGTAACAATCAATACCATACCCTTATAAATTTATAATCAACTAGACTTTTGGCATCGTAAAGTGTTCGTAGTTATATCAGGTGGTTTGTACTAGCCACAACTCTGTACAGTGCAAGACCCTTTTTGAACAAGGGTAATTTGGTCATTTAACAAATCTTCTCGAGCAAGATCAGTTTTTTACTTGTAAATATGCTCAATACAATAGCTGAGTGACAAATTTAAACCGTCTTGAAAGTGTAGCGTTTTATCGCCATATATTTAAACGGGCTATCTTTTAAAAGATTTCGACAACTATAATGAACTCCATAACAATGATGAAAAGAATAGAAAATGGTGCCAATTTTGCTATACGATATGTAATATTTGGATCTTTTTATCATAATATGTTTGACCTAAAGGGTTAAAGTAAATTGCTTATCAGTTTTTTCTGTATGTATTGACTCTATGTGTATTCTTGTATTGCAGTTATGACTATTCGGGATATGGAGCTTCCACCGGCAAGGTAAGATAAAATGCTCGACGTAATTGCTTATTATATATAGAGTAAAGTACACGGATGGTCCCTGTGGTTTACCAAAATTTTGAATTTGGTCCACAGCTTTCCAAAAGTACACAAATGGTCCCTGTGGTTTGTGCTTTGTAACGCATTTAGTCCCCAGCTTTTTCCAAAGGTACATGGATGGTCCCCTGTGATTTGCACTACGTAACACATTTAGTCGCTAACTTGGAAATGCTAAAACCTTTAGATTTGTTGGTTGGGGACTAAACGCGTTACAAAGTGCAAACCACAAGGACCATCCGTGTACTTTTGGATGGTAAGAAAGTAAAGGAATGTTGAGGACCAAATCGTATTAATGCTTTACGGTTTCTCGGTTTTTTACATTAATGCACATAGTTTAGTCCTCAACATTCCTTTACTTTCTTACCATTAAAGGATATTTTAGATATTCGACATTTTGACCAATAGTCACAACCCTTATACCGAGTTATTAATCAGTAATCACTTGTTTTCTTTATGATTAGCCATCTGAACTCAATACATACTATGACATTGAGGCTGTCTACAATTGTTTAAAGAACAACTATGGAATCAAGCAAGAAGACCTGATCTTATACGGTCAATCCGTTGGCAGTGGGCCCACATTGCACTTGGCTTCTCGACTACAACGATTAAGAGGTGTTGTTCTACATAGCGCTATTCTTTCAGGAATACGCGTTCTCTATCCTGTTAAAATGACGTTCTGGTTCGACATTTTCAAGGTAATTTACAGGTTTGTCGTTCAACCATTTGTCCCCCAATTCACTAGACTTCATATAGTTATTTTTTCTTTTGTTTTTTGGTACAGAACATTGACAAAGTACAGAAAGTCAACTGTCCGATTCTAGTTATACATGTAAGTACCCTTCACCTCTTTAACTTACCACGCGAGTTAGTGCTTTTAACGTACCCTCGGGGTTATCCAATCCTCTAAAGAGGTGTTTGGATGCGCGTAGGGCTGCAAACGAACCAAATGTTCAGCGAACGGTTCGTGAACCGTTCGGCGTGAAGTTCGTCTCTATTCGTTCGTTTAGTTAAATGAACGAACATGAACAGAGGCCACGTTTGTTCATTTATGTTCATGAACGTTCGGTAACGGGTTTGTTTATGTTCGATAGTTCATTAGTGTTTTTTGTTTTTATATTTTTTTAAATACTTCAAAATTCCGACAAACAAAATATTTAATAAGTGTCAGTGTATTATATATTCTGTTCGGGAACACTTGTTTGTGTTCGTTTGTTTCCATTTGTTCATGAACATTAGTTCGTCTTCATTTGTGTTCATCAACGTTCGTTTTTGTTCGTTGCCTAAAATTAACAAACAAACATGAACACGCTCATTTCCTTAACAAATGAATACGAACACAAAATCTCGTTCGGTAAGTGTTCATGGACAGTTCATGAACACATTTCTTAACAAACGAACATGAACAAGGTCTTGTTCGTGTTCATTCGGTTTGTTTGCAGCCCTATGCACGTTTCTTTTAATGATTTTATAAGTTATTTTTGTCATTTAAAACTTTGCTTGGCTCATTGTTGATTCTTTTATATCATAGGGTACAAACGACGATATCGTTGATTTCTCACATGGGAAACGGTTATGGGAACTTGCAAAAGACAAATACGACCCGTTGTGGGTCGAAGGTGGCGGTCATTCTAACCTCGAAAGTTTCCCAGAATACATAAAACACTTATGCAAGTTCATAAAAGCAATGGAGAAGCTTTCCTCAAAGATGAACAAGCAACGCCTTTCTTCGGTCCCAAGTATCGAAGAAGTCAAACACAACCGGTGCTTGATGTTTGGAAAAAACTGAAGAAGATGATCGCGTTTTCTTCCTTTGTTACTTGCTAATAAAGAAATCTTGATGGCCCGAATCGAATTAAAGTCATGGTTTTTTATCTGTTTTTAGAAGAAATTTGGTATTTAATCTTGTTTATGCTTGTGCATTTGATTGTGTTGTAATTAAATTGTTGATTTTTTTTATGCCAGATGTTTAGATTCATTGTTATTGTAATGTAAAATCAAAATGTGAGGATCAAAGGTTGGAAAATCTTGAATGATTTGATGAAATGGGTATGATTTTTTTCTTTTTTTTTTAATTATAGAGTTAAATGCCATTTTAGTCCCTATGGTTTGACCCATTTTGCCAGTTTAGTCCAAATGTTTCATTTTTCGCCAGTAGGTCCAAAAAGGTTTCACCGTTGCCATTTTAGTCCACTGGGTTAACTTCATCCATTTTTTTTGTTAACGAGAAGGGCAATTCGGTCATTTTATATGACCGAATCGCCCTTCTAATTAACAGAATTACATATAAAATGATCGAATTGCCCTTCTCGTTAACAGAAAAATGGATGAAGCTAACCCAGTGGACTAAAATAGCAACGGTGAAACCTTTTTGGACTCACATGCGAAAAATAAAACCTTTGGACTAAACTGGCAAAATAACTCAAACTACAAGACTAAAATAGCATTCTTTAACTTGATGTTATAAGTAGTAACTATCTTGTGTGGAATATGAATCATATATCTGAAATTTATGGTACAAGTATTGATGCATAAGGTACATGTTTCAGCTGAAACACATAATTGGCACTCATGACACCATGACACATGCTCTCTGAGTCTAATCAAATGCTGCAAAATGCAAATAACACCAATATATTGTAATAATAAATGTAATAGATATAGTGATGACTTTGATAACTACTTGCCTGTCAAATTGTTATTAATTCTTTTAAGTTAAACCATTAAAGTTAGATGATTTCATAAAATATACTTTTGTGACTTTAGGTAAGTAGTTTCAAGATCATAATCTTATTCAAGATCTTATATTCATATACATAATTATCTAGATAGTATACTTTACATGCCAAGAAAAGGTTTTTGAAACCGAAGGTCTTAGCAAGAGCAATCTCTAAATCTTTCGGGATAAAAAAAATGTTTGTTTATTCCCACCTAACCCTCCTTAGACCATACCAATTATTGCTATGAGTGAGATTTTACCAGGTACCAATGTTTGTATATTCAAATTAGGTCGTGCTTTGTGGAATCGGGGAAGGGTTCAGGAGTGTGCTATGTCTGATCTGATTGGGAGGGGTGGGAACACCGCGCCCCCTCCCTTTTCCGAGCAAGCTTTCGATTTGCTGATGACCACCGTCCCGATCACCATGCTTCAAAAATAGCTGTTGGCCCACCATTTTTGATTGTTGGTAAACGGTTAAAAAATTAGTAATTATATTTATACCTATTATTCCATATATAAGTTAGTAACTTTTTTGTGCATTAGCACTTGTAACTTGTGCTTGGGGAGTTTTTCAAAAAAAAAAAAAACTTAATTTTTCACTTTCAACCTAAAAGTTCTATCTTTTACATTTTAACCCCTTTTAATTTTTTTTACTTTTAACTCAAAGTTTTCAATCTTTTATAATTTAACACAACACTTTGCTATTTACAACTTTGGTCCCTCATACTTTTTATCTTTCGCAAGTTTTTCGTTTTACGTTTCGATCTAAATTTTGCGAGTGAACATGTCGTAGCCTGCATGTAAGGTTCAACGTTTTTGCTCTATTTTTTCATATTTGACAGACCCGTTACAACGCATCCATTTTTCCCCTTTTGAAAAGTTCGCCGCAATGGGCGGTTCGTAGATCAACTAAGTTATTATTTTCTACGTTTTACGTTTCTGCTTAATTTCTTCGCATTAAGACACTGTAACGGGTGTGCGTGGTTCAACGATTTTAGTCTCCTTTTCATTCTGTGTAATTTTTACCATTTATCTATTTTATTTTTACGATGTTGAGAGTCGATGTCGTTGTAGCATTGGTGCTACTTGGCACGCTTTTACGAACGTTTTTAACCTATTAAATTTTTACTAATATTTTCTTTCGATTTTACCCATATTCTTCCTTTACTTAAAAACTATTTTTTATGTGCATATTTATGTACGGGTATGTATAAATATGATTTGTTCTATATTCCGATGTAAACTTTTTTATAGACGAGTCAGGTCAAATATAATACGTTTTCGTTTAAAGAAACCATTTTTACGTGCATATTTTTACGTACGTTTTGGTATAAATTCAAGTTGTTCTACGTTTTGACGTAAACTTTTTTGGGAAATGATTTAGTTCAAATATAATATGTTTTCGTGTTTATTTTATGTATGTTTCGTAAAGTTAGTTTCGAACCGAGTGGAGTCAAAGTATGGTTTCTTTTTCTCCATTTTTTTCGAAAGCTCTAATTAATCCCTTTCGATTACATGTGCATATTTTCCTTCATACCTGTTACGTTTTCTATGTATGAGTTGGGTCACATATAATAAGTTATGATTGTTCGATATGAATTCCATTTACTTTACGTTTGATCCAATCACAATGCTTATACAGGTTACGCTGAGTTCAACTGAATACGTCGAAATGTGTGTTTTCATATGGTTAATGCATCGTATAACGTTTGGACTAATCCATTCAATATTTACGATGTACCCGCGCCGCAACGCAGGCGAGTCTTAACCCTAGTTTAAACTAAAAAATACCCCATATTTTTTACACAAGATTCAACCATGGAGAAGCGAAAGAGAGGGAAGAATTCAAAATATCAATCAGATAAAGGATAAATTTGTAAAAAAAATGGGGTGGTTTAAAAAAAAACATGTAATTTTATTTTTAGATTATGTATATCCACAATTAGAAGATCTAAGGCTATAGGATGTGGTTTCCCCTACCCCTTCTTCCCCCAAGTCCACCTCAGCGCCACATCACCATCTCCTTCCAGCTCATCAACCTTCCCACAACTTGGGGTGTGGTTTCCCTTCTCCCCCCTTCCATTTTTATATATATTTTTAGTTAATGTATTTTATTTATAAATAACAATTTTTATTCATTTAATTTGTTAATACAAATAACATTTTTTTAATTTAAATTAAACTTTATAAAATTAACATATATAACTAAAAATAAATTTGAGGGGTCTTTTAAAAATTAAAACCAAATTCTAAGGTGTATTATTTAAAATTAAAACAACCTTAAGGGGTTAGCAAGTTAAAAAACAAACTTAAGGAGTAAAACCTGCAACACAAATAATCTCCTTCTTCCTATTCCATTAATAAACTTTCAAGAATTCCTCTTCCAACAATAAACATGCAACAAGAAAAAACAGAGTATTAAACAGATTAAAAACAATCAAATAAACACACAAGCCATCAGGGAGATCGGGGAAATTCCCCGTGGGCACCGAAGAACCAACGGTGGGGGCGGTGTTCTCCGTTGGCAAAAAGCTCCACCTCAGCCTTCCCGTTCTCTTCCCGAACTCATACCCCACGGCCTAAAAACACCAAAAAACATGTCTAGTCAAATGTCACGTCAAAAAACCATTCATTCTTCAAAAACATCAAAAACTCACCCAATAAGGAATCTCAAAAACGCTACCACATCACTACCACTTTTTACATTTATTTTTAATTCCTAACCTTTTTATTTTGATTTAACTATATTTAAATTTTATCTTAATTGACTATATTTAAAAAGTTTGTTAAAATTTGAAAATATAAACTATAAATTATAATTTAAAAATATAAAAAGACTTTAGTTTTATAAAATTATAAATGTATAAATATGTTTTCTAATATATATAAAATTAATTAGTTTTTAAAAGTTTATAAATATTTAATATTATGTAACTATATAATTTTTTTATTTTTTAAATATAACTCCCCCCCCCCCCCCCCAACCCGGTTCCATCATCTGCCACAATACCCCACCATTGTTTCATTTTTTCATGTTTGTGTACAGAAATAGATCATGAAAAAATGAGTTAAAAAAAGAAAGTCTACGATAAACAAAAATGGGATGTTGTGCACGTGGATCTCCAAGAAAGACCTAAAATGACCTATTGGTCATGCTGTAACGGGATAACCTTAGACCGTTGTGCAAGAGAGGAGGAGAGTGCAAATATGACGCGGAGAGAATGCAGAGACTGCAAATATGACAGTTGTTTCATTTTTCATGTTTGTGTACAGAAATGAATCATGAAAAATGAGTTCAAAACACAAAGTCCACAATAAACAAAAATGGGATGTTGTGCACGTGGATCTCCAAGAAAACACCTAAAAATGACCTATTGGTCATGCTCTAACGGGATGACCTTTGACTGTTATGCAAGAGAGAGGAGGAGAGACTGCAAATATGACGCAGAGAAAAAGCAGAGATCGCGCGTGACTCAAGTAGGCAGTGTTGACGCGAAGTCACCCGACGATCTCTTTGGCAATGGTGTAATGGTGTAAGTGTCGTTGGCAATTGCTAACTCAAAATAATTTATCAGCAATTTGACTTTATTTATTAGTTAAAGAAGATTCCCATGTATGACATGGATTTGTTCTTCCATAAGTTTATCAAAAAGCCACCCTTTTTCCACACTACACAATCATCCGAATCTCACAAATATGATCCACTTTGCATTTGATGAACATGACATAAATATAATAAACAAGATCTATCAATTCTTAATATTAGTACTATTATAAGAAAACAATGTTAGTGATACATAGTGTAATTTTATAATGTAAGAATCAACCATAATAAATATATATAAAATCATGTTTGATTTGCTAATTAGTCATTGTCCATATACATGGACATGCATAAAGAACGCGTTTTATGATGAAATCTTGCTTAAGATTCGCCTTTGCTTTCTATTAATCGGCTAACGTTAAATCCATTCCTAACGACGACTCAATATTTATCTCTTTTTAGATGAGGGTCTTGGTTTTAATCAAAACCTTAGAGAAAGTTAACATAATGAATATGAGAGGGTCAAACCATCCTACCAGCATTTTTTAGTACACAGATTTTTTTTAATGACAAAAGTTATATTACTCCTATTTCTAATTTACACTAATAAATGCTAAATTACACTTTATGCCAGTATTTGAACTCTGGTCTTTTAGTACACAGATGATTTAATAATAGCAACGTTTTGGTTATTAGGGTGGTATACAACCCAATTAAAGTGGATAATATAATCTGGAAAACCAGCCAAACTACATTCTAGAGAGACTGATTTGAAAATATTACATGCCAGTACATGTATTTAACCTGATTAAATACATGTACTTGTAATATAATATAACACGCAGGGGCAAAGGTAGTGTACAAGCAGGGGTAGCTCGGGCTACTCCTCAACTCCGTCTCCATAATGTAAAAATACCTCTCAACTCCGTCTACGTAATGTAAATTTTTTATTTTTATTTTTCTGTTTTATACAAAGGATACTCTTGATCCCAAAATAATGAATTTTGGAAGAAAAAAAAAAACATGGAGAGCAACCTTAATGAATTTATATTATTCACTTTTAGTATAGATTGACGTATTTTTTATTACTCGCTTACATTTTAATTTCACTTTTACTCGCTTAACCAGACTGGACAAAAAAAAAAAGCCCAAACTTAGTAATTGACAATTGGTCGTCCATCCTTTGAATTTTTCCGAGAACCCGTAGGAAACAAATCCCGGCTACGCCCCTAACGTAGAACCAGATCGTCCAAAAAAAAGTAGGAAAGATCGAAAAAACATAGATATACATTACGTATAAACATATGGATTTATTAAGATCAATCATGCCAAAATGGTTATAATCTACACTTTGAAGGTTTTAATGTACTTCAACATCCAAATTTTTTATTTTTGAAAAAAAAAAACCAGGAACAATAGCAAACTAGGGGAAGGTTCATTGGGGAACACTAAAAAAGTGGGGAACAGCGGGGAACCGACTCAAACGATCTCCGATTGGACTCATTCCAGCGGCGTTGGAACCGGCTCGTCGAACCCTAACTAAGATATCTTAACCCTAAACTCTAAATCATAACTCCTAAACTCTAAACCCTAAAGCTAAAAAATAAGGCTAAAACCTAAGCTAAACCGTAAAATCTAAACTATAAACCCTAAAACTAAACCCTAAAGGTTAAACCTAAAGCTAAACCCTAAAACTAAACCCTAAACCCTAAGGCTAAACCCTAAAAGCCAAACCCTAATATATTTAGGGTTTAGGGGTTATGATTTAGGGTTTAGGGTTAAGAGATCCTAGTTAGGGTTCGACGAGCCGGTTCCAACGCCGCTGGAATGAGTCCAATCGGAGTTCGTTTGAGTCGGTTCCCCACTGTTCCCCATTTTTTTAGTGTTCCCCAATAAACCTCACACTAGCAAACTATATATTAAAGTTTTGACAAGTTGTAGAATTATTAAGCTGTAAGGCATAATAAGCAAATAGTGGATTTTGATTGAAAATATGATGATGATGATGATTTGCAATGCAACGCACTTATTACTAAAAGTTGTTTACCACTTAGTGGTGATTACAAAGTTCATGGGACTTTTTAATCTCCTTTCCTAGCTACTTGACATTTATTCAATAATTATGTTATCATCATGTTTAACTGGCCTTTTCTATTCTTTGTATAGTATATATATACACACACAATGTATAAAATTCGTTACTTCGTAATCGTATACGAAGTCAATCTAAAACCCTTGATCAAAGTAAATTAATGGTGAGGCGGTGACAATTTCGTAATTAACTGCAAAAATGAGAAGAAAAAAAAAGAACCATAATTGATGACTTTTTATCAAGTTCCAACATATTGAAGTAACCTTTTTTTCCAAAACTTTGATGTAGTATACATAATTATAGTATACAAATTGTGCTATAATTATAAAGATACCTATATAAATATGTTGTGTAATCATTCGATTACTTGATACACATCGCAAGAAAAAAAAAATTTACTTTTTACATAAATGATATGGATATGGATATATTATATATTTGTACAATAATGCGACATTTATACAATGTTTAATGAATGGTTATATCATTTTTGCAGGGGCGGAACCAGTGTTAAGTTAGTCGTAGTACAGGCTACGGCTCAAGTCCATATTTCTAGTGTATTTTTTTCGGTTTTATACAAAGAATACTTCTAAAATAATTAAAGGATACCCCTAACCAATCCAAACTTATAAAATAAGGGAGCCCGATTGAAACATTGGCCCAATTGATTAGATTAGCCTAAAAAAACACACACGTACATATGGCGGCAGCCTGGAAGAAAAGCAAACGTCGCTTTGGCCTCTCGCTCAGACTCAATCGCTGCATTCTTTGTCCCTGCTATTTGCTGCTGCGATAATCTTGAATCATCATCATCTTCGTCCTTGCTCTCGGCCTCTCGCTCAGTCGCTGCATTCTTGAACAATGTCATGGTTTGTGCGGTCGAAAATGATTTTTTTTCATAGAGTAAAAGACGATGAGGTGATGGAACGATTTCAAGCTATGAAAAAAAGAAGAGGACAAATCTATTAGGTATTTGTTTTACTTTATTTTTTATTGTCGTTTTTCTACTATTGTATGATTGCACGGTAAAAATATTTTTGGAATACCTCTGATTTAATGGCCGGCTAGTTCTGCCCCTGCATTTTTGTACTGCTGTTCATTTATTATGGTACGTAGCCGCTATTTATTTAAAAATAATGCAAATTCCTTTAAAAAGTTTGTAAATCATTATAAAGACATGTAAAACTCTTTTCCTACTATCTATACTATAAGGTGGTGTTTGTTTTTCTGCAGGAAAAGGTCTGTAGTCTGTGGACCACATCTGCAGAGAAGAGGTGGACCAAATGTCTGCAGTCTGCAAGGAAAAGAGGGTTTGTTTTTTACATAAAAACCTCTTCACACCATTGAAAACCACAGACCTTCTCCTCTCTCTTCTCTCTCTCTGCCATCTACCACCACCACCACAACCATCCGCCACCACCACCGCCATCAAAACCCACCACCACCGCCGATCTCTCTCTCTTATTTCCCTCTCTCTCTCCTGCCGCCCCCCCCTCTCTCTCTACGGTCTCTCTCTCTTCGTTCCACCACCGCCATCAAAACCCACCACCACCGCCGATCTCTCTCTCTCTTCGTTCCAGATGTCGATGATGATGATGATGATGATGATGATGAGGGTTTTCGATTTAGGGTTTTGTTTGCGAACGATGTTGATGATGATGAGGGTTTTCGATTTGGGGGTTTTGTTTGTGATGTTGATGATGATGTCGGAGGTGGTGGCGGAGTGGAGGTGGAGCAGATGTCGGAGGTGGAGCAGAGGTGGTGGCGGAGTGGAGGTGGAGGTGGAGCAGATTTGGGGGTTTTGTTTGTGATGTCGATTTGGGGCTGGAGCGGCGGAGGTGATGGCGGAGTGGAGGTGGAGCAGATGGTGTCGGAGGTGGAGATGGTGTCGGAGTGGAGATGGTGGTGGCAGAGGAGGTCGGAGGTGGAGATGGTGGTGGAAGAGGGAGAAGAGGGAGAAGAGGAGAAGAGGTTGGAAGAGGATGGAAGTGGATGAAACATGTCTGTGTGGTGAAGAGGTCTCGCAGACCTTTTTTAATGAAAGGTCTGCGAGAAAACAAACAATCTGCAGCATCCAAATGTCTGCCCGCGTCTGCGCGGCGCAGACATAAGTGGCCAGAAGTAATTCTGGCCAAAAAACAAACAGAACCTAAGTCTCTATTCACGATAAATAGACTAAAACACCAAAACAACGTGTTAAGTCAGCGATCACATCAGAAAACCATCAATTTTATAAAAAAAAACATAAAATACCTACGTAACAAGGAAAACCAAATTCATCATATCACCACCTTTTTTATCTTAAATATATATTAAAAAACAAATACACCCCACCATGATGGTTATATGAACCTCTTACCCAAAAAGTTATATGAATTTCTTACCCAAAAACGTCCCATGAACCCACCCAAGCATCCTAAAACCAACCAAAACTGCCCTATTGAGGAAGCTCTATGGTCTCAATTCTTAATGCCAAATCACACATCATGTCGGAACATAAATGTGTGTTTATGATCTTTTGATAATCGACTTTATCGTTCAGTTATTTTTATATATGTATTGTGCATATTTTTTTTATTTTTATAAAATAATGGTATATGTTAAAAATAAAGAAAGGAAAAAAAAACTTTGTTATAGTACTTTTTCTAATGACATCTTTCATTAAAACAAAACGCCAAGCAAATCACTAGCGCACACCCAACAAAACAACTACCTTACATACAAAATTTAATCCAATCCTTCCAACCTATCGATTTAAAAGTCGATCTATTTTTTATTCAAATATATCCCAAAGCGACAATGTTTTATTTTATCTTCCGGATACTAACGGGCTTATTTGAAAAAATAACCTTGTTCCTTGCTTTCCAAATACATCACATCACTGTGAACATGATTGCTTGAATACATTTCTTCCTTCTAGGGTCCCCAATCGACACAGTTTGCATAGATACAAGATCTTTAACTGAGAACACAAAGATTTTCGGAATACCATATAGCCGAGACTGTTGGGTTTCAGTGGTGTCAATTTTACTTTTATCAAAACGGGTTTGACATATATTATTAATTAAATTATATATTTAATAAATACGCAGCGGAATAAATATAAATAATCAACACCAAAAAGTGAACCGAACAGGATCATGATTACAAACATGCAAATACGATTAGCAATATTAATTAATCTACCGATGAGAAAAATTATACCCTTTTGGTTAATAATAACCGTGTGAGACATCAAGGTACAACGAACGGGTGCTAGACACGAACACGAACAAAGAGCGAGGCGTCTCGTGGCGACACCGAAATAAGGATGGTGGCGGCACTCTTAATTTTTGAATGGTTTTAGTGAACATTTATATGCCAAATGAAATAAGCATTTCAGTTTTTGGAATGGAACCGAAAAATATGAACAAATGAAATGTGAACACATTGAAATAAGCATCTCAGTTTTGGAACCAAAATATGAACAACTGAAATATGAACACATTGAAATAAGCATTTCAGTTTTGGAACCAAAATATGAACACATTGAATCACTTATTTCGGTGCCTTTATTGGTGTGAACTGTCAAAGACAATAATTATATATTTCGTTCCGTTAATTGTTCGTGGTCACCAGTTAACCAAGTTAAGTGGATTTAATGTTCGTTGCCCAAGGTGTAACTCTTACGGGTCATAGCTCGGTCAGCAACGTTGACTTATCGAACCCGTACATATAAATCCAACAATCTCCCACTTGGACGGCCTTCGATAAAATCCTCAACGCAGACAGTCAGCGGCGCTCTAGCTGCACATGGCTGCCCCCAACAAGGTATGACACTTTAAAGTCATTAACCAAAACACCTTGCTATTAGTAACAACTTACTATTGCAAGACAATAGACTTATGGTAATTGTTGTCATTCATCATTTCTGTAAAAGACATAAATTGAATCAATGAGACATGGATTAAGTTCATTCTCATATGGTGTTCAATTATTATTGTTCTCGATCAAGAGTCAAAGTGGTCCGAACAAACACACAGTAAGTTTGGGTAAGGCCTTACACTTCACCAGTTTGAATCAACGAGGGCGCCACAATGTCTAACTGTTACATATCATGTAAGAGTACAGAATCCCATATTGACTACATACAACTCCCACTGAACTTCAGAACTATTCCCAATTAAAGTCTTTATGACTGGCAGTTACGCGACAGCGGTTGACAATAATCAAAGAATAATCCTTGGTAAACGGAAGTTCTAATATGTATCTCAGGTCAAAGGATACTAAATGAGTATACCAATATCAAATCATCTTATGACTAAGATCCATGAAGATAATTTGATGCGAGTTACATCCAACGTCATTCATAATGAGGTCTGTGAGTTTGGAAGTCAATTCCTTGAGTCCAAAGTCAGAATAGTCTTAATTCAGAGTCGTTCCCACGAGTCTGACCGACTACGGATAATTTAGAATACAAGATTCATGGATTAAACATATTAAAATCGAACACAGTTGTAAGATTCAAACTTTGCGTTTAACCAGTAAATCAAAGGTGAATTTAAAAAGGTACAAGTGTTTGAATGTTCGTACATCCAAATACTAAATCAAAACATACAGCTAGCTAATCTAAGACCGATAGCATCCATGTGCTGATCATGCTTGTCCTGAGTCATGGGCTTAGTGAACGGGTCTGCTAGGTTTTGATCTGTGTCTACTTTGCTTATTATGATGTCTCCACGTTCCACAATTTCCCGTATGTAGTGGAACTTTCTTAGAATGTGCTTGGCCTTGTGATGAGACCTGGGCTCTTTGGCTTTAGCAATAGCACCTGTGTTATCACAGAATATCTCGATGGGTTTCTGTGACACCTCGAAAATTCACGTCCCATAATGTGTTGACACGTGTCACAAGCTTTGAACGTGTGAAAGAAGGTTCTAGAGGGACTAAAGTTGACAAACAAGGAAAGTATGTTAATGTAAGGGTTCAAAATGTCAACAATGGATAAATATACTTTACAATAACCCTACACGATGTTTATACCCTTAAACGAATGAATCATGGATCATACGAAGCTAATTGTGGATGAAAGTGAGAGATTTCAAACTATAGGGGTTAAATGTGTCAACATGTTTAAAGTATACCTCTGAGTGACCTTTTAGCAAACCCGAAGCTTTGTAACGATTAATTATGCTCACTAGAATACATGATAAAAATTTCACCAAGTTTCGTTATCGTATGAGAAAGTTATGATAAAATTCGTATACGAGGGGTTAAAAGCATCAACGATGAAGTTTATGACTT
Organism: Helianthus tuberosus; assembly: GCA_030545235.1. Lineage (NCBI taxonomy): Eukaryota > Viridiplantae > Streptophyta > Magnoliopsida > Asterales > Asteraceae > Helianthus > Helianthus tuberosus. Next base: position 18,125,260 of record CM060407.1, read on the forward strand.
TTCGGGTGATGACAAAGTTAAACAAGGGCTTCACAAGGATTGGTTATGTCTTGGAGTCCTTGGAAATCAATTTAGAGGGCTCATAGTGCAAAAAGAAATGTCAAAACAACTTTTACATGGACCAAGGACCAAAACAGCAAATTCTGAAAATTTATATGAATCAGAGGGGGCGTCGCGCGACGCGTAGAACCCTTAGGGGACCTACGCGTGACGCGAGGGGTCCTCTGATGCCAAAAAAATGGTAGATGTCTGCTATGTCCATTGTAACCGACTTATAATGTGTTAATACATACGTCTGTAGCTTCCGTCAGCATGTAGTCATATTATGTATTCTGTGTTTTTGTAAAATGTATGTATGTATGTAGATAGTATGACAACTTAGGAGTAGGTTCTGAATGTAAAAGTGTTGGTTCGAACAAGGTTACTCAACCGGATGGTTATCCGCACGGATAATATCTATCCGCACGAATAGCTATGGTTGTCCGCACGGACAACACCTATCCGCACGAATAGCTATGGTTATCCGCGCGGACAACACTTATCCGCACGGATAGCTATCCGCACGAACAACACTTAGTAGTTTCCTGAGGATGTCTATATATATCTGATCCGGGCAACTGTTTTAGGACTTTTGACTCGCACGGATAAGTCTGTACTTCTACCGGATCTGTGTACTTTCAGAACATTGAATAGAAAGAACAGACAAGTGATTAAACGTTGAATTTTGTGTTGAGCAAATCTGTGATTCGTTATAATGGATTCCGCACATTAGACGAAGTCGATTTATCTTGTTCCTTACGATCAGATCCTGTGCAACGGGACCAACAAGTGGTATCAGAGCATCCAGGGAGCTGAATCGAGATCAACGACACCGAATTCACCGGAATTCGAGCCTCTTTTGCCGATTTGAGTCAAATTTCACCGGAAATTTGACATATTTCTTCTACTTCTACTCATTTTTCACATTAGTTCTTCGTTTGTCACCATATAATCAGAAAAACTTAAAATTGAATAATAATCTACGGTTAAAATTTGATAAAATCGATATCATTTGATTCACAATCATTCAAAGTATAATCCTACTAAGTTTCATAATCAGATTCAACCTAAAACTAGATCAAATTCATCAAAAATCATGTTTAGCTGTTCATATCTGCTGACGTCATCTACTCGCTCGGACAGCTGTCCGAACGGATTGGATTAGTTAGTAACTGCTAGTTGATTGCTGACATCATCATTGTTACTCGCACAGATTACAATCCGTGCGGATAACCTGAAAAGTCAAAGTCAAAGTTTGTCAATTGTACGAAGGACAATCCGAGCGGATCATTGTCCGTGCGGATAACTTTTGTGACTTGTTCGGATTGCTACTCGAACGGATCACCATCCGTTTCAACTGTTGCTGTTTCAAATTTTTAGAACTTGTAAAAATTGTCTAAGTGTTTGAAAACTTGTTTCAGGTACTTAAAAATGGAAGAATTCATGAATCCCTTCAGTGATATATATGCTTTCGCGGGTAACTCCGGAGACGATACTTCCAACCATACAAATGATAACACTCCGAACCCGAAGAAAACTCTGTCCGATGCCTTAAGTGTTGAAAGTGCATATGGTACATATAACAAACCACCAAAGTTAATGGCGATTGAAGAATATAATCGGTGGGCAAAAAGATTTGATGAGTGGCTGAAAGCATTCGCGTATCCGAGCTGGAAAAGCTTAAAGAACGGTTTCAACAATGGTAGACAAGATTGTGAGAATCTGACAGAGACTGAAGATATAGAAAACTTTGTCGCTGAACAAAAGTGCGTCGCCTTGATTCATCAGTCCGTAAGAGACGACATTATTTCACTAATTGAATACACAAACGCAAAAGATCTATGGGAAAAGTTAAAAGTAAAGTGTGTAGGGAGTGCTGAAATAGTGAAAAACAAAAAGAAACTGTTGAGAAAAGAGTTTGATTTATTTGGTTGTTTAAAAAATGAATCAGTTTGTAAGATGATTGAGAGGTTTGGGCACTTAAAGTTGGAATTGGCGAGACATGGAATTATCTATTCTCAAGAGGAGTTAGTCGACAAATTGTTCTATTCGTTGCCAGATGAGATGGATTGGCAGTACTATGCCTTGATGTTGAAGAATACGATCAAATCTGAGGGTCTTACTGTTGATTTGCTGATTGAAAGACTAGAGAGTCACGGATTGGAGATAAAGAAAACACACAAAGTAAATCATTCGTCATATCAACAAAATATGGAGCTGTACTATCCAAAGAGTATGATTCCCAAGAATGTTTCTCCAAAGACAGCTTTTTCTGCTGAGAATTCAAACACATCAAGTAATGAAAGTTCAAGTTCAAACAGTGGTTTTCATGGAAGATTTTCATCCAATGCTTCAAGCCAGGGATCATCTTCAAATTCTTCAAGTCAACAACAATCTGTCCCAAAGAATGTGTTTCAATGCAACATTGCTGTGGATTTAAAGAATGGTCAAAATTTCAGTGAAGAATCCACAAAGCAGCAGATGGTTTTCTTGGCTTCTGTGCTAGAATCGTATGAAAGCCTTGTAGCTGGAAAGATAGGCAACACCAACCTAACAAATGAAGACTACGATCAGATTGATCCTGAGGAGATGGAACTGATCGACATAAGGTGGTGTATGGCCAGTGCAGTTCGTCGGACACAACACTTTATGGAGATAACTGGAAGAAAGTCTATTGGTGGACCATCTACCAAGTTAGGCTTTGACAAATCAAAGGTGACCTGTTTCAAATGTAAACAGAAAGGTCATTTCAAGAGAGAGTTCCGGAATGCTTATGCTGATGATTCTGATAACCCTTTCAAAGAAGATTACTACAAGAGAGTGATATATCATCAGAATAAATCAGAACCGCCCAGAATGAAGCAGCTTGAGGACACCCCCAAAGAAAAATCTAGAGCTCTTGCTGTGATTCATGATGATGAAGGTTATGATTGGAGCGAATTATTACCAGAGGAAGATGCGGTGGGTTATGCATTTGTGGCGAAGATTGTTCCTTTTAAAGACAACAGAACTGAAGAAGAAAAGTTCGTCAACCGAAGAATGAAAGCACAAACTAGGATGAGCAGAATCTATAACTGATGTGTGTAAAATGCAACATATAAATTACATCAATTGAGGCATAAAACTAACCCTTTTTTAGTGCTAATATTGGAAAAAGAGTGTTTTTGTCTTCCTTTTGTATTTTCAGGATTAAATGAGCTCAAAAACGCAAAAGAAGCAAAAAGACAGCTAAATCCAACATAAATACAAGAAAAGGAACATTAGTGGACTGCCCGAACCCTCAACGGCACCTTCCAAAGCAAAATAGAGAAAACAGAAGACTGAACACGCCCCGTGCTCAGCCAGCACGGGGCCGTGCCCAAGAAGCAGCAGAAAAGACAAACCTATAGAAGCTTCTATTGCCCATCACGGGGCCGTGCTCAGCGGACACGGGGGCGTTTCGAAAGTACAGCAGGCGCATTTATTGTAATTGCGAATTACAATTAATGAGGAGAGAGAGTGTCAGACGGACACGGGGCCGTGCCCAGCGGACACGGGGCCGTGTCCAGCTCTCTGTTCAGCCTATAAATAGGAGTGCTTGGATTCATTTCATCTCATCCCTTGGCACACCACCTCTCTCACACTTCATCCACCACCCACCACCATCACAACACCATCATCCACCACCATCATCCATTGTCCATCGTAGAGTGTGTGAGTCGTCTCGGGATCCAAGATTGATCGTAAGAGTTCTTGACAATCAAGGCCATGTTTGCCTAAGTCTCTTACATCACTTGGTGAAGACAAAGTGTCTAGTATAATACTTTTTATTTCTAATCTTTTGCACTTTTTATTTGGTTTTGTATTAATGACTTTAATAACTAGTTACTTATGTTGAAGGTGATCTTTCCTTATCGTTTGTCCGTGGTGTCTTGGCATTATTTTACTGTCTATATAAAATAAAGGATTTTCACCATTCATATCTCCACGGTCTATATGGAGATATGTTGGCTACCTGGTAGGGGGTTAAGGGAACGGTTTGGTAAAGGTCTTGCCATTGTTCAGCGTTTAGAGGTCCTGCAATGGACCTGGGTCAAATTTAGTAGGACCTCCTTCAATACTTCACGGTATTGGATGGCGGGGGTCCAAACTCTTTGATCCCCTCATAAGTTAACTACTATTAATACTATAACCCGGCTATTTAGGACTGTATCCCTGCTGACTCAGACTACTTAGCCGAGGGTAACGTCACCGCCAAAAGCGGGGCCTACCACAATACTGCATTAATAACTTAATTCATTATCTTCCAATAATCCACCCTTTTAGGATTGTATCCCTGCTGACTCAAACTACTGGGGTGAGGGTAACGTCGCCTTCAAAAGAGGGGCCTACTACAATAACTAAGATAATCTCTTAATTATGTGCAAAAGTGCGGAAATAATCAAAGGTTATACTAGATACGAGTCGGAACCAAGTGATTCATCTTGTCTATCTGTTTTTATTTTTATTTTTATTTTCAGCATTTTAGTTAGTTTTATTTTTCTTAGTTTAAAACATTTTTCTAAACTTTTATTTTGGTTAGACGTTGAGGATAAACCGGTACTAAAAGCTCTTGTGTCCTTGGACGACCTCGGTATCTTACCAACGCTATACTACACTCAACGATGGGTGCACTTGCCCATATGTGTGTTTAGTGTTAGTGAAATATTGTGTTTTATAAATTTAAAACTTGGCTAAAATAAGTGTTAAAAAGGGCTTAAAATATACACCTAATATATACGACACTTTATCGCACATCAAGTTTTTGGCGCCGTTGCCGGGGACACAAGGATTTTAAGAAAGTTAGGAATCAACGGCCTAATCATCTTTTATTTTTCTTTTTATTTTTTTAGGATTTTCTTAGTTTTTCAGCTTCTGCAAAGCTCAGCACGGGCCGTGCTCGGTCAGACACGGGCCGTGCCCAGCTTCATCACTGGCAGTTTTTATTTTCTGAGTTACAGAGAGCTGAACACGGGGCCGTGTCGGTGCAACACGGGGTCGTGTCCAACTCCCAGTAACTGGGATACAGAAAACAATTACTGTACTTCTGACCACGGGCCGTGTTCACTGAGCACGGGGCCGTGGTGAACATTCTGACCAACGTTCTTTTTTTGTTTTTATTGCAGGATTTGGAACCCAGGCGCCACATTTGAACCTCCTACGTAGTGCATGAGCTCCAGTTCTAGTAGAGACATAAAAGAACCCCTAGAAGAACCCGAGCGCTTTCTCAGAAAAAGACTTAAAGCTAAAAATCAAGAGAAAGCTTCGGGGGACCCACTTCCAATGGCGGACCAACGTACCCTCATGGATTACCTACGGCCTACCGTAGGCAATCTTGGCGCCGCTATCAATGCACCGAATGTCGAGGCCAACAACTTCGAACTTCGGCCGCATTTGATACAAATGCTCCAAAACTCCGCAACCTTCCACGGGCTTGCGGACGAGGATCCCCATCTACATATTACTAACTTCTTAGAAATATGTGATACCTTTCGGATCAATGGAGCATCAAATGACGCCATCCGCCTTCGAATGTTTCCTTTTTCACTAAAAGACCGAGCTAAGGCTTGGCTTAACACCCTCCCAGTTGGATCGGTAAACACCTAGGATGAACTCGCCCAAAAGTTTTTATATAAGTATTTCCCTCCTGCTAAAACGGCTAAATTAATGACTGAAATTAATACATACTCACAAGAGGATGGGGAATCCTTATATGAAACTTGGGAAATGTTCAAGGAGCTTCTAAGAAAGTGTCATCACCATGGCCTAGCGGTATGGCAACAAGTATCCACTTTCTACAATGGATTGTTGCCACACACAAGACAAACTCTTGATTCAAGCTCCAGGGGACTCTTAGGTAATCGTCGCCCAAATGAAATATATAACCAAATTGAGGAAATTGCTCAAACCAATTTTCAATGGCACACTCACCGAGGTAATAAATCTATTGCCCCGGGCGCCCATAAGGTTGATGAAAGCACCTCTTTACAAGCCCAAATCGAGGCCCTCTCTTCAAAAATCAAAAGGCTAGAAATGACAAAAACGGCCTCGGTTATGGCTTGTGAAGGGTGTGGTGGGTCACATGAAAATTGGAGTTGTATGAAAGAATTAGATGAGCAAGCTGAAACGGTAAACTACATGGATAATAGACCTAGGCCGTCGGGTCCTCCAACGGGTACCTACAACCAAGGATGGCGTAACCACCCAAATCTTGGTTGGAGAGATCCCGGCAATAGTAGTAGCCAACAAAACCAACGAACTAATTTTCAACAACCGCAAAATTTTCCTCAACAACAAGGTGGAAGAGAAAGGCTTGAAGATACTGTATCTCGCCTCATCTCTGACACTGAAAAGAAAAACTCGGATCGATTTCAACAATTGGAATCGAATTTCAGAAATCAACAAGCTAGCATTCAAAACGTTGAAAAACAATTAAATCAACTAGCTCAAAATTTCTCCGAGAGACCACAAGGCGCGTTACCTAGTAATACCGAAACGAACCCAAAGGCACAAGTATATCTCATCACATTAAGAAATCGAACCGTGGGTCCCGAGGATGCTCCATTGCCACCAAATGAAAGAAGCCATTCTAGCCAGCCTATAACTCCTCCTGCGCCAGAAAAGGCTTCTATACCAAATCAAGAGCCCACCAAGACTCCTCCAATTCCGTACCCCGGTAGGTTAAATCGTCAAAAGACCGATGAGCAATTCGCAAAGTTCGAAAGTTTACTAAAACAATTGCATGTTAATATTCCTTTTATTGAGGTCCTAACCCAAACGCCTAAATATGCAAAATTCATGAGGGATTTCCTCACTCACAAAAGGAAAATTGAATCATTGCAATTAGTTAACTTAGGCGAAGAATGTTCAGCTTTAGTACTCAACAAACTTCCACAAAAGAAAATCGACCCCGGGAGCTTCACAATCCCTTGTTCAATTGGGAAGTCCCCCGTCCGAAATGCTTTAGCCGATCTTGGGGCTAGCATCAACCTCATGCCCACATCAATGTTCAAGCGACTCGGCCTAGGAACAACAAGCCCTACAAAGATGAGCATACAACTCGCCGACAGGTCCGTCAAATTCCCACAAGGTGTCGCCGAAAATCTGCTAGTCAAGGTTGACAAATTCGTCTTTCCAACCGACTTCGTCATCCTAGACATGGAAGAAGACACCGATGTCCCTCTCATCCTCGGGAGGCCATTTCTAGCCACCGCCCAAGCGTTGGTGGATATGAATGACGGAACTCTAACATTGAAGTTTGGGGATGAAGAGGTAAAATTTGAATGTGGAAAGCGAGTAGAGGAAGAAGATCCGGTCAACTACATGAAGGTCATAGACTCAAGCTTGGATGACGCTCTCCGACGGTGTAACATGGGATGCAACTCATCCCAATAGGGTAACATATGACCAGGCTTTGGGTCTAGCCAAGGACCCTTATAAACGTGGCGCACCATGGAGGCATTCCACGGGACTATCCCTAGTTTAATTTAGGTTAATTTTTATGTTTTCTAGTTAGTTTTAATTTTCAGGAATAAAACACACTCATGCTGGTAAAGGATGAAGAGGGGAACGAGAAAAATGATCCCATGCACAAGAGCGAGGCAACCCGACAATTTTCTCCATTCAACACGGGCCGTGCCCAACCAACACGGCCCCGTGCCGAACCACCTGCAGAAAAACGCCCAGTACAGGTACCTGGACACGGGCCGTGTTCACCCAACACGCCCCCATGTCCAGCCTTCTGTTTGACTTATTTCAATTTTGTTACTGGCACTTGAACACGGGGCCGTGCCCGGATAACACGGGGCCGTGTTCAGCGCCCAGTAACACAATTTTTTTGCTTTTTAAACACTATTTTACACATCTAATCAACCTAAAAATTTATTTTTGGGACACATTGAGGACAATGTGTAATTTAAGTGTGGGGGGGATGCTAAAACCTTGAATTTTGCAAGTCCTAAATACAAGCCTTACACAAAACTCTATTGGAACCGCTAATCACCCCAATTTTTTTCAAAAATTTCTTTTTTTTTACTTGTCTAGGTTTAACTCGGGAAATTCAAGTTCTCAAAAAGGTTATATTTTTACAAATTTACAACCGATAGCGTAGTGATAAAAAGAACCAACATAAGAAAATTATGAAAAGGCATAGCAAACTTATTTAAAATTTGATTATATACTTGATCACATAAAAACCCATTCCCACAAAAGTGAGTTTTGAGCCTTTAATTGAGCACACAATTTCATATCATTTGACTAAATGCTCATTTTTCGTTTCTTGTGTGAATAGCCGCTTGGTTCTTACAACTCTAGAACTTGCCATGACAATACATTCCCGGTCCTTATCAACTTAAACCCGAGTAAGTAAATGATGGAGGCATTAGGACTAACCCTTTTCATTTCTACACCATTATTTTTCTTTTTCCTTTACCACCTACCCAAAAATCCCCCTAGTTAGCCCCTTTGAGCCTAAACCTTTTCGTTTCATCACCCAAACAAAAAACCCTTTCATCCACCAAAACCTTTTTCATTTTTAACCCTTTATTTTAGTAACAAGTTCGGTTCTTCGTGAAAAAAAAAATTAATAATGATGAAGCAAAAAGAAAATAAACAAACAAGTTAATCAAAAATAACTTAGTTTGAATAAAAGCTTCATCAAAATAAAAAGTTGCAAAAATACGAAAACCGACACTTGTTACGCTTTTAGCCCTTTTTCTACTAACCACTAACCCAACCACCTACCTTTAACCCTAGCCAACCCTTAACCCACAAAGTCCTCTTGATATCTACAAAGGTATAAAAGTTAAAAAGGAGGAGGATTGATTTCTTGGCAAGCCTATGGTAGGAATAAGTTCCGTGCCGCTCTCGAGTGATTCACTAAAAATACACCTTCGGCCGAGTGTGAGTGATTTCCCCGCGAGGTATGTGAACTTGTATATAAATAGAATTTTAAAAAGGCATGTTATGCCCAAATAAGTAATTTCTTTTATGAACAGTTCTAAATAAATCATTACGAATAGGAGTGTAAATAAATAAAAATAAAACCCAAAAAGATCTTGGAAATCCCGACACTCTACGACAAGCCCAAAACCTTCTCTTCTACCTATTCCATTTGGGAGTGTAAGCCACATATTAAAGAGTTTTGCTTGAGGACAAGCAAAAGTTCAAGTGTGGGGGTATTTGATGTGTGTAAAATGCAACATATAAATTACATCAATTGAGGCATAAAACTAACCCTTTTTAGTGCTAATATTGGAAAAAGAGTGTTTTTGTCTTCCTTTTGTATTTTCAGGATTAAATGAGCTCAAAAACGCAAAAGAAGCAAAAAGACAGCTAAATCCAACATAAATACAAGAAAAGGAACATTAGTGGACTGCCCGAACCCTCAACGGCACCTTCCAAAGCAAAATAGAGAAAACAGAAGACTGAACACGCCCCGTGCTCAGCCAGCACGGGGCCGTGCCCAAGAAGCAGCAGAAAAGACAAACCTATAGAAGCTTCTATTGCCCATCACGGGGCCGTGCTCAGCGGACACGGGGGCGTGTCGAAAGTACAGCAGGCGCATTTATTGTAATTGCGAATTACAATTAATGAGGAGAGAGAGTGTCAGACGGACACGGGGCCGTGCCCAGCGGACACGGGGCCGTGTCCAGCTCTCTGTTCAGCCTATAAATAGGAGTGCTTGGATTCATTTCATCTCATCCCTTGGCACACCACCTCTCTCACACTTCATCCACCACCCACCACCATCACAACACCATCATCCACCACCATCATCCATTGTCCATCGTAGAGTGTGTGAGTCGTCTCGGGATCCAAGATTGATCGTAAGAGTTCTTGACAATCAAGGCCATGTTTGCCTAAGTCTCTTACATCACTTGGTGAAGACAAAGTGTCTAGTATAATACTTTTTATTTCTAATCTTTTGCACTTTTTATTTGGTTTTGTATTAATGACTTTAATAACTAGTTACTTATGTTGAAGGTGATCTTTCCTTATCGTTTGTCCGTGGTGTCTTGGCATTATTTTACTGTCTATATAAAATAAAGGATTTTCACCATTCATATCTCCACGGTCTATATGGAGATATGTTGACTACCTGGTAGGGGGTTAAGGGAACGGTTTGGTAAAGGTCTTGCCATTGTTCAGCGTTTAGAGGTCCTGCAATGGACCTGGGTCAAATTTAGTAGGACCTCCTTCAATACTTCACGGTATTGGATGGCGGGGGTCCAAACTCTTTGATCCCCTCATAAGTTAACTACTATTAATACTATAACCCGGCTATTTAGGACTGTATCCCTGCAGACTCAGACTACTTAGCCGAGGGTAACGTCACCGCCAAAAGCGGGGCCTACCACAATACTGCATTAATAACTTAATTCATTATCTTCCAATAATCCACCCTTTTAGGATTGTATCCCTGCTGACTCAAACTACTGGGGTGAGGGTAACGTCGCCTTCAAAAGAGGGGCCTACTACAATAACTAAGATAATCTCTTAATTATGTGTAAAAGTGCGGAAATAATCAAAGGTTATACTAGATACGAGTCGGAACCAAGTGATTCATCTTGTCTATCTGTTTTTATTTTTATTTTTATTTTCAGCATTTTAGTTAGTTTTATTTTTCTTAGTTTAAAACATTTTTCTAAACTTTTATTTTGGTTAGACGTTGAGGATAAACCGGTACTAAAAGCTCTTGTGTCCTTGGACGACCTCGGTATCTTACCAACGCTATACTACACTCAACGATGGGTGCACTTGCCCATATGTGTGTTTAGTGTTAGTGAAATATTGTGTTTTATAAATTTAAAACTTGGCTAAAATAAGTGTTAAAAAGGGCTTAAAATATACACCTAATATATACGACACTTTATCGCACATCAATAACACATACATAGAAGCTAAAAGAGCAAGGAGATGGGATGCCGACAGAGAATGTTATCTTGATCCACAAGGAAACATTGCAGTTGACCCAGATTCCATTAGTGTTGATGCTCTCATCCAGCAATTTGCCGAAGAAGAAGAAACTAGACAAAGAGAATGGTGGGGAGGTAGTGAAGAGAAAGTAGTAGAAAAAGAAGAAAAAGAAGCAGAACAGAAGTCACAGTCAAAGAAAATTGATGATGGGATCATTGATACATCACAAGAGTTAACGACTGAAAACTTGAGGAAGATGGCTGAAAAAGTTCTGGCTGCAAAAGGACTTGAGGTAGTTTCTAGTTCTGGAACTGAGTCCAAAAACAAGGTCAGTTCAAATGATACACATGAGCCAGGTAAGAAAGTTAAATCTGAAAATGACTGCAAAAGTTGCATGAAAGAGTGCAAAGTTTGTAGTACAATCACTTACCTCAACGGTAAGAAGGTTGAAGAACTGATTGGCAGAGTCAAGAGTGTTGAAGGTCAAATCTTAAACTGTGACAAAATGCTGAAAGCTTCGAATGATAGATCAAAAGAATTAACTGAGAAAATTGAAAATGATAAAAATGACATAGAAAGAATAAGGAAAGAAAATGAAAAGTTGATTCTTGAAAATCGTAAAATTTCTGAAAATTTTGAGAAGCTAAACCGAACGGTTAAAGATTCTGATGAAAGAAATGGTAAAACAACCAAAGAAAATCTTCAACTATCAGGAGTTCTTAGGGTAAAAGAAGAGTTAATCAACCAACAACTAGATGAGATTGCGAAATTGAAGCTTCAGTTTGAAGAAGCTAAGATTGAGAATGAGCGTATTAATTTGAAACTAAACAGTTACAACTCTGCTAGCTTTGTTTTGCAACACATTGTTCCCAAACCCATTGGGAAAAACAAAGCTGGCGAAGATGTATACTGTGATGGAACTGGGGTCGGGTTTCATCAAGTTCCGCCACCATTTCTAAACAATTTTTCAAAGAGGCAATCAGGGTTGGTTAATGATAAAGTTGAATCAAATGAGATAAATCTTCCAGAGTCAATTGACGTGACATTTTCTTCATCATCATCCGATGATAGTGTTCAAACTGAGATTGTTAAAGGCATGGCTGAAAGTGTTTTGGATAGTGACTCAGCTGAGGATGAAGAATGTTTTCTGAACAATTACATTCCGAAACCAAAATCTAAAAACAACTTAGATGATGAACCGGGTCTTGTGATGTACAAGATGGTTGGTTCTGATAAGTTGTATTCAGACGTTGAGTTTCCTCTGGAGAATGTTAATGTGAACAAATTGAAAAATGTTTTCAAATTGGTTGAAATTGATTTGTCTGAAGTAGAAGGTTTGAATCAGACAAAGAGGCAATTGAATTTCGAGAAAAATAAATCTTACTATAAGAAACCTGTTGTTCCACCACGTTTCTCTAACAACAACCGAAATAAATGGTCGGGTGGATATCAGGGTGGTAAGAATTATCAGAAAAGGAATGTTCAGAACAAGAGATTTATTGAGAAAAAGGTGTTTGTGAATGGTTCAAGTTCACTTTCTGATGAGGAATCTGAAATTTTTTTAAAATCAAACAAAGAGTTCTTTGAAAAGAAGGCCTCACAGCCTCAGTCTGTAGGCACAAGTATGGTAGTTGACACCCGAACATGCTTCAAATGCAATCAAGTTGGACATATTGCACGTAAGTGTACCAACCTGAAGCCTAAGACTGAAGTTGTGATGAATTCTAGCAAGAAAGATAATGTGAAGGGAAAAGCTCCATTAGTTGTTGAGAAAAAGATTTTGAAAAATGATAACTCCAAGATCAAAACTGAACCTGTTAAGAATTTGGTAACTAAAAATGATAAATTTTACAAACGGGTTGCATCACCTCAACAAACATGGAAACCAAAAACTGTTGACAAGAAAAAAAATTCTCCAAAACCAAAGGTGTATGAGACTGAAAAATCATCATCCTCAACCAAGAAGATGTATGTATCTTTGGATTTATATGAGAAACAAAAATCGACTTCTGAAAAGAAGTATGTGGTGAAGAAAGACCAACTATCTGGTCAACCTCAAAAAGACGAATTTTTCTTATTCAAAGAGGTTGAAGTTGGGTCTGTTGAAAGCTTAAAAATGAATGATAAAAACTTTCCGCCACTTTACACTACAAAAACTCACATTAATGTCAAGTTACCCGAGTCAAAAGAGGCTTGGGTAGCATCAAAATCTCATTAAATGTTTTTGATATGTGCAGGAGCTTCCGAGATCCGTTTCACGTTGGATTATGGATAGTGGAGCTTCTCGGTACATGACAGGAAAGACAGCGCTGCTGTATGATGTTAGAAATTTCAATGGAGGATATGTAGGGTTCACAGGAAACCAAGGTGGTAGAATTGTTGGTGAAGGAACGTTATCCAACGGGATTGTCACGTTTGAAAGAGTTAACTACATTCCTGAGCTGGAAAATAATCTGCTAAGTTTCTCGCAGATTTGTGACAGGATGTATACAACTCACTTCACAGAAAAAGAATGTTTGATATTGAAGCCAGGTTTTGTTATCCCTGAAGAATGGATTATTATGAGGGCTCCAAGAGTCAATGATCTGTATGTATTGGACATGAGTGTAGCAACTACAACAACGGGTCAGGCTCATTGTTTTGTGTCTAGAGCAACAGAGAAAGAATCACAGTTGTGGCATCGCAAAATGGGTCATATTCACCTACGAAAAATGAATCATCTAGTGCATAATGATTTAGTTCTGGGCGTTCACATTAAAGGTTTTCATCTGGAAGGGGAGTGCATTAGCTGCATCAAAGGAAAGCAAAAGAAAAAGTCACACCCTAAAAAGCAAGTCAATTCAGTCTCATGACCTCTGGAGAGACTTCACATGGACTTGTTTGGTCCTGTGAATGTCAAAAGTATTACAGGAGAACTTTACTATCTTGTGGTTACTGATGATTATTCCATATTTTCGTGGGTATTGTTCTTGAAGTCTAAAGATGAAACTTTCGAAAGTTTGATGGGGTTGTTTAGAAAAATTGAAAATCTGTAGCAAGCTCGTATCAGAAGAATCAGAAGTGACAACGGTACAAAGTTCAAGAACAACCAAATGGAAGAATTTTGTGACGAGAAAGGAATATTACATGAATTTAGTGCTCCTTATACTCCACAACAAAATGGAGTAGCAGAACGAAAGAACAGGACACTAATCGAAACGGCTAGAACAATGCTTGCTGATTCAAAGTTACCAATCAACTTCTGGGCAGAAGCTGTGTCAGCTGCTTGTTATACTCTCAACCGGGTTCTCACAGTAAAGAAATTCAACAAGACGTGTTTTGAGCTGATAAATCTCCGCAAACCTAACCTGAAGTATCTGGAACCGTTTGGGTCTCCCTGCACAGTTTTAGAGCCTTTTGGGAAGTTTGGTCCAAAGAGTATAGAAGGAATCTTCGTGGGTTATTCTAGTCCACAAAACGAGTCTTTGTTCCAGGTTTAAAGCGGATAATTGAAGCTTACAATGTTGAATGTCAGGGTCATACAATGCCACCGCAGAATCCCAGCGACTCATGGCGTTTCAATTATGATACTTTGTGGGATTCCTTCAACATGGAGGAAGAACCAGAGTTCTTTGACGAGTTGGATATTCTAAGAGAGTATGAAGATTTAGATGAAAGATTCCCAGCAGAAATGTATCGAAAACGACAAACTTCAAATGACAATGAAGCAGGTCCAAGCAATGCTGGAGAACATGATGATGTTCAACAAAATGAAGTTGCTCAGGATAATCAGACGGTAGAGAATGATAATCAAGAATCTGAAAACAGACCAATATTTGATCGTGATGATTCAAACTCTGAGGGGGAGCTAATCCAGTTTTCAAATCAAACTATTCCAGTCAGTGAACAAGTTGCAAATCAAAACTTCACAAATTTGGAAGGTGAGGTAGATGTTTCAGGCGAGGTAATGCCAAGAACTCTATCATATCATCCTGAAGAGCTAATCACTGGAGAGCTGCAATCAGGAGTCCGAACCAGAAGACAAATCGACCAAGGACTTACATGTTTTTATTCAAAAGTTGCTCCATTACAGACTGACTTCTCATTAAGTTGCTTTATCTCGCAGGTTGAACCAAGGACTTACAAAGAGACGCTTACTGAAGATTCTTGGGTAAATGTAATGCAGGAGGAGTTAAGCCAATTCGAGAAGTTAGGCGTGTGGAAGCTAGTGGATTTGCCTGATGGCCACCGAAAGATCAATACAAAATGGGTGTTTAAATGCAAGAGGGATGATCGAGGAGTTATTATTCGAAACAAAGCTCGACTCGTTGTCCAAGGCTTCAGTCAGCAGGAAGGGATAGATTTCACTGAAGTATATGCCCCTGTTGCAAGACTTGAAGCAATCAGAATCTTCTTAGCATTTGCATCAAGGAAAGGATTTAAAGTTTTTCAGCTAGATGTGAAGTCGGATTTTCTCTATGGCAAGGTGAAAGAGGAGGTATATGTCGGACAACCACCGGGCTTCACCGACCCAATTCAAAAAAATAAAGTTTATCTCTTGGATAAGGCGTTATACGGCTTACATCAGGCCCCGAGAGCCTGGTATGAGACCTTGTCTCAACATCTGTTGGCCAACAACTTCATCCGAGGAAAGATAGACGCCACTCTGTTCACAAAAGAAGTCGACGGGCATCTTCTGATAGTCCAAATTTACGTGGACGACATAATTTTTGGGTCTACAAATGAACAACTTTGCAAAGATTTTGAAAAAGTAATGAAGTAGAAGTTTGAAATGTCATCAATGGGTGAGATGAAGTTCTTCTTGGGGCTTCAAGTTGATCAACTTCCCAAGGGAACTTTCATTCATCAAACGAAATACGTTCATGATGTTCTGGAGAAATTCGGGATGTCAGGAATGTCACCTATGTCCACCCCATTAGCGACGAATCATGGGATAAACCCTGATCTCACCGGAGTGAAGGTAGATGAAACATTGTATCGCTCCATGATCGGTTCGTTAATGTACTTGACGGCATCAAGACCGGATATTATGTATCCAACATGCCTAGCAGCTCGATTTCAATCAAATCCTAGAGCTTCGCATATGGTAATTGTGAAACGGATTCTACGCTACCTGAAAGGAACCCCATCTCTGGGGTTGTGGTATCCAAAAGTCGGCGATTTCACGCTCGAAGGATATTCTGATTCTGATTTCGGATGCTGCAAAGTGAACGCTAAATCAACAACAGCGGGGTGCCAGTTTTTCGGACCACGATTGGTCACCTGGCATTGCAAGAAGCAGACCTCTGTCGCTTTATCCACTTGTGAAGCTGAATATGTATCTGCTAGCAGCTGCTGCTCTCAGATTTTGTGGATCCAGCAACAGATGCGAGACTACGGTTTGCAATTTCTTAACTCCCCTATCTTTGTTGATAATGAGGCAGCCATAAATATAACAAAAAATCCTGTTCATCACGCTAAAACAAAACACATTGAAATTCGTCATCACTTCATCCGAGACTGTTACGAGAAGAAGTTGATACGAATAGAGAAAATCCACACCGATGAACAAAAAGCTGACTTACATACCAAAGCATTTGACAAAACTCGTTTTCAATATCTTTTGAAACTAAATGGTATGAAGTTACTATCAGATGCGGAGGAAATCGTTGGCGTTGATGAAGGTACCACTGTAGATGATGTTGAAAAGCAATCTGCAATGGTTTGTCGAATTTTTACTTGTTTTGATTTTTAGGGGGAGATAGTAGTTTTAATTTCAGAAAATACAAAAACAATAAAAATTTTCGAAAATCCAAAAACATTAGAAATTTTGAAAAAACCAAAAGCATGATAAAAATTCAAAATGAGTTTTTGCGTAAAAAGAGGAAATGATAGTACATCAGTAGACTGTCACAGTACGCTAAAGATTTGGAAAGTTAAAAAGATAATAAACAGTCTCATTAAGGATGTGACGATAGGCTCAGCTAGACTAGTAGATTTGCGATAATGATACAAACCTAAATGAAAAAGCCTAGTTCTAGTGGGAAACATGGTTGAAAGCATAGTACTTAGTTTTGTCCTTCTTGACTGTGTGCCTGCTCGGTAATCGCTGATTGTCAAAAAAGACATAAAACCGGTTAAGTCTGTGAACTTTCACAACTTTGCTGAAAAGTCACTGTGATTTTGTGTTTTCATTTTGCAAAGATTTAAACTTGTTTTATTTCTTTATTTTGTTTAAGCATTGGACATCCTCTGCGTATACGTGAGTATCGACCTGGATGTTATTGCCTAAACGTTCTGCTTTATTTTCTTTGGTGTTTCGTTTAAGCTTTGGATCACCTCTGCGTATACGGGAGTATCGACCTGGTGGTTAAAGCCTAAACAACTTCAACTTGGTTTATTTTCTTATTTTGTTTAAACATTGGACTTTCTCTGCGTATACGGGAGTATCGACCTGATTGTTAATGTTTAAACATTCTGAGTTGTTTTCTCACAAATCACAGTTGATGAAAGTTTAAAGGCATTACTTGAGTTAGTGTATTACATGATGAGGGGATATGCTGAGATCGTGGGGCCCATAAGAATCTAGTGCAATCTAATATACCTTAACGTATCGGTAAGCATTTCGAAAGTTGTTAGATTGAGTTTAAGAGGACAACAATATCGTCAATCTACATGAATTGTTTAAATCTTAAAGTGTATAGAGCTCAACGGTGCTTGTGACTTGTCATAATCTGATATGATCCTCTAACGCAAACTCAAACAAAAATATTGTCCAAAAATATGTTTGTAAATAGTTTACTTTTACTGCATTTTAGTTCTGTATTTCATTTCTATTTTAGAAGTTTTTTTAAAAATCTAAAAAATTTTTCACTTCTGCTTTATTTTTTGACAAACCAAAGTGGAGAGTTGATCTTCGGATTCGAAAGTTGAAAGCAGATGCAGGAAGTTTCTGGGCTGGAAGATGAGTTTGGAGCTAATCATGACTAATCTGTAATTGAAAAGTCAAAAACAAGTTCATTAAGTTGAGACTTGTAATTATTTTCTGAAATATGATTGAATAAAAAGTTCAAAAGTCAGTATGTTTTGCTTCAGGTCAACCAAGGTCATTAAGTTGAACTTGGTCGACAAATTAAGTACCTAGGGTCATTAATTTGGACCGAGATACTTAAGTGGATTTCTAAAATCTGATAAAATTTGAGAAAAGTAAAAAAGTCAAAAAGTCAAAGTTTTTCGGACAAAAGAAAATGTGTGCCTTATTCGGTTGAGAATCCGGACGGATAGCAATCCGCACGGATGGCAATCCACACGGATGACAATCCGCACAAATAACAATGTCACTCGCCCGGACAAAACTCTTTCTCTCTCACACACACTTCGACTTTCTGAGTATTCTCTTTGGAATTCTTTGCACGGATCTTTGTTTTCGTTGGTTTGCTCAACATTAACAATGGCAAAGGTATGTTTCTCTAGCTCGAATCTGTTATAAATCGCTATTTGATAACTGTTTGTAGCGTATCGTTTCTATAAGAGCTTTTGACTTAGATCTAGATTGTGTTAGTCAGTTTTGATGAGAAATAATCATAGGGTTTTGATCGGAATGTTCAGATCTATAGTTTTACCGGTTTGATTTTTGTTATAACATGCTTAAATCTTGCAGATCTGATGATTAGACGGTACGAGTGTCGGTTAAGTTTTTGAGAAATTAAACTGAGTTTAGGACATCTTAGACAACATTGAACACAGGGTTTTGATCGCGTTGTTATTCTCTGTGTAGATCTATGTTCAATTTTAGGATTTGCCTTAGAATTTTTTTTTTGGTGTTTATAGATTGTTCTTCATCAGTGGTTTTGTTACAGATTACAATCCGTGCGGATGTCAATCCGGGCGGATTACCATCAGTTCAGTTCTTTGATTCTAGCCATCTGTGTTTATGTTGAGAATTGGTTTGTAATCCCAACGGATGACAATCCGTACGGGTGACAATCCGTTTCAGTGTTTGTTTCTTGTAAATTTGTATATACACTGTTCATGGCCCGGATTCCTATCCGGGCGGATACCAAATGCATTTACATTGAAACGGATGGTTATTCGCACGGATAACACCTATCCGCACGGATAACACCTATCCGCACGGATAACACCTATCCGCACGGATATCACCTATCTCAACGACACTGACAATCCGAACGGATTACTATCCGCATGGCCAACATGTTTTTGATAAAAATGTTCTTCTCATGATTATAGAGAATCCGTTCGGATGACAATCCACACGGATGACCATTCATGTTATTCAAATGAAAATCCGAACGGATGATCATCCGGTCGGATATCCATTCGTATCTCTACACAAAGTAGAGAAAGCCTTTCAGTGTTAGAATATTTTTTTGAAGATTTCAAAGATTTTTCTTAAATAAATCAAATATTTCTGCAGGATTGGGATAAATCTCAAAATATTTGCTGTCTGTTGGATAAAGAGTTTACTGAAAATACAGTACTTCAAGATATTGCGAAATTTTTGAGAGAAAGCAGAATCTCTAAAGCTTTAACAGATAAAACTATAGCATATGAATCTCATGTTAGACGATTTTGGAATGCTGCGAGATATGAAGAGAGTGATAAAACAATTTATTCTGCTGTATCAAAAAAGGATGAGAAGGGAAAGGATATAGACTTGGAGATGAAAGTAACAGTTAGTGATGTAAGAAAGGTATTGGATTTAGGAGATGTTGATAGTGACCCAACCATTATTTCTGAGCGACTTGTAAAAGGGTTGTGGTGTAGAATGGGTTTTGCTGGAAGTGTGAATGGAAAGATGCTGAAAACGAGTTTCAGTCACGCCTACAAATTCATGGTTCATTGTGTTATTCATGCACTGTCACATAGAAAGGGTGGATATGATGAAACTTCGGATTATATCATGAATATCATCGCTTGTCTTGTTCTGAACAGACCTTACAATATCTCCCAAGTGATTTTTGATTATATGACGGAGAATGCTAAGGAAGGAAGGAAGCAAAAGGTACATCATGTATCCTCGGTTTGTTCAAATGTTGATAGATGATCAGTTTAAAGATCTAGAAAAGAGAAATGATGATATTTTGGGTTTGAAGCATATGTCAGCAGACACAATTAGTAGAATGATCAAGAATCCAAATCCAGGAGCAAAAAGAATGATTTGCAGAATTTCTAATCCAAACTATGTAGCTCCAGAAAATGATGCATGGAGACACGAAAATAGTGATTCTGACAATGAAGATGATAAGATGAGTTTGTTTGCCAAGAAAGATACTAGATGGTGGTGTATCAAGGATGGGAAGAGAAAGAGAACACCAAAGACATCCCCAACAGTTGTTATTACAAAAGAAACAGTTTCAAAAACTGTGATCAAGGGTACAGTGATAGGGGGAGTGATAAAAGAAGTTAGGATATTATATTGTTATACTATTCTAATAATATTCTCAATGTCTATTTTTGCAGAAACACAATTAAGGGATGATGTTGTTTTGGAACCTTCAGCAGTAATCCAAGAAGGAGCTGGTTTGCTGAAACAAACACTTGAAGACTATCTAAAAAGAAACGAAGATGAAGCTGCTAATTTGGATCAAGGATCAAGTGCTCAAGCTGAAGAAGCCAAAGGAAAAGATCAAGAAGGTGTTGTTCAAGATATATCAAGTGATGATGATTCTGAAGCCTCTATATCAGAATCTGAACTTGATTCAACCACTCTTGGTAGAGGAAAAGCTCAATTAAAGAAAAAGCTTTCAAAGAAGCAGAAAGGGTCAGATGAAGAAGATTCTACTTATGATCCTGCCAATCCAAAGAAACAAATCAGAAAGAGAAAAGCAGTTCTAGCTGGATTCATTCCGAGAAGTGTACGTGCTAGAAAAGGTGAAGCTCAAGTTCAAAAAGAACAAGGTAGTAAAGATACACAACATGTTAAATCTTCCAAACCTCAAGAAACAGAAGCTGAAAAGAAGGCTAGTCATGATGACTATGTTGAAGTAACTGAGGGTGGAGTCTTTTCTTCAGATTTTCCGCCAATTCCAGAATCCTCACGTCCAAAAGCTACAGATGATTTCTTTGGCAATCTTCCACCTGCAACTGGAGTTTATAATGAAGATATTCCAGAAGATGATTTTGACATGTTCAATAATGAAGCCGTAAAGGAATTGCTGAAGAAAGTTGCTATGCTTGAAAAATAAAAAGTAAAGGCTGAAGAAGAACGAGATATCTTATTGAAGCAAGTAAATAAGCTGATGAAAGCTCATGATCAAATTAGAATGGTGCTAATCAATCATGAAGATGCCATGAAGAAAGTGAAGGATGATGGTAATAATAATTCTAAAGTGATTGAAGTTCTAATGGAAGAAATTTCTTCATTAAATGAGAAGACAAAGAATCTTCAGGATGTGAATCAAACGCTCAATCAGCTTCTCAGTGAAATGAATGAAGCTACATCTAATGAAATGAAGGCAATGAAATTGGAGATGGAAGCTATGAAAGCTGATAAAGTGGTGAAGGATGAACAACTTCGAATGTTATACTCCGTTATAGAAAGTCATCTGAAAATGGATGTTCATGCTGCATTCAATGAGATTGAAGTAAGAAGAGTTGAGGAAAGAAGACTGGAAAGAGAAAGAAGACTAGCTGAAGATGCAGTTCAAAAGAACAAAAGCGTTGTTGAAGATATTCAGGAAGCTGGTGGTTCTTCAAGTCAAATTGATGCTGAAATGATTGATGCTGAAGATGTTCAAGATCAAGTTGCTGAAGAACAAGTTGATGAAGGTATTCTAGAACAAGAACAAGATGAACATGGTCAAGACTACATGTTAGTTGGTGAGTCTTCTCTACTCATTGATTCTGATGAAGTTATTCGTAGAGTTGCTGCTATACAAAAGAGGAGAAAGGCCAAAGAAGTGTTGCTACTAGAATGGAAGACGCAACAATTTGTACTTGTTGGTGATGCTTCTACAGTGCCTTACAACATAAAAGAAGCTGTTCGCAGAATGAAAATTATGAGAAAGAAAAAAGAAGCAAAGAAGGCACGTGGAGAAGAAGTTAGTGATTCTGATGTTGACATTCTTGATGAAGATGAAGAGAATGAAGAAGATAATGATGATAAAGATGAGTCTGTTCAAAAAGATGATGATAAGAAAGATGATAATGATGATAAGAAAAATGATGATGATGATCAAGGTGCTTCGGGATTGCTAGTTGAGAATCCTATTGACGAACAGAAAATTGAGGAGTTTCTGAATGATCAGATCAATGAACAAGAAGATGATGATCAACAAGAAACTTCTACATCTGGAAAACAGCACGTAGATCAGGTATTCCTCACGAATCCTACTGTTATTTACTTACATGATAAACATGAGGAAGTGATTGAGGTTAGAAGGTCAAGAGAAGAGATGTTGGAAGAATTGGGATTAGAAGAAGGGAAATTTAAATTTGATATTGAAGATGAGATTCCTCAGTCTTCTGAAGACATATTTGAACCAAGATATGCTTTTGAAGCCGATCATTACAATGACGTAATTGTTGAAGATGCTTCAGATTCGTCTGATGAGGAAACTGATTTCCACTATTCGGGAGTTGATGCGACGTTTCCATCATTTGCTGAAATGCTCAAAGATAGAAATGAAGAGGAGATCAGGAGAAAGATTGAAGAAAAAGTGTCTACTGAAGGTATTCCTGAAACCATTCCCAGAGAAAATCTTGTTGAAGAAAGGAAGAAATGGTACAAAGTCATGCCAAAGGAGAGAAAGAAACTTAGGGCACTTCAATTCTTCACACACAACAAAGATCTTTCTTGGGGAGACATTCTTTCTTAGGGCTATTTGGAAGATTTACAAGTTTATGCAATCAGACGAGAATAGGGAGTACAGTACTTTGAGTTTTTGGCTGATATCAAAACTCTTCCATGGTGGGACATAGATGAATTGGTTAAAACAAAGAACATTAAAGAATTCTACTATGGATTGGATGTGAAGCAGCACGATCAACATTTATGGAACTATGTGAAGCTACAAGCGAAGCAAAGGTATCCTGATTGGAAACCACATTTCCCAGATCAAATTGTCATAATCTTAGAAAATGGTGAAAAAGATATTACTCTGGATATCAAGCCTCTTCGTTGTTTGAAGAATATGCCTTTACGAGCAATGGAGCAAGATTTCCATGAAGAATTTGAAGGGTGGTTATACAATCAATCTACGGCCGAGGCAATAATATCATTACATAACAAGTCCACTGGAGAAGTAAGAAGGATCTGTGTGTTAGATCCCATGTGGCTTGTGAATTGCTCAAAGAAAGACATAGATTGCCTGTTTTACAACAAGATAGTCTATGAAAGGCCTGACAGAGAGAAAACAATGCAATATCAAACAATTGTGGATGTTTGTTTTGCGCAAGACATCAACTCTGGAAAATACTGGAAGACAAAATGGAGAGATCTGGAGATTGACGAGTTCTTGAAAAGATACAAGCGTGAACAACGTTCTAAAAAGATTGCTGAGCATGCTGCTAAGATGGGAAGACGTAAATTGGGGATTGTACCCCCAACAGATCAAACGCCAATTGAATCTGAAGAAAACAAAATTCCTAAGTGGGATCGGAAGCGTGATGGAGATCCTGTCTATAGAAATTGGTGGTTGACTGAAGGAAGACATAAATGAAGAAGAATGTTGGAGGAAAAGGCTGAGAAAAGAAGGGAGAAAGCTCGTGAACGAAGACGTAGTAGAAGGAATTGAAGACTGTGCTGGAAGGAACTACAGCTACATCCGAGGGGGAGTCTGTTAGTACATACGTCTGTAGCTTCCGTCAGCATGAAGTCATATTATGTATTCTGTGTTTTTGTAAAATGTATGTATGTATGTAGATAGTATGACAACTCAGGAGTAGGTTCTGAATGTAAAAGAGTTGGTTCGAACAAGGTTACTCAACCGGATGGTTATCCGCACGGATAATATCTATCCGCACGAATAGCTATGGTTATCTGCACGGATAACACCTATCCGCACGAATAGCTATGGTTATCCGCGCGGACAACACTTATCCGCACGGATAGCTATCCGCACGAACAACACTTAGTAGTTTCCTGAGGATGTCTATATATATCTGATCCGGGCAACTGTTTTAGGACTTTTGACTCGCACGGATAAGTCTGTACTTCTACCGGATCTGTGTACTTTCAGAACATTGAATAGAAAGAACAGACAAGTGATTAAACGTTGAATTCTGTGTTGAACAAATCTGTGATTCGTCATAATGGATTCCGCACATTAGACGAAGTCGATTCATCTTGTTCCTTACGATCAGATCCTGTGCAACGGGACCAACATAATGCCTTTTCTCAACACCAAGGGCTGCCTAAGCTTGCTTTTAGACCTTAGGGACACTTGTGGGTGATCCATGATCAGTTATAGCATGATTTGTCAAGATCACAAGCAATTAAAAGCACTATATAAAGCCCCATTGGTTGCAACCTTGATCATTCACTCACAACTCATCTTCTGATCATCTCTGGAGCTCAAGAGCCTTCTCTATGCGTCTCTGGTCGTGCATTAGACTTTGGTAAGTACCCTTGACCTTCCTTAATTCAGTTTTACTTAGTTATTAGCTTAAAAGTCAAACCGTCGTAATTAACATTTGACTTAGCGATTAATCATTTAGGGTCCAGTGATTAGTCAAATTAAAGGTAGTTATAAGTTGGTAATTATGTGGGAAATAAACCCTTAAAAGGGCACCCTCTGATTCCCGCTCTAACTAGATAAATGTCGGGTCAAAGTTGCTTATAAAAAGTTAACAGAACCATAATTTTCAAATTAATGCATAATTAGCAATGCAAAAGGCGTGTAACCTATTTTATCACTCATATAAATTGGTAATAAGTATAAGAACTGGTCTAAGCTTGTATGATCCGACAATTTTCTATTTAGACCCGGTTCGGAACCGAAAGTCGCAAAACTTTGACTTTTGCTTTGACTTCAGTTCTAACTCGATTTAGATGGGTTTAGAAATTCCTTAGGACTTCTTTAGGACCAGGTTACATGATAGTATAACCCTCTGTGATTGGTTCATTGATTGTCCGATTCGTTTACACGTTTCCGTTAATTGCTTAATGTTGACCATAATGCCCTTTTGACCATAAGACGAGAATTTTGAAAATATGAAAGGACAATAATCTTTGTTATTGATTTATAAACATGTCCTTAAAGTTTCACATCAGTTTGAGGTCTAGATTAGGAGTTATGCTCAATGGCGTAATTAGAACGCTTTTTAGTAATTAAACGGCGTCATTAGCATAAAGCCTATCTAAACCCAATTTTTGACACCAAAATTTTTACCCACTGATGTAATATAATATTTTGGGATTTTTGAAAATTTTTAATTATTTTTAACTTGCGAATAACCTAAGGTTATGGCCTTGATTCGGTAAATACCGATTATACCCTTTTTGTTCATAAAATGAGTTTTACATAATATTTTGACACCAATCCAATTGCTACTGATTTTATATAATAAATGAAGTATATTGAACTTTATAACCTGATCAGAAAACTCATATTTCTGGTATAACCCGAAAATCGCTTAAAATGGCTTTTTACGCGTATTAGACACCTAGTATGGGTTTAAAACCATTTTGTCTCATAAGACTTATCATCAACTGATATAACCTGTTAAATTAAGTTGCTTTACTGATTATTTCAGACCCGAGTCTCAGAATTATAATTAATCTCTTTTATAATCTTTAAAATGACCAAAATACCCCTACGGGGCTTATATTGAGATTAAACTCGTTTTGGGCATAATGGAAGATATCCTACTGATATCCCAACATATTTAATACATATTAACTTTGGAAACCTGTATACGACCCTTATGGACACCCGTTACGCCTCTTGCGTGTTCGGTTCGGTTTATGTAACTAGTTTGCATAAATTAGCTGGAACGGGTCAAACCTTATCGTTTTTATCTCAAAATCCAGAATGTGTTTAGTTTACCCATATTATACAAGTCTTCAAACTTGTCGGGTCTAAATCACATTCTATTCCGGTCTTCGCTTAATCGTGCGTTTGGACCGTATCTTTCTTAAAAAAAAAAAACTAACCGGTCTAAGTTTAGGCTTAATTAAAGACCCGTTAGGATTCTAATAGGTTATTATAAACCTTCGTTCCAGAATAGGAGCCCAGTAAAAACTATCTGTACTTGCTGATTTGATACGGCTGGGATTGAATTTATATTTAGCTCAGGTAAATACTTTTAACTTATTTTCCCTTATACGGGCTTGGGGTACGGTATATACAAATACCGGTTGGTCGGGCATTGAATCTTTAATTGTATGAAGGTTAAATCATTGAGATGTCCCGTTTGAAAATGTTTTGTTTGCTTAAAGCCTTTGGGGGGTTAATGACCATGTCCCGGATATCCTTGGCATCATTTTACGAAATGGCCACGACCTAAGCATGGGGTGTAGGCGTACACCCGTCAGTGCCTAAATAAATAATGTGGTGTGTCTATTGATCTTTAACCCGGTCTGCGGATCGGGCTACTGAACGCATAAGGAACATGTAATTCCTTTACAAGTATTATATTCAAATGATTATCCCAAGTTATAAAAGATATTTTGTGCCAAGTGCATTCAAATAAATTTTTAACCTTTTTAAAATGAGTCGGTTAATTGTATTTACCAGTGTAAACTGACGTATTTTCCCAAAAAGGTTAAGTGCATGTACTACTCGTAATAGGTTGGCTTCCTCCTAGCATCCACAATAAGTTTCGCAAGCTTGGATGACATAAGACTGTTGAACACTGTTTCCTTTATATATGATCCGCCTGTGGATCTTTTTACATTTCGTTTGTAATATTTGGATATTACTTTATATCGGGTTGTAATATATTTATCTTTTGCTTCCGCTGTGCATTTAAAATTGTGTTGTTTGACTATGATGATATCAACTACGTCACGATACTCCTCACCGGGCCCACCGGTAATACGTGGAAATATTGGGGTGTGACAAGTTGGTATCAGAGCCAACATTGAGTGAATTAAACACTATCCCTTAGTGTTTAATCTCAATGACACAGTAGCACATTCCTTGACCTTCTGAGTCTAGACTTAACATAGGAATACTCTCAGCTCTATTCGGAGAATTATTGCTTTCAATTCCATATATTTTAATTACGTCGCCAAGCAAAGAAGCCATAATGGAAATTCTCCCCATTCGAAGCCTAGGGAAGGCCGAGCCTCGTACTGCGACTTGGATTAACGTGCAACCAAGGAGAAAACATTCAGAAATAAAGTAAAGAAGAAAACTCCTTTTGCTGAAGATCGTTTCCTTAGTAGTCCTTATAAAGACATATCTATCTTTCAGTCCCTTCGAGGACAACATTATTCCTTTCAAGTCCCGTTCAGGACAATTCTGTACCTCCTTTAAAATCATTGGAATGCTTTATCAAAATTTCATTTTTATCAATATATATAAATATAATATGTGAAATAAATGAAAAGTATCATCCCTTTTAAAAGATCTACCATTATAATAAAATGGCAAGAACTAAAAAGAACAAGACCTGGCCCAGGTGTTATTTAAAAACAGGGCCAAGATGGCAGTTCCTCAATTAGATTCAGATCCTTATTAAACATCTCAATTTAGGATTGTTCTGCGCTTAATATTAAAATAATCTTAAAGGTGAACCTAGCTTATATGACAAGGCCAAGATGGTAGAACCTATTCAAAAGATTCAAATCCTTGTTAACCTCTGTAACATGTTAACATTCCTGGCAGGCGTGGTTCGATAAAAATCGTATAAATCATCCTTATATTGGATTCTCCCGAAATCCTTTCTTATTTTGTGATTTAAACATCCATTAGGGATATAATGCATACGAGCTATAATTAACGTCCTCCAAGACTAAAGACAGTCGTAGCCTACAACTCCCTGTCAAGAAAAGGTAATGAACTTTGATTCAAGCCTCAATGCCTCGATTCTATAAAATCTTGGCTTATGATTTGGCTTTTGTGCCATAGTTATATTTTAATTAAAACTAGGATAATTATAATGAAAATCCTGAATAAAATAAATATCATTCCTTTCCTGCCAGTATACATATTAAAAGAGAATCTTAAAAGGTATAACCTAGCGTGAATGTCATTAAAGACCTAGCTATGATGGTAAAACCTGTTTAAAAGAGATTCAGATCCTTGTTAACATCTGAAAATATGTTAACACTCCTGACAACAGTGATGCGATAAAATCACATTTGTCATCCTTATATTAGGAATTTTTCCAAACCCCTTATTAGCGTAAATGATCAAGAGGGATCATGGCTAATAAACGTCGAACATGATAAACACATCAAAACATCCATTAGGATGAATACCTTCGGGCAAGGATGTATACATGAAAAAGATAGTTTTATTTCATAACTTCTTGTTAAGACAATGAACTATGAAATTTTCCGATCCAAAGGAATCATCGATTATGTTTTAAAAAAATTTCCTAGTGACAAGGCATTTATGCCATCAAAAAGTCCTTTGGAACAAGCCTTTGTGCTATATACAAAAATGTCAGTGTGACATTGACAGTCGTGACTTATGTCCCCTGTCTAATAAATACGAAGGATTATATTCCGTTTAAACGCCAAAGATGGTTTATTTAAAAACCTAGGCAAAACATAATCAAATAAATTAAATACTATCTATTAGCCTATATGGTTTATTTGCACCATGGCTATTTAATCATCAAATTCGATAATTCGCTATATAATTAAACAAATTATTATTACTTGATTTTTAGCCTTCTAAGCTTCACCATGGCTGACTCCTCCGAAGCTCACAATCATCCAGTTGATCAGAATGATGATGCAAAACTGAACTTAACGGGCACCGAGTTACAGGCTATGTTAGATACAGCCGTAAACAAAGCCGTGGACCGTATATTAAAGGATCATAAGCGAAAGTGCGATAATACCCCAAATAAGGGTTACAAAAAGGGTAAGACCGGTTTAAACTATAACCAGTCCAAGCCAAAGGAGGCAAAACCCAAATGTAAAACCTGCGGGAAGAAGCACTTCAGAAAATGTTCCTATGAACAGACCCGGGGATGTGGCATCTGTAAGGAAATAGATCACAAGACTCATGAATGCAAGGACTTGAAGGACAACCAACAGCCAAGTGAAAAGACCAGATGCAAAACCTGTAGGAAATACCACCTCGGGAAATGCAGATTTGAATCTCAGCCTCTACCCTATGGGATCTGCAAGTCCAAGGAGCATAAGACCTTGGATTGCAAGAAATTGAAAGATGCGACCTGTTATGGCTGCAACGAGAAGGGGCATATCAAGACTAATTGCCCAAATATGACCAAGAAGCCTGGAGAGGCTAAGAAAACTAAAGCTGGGGACTCTCAAATGAATGCTCAAGAGGCCGTTCAGGATGGAGATGTCACAACAGGTACTTTCCTTATCAATGACGTTTATGCTAGAATGTTATTTGATTCGAGTGCAGATAAGTCTTTCGTAGACAATAGATTTTGTAAATTATTAAATCTGCCTGTTAAAACTCTAAGCGTTAAGTATGAAGTAGAATTGGTCGATGGTACCTCAGAGACTACTTCATCAATATTAGATGGATGTTTTATATCCATTAGGAACCATTCTTTTCCGCAGTCCTTGTCTCCGTTGAAATAAAAGGACTCGATATAGTGATAGGAATGGATTGGTCGTCTGGTAACCAAGCTCATATTGTGGGTAATAAGAAGCAAGTAGTTATCAAGACTCCTTATGATGAGCCTTTAACAATTCAAGGAGACACATGATACGGATTGCCTAAGCACTTGCTAAATTTGGTATTTAACACCAAAGTTTCGAGTATGGAAAACTCAGAAAAGACAAACAACAGTCGCAATGCTACACAGGCGACAAATAATAATGGTGCATCAGATGTGAACCTCAATGTTAAGGGAGTTAATCTTCGAAAACGGAAATTAACGTAGCTGTTGGGAAGGCTATGATAAAAGTCATGAAAAGGTTCAAGAAGCCGGATGCTATTGCCCTAAAACACATGTCGCTACTCATGAGAAGAGCTTGATTCATACTTCAAATGCGAAGAATAACCCAAACAAAATCACATATGGCAAGGAGCCCATTCCTTTTTGGATGTACTTAAAAGTACTTCGTCTCTTGGAAGCCAAGAGACTTCAATAGTAAAAAGGGGCCATCAATTGCAGGAAATTGTTGGATGAAGTAGAAACCATTAGGCGTATCAGCGGTTATGCTGGAAAAGACACGGCGAAGAATGCATCACGGTCATTCGATGGCAATACCCATAATTAGTGAGGACATTAATGAAGTCCACAAGAAAGATCCTCTTATATACATTATGGGATGGTCCAAGTTTTAAGGACCTTATTAGGAAAACCTAATATCCGTTTCACGAAATGGATGAAGATGTGATAAGAATCTTCTGACTCTCTCCATAAAAGTTCTAGGCTCTTGACAGTATGTTACAAATTTTAACTCATTGGCTGAGATAGTGCCCTATCCAGTTTACCCAAAAATCTAAGCTTAATGCATTAATTACTGGTGGTTAGCAACGACAATAAGAGGGCACATTAAGGATTCAAAGCCTGCTTATTATAAATCCATTATGGATCTACCTCAGCTACTCATGTT
Source organism: Helianthus tuberosus (assembly GCA_030545235.1). Classification (NCBI taxonomy): domain Eukaryota; kingdom Viridiplantae; phylum Streptophyta; class Magnoliopsida; order Asterales; family Asteraceae; genus Helianthus; species Helianthus tuberosus. The sequence continues at coordinate 18,155,897 of CM060407.1, forward strand.
ACATAGATTAAGAAATAACCAGTCAAAGCTGAGACTGCCCAAAAAATTTGGCAAAGATTTTGCAGCTAAGATTAAAAGGATTAAGAATGGAGGCGCTTAACCCTCCTGATGTATGATTAGAGGCAGTTCACAGTAATAATGACACTAGATAAATCCCTTATTGTGATTTATTTGCTAAGAGTTACGTTTGGGTTCAGGTGCTGCTAAGTCTCTCATAAGACCATAAGCTTAGCAAACTTTTAGAAAATTTCCCATAAGAACCCCAGATAATAAGTGTAAGGTAAAACTTAAAGACGAAATCGTAAGAACCATTTCTTTTGTTCCTATCAGAAACCTTCAGACGTAGAATTTTCGAAATGTCCTCTCTCTAGAGGAAGTGCGTCAGCATATATAGTTGATATCTCTTTAATCTCTATCGATTCCGAATACCAGATGGTATGATAAAAGCGTCATATGAGGATTGGTGTATCTTAATAAGTTCCATAGATTGCTTCCATGCCTGATCAGTATGGAGGTTTAATGCATGGGACCACAAAGATATTCCGAGAGGTCATATGGTACTAAAGTCAACTAATGGTATTCAAAGGAAATATCCAGAATGGAATTGTCCAAGTAAATATTCCTGACTAAGGAATTCATGGACTTATAACATGAACTTGTCACTTATTTGACACAAGCAATGATGGATGAACTGGAGCCTGAGGTTGGGAAAAATCTCTGTAACCTCCTTGAATCTTGATTATCTTCTCCTAAGATTACCCTGTTTACCTCCGGGGAGGCAAGTAGAATTAAGATTTACATCCCATTTAGGGTTGTATTATTATTATGAAATCTCCAAGACGGCTAGCACCATCACTGAGAGAATCGAAACCCTGATTAAGTAAGTTTTAAAAATAGAAGATTCATATAGCCTAACTCAATATTCTGAGAATTTGGTATAGTTAATTAAGAAAAACGGTTCATTTTGCTTATGCATTGATTACCGCAACCCTAATTAGGCAACAATTAAGAATTGCCATCAGCTGCCCAGGATCGTCGATTTGTTCGACTAGCAGCGAGGATTAGCTATTCCTTAAGATTAGATTTAAGCAGTGGTTGGATTAACCACCTCACCTTAAAATAAGCCTTTCTATAATGGTTGTTATATAAGCATCAAGGATGCTCCTTTGGATACCTTGTATAGATGGAATGTTAAACATCTATTAGTAGAACAGAAGATTGGTAAGTCCAATTACCAAAATATGAAAGCAATTTTTTGGTGGATAGGCTTAAAGAAGTCTATAGCTGCCTATGTAGCTAAATGTTTGACGTGTGCACAAGTCAAAGCTGAACATCAAAAGCCGTCAGGTTTGCTACAATAGCCTGAACTTCCTACGTGGAAGTGGGAAATGGTGACAATGGACTTCATCACCAAGTTGCCAAAGACAAGGAAAGGAAATGATACTATATGGGTGATAGTAGACAGACTAACTAAGTCAGCACATTTCCTACCCATTAAGGAGACCTATAGCTCCGACATGTTAGCCCAATTGTACGTAGATAAGATTGTATCTCTACATGGCGTACCCGTGTCTATTATCTCTGACAGAGATACTAGATACACGCCACATTTTTGGAAAAGTTTCCAACAATCTTTGGGCACGCGCTTAAATTTTAGTACGGCTTACCATCCTCAGACGGACGGCCAGAGTGAGCGTACAATCCAAACGTTGGAAGACATGCTTCGTGCATGTGTGATTGACTTAGGTGGTAGTTGGGATAACCACCTGCCATTAATCGAGTTCTCATATAACAATAGCTATCATTCGAGCATTAAAGTCGCGCCTTTCGAGGCCTTGTACGGTAGAAAGTGCAGAACGCCCGTTTGTTGGGCGGAAGTTGGAGATGTCCAACTGACAGGACCGGAAATAGTCTTTGAAACGACGGACAAGATTGTCCAGATTCGTGACCGCCTGAAAGCTGCGTAGATCTAAAGCGTAAACCTCTGAAATTCAAGGTAGGTGATAAAGTGTTGCTTAAAGTATCACCCTGGAAGGGAGTGATGCGATTTGGTAAGAAAGGTAAATTAAGCCCGAGATACATAGGACCATTCGAAGTCATCGAATGTGTCGGATCAGTTTCTTATAAGTTAAAATTACCTAAAGGGCTCAGTGATATTCACAATGTATTCCACATCTGCAATCTGAAGAAGTGTTTCGCTAATGAATCACTAGTCATACCACATACAGATATGCACATAGAAGAGAGCTTGAAGTTTGTTGAAAGACCTGTGTCGATTGAGGATCGACAGGTTAAGAAGCTTCGAAGGAAGCATGTGCCAATTGTAAAGGTAAAATGGGATGCCCGTAGAGGTCCCGAGTACACGTGGGAGGTAGAGTCCACAATGAAAGAAAAGTACCCTCATTTGTTTCAGTAAATCTCGAGGTCAAGATTTCTTTTAAGGGGGTGAGGATGTGACACCTCGAAAATTCATGTCCCATAATGTGTTGACACGTGTCACAAGCTTTGAACGTGTGAAAGAAGGTTCTAGAGGAACTAAAGTTGACAAACAAGGAAAGTATGTTAATGTAAGGGTTCAAAATGTCAACAACGGATAAATATACTTTACAATAACCCTACACGATGTTTATACCCTTAAACGAATGAATCATGGATCATATGAAGCTAATTGTGGATGAAAGTGAGAGATTTCAAACTACAGGGGTTAAATGTGTCAACATGTTTAAAGTATACCTCTGAGTGACCTTTTAGCAAACCTGAAGCTTTATAATGATTAATTATGCTCACTAGAATACATGATAAAAATTTCACCAAGTTTCGTTATCGTATGAGAAAGTTATGATAAAATTCGTATACGAAGGGTTAAAAGCGTCAACGATGAAGTTTATGACTTTTCGGCTGATGACAAAGTTAAACAAGGGCTTCACAAGGATTGGTTATGTCTTGGAGTCCTTGGAAATCAATTTAGAGGGCTCATAGTGCAAAAAGAAATGTCGAAACAACTTTTACATGGACCAAGGACCAAAACATCAAATTCTGAAAATTTATATGAATCAGAGGGGGCGTCGCGCGACGCGTAGAACCCTTAGGGGACCTACGCGTGACGCGAGGGGTCCTCTGATGCCGAAAAAAATGGTAGATGTCTGCTATGTCCATTGTAACCGACTTATAATGCCTTTTCTCAACACCAAGGGCTGCCTAAGCTTGCTTTTAGACCTTAGGGACACTTGTGGGTGATCCATGATCAGTTATAGCATGATTTATCAACATCACAAGCAATTAAAAGCACTATATAAAGCCCCATTGGTTGCAACCTTGATCATTCACTCACAACTCATCTTCTGATCATCTCTGGAGCTCAAGAGCCTTCTCTAAGCATCTATGGTCGTGCATTAGACTTTGCTAAGTACCCTTGACCTTCCTTAATTGAGTTTTACTTAGTTATTAGCTTAAAAGTCAAACCGTCGTAATTAACGTTTGACTTAGTTATTAATCATTTAGGGTCCAGTGATTAGTCAAATTAAAGGTAGTTATAAGTTTTTAATTATGTGGGTAATAAACCCTTAAAAGGGCACCTTCTGATTCCCGCTCTAACTAGATCAAATGTCGGGTCAAAGTTGCTTATAAAAAGTCAACAGAACCAAAATTTTCAAATTAATGCATAATTAGCAATGCAAAAGGCGTGTAACCTATTTTTATCACTCATATAAATTGGTAATAAGTATAAGAACTGGTCTAACCTTGTATGATCTGACAATTTTCTGTTTAGACCCGGTTCGGAACCGAAAGTCGCAAAACTTTGACTTTTGCTTTGACTTCAGTTCTAACTCGATTTAGATGGGTTTAGAAATGCCTTAGGACTTCTTTAGGACCAGGTTACATGATAGTATAACCCTCTGTGATTGGTTCATTGATTGTCCGATTCGTTTACACGTTTCCGTTAATTGCTTAATGTTGACCATAATGCCCTTTTGACCATAAGACGAGAATTTTGAAAATATGAAAGGACAATAATCTTTGTTATTGATTTATAAACATGTCCTTAAATTTTCACATCAGTTTGAGGTCTAGATTAGGAGTTATGCTCAATGGCGTAATTAGAACGCCTTTTAGTAATTAAACGGCGTCATTAGCATAAAGCCTATCTAAACCAAATTTTTGACACCAAACCTTTTACCCACTGATGTAATATAATATTTTGGGATTTTGAAGATTTTTAATTATTTTTAACCTGCTCATAACCTAAGGTTATGGCCATGATTCGGTAAATACCGATTATACCCTTTTTGTTCATAAAATGAGTTTTACATAATATTTTGACACCAATCCAATTGCTACTGATTTTATATAATAAATGAAGTATATTGAACTTTATAACCTGATCAGAAAACTCAGATTTCCGGTATAACCCGGAAATCGCTTAAAATGGCTTTTTACGCGTATTAGACACCTAGTATGGGTTTAAAACCATTTTGTCACATAAGACTTATCATCAACTGATATAACCTGTTAAATTAAGTTGCTTTACTGATTATTTCAGACCCGAGTCTCAGAATTATAATTAATCTCTTTTATAATCTTTAAAATGACCAAAATACCCCTACGGGGCTTATATTGAGATTAAACTCGTTTTGAGCATAATGGAAGATATCCTACTGATATCCCAACATATTTAAGACTTGTTAACTTTGGAAACCTGTATACGACCCTTTTGGACACCCGTTACGCCTCTTGCGCGTTCGGTTCGGTTTATGAAACTAGTTTGCATAAATTAGCCGAAACGGGTCAAACCTTATCGTTTTTATCTCAAAATCCAGAATGTGTTTAGTTTACCCATATTATACAAGTCTTCAAACTTTTCGGGTCTAAATCACATTCTATTCCGGTCTTCGCTTAATCGTGCGTTTGGACCATATCTTTCTTAAAAAAAATAAACTAACCGGTCTAAGTTTAGGCTTAATTAAAGACCCGTTAGGATTCTAATAGATTATTATAAACCTTCGTTCCAGAATAGGAGCCCAGTAAAAGCTATCTGTACTTGCTGATTTGATACAGCTGGGATTGAATTTATATTTAGCTCAGGTAAATACTTTTAACTTATTTTCCATTATACGGGCTTGGGGTACGGTATATACAAATACTGGTTGGTCGGGCATTGAATCTTTAATTGTATGAAGGTTAAATCATTGAGATGTCCCGTTTGAAAATGTTTTGTTTGCTTAAAGCCTTTGGGGGGTTAATGACCATGTCCCGGATATCCTTGGCATCATTTAACGAAATGGCCACGACCTAAGCACGGGGTGTAGGCGTACACCCGTCAATGCCTAAATAAATAATGTGGTGTGTCTATTGATCTTTAACCCGGTCTGCGGATCGGGCTACTGAACGCATAAGGAACATGTAATTCTTTTACAAGTATTATATTCAAATAATTATCCCAAGTTATAAAAGATATTTTGTGCCAAGTGCATTCAAATCAATTTTTAACCTTTTTAAAATGAGTCGGTTAATTGTATTTACCAGTGTAAACTGACGTATTTTCCCAAAAAGGTTAAGTGCAGGTACTACTCGTAATAGGCTGGCTTCCTCCTAGCATCCACAATAAGTCTCGCAAGCTTGGATGACATAAGACTGTTGAACAATGTTTCCTTTATATATGATCCGCCTGTGGATCTTTTTACATTCCGTTTGTAATATCTGGATATTACTTTATATCGGTTTGTAATATATTTATCTTTTGCTTCCGCTGTGCATTTAAAATTGTGTTGTTTGACTATGATGATATCAATTACGTCACTATACTCCTCATCTGGCCCACCGGTAATACGTGGAAATATTGGGGTGTGACAGGTTCTTAATGCTAGGAACCACATCGAGATCGGTTATGAATTTCTTCATCCAAGCAGCCTCCTTTGCAGCATCTGATGCGGCTATATATTCAGATTCGGTGGTTGAATCTGCCACCACACTCTGCTTGGAGCTCTTCCATGAGATAACTCCTCCATTTAGAGTGAATACGAAACCTGATTGTTAGCGAGAATCATCACGGTCAGTTTGAAAACTGGCATCAGTGTAACATCTTACAGTGAGCTCTTCTTCTACTCCTCCAAATACTAAGAACATATCTTTAGTTCTTCTCAGATACTTCAGAATGTTCTTGACAACAGTCCAATGGGTGATGCCTGGAGTTTGCTGATAACGACTAGTCATGCTTAAAGCATACGAGACGTCAGGTCTAGTACATAACATAGCATACATGATAGAACCAATCGTTGAAGCATATGGAACTGCTTCCATTCGCTTAATTTCAATGTCCGTTGAAGGAGATTGCGATTTGTCCAACACAGTCCCTTTAGTCATAGGAACACCTCCTTTCTTGGAGCTTTCCATCTTAAAGTGTGTCATCATTTTGTCTATGAATGTACTTTGACTTAGCCCAAGAAGTCGCTTAGATCTATCCCTATAGATATTGATTCCTAGAATATAAGCTGCTTCTCCAAGATCTTTCATTGCAAAACAAGTTCCCAAATAGTGTATAACTTCGTTAAGCATAGGGAATCTGTTTCCAATAATCAGTATATCATCCACATGCAGGATGAGGAATGATATAGTGCTCCCACTTGCCTTTCTGTAAACACAAGGCTCATCTTCATTCTTGACAAAACCAAACTCTTTGATCTTCTGGTCAAAACGAAGATTCCAGCTACGAGATGCCTGTTTGAGTCCATAAATGGACTTATTCAGCTTACACACCCTATTAGGATATTTTGGATCAACAAAACCATCTGGCTGAACCATATAGACATCTTCAGAGAGATTCCCATTAAGAAAAGCGGTTTTGACATCCATTTGCCATATCTCGTAGTCATAGTACGCGGCTATGGCAAGCAATATCCTGATCGATTTGATCATAGCAACGGGCGAGAAGGTTTCATCATAGTCAATACCCTGAGTTTGAGTGAAACCCTTCGCAACTAGCCGTGCTTTAAAGGTGTGTACATTTCCATGCATATCGGTTTTTCTTTTGAAAATCCATTTGCTCCCTACTGCCCGAGATTCGGGGGGTAGCTCAACCAAGTCCCAGACTTGATTATCACGCATAGATTGCATCTCAGCGTTCATGGCTTCCAGCCATTTCACAGATTCAGGATCTGAGATAACAGATTTGTAGTTAGCAGGTTCGTCATTAGACTCATCTACTACCAAGACTTCAGCACCTTCGAGATGCCAAAGGTATCTGTCAGGTTCTTTACGAGTCCTGCTACTTCTGCGAACGCCTGTGTTCATGTCTGATTCACCAGCAACAATTTCTTGTTGTTCAGACGTTCCGACTTCATCAGCGGTTGTTGTTGGTTCTCGAATTTCTTCAAGATCAACCACATTATTTCCAGTTCCTCCATTAAGAAGTTCTTCTTCGAGAAAGTGCCCCTTCCTTTTGATGGAAATAACATTTGCATCAGGATGGTAGAAATAATATCCGCTTCTTTTATAGTACCCGGCGAAAACAACCTTTTCGCCTCGAGGATCGAGCTTATCATCAGCATCACTTGTGATGTATGCATCACATCCCCATACTTTTAGGTATTCCAAATCGGGTTTACGCCCATGCCATATCTCATATGGGGTTTTGTTTACCTTTTTAGTCGGAGCCAGATTGACAATGCGGGTAGCAGTCATAAGAGCATGACCCCAAAAGGAGTGAGGTAAGTTAGTTCTACACATCATCGATTTCTCCTCTCGCTCACGCCATTAAGTTGGGGTGTGCCAGGTGGAGTGGGTTCTGAAATTATTCCACACTCTTTTAGATGATTGAGGAACTCTAAGCTGAGGTATTCGCCACCTCGATCTGAACGAAGTACTTTTATCTTTCTAGTAAGTTGGTTCTCTACTTCATTTTGAAACTCTTTGAACTTTTCAAAAGTTTCATGCTTGTGCTTCATAAGATAGACATAAGCATATCGACTATAATCGTCAATGAAAGTAACGAAATATTTTTCATGGTTTCTTGTCATGGTTCTGAAAGGGCCACATACATCAGTGTGAATGAGTCCTAGCAGACCATTGGCCCGTTCACCAACACCGGTGAAGGGGCACTTTGTGAGTTTGCTAGCTAAGCAAGATTCGCAATCATTAAAGGAGTCCTGTCCAGTGGATTCAAGAATCCCCTCGGATTGGAGCCATTTTATGCGTGTCTTACTTATGTGGCCAAGTCTACAATTCCATAGAAATGTTTCATTAATACCAGCTTTGTTGCGTTTAGAAAGATTATATATATTATTTTCAGTTTGAACATTTATCTCATAAATACCATTTCGAGGTTTAGCCTCAAAATAAAAGATATTATTCAAGTAGGCAGAAATAGCAATAGCATTAAAAGCGTACTTAAAACCTTGTTTAAACAACAACGAAACTGAAATGATGTTCCTGATCAAACCAGGTGCAAAAAGACAATTGTTCAAAACAACAATAAGACCAGAAGGACATGTAAGATTAAATGTGCCAGTTGCTAGAACTGGGACTTTCTTCCCATCACCAACAATGAACTCCATGCTCCCTGGTTTCAGTTTCCTCCACTTCTCAGGCTCCTGCAAGACATTAACGATGTGATAACCACATCCGGTATCAAATACCCATGTGTTGCTAGAAACAATGAAAAGTTCAATAACATATATTAGAATACATGAAGAAGTGCCTTCTCCATTAGCCTTCTTCAATTTGAGTTTGGCAAGATACTCGGGACAGTTACGTTTCCAATGTCCCATCTTGTTACACTCAAAGCATTGCCGCTCTTCAGGAAGAGGGGCTCTCACAGCTTGTTTACTCTTGTTGGTGGCAGGTTTGGCAGCAACGGGAGTTTTTCCTTTGCCTTTGCTATTAGAATACTTTTTCTTTGTTTTGGGCTTCTTAACACCACCAGATCGAACCATTAACACTTGGTTTGTTTTGTTGGAAATATTCATCTCTGCCGTTTTGAGCATCCCATGCAGCTCTGGCACTGTCTTTACCCAGTCATTCATGTTAAAGTTCATAACAAATTGATCATAGTGACTGGAAAGAGAGTTGAGAAGTCAACAGCCATCTCATCTAGGAGAGGATAACCAAGTTTGTTTAATTGATCGATGTAGCCTTTCATCTTGAGGACATGAGCACTAACTGAGGAACCCTATTGCATTCTACAGCTTATAAGATGTTTCATGGTGTCATAGCGTTCCTGACGGGCTTGTTTCTGGAACATGCCCTTGAGTTGCTCAATCATGTCAAAAGCATTCATGTCTTCCATGTTCTTTTGGAGATCTGGGACATGGTGGCTTGCATGAGGCAAGCAACTTCTATGGCATCTTCTTTGTGTTTATCGAAAGCCTTCTTCGCAGGAGCAATACCATTTTCAGGTGCAACTGGGATTGGGGTTTCCAAAACATAAAGCTTCTTTGCCATTTTGAGAACAATTCTCAAGTTGCGGTGCCATTCAAGAAAATTGGTGTCATTCAGTTTATCTTTCTCAAGTATGGACTTGAGAGCAAAAGAGGAGTTGTTTTCAGATGACATCTGTTAAGCAAAAATTATTTAATTAGTATTTTCGTTGTATATTTCCTTATTTAATTAATGACCCATTACAGTAATTAGAACACGGAATGAGAATCTGGCTAGGTCAGTATTAAAGGCAGCTGTGGCATACACTTTAGTAAGTGACTAGGCAGACTGACAACGAGTGTCAATTGTGAGAATTGCACAACTCTCGGGTATGAGGCCGTTAAGACAACTCTTGTCTTATGCATTGATACGTTTAGCCTCATCTATGCCGACTTTTACTTTCAAGACAGCTGGAGCATGTGATGAGAAAAGAAAAAGTAATAGTCGTCCTAAAAGAAGGTACTTGTGGAAGGGCCGGATGTGTCAACAAAACCCTTGCACCTTGGAAGGATAAGTTAGACATCAAGTGCGGTGCTGTGGCTCCAAACACAGATGGTTGGCATTACGTTCCAAGTGTAGCTTGTGATAGGATGGCATAGACTATTGATTTTAATTATGGGTTAATTTTAATATTTACCAAATAGGGTCGCAAGAGCCAATTTTAGTATATATTTTAGTCGTGACATCTTGATGAACCCTTTCATCTCTCTGGACACTTAGTTTTTAAATAACCTATTAAAACTAAGTTTGTCGCGACTTATACAACCAATTTTGAGTTAATAGAATTCTATTAAGTTAATAGTTTTGGAAAATTAAATCTAGTTTAATTTGCAAAAACTTAATTGGTTATTGTTCGTTTTAAAAACAAACTTTGTTTTTAACAAAATTCTAACAAGTTGTAAAACAATTTAGAACTTGTTTTAATGTGATTGTTTCAATATTTTAAAACTCCTTTTAAAATCATGTTGGTATTTAGGTTGGTTATGCTATAACATATAATAAGATAAAAAGCAACCACAATAGCAAGATAAATATGTAAATCTATATGGCCAAAAATTGTTCGATCTTGCTAGAGCGTTTTAGAAAGACCAAACGGGTTACGGGGTCACAATACACAAACAACCACAAGGATGAACTTGAGTGCATCCAGTCGTCTCGAGTAACTCCCACTGACTTCATGACTCCTGTTTAACGTCCTTGGTTTAGTCTCCAGGTCTTCGTTTATTACAATATTTTACAAACATACAATAAAGGAAGAAACTCTATCTATTACAACTTTGAACCATCAAGGTGGCCAAAAAAAATATAATAACAAAACCGAATAATATATACAACCACAAAACAACGTCGGGCCAGATTTACATATTCCACAACAATCACAAGATATACCGGGCAATCTTTTGGTCAAGCAAAACAAATAAAATATTGACCAAAATTAAAGTTGCCCTTGAAATTATTTAGATCAGAAACTAAAAAAAAATTAAAGTTTGTGTTCCAATTCCGGTTAAAAGACCGGTACCGATTTGCATGTTATAAGCAAGGCTCTGATACCACTGTTGGGTTTCAGTGGTGTCAATTTTACTTTTATCAAAGCGGGTTTGACATATATTATTAATTAAAATATATATTTAATAAATACGCAGCGGAATAAATATAAATAATCAACACCAAAAAGTAAACCGAACAGGATCATGGTTACAAACATGCAAATATGATTAGTGTAACACCTCGAAAATTTGTGTGCAATGAAATAACGACACGTGTCATGCAAGACAAAAGTGTTATAAACCCGGATTTAGTCAAAGATGTATGGTAGGATTTAAAAGCGTCGACATGTTAATTAAATACCTCTGAACGACCTAATTATGAATCCCAAGACCCTAACATATATTATAAACATCTGATATACTCAAATCCGGTAAATGCTAGCAATGATTTATTCATATTTGCAAGAGTGGAATCCTATGAGGATATGCACGATAAACCTTCATATTTGCAAAAGTCCAAGACAACATTGCATAATGGTAGGGTGGACATAACTATTCAAGCATGATTTAAAGGCCCCATACTGGTAATTCAAGCCCCAAAATCGTATTACCTAAGTTGCCCTTTCAAAGCTCGAAAGGTTAAAATTTTTTGCCCCTGATAAAGGTCTTACGGACCGTAAAGGACCCCCTTACGGTCCGTAAGCCTTTGCCAGCGACAGTAAATTCGACAGCAGCCTGTATAAACGTTGTAACCGACTTAAAAAGATATTTTCACTTCCATGAGCGACCCCTAACAGTTCCTAGGCACAAGGGACACTTGTGGATGATCCATGATAAGTTGTAGCATTGGTTGTCATGATCTAATGAAATCAAAAGCACTATAAAAGGCCCTTCATGTTGCAACTTTGTGATCATGCTTTCCATCTGCATTTGTGGAACTTCCTGGAGCATAAGATCAGTCCCCAAGCATCTCTAATCGTGCATTAGACCTTGGTAAGTATCCTTGACCGTCCTTAATTGAGTTTTACTTAGTTATTAGCTTAAAAGTCAAACCGTCGTAATTAACGTTTGACTTAGCGATTAAGCATTAATGGTCCAGTGATTAGTCGAATTGAAGGTAGTTATAATTTGGTAATTATGTGGGCATTAAACCCTTAAAAAGGCACCATCTGATTCCCGCTCTAACTAGATCAAATGTCGGGTCAAAGTTGTTTATAAAAATTCAACAAAAACTTAATTTGCGAATTAACATGTAATTAGCAATGTAGAAGGCGTGTAACCTATTTTATCACTCATATAACTTAGTAATAAATGTAAGAACATGTCTAAGCATGTTCGACCCGACAATTTTCTGTTTAGACCCGGTTCGGAACCGAAAGTGGCAAAACTTTGACTTTTGCTTTGACTTCAGTTCTGACCCGATTTAGTATGATTTGGAAATGCCTTAGAGCTTCCTTAGGACCAGGTTACATGATATTATAACCCTTTGTGATTGGTTCGTTGTTCGCCCCATTCGTTTACACGTTTCCGTTAATTGCTTAATGTTGACCATAATGCACTTTTGACTTTAAAACGAGAATTTTGGAAATGTGAAAGGACAATAATCTTTATTACTAATTTATAAACATGTCCATAAATTTTCACATCAGTTTGAGGTCTAGATTAGGAGTTATGCTCAATAGCGTAATTAGAACGCTTTTTAGTAATTAAACGACGTCATAAGCATAACGCCTATCTAAACCCAATTTTTGACACCAAACCTTTTACCCACTGATGTAATATAATATTTTGGGATTTTTGAAGATTTTTAATTATTTTTAACCTGTTCATAACCTAAGGTTATGGCCTTGACTCGGTAAATACCGATTATACCCTTTTTGTTTATAAAATGAGTTCTACATAGTATTTTGACACCAATCCAATTGCTACTGATTTTATATAATAAATGAAGTATTTTTAACTTTATAAACTGATCAGAAAACTCAGATTTCCTGTATAACCCGGAAATCACTTAAAACGGCTTTTTACGCGTATTAAACACCTAGTAAGGGTTTAAAACCATTTTGTCACATAAGACTTATCACCAATTGATATAACCTGTTAAAATAAGTTTTCCTACTGATTATTTCAGACCCGAGTCTCAGAATTAAAATTAATCTCTTTTATAATCTTTTAAAATGACCAAAATACCCCTACGGGGCTTAAATTGAGATTAAACTCGTTTTGGGCATAATGGAAGGTATCCTACTGATATCACAACCTAATTAAGGCATATTAACTTAGGAAACCTGTATATGACTCTTATGGTTACCCGTTACGCCTCTTGCGCATTCGGTTCGATTTATGTAACTAGTTTGCATAAATTAGCCGAAACGGGTCGAACCTTATCGTTTTTATCTCAAAATCCAGAATGTGTTTAGATTACCCATATAATACAAGTCTTCAAACTTGTCGGGTCTAAATCACATTCTATTCCGGTCTTCGCTTAATCGTGCGTTTGAACCGTATCTTCCCTTAAAACTAACCGGTCTAAGTTTAGATTTAATTAAAGACCCATTAGGATTCTAATTGGTTATTATAAACCTTCGTTCCAGAATATGAGACCCGGTAAAAGCTACACGCACTTGCTATTTGTGATTGATACTTGCAAAGGTAAATACTTTTAACTTATTTTCCCTATACGGGCGTGGGGTATGGTATATAAAATACCGCTTGGTCGGGCATTGAATCTTTAATCGGATAGAGGTTAAACCATTGATATGCTCTGTTTTGAAATGTTTTGTTTGCTTAAAGCCTTTGGGGGTTAATGACCATGTCCCGGATATCCTTGGCATCATTTTACGAAATGGCCACGACCTAAGCGCGGGGTGTAGGCGTACACCCGTCAGTGCCTAAATAAATAATGTGATGTGTCTATTGATCTTTAACCCGGTCTACGGATCGGGCTACTGAACACATAAGGAACATGTAATTCTTTTACAAGATTATATTCAAATAATTATCCAAAGTTATAAAAAGTTTGTGCCACGGGCATTCAAATCAATTTTATTAAACCTTTTTCAACTGAGTCAGTTAATTGTATTTACCAGTGTAAACTGACGTATTTTCCCAAAAAGGTTAAGAGCAGGTACTACGCGAACTAGGCTGGCTTTCTCCTAGCGTCCACAATAAGTCTCGCAAGCTTGGATGTCAAAACTGTTGACCAATGTTTCCATTTTTATTTTGATCCACCTGTGGATTATTTTCGACTATTTGTGATACTTGATATTACAATTTATTAAAGTTGAAATATATCTATCTTTTACTTCCGCTGTGCTTTTAAATATTGTGTTGTTTTACTATAATGATATCAACTACGTCACGATACTCCCCACCGGGCCCACCGGTAATACGTGGAAATATCGGGGTGTGATAGGTTGGTATCAGAGCCAACATTGAGTGAATTAAACACTAGCCTTTTTTGTTTTTAATCTCAATGACACAATTGCACATTCCTAAATTTTCGAGTCTAGACAAAGAACATAGGAATAATCCAAATTTGTTTTTAATTTTAACTTTGTCCTTTATATTTTTCTTGTTGTATCTTTTAATTGTTTTGACAGGAAATGCCACCAAGATTTAGAAGAAGAGGACGAGGTAAGGGGCCGATCACCGCCCCCAATGATCACGAAGCCAGGCCTTCGCACCGGCGAACTCCTTCCACTACAATGAGTGCCGATCCGCAAGGAGCCTGGAGGACTTATACGGAGCCCGCTAGACGGTCTATCTCGCACATCTCAACACCTCCCTATCGTCATTCCTTTGGGCCGCATTCGGAAAACGAGCCCGATAACCCACAGCCTTCATATATACCTCTCCAGCGATCCCTTTCGCACAATTCCTTTGGAAACCCCACTCCTGTTTTTCAGGGCCGGTTTAACCCGGCAAACTATATTCAAGAACCAGTGGGTTTTAACCCATTGGGACCAGAGGATCACTTTTCCGGCGATCACGCCATGGATATGGATGAGGACACCGACCCTATGGAACCACCAACTGGAACCCCCACACACCCTATTGAGGTCTCTGATGGTTCATCCTTCCACGGATCACCCTACGGTGGTCCAGACAGTTACCAAGCGAGGTTTAACCAGCATGAATGGTACTTCACACCTTCTCACCATTCATCACCTCACCAGTAGCAGCAGCAGGACCCCTTTGGGGATTCACGTTTCGTGGCAGTCACGCCACCACCTCCACCGCCGCCAGTTCATCAAGCACCTCCAGAACCGCCAAGGCGCAGGAGAACCGGGGCACGAATATCCGCGAGAGGAGGGGATTTTTACTTCAGCACCCCACATCACTCATGTCATACCCCCAAAATCCACATGCGGAGTATCACCGCTTGGAGGCGTGACTGACCAGGATCAAGCCACCAATCATATTGAACAAGCATATAAGTAGTAATAAAGTCCAACACAATACAATTGGTGTCCAAACAAAACATAATTTAAGTTTCAAGCGGAAGCATAATGTCAAAAACCAAAGTATAAGTTAATAATGTTTAAGTTCCTCATGAACACTTAATGTCCATGCTCCACAACGACTCTTCCCCATGCAATCTCCTGCTAAACCTATTGACTTGCAAAGCATGTAGTAACGAGTCAACAATAATGTTGAGCGAGTTCACAGTTGGGTGTTCGTTTTAAGTTGTTCCAAAAACAGTTTCCTTTAACTGGCATCTCTGCCGTGGGGGATACCCCATAGTTGAAAACGTGATTTGTTTATCCCAATTACTCTGGCAATCCAGCCGTGGGGGCTACGCCATGTACATACTACTAGACTCGTTACCATAACGACTGCTGACTGTAGTCATGTTTATGTGCCCTGAACTGTCAATGTCTATCATCGTTGACGTGCCCAGATCCATTAGTTCACGCCCGTCCTCTGCGGCACGGTGTGAGGCTTGTCAAACCTAAATAGCGCTGTCTAACTAATGACCCGCTCGCCATTGGCCTGACGATTAAGTCGATATAAAAAGGAGGGACTTCGTGATAGAGTTTTGGTCTAGTAAAAGTTAACTGTCCATGAGGACGAGGAATTATATTCCTGAATCCGTACTGTCCTACCCAAAAAGGACGAGGAATCCATATTCCTTAACCCATTCCCAACCCCTGGGAATCCCATGCTTTGTAGAAAGTGTGAACTCACCTTAGGTTAGCTCGGCAGATAAACGAAAAAGGTTACTTGAGCTAGAAGTGGTCAACCACGTCCTAACATGGTTACCATACAAGTCAGGTCTAGGTTCAAGTAGTGCACGTATGATTACACACAGTTTAACAGATTACGAACACGTATTGATCATGGGAAACACATAATACATGTTAACACATTAACAGTAGTATTCAAGTACCAAAACACGTCCAACTTGTGCGACCCGAAAGATAAAGCCCAACAAATAGGCGGCCCATCCCATTGTGCGATCAGCACAACTTGTGCGATCCACAATGGGTTGTGCGTTCAATCCTTAAACCCGACCCAAATAACCTAAACAGTCCAAGACTTATGCGGCCCATCAATTAAGCAAACATTTTTAACTTGTGCGATCCTAAAAACCTTGTGCGACCAATGGTGTCTTGTGCGATCGGAGTTTAGGCTGTTCGGCCCAACTGCACAACAACATCAAGTATGTTGGGCGGCCCAACATCTTGTGTGATCAGCACAATCTTGTGTGATCCACAAGATGTTGTGCGATTCCCTTGTGCGGTTGGTCTTGTGCGACCGGATCAGATCTTGTACGATCTGATCTTGTGCGATTAGGGAGCTTGTGCGACCAGTCAACTAATTCCATAAATCATGCATGTTAGTTACTGATTTTAATCAATTCATTTGACCCATATAACAGTTTCCATATTTGCATATAATCAATCAACACCATCAACAGTTTTCTAACCATCCCCTATTCGATTAAAACAAGGTTTTATTATCATTAATTCATATGAACCCTAATTAACCAAAAATCATGAACAACAACTTATCAACACTTAAACATATTAACATGATTCTTGTTCTTGACCACTAACATACCTCCTATTATGACAATACAATGAATCATCTTAATAGTAAACATATCACAGCCGATTAACAAGCATTCGGTTTTCATTCATCAACAAATCTAACTTGTACTACATAACCAAACCATTCGGATCCAAACCCATATAGAGCCGATTACAATCATTCGTGTTAAATCACATATTATTCGAACCAACATAACAACACATCATCATATAAACATTATCAATCATATATTACTCCTACATCATCATGTAGAACATGTATAGCACAACATCATACAATCATGAAAGCAAATAGTTAAAACACTAACCGATTAGAGAAGGGACCAAGATTGATCCGAATAGAAGCTTAGAGAGAGATGGAGGTGTTGTCGTCGAGTTTGATAGGAGGAAAAGAGAGCTAGGGTTTGCAAACTTTGTGTGATTAGGTAAAGTGTGAGACTTATACTAACACCCTAGTGTTGTGCGAGTTAATGGAGTGGGTCGAACCCATCATGGGCCGTCCTTAGTCCGGATGCAAAGAGTGTAGCCCGAATGGGCTTGTGCGATTGGATTGAGTTGTGTGCTTGGGTTCGTTTATATTTACACATTCGTTACACATAACATATCATAACATTCAATAAATTACCAGGTTCACATAATCACATAACGTTCACATACGTTACATCAAAGTACAAAGATAGGTTCTGAAATACGAGTTGTCACATTATCCCCAAGTTGAAAGAAATTTCGTCCCGAAATTTGGTACGTACTCACTGAGGAAGCTAGTTAAGTTGCGTGGTTTTCCTGGGGTGTCACATCCTCCCCCCGTTGATCTGGAATTTCGTCCTGAAATTCCGTGGTAGCTTCAGCCTCAGTAGTGGTTGTACAGTTTGAGAACAGTTGGCGATACTTTTGTTTCATCTGATCTTCACGTTCCCAGGTGAACTCTGGGCCACGACGTGAGTTCCAACGAACTCGAACAAGAGGAATTCTAGTGCGCTTAAGGACCTTAACATCCCGGTCCGTGATTTCAACTGGTTCCTCGACGAATTGTAACTGCTCGTCGATCGTGAGCTCCTTCAAAGGAACTATGAGGGTCTCATCTGACAGACACTTCTTCAGATTTGACACGTGAAAAACATCGTGAACTGCACTGAGTTCTGCTGGTAGGTTCAATTTGTAGGCCACCTTGCCTATTTTCTCTATGATGTCGAATGGTCCGACGTATCGTGGGTTAAGTTTGCCTCGTTTGCCAAAACGAACCACACCCTTCCAGGGTGAAACTTTGAGTAGCACTCGGTCCCCAAACTGGAACTCGAGTGGTTTCCTGCCCTTATCGGCGTAGCTTTTCTGACGGTCACAAGCCGCCGCCATGCGTTGTCGTATCTGAGCAATCCGTTCTGTTGTGTCTACCACAAGTTCTGGGCCAGTGATCTGACTATCCCCCACCTCTGCCCAACAAAGAGGTTATCAGCATTTACGCCCGTATAATGCCTCAAACGGAGCAGCTTTAATGCTGGTGTGGTAGCTGTTATTGTACGAAAATTCGACAAGTGGCAGATGCTTTTCCCAGCCATTGCCAAAGTCAATCACACATGCCCTAAGCATGTCTTCAAGGGTCTGGATGGTGCGTTCAGACTGCCCATCCGTTTGTGGGTGATAAGCTGTGCTCATATCTAAACGT
The DNA here is from genome assembly GCA_030545235.1 of Helianthus tuberosus. Lineage (NCBI taxonomy): Eukaryota > Viridiplantae > Streptophyta > Magnoliopsida > Asterales > Asteraceae > Helianthus > Helianthus tuberosus. The sequence goes on from CM060407.1 coordinate 18,174,514, forward strand.
GAGCCAAAGGACTTGTGCATTGCTTGCCACAGTTCAGAAGTAAAACGTGCATCACGATCAGAGATAATAGAGGTGGGCACCCCGTGCCTCGAGACAACTTCCTTCAAGTAAGCGTCTTCTAAAGTAGAGAACTTGTCAGTTTCTTTGATAGCCAAGAAGTGTGCAGACTTTGTGAGTCGATCCACGATCACCCATATAGTATCATTTCCGCGCTGAGATCTAGGCAGGCCAGTAACGAAATCCATGGAAATTTGCTCCCATTTCCATTGTGGTATCTCTAGTTGTTGGAGTAGGCCTGAGGGTTTCTGGTATTCAGTCTTGACTCTCGCACAAGTCAAGCACTTGCTAACGAACGTTTCTATGTGAGCCTTCATGCTAGGCCACCAGTATGTAGTTTTCAAGTCGTGGTACATCTTGTCTGAACCAGGATGTACTGAGTAGCGAGACATGTGTGCTTCATCCATCACAAGCTCTCGTAGGTTACCATAGAGTGGGACCCAAATACGTCCTGTTACGTAGTAGGCACCGTCTGCCTTTTGTTCTAGCCGCTGTCTTGAGCCACGTAGGGCTTCAGCCCTGACGTTTTCTGGTTTCAATGCTTCTACTTGAGCATCTCGTATCTGTGAAGGAAGACTAGATTGAATGGTGAGTTGTAATGCTCGCACGCGCTTGGGCGTAGTGTCCTTTCGACTGAGGGCGTCAGCCACAACATTGGCTTTGCCTGGGTGATACTTGATGGCACATTTGTAATCGTTTAATAACTCTACCCATCGTCGTTGACGCATGTTTAACTCCTTTTGTTTGAAGATATGTTCGAGACTCCTGTGATCTGTGTAAATGGTGCACCTGGTACCGTACAGGTAATGTCTCCAGATATTGAGTGCGAAAACAACTGCTCCCAGCTCCAAATCATGCGTAGTGTAATTCTGTTCGTGGATCTTAAGTTGTCGTGACGCGTAAGCAATAACCTTGTCACGTTGCATCAGCACACATCCAAATCCCTGAATGGATGCATCGCAATAAACCACAAAGTCGTCTGAGCCTTCAGGCAATGAGAGGATAGGGGCGGTACAAAGTCTATCCTTTAAGTGTTGAAACGCGGTTTCCTGTGCATCACCCCAACGATAGGTGACACCTTTCTGAGTGAGGTGAGAGGTTGCGCAATCTTGGAAAATCCTTGATAAACCTTCTGTAGTAACCTGCCAAACCCAAGAATTGGTGAATTTCTGTTGGTGTTCTAGGTGCAGGCCAGTTTCTAATCGAGTCCACCTTGGATGGATCAACATGGATCCCATCCTTGTTCACCACATGGCCTAGGAAATGGACTTCACGAAGCCAGAAGTCACATTTCGAAAACTTTGCATAAAGCTGTTCTGTTCGAAGGAGTTCCAAAATAAGTCGTAGGTGCTGCTCATGTTCTTCCTGACTCTTAGAATAAATCAGGATGTCGTCGATGAAAACTATCACGAACTTATCCAGGTAAGGCTTGCATACTCGATTCATCAAGTCCATGAAGACCGCAGGTGCGTTTGTCAGCCCAAAAGGCATAACCAGGAACTCGTAATGTCCATAACGAGTTCTAAAGGCGGTTTTGGAGACGTCCTCATCTCGGACTCTCAGCTGGTGATATCCCGATCTCAAATCAATCTTCGAGTAAAAGCTCGACCTTTGCAGCTGGTCGAACAAGTCGTCAATGCGTGGAAGGGGATAACGATTCTTCACAGTGACCTTGTTGAGTTCGCGGTAGTCAATACATATTCTGAAGGTACCGTCCTTCTTCTTCACAAATAGCACAGGAACTCCCCAGGGAGAAGAGCTAGGACGAATAAAACCCTTATCCAAGAGTTCTTGTAGTTGCGTAGACAGCTCTTCCAACTCTGATGGAGCTAAACGATAAGGTGCTCGAGCTATGGGTGCTGCTCCAGGAGCTAGCTTGATTTGAAACTCGACTTGACGATGAGGCGAAAGGCCAGGTAATTCCTCAGGAAATACCTCAGGATAGTCGCCTACGATCGGAAAATCTTATATCTTCTTCTCTTTCTTCGAGGTGTCAGTAACGAGAGCCAAAATTGTAGTGTGACCCTTTCCCAAACACTTCTGGGCCTTAAGGAAAGAGATGATGCTCACCACAGCACCACTCTTGTCGCCGCGAATCATGAGAGGTTCATCACCCGAACGAGGAACACGGACAATCTTCTCGTGACAAATGATCTCAGCTTGGTGTTGGGATAACCAATCCATCCCAATTACAACGTCGAAACTACCCAGAATGATAGGGATGAGGTCGATAAAGAAGGTGTGACCAGCAAGAACAAGATTACAACCCTTGACTACGTGTGTGGCCTCTAAACTCTTACCATTAGCTAGCTCTACAGTGTGTTTGGTGTTCAAAGGTGTTGGGGTACCTTTAAGCATCTGACTAACTTTTAAGGAAACGTAGCTAGTATCGGCACCCGAATCAAATAAAACTGTAACATAAAAGTCGTCGAGAAGGAACTTACCCGTCACAACATTGGGATCATTCCTTGCTTCACCCTGGCCAATAACGAACACACGACCCCTTGCACCATTGTCGTTGTTACCCCCGTTGTTTCCATTCCCCTGGTTGTTATTATTGTTGTTGTTCTGGTTCCTGTTCAGTTGGGGACAATCTCTCTTGAAGTTGCCTTCAGCTCCACACTGCAAGCACCCTTTGTTGCTACCTTGCTGCTGCTGCTGGCGTTGGTTCTGTGGGGCTTGTTGTTGCTGACGATTCTGGTTTGCGGGGTATAAACTTCTGCAATCCTTTGCGGCGTGGCCTGGCTTGTTGCACCGATGGCAGTTACCCCTGGTGCATGGCCCGCTGTGATGTAGGTTACAGCGATTGCATTTGGGGTGACTCCCCTTGTACCCACCTTGACTTTAGCTACCAGTTGATTGCTGAGTTGGGCTCTTGTAGTCGTCAGTCCTTCTCTGCTGAGACTGAGACTGAACAGAAGTTGAACCCTTGCTTGAAGTTCCATCCCATTTACGCTTGTTGTCGCCGGGAGTATCAGAAGTAGCAGTAGTAGTACCGATGCGCTTAGGCAGCCTGTTCTGCTCCACCGCCTGATCCGTGAGGCGATGAGCCAACTTGATGATCTGCTGAATGGTGCCAAGATTTGCTGAAGTCACGTGACTTTGAACCTCTGGCACTAGACCCTTGAGATACAGTTCAATACGTTTGATGGGAGGATCTACCATCGTAGGACACAGGATGGCCAACTCGTTCGATCTTTTAGTATACGCTTCAATTTCTGACCCTGTCATCTTCAAGTTGTAAAACTCTACCTCCAGCTTATGAAAGTCATCACGGCTACAGTATTCTTCTTTGATCAATTCCTTGAAATTGTTCCAGGGGGTGGCATTAGCAGCAACTAACCCCAGCATTTGAACTTGAGCGTTCCACCACGTGAGCGCTATTCCCTCAAGAGTACCAGTTGCATACTTCACCCTGCGAGCCTCAGGGCATTCGCACATCTCGAAGACAGATTCGAGTTTTTCAAACCAGTGGAGGAGACCTACAGCTCCTTCGGTACCACTGAAGGTACCAGGTCGACAGTCCATAAAGGTCTTGAAAGTGCACACAGGAGGCTGTGCAGGTTGACCTGTCGTGAGAGTAAGAAAGGACAAAGTTTAACACAAAGGTTGGTTCACGAGAGTAGGATCTAAGGATCCTAGAGTAAGTTTCGACTGCAGGATATACCTCCTGCTTGTGCGGCTGCAAGTGCCGCAGCAACTTGTTGGTTAATCAGAGCTATCAACTGGGCTTGAGTCATGTTAATGCGTCCAGCCATGATCTTCATATCAGGGAAACATGGGTGAGAGGGGTTCGCGAAAGTGCGATGACAGAAGAGAGTAAGCACACATGTGTTTGCAAACTATCATTGTTACGTTTATATAGGCACACCATAAGCAAAATTCTATGTAATCTAGCAAGTAGGCAATAAAACGCAACCCGTATCACCTAGAATGTCAAGCCTTGCACGTGGAGTGAAGCATCGTTGTGGATCGTTGAGCACTGTACAGGTTATAGTCTGGTTTTAACAAAAACTTTTTCCCTTATTAAAACCAAGTTCACTATAACCAATGGCTCTGATACCAATCTGTCACACCCCCAAAATCCACCTGCGGAGTATCACCGCTTGGAGGCGTGACTGACCAGGATCAAGCCACCAATCATATTGAACAAGCATATAAGTAGTAATAAAGTCCAACACAATACAATTGGTGTCCAAACAAAACATAATTTAAGTTTAAAGCGGAAGCATAATGTCAAAAACCAAAGTATAAGTTAATAATGTTTAAGTTCCTCATGAACACTCAATGTCCATGCTCCACAACGACTCTTCCCCATGCAATCTCCTGCTAAACCTATTGACCTGCAAAGCATGTAGTAACGAGTCAACAATAATGTTGAGCGAGTTCACAGTTGGGTGTTCGTTTTAAGTTGTTCCAAAAACAGTTTCCTTTAACTGGCATCTCTGCCGTGGGGGATACCCCATAGTTGAAAACGTGATTTGTTTATCCCAATTACTCTGGCAATCCAGCCGTGGGGGCTACCCCATGTACATACTACTAGACTCGTTACCATATCGACTGCTGACTGTAGTCATGATTATGTGCCCTGAACTGTCAATGTCTATCATCATTGACGTGCCCAGATCCATTAGTTCACGCCCGTCCTCTGCGGCACAGTGTGAGGCTTGTCAAACATAAATAGCGCTATCTAACTAATGACCCGCTCGCCATTGGCCCGACGATTAAGTCGATATAAAAGGAGGGACTTCGTGATTGAGTTTTGGTCTAGTAAAAGTTAACTGTCCATGAGGACGAGGAATTATATTCCTGAATCCGTACTGTCCTACCCAAGAAGGACGAGGAATCCATATTCCTTAACCCATTCCTAACCCCTGGGAATCCCATGCTTTGTAGAAAGTGTGAACTCACCTTAGGTTAGCTCGGCAGATAAACGAAAAAGGTTACTTGAGCTTGAAGTGGTCAACCATGTCCTAACATGGTTACCATACAAGTCAGGTCTAGGTTCAAGTAATGCACGTATGATTACACACAGTTTAACAGATTACGAACACGTATTGATCATGGCAAACACATAATACATGTTAACACATTAACAGTAGTATTCAAGTACCAAAACACGTCCAACTTGTGCGACCCGAAAGATAAAGCCCAACAAATAGGCGGCCCATCCCATTGTGCGATCAGCACAACTTGTGCGATCCACAATGGGTTGTGCGTTCAATCCTTAAACCCGACCCAAAAAACCTAAACAGTCCAAGACTTGTGCGGCCCATCAATTAAGCAAACATTTTTAACTTGTGCGATCCTAAAAACCTTGTGCGACCAATGGTGTCTTGTGCGATCGGAGTTTAGGCTGTTCGGCCCAACTGCACAACAACATCAAGTATGTTGGGCGGCCCAACATCTTGTGCGATCAGCACAATCTTGTGCGATCCACAAGATGTTGTGCGATTCCCTTGTGCGGTTGGTCTTGTGCGACCGGATCAGATGTTGTACGATCTAATCTTGTGCGATTAGGGAGCTTGTGCGACCAGTCAACTAATTCCATAAATCATGCATGTTAGTTACTGATTTCAATCAATTCATTTGACCCATATAACAGTTTCCATATTTGCATATAATCAATCAACACCATCAACAGTTTTCTAACCATCCCCTATTCGATTAAAACAAGGTTTTATTATCATTAATTCATATGAACCCTAATTAACCAAAAATCATGAACAACAACTTATCAACACTTAAACATATTAACATGATTCTTGTTCTTGACCACTAACATACCTCCTATTATGACAATACAATGAATCATCCTAATAGTAAACATATCACAGCCGATTAACAAGCATTTGGTTTTCATTCATCAACAAATCCAACTTGTACTACACAACCAAACCATTCGGATCCAAACCCATATAGAGCCGATTACAATCATTCATGTTAAATCACATATTATTCGAACCAACATAACAACACATCATCATATAAACATTATCAATCATATATTACTCCTACATCATCATGTAGAGCATGTATAGCACAACAGCATACAATCATGAAAGCAAATAGTTAAAACACTAACCGATTAGAGAAGGGACCAGGATTGATCCGAATAGAAGCTTAGAGAGAGATGGAGGTGTTGCCGTCGAGTTTGAGAGGAGGAAAAGAGAGTTAGGGTTTGCAAACTTTGTGTGATTAGATAAAGTGTGAGACTTATACTAACACCCTAGTGTTGTGCGAGTTGATGGAGTGGGCCGAACCCATCATGGGCTGTCCTTAGTCCGGATGCAAAGAGTGTAGCCCGAATGGGCTTGTGCGATTGGATTGAGTTGTGTGCTTGGGTTCGTTTATATTTACACATTCGTTACACATAACACATAACATATCATAACATTCAATAAATCACCAGGTTCACATAATCACATAACGTTCACATACGTTACATCAAAGTACAAAGATAGGTTCTGAAATACAAGTTGTCACAACTCAAGTGGCAGTCATTACCCGCCACTGCATGAAGACCCACAAATGGGTGGGCCCTCAAACCTAGTTCCTGAGGTGAACTCTACACCAGTTGCACCACAGCCGCCACCATTTGGGTTTGATAACCCGATTCCTGCATACGCCGGATCAATGGCGTACAATCCGTTTGAGCAGCCGGCTCACACTCATTATAACTATGCTTAAGCCGACCCGTACCTGGTAGCGGCCAACTACAACGCCCTTCATCCCGAAGGACCATATGGAGCCCCTTGGGGAATGGGATATCCAGCTCATGGGTATCAAATACCTGCACGACCTCCGATTCGGCAACAGTCGCAGCCACCACGATTTTCCCCACCAGAACAGGAAGAGATCCTCCAAAGACTAAGTCGGGTGGAGCATGAATTTCAGGAAGAAGGCAGGAATAACCAGGGATTCCTCAAAGGCCTGGCAAGCTTGCTAAAGGGGAAGAAGAAGAGGGATCATTAAATCCCTATATGTATTGTTGTATTTCTTATTTTCAATCAAGTCCCTGCGTGGACATTTATCCATGTATTTAGTCCCTGCGTGGACATCTATTTAAGTAATTGGTCCCTGCGTGGACTTGTATTTTAGTTTAGCCCCTCGTGGGTAAGTTGTTCTGTTAAAAGTCCGGTTTAGGGCAAAGTGTACTCCTTGTAATAATTAATGGAATGTTAAGTTTATAAATTTCACTTTTGTCACTATATGCATAAATATATGAAATAAATGAATCAAAATCATTCCTTTTAAAATATATCTGCCTATTTTAACGGTTTAACCTAGCCCGCATGTCATTATAAGACTTAGCCAAGATGGTAAGACCCGTTTAAAAGATTCAAATCCCTTTTAACATCTGAAAACATGTTAACACTCTCGGCAGACGTGATTCGTTAAAATCACACACGTCATTCTTATAACAGGATTCTTCAAGGGATTCCTAACCTAACCTGATGTTCTATAAATCATGGGTTAAATCATCAATTAAGATGATCATATTTTGACCATCCATTGGTAATATAGTGCCTACGGGCCATACTCATTGTCATATAAGACAAAAGACAGTAGTAGTCTACGACTCCCTGTCAGAAAAAGGTAAAGAACTATGTTCAAACCTTTATGCCTTGATTCTCTGAAATCATGGCTTATGATTGAAAAATGTCCCAGTGACTAGGCCTTTTGTGCTAATAATACTGTTATTATTTTATAATTAGTATAAGTTATAGTAAAATCCTAAATAAATGTAACAAATTAACCAAATATGGTCTATGTTTACCATGGTTAATGAATTGCCCTAAAAGGCAATTCCATAATAAACTCCCAAATAAATTATTGTCGATATCTTATGTAACAGTTCAAACCACAATGGCTGACTCGGATGAGATCAACAGTCACCCAAGGGAGGATCATGGTAATACCCGAATTAACATCGGGGGTGAAGAACTACAAGCATTGATAGACAATGTTGTTACAAAGGCAATAGAGCGGCAGTATAACGAATATAGCGGGACTCGGAGTAGGACCCTATCCGCACCGCATTCAAAGCCTAAGACTCATTCTGAGGCTCACAGCAAGCCACTCTCCAAGAAGGAAGAACCAAAGAAAGGTGATGACGATCGTCACTCTTCTAATCAGCAAAGTGTCCCATCTCAAACGATCGTACTGAAGCAAGGACCCCGTGATAAGGGTTGCTCCTACAAGTATTTTGTTTCCTGCAAACCCAGGGATTTCACTAGGGAAAAAGGAGCGATAGACTGCATGACATGGTTGGATGAGATGGACATCGTGGTTGATATCAGCGGGTGCGCTGAAAAGGATGTGGTAAAGTTTGTGTCTCAATCGTTTAAAGGTGAGGCCTTAGCCTGGTGTAGATCGTTGATTCAAGCTACTGGGAAGATTCCACTGTACAATATGACTTGGGAACAGTTTATGTCATTGATCAGGGAGAATTACTGCCCTCAGCATGAGGTAGAAAAGATTGAGTCGGATTTTCTGTCATTGGTAATGAAAAATCTGGATTGCCAAGCTTACCTTACGAGCTTTAATACAATGTCAAGGTTGGTTCCTTATCTGGTGACCCCGGAACCCAAAAGAATAGCTCGTTTCATTGGGGGTTTAGCACCAGAGATTAAGGCAAGTGAAAAAGCCTCTCGGCCAGCTACATTCAGGTCTGCAGCTGATATATCCTTGTCCCTCACACTGGATGCGGTCAGGCAGAGATCGCTGAGGAACACGGATGCCGAGAAAAGGAAGCGTGATGATGACAATTCACGAAGGTCAGACAAGAAGCACCGGGGAAACAATGACCGCAAGAAGGGGTCTGGTTCTAAGAAGTACGGGCATCAATCTGGAGATAAGCCCAAGTGTAAGATTTGTCAGAAGCACCACTTTGGGAGGTGCAGACTTGACTCAAAATCCCAATCTCAGCCGAGGCCTTGTGGGATTTGCAAATCTTCAGAACATAAGACCCTAGAGTGCAAGAAACTGAAGGACGCAACGTGCTACAGTTGCAACGAAAAGGGGCACATTAAGACAAATTGCCCAAAATCTGCAAAGAAAGCTGATGAAGGAAAGAAGACCAATGTAAGGATCTTCAGGATGGATGCAAAGGAAGCTGTGCAGGACGACAATGTGATCACAGGTACCTTCCTTATAAATGATGTTTATGCGAGAGTGCTATTTGATTCAGGAGCTGATAAATCATTTGTAGATAATAAGTTTTGTAAGTTACTGAATTTACCTGTTAAAGCCCTAAGTGTGAAGTATGAGGTGGAATTTGCAGATGGCACCTTAGAAACTGCCTCAACCATATTAGATGGATGTTTCATATCCATTAAGAACTACTCTTTTCCTTTGTCCCTACTTCCTTTGAAATTAGCCGGTTTCGACATAGTTTTGGGTATGGACGGGTTATCTCATAACCAGGCCCAGATTGTCTGCGATAAGAAGCAAGTGGTGATCAAGACTCCGTCTGGTGAGTCACTTACCATTCAGGGAGATACCCAGTATGGACTTCCTGAGCAAGTGACTATGCTCAAGGCCTCTAGGTGTTTGAAGAAGGGTTGTGTCATCTACATGGCACAAGTGACTATTGATGAGCCGAAACCCAAGATTGAGGATATCCCCGTCATTTCTGAATATCCTGAAGTATTCCCGGAAGAGCTACCTGGTTTACCCCCTGATAGGCAAGTGGAGTTCAGGATTGACATTATCCCTGGAGCAGCACCAGTAGTAAGGGCGCCTTATAGGTTGGCACCAACAGAGATGAAGGAATTGAGAACACAACTAGATGAATTGCTAGCCAAAGGTTTCATTAGACCTAGTTCGTCTCCTTGGGGAGCACCAATCTTATTTTTCAAGAAGAAGGATGGATCGATGCGTCTATGCATCGATTACCGTGAGCTTAATAAGGTCACTATCAAGAATAGGTACCCATTGCCCAGGATCGACGATCTGTTCGATCAGATTCAAGGGGCAAGTTACTTCTCTAAGATTGACTTAAGGTCAGGCTATCACCAACTGAATGTTAGAGATGAAGACGTACACAAGACTGCCTTTAGGACTCGTTATGGTCATTACGAGTTCCTAGTGATGCCTTTTGGGCTCACTAATTCACCAGCGGCATTCATGGATCTCATGAACCGTGTCTGCAAACCGTACTTGGACTAATTTGTTATCATCTTCATTGGCGACATTCTGATTTATTCAAAGAATCAGGCCGACCATGAGAAACATCTTCGATGTATTCTTCCACTACTTCAGCAGGAGAAACTCTACGCCAAATTCTCTAAGTGTGAATTTTGGCTTCGTGAAGTCCAATTTCTTGGACATGTGGTTAGCGAACGCGGAATCCAAGTAGATCCCGCTAAGGTTGAAGCTGTCATGAATTGGCAAGAGCCGATGACGCCCACAGAAATTCGCAGTTTCTTGGGATTGGCAGGATACTACAGGCGCTTTATTGAAAATTTTTCAAGGATTGCTGCACCCCTAACTTCTTTGACTAGGAAGAATATTAAGTTCAACTGGGGACCGAAGCAACAAGAATCCTTTGATATCCTTAAGCAGAAGCTAAGCAATGCACCTATGTTGACATTGCCTGATGGAATAGAAGAGTTCGTAGTATATTGTGATGCATCACACACCGGGATGGGGTGTATGCTTATGTAGAAAGGCAAAGTTATTGCCTATGCTTCACGTCAGTTAAAGGTGCATGAAAAGAATTACACCACCCATGACTTGGAGTTGGGTGTCGTTGTATTCGCACTAAAACTTTGGAGGCACTATTTATACGGTATCAAGTGTGTGATCTATTCTGATCACAAGAGCCTCCAGCACATGTTTAACCAAAAGGATTAGAACATGAGGCAACGACGTTGGATGGAAACTTTGAATGATTATGACTGTGAGATAAGATACCATCCCGGCAAGGCGAATGTAGTCGCTGATGCCTTGAGTCGAAAGGAAAGGGTGAAACCCATCAGAATCAATGCCAAGAGCATTGAAATAAAGAATAGTTTGAATGAAAGGTTGTTAGCTGCATAGAAGGAAGTTGTGCTGGAAGCTAACTATCCTAATGAAAAACTAGGAGTAACTGAAGAACAGTTATCCTATGACAAGGACGGAATTCTAAGGTTAAATGGACGAATATGGGTTCCAGTTTATGGAGGACTTTGAGATGTCATCCTCCAGGAAGCCCACAGTTCTAAATACTCCGTTCATCCTGGAGCTGACAAGATGTACCAGGATTTGAAAGCAAACTTTTGGTGGATAGGATTGAAGAAGTCTATAGCTACCTATGTAGCTAAATGTTTGACGTGTGCGCAAGTCAAAGCTGAACATCAGAAGCCGTCAGGTTTGCTTCAAAAACCTGAACTTCCCACGTGGAAGTGGGAAATGGTGACGATGGATTTCATCACCAAGTTGCCAAAGACAAGGAAAGGAAATGATACTATATGGGTAATAGTAGACAGGCTAACTAAGTCAGCACATTTCCTACCCATTAAGGAGACCTATAGCTCCGACATGTTGGCCCAACTGTACGTAGATAAGATTGTAGCTTTACATGGCGTACCAGTTTCTATTATCTCTGATAGAGATACTAGATACACATCACATTTTCGTAGATAAGATTAGTACGGCTTACCATCCTCAGACGGACGGACAGAGTGAGCGTACCATCCAAACTTTGGAAGACATGCTTCGTGCATGTGTGATTGACTTAGGTGGTAGTTGGGATAACCACCTGCCATTAATCGAGTTCTCATATAACAATAGCTACCATTCGAGCATTAAAGCTGCGCCTTTCGAGGCCTTGTACGGTAGAAAGTGCAGAACGCCCGTTTGTTGGGCGGAAGTTGGAGATGTCCAACTGTCAGGACCGGAAATAGTCTTTGAAACGACGGACAAGATTGTCCAGATTCGTGACCGCCTAAAAGCTGCCAGGGATAGGCAGAAAAGCTACGCAGATCTAAAACGTAAACCTCAGAAATTCGAGGTAGGTGATAAAGTGTTGCTTAAAGTATCACCCTGGAAGGGAGTGATGCGATTTGGTAAGAAAGGTAAGTTAAGCCCGAGATACATAGGACCATTCGAGGTCATCGAATGTGTCGGATCAGTTGCTTATACGTTAAAACTACCTGAAGAGCTCAGTGGTATTCACAATGTATTCCACATCTGCAATCTGAAGAAGTGTTTCGCTGATGAATCACTAGTCATACCACATACAGATGTGCACATAGAAGAGAGCTTGAAGTTTGTTGAAAAACCTGTGTCGATCGAATATCGACAGGTTAAGAAGCTTCGAAGGAAGCATGTGCCAATAGTAAAGGTTAAATGGGATACTCGTAGAGGTCCCGAGTACACATAGGAGGTTGAGTCCACAATGAAAGAAAAGTACCCTCAATTATTTCAGTAAATCTCGAGGTCGAGATTTCTTTTAAGGGGGTGAGGATGTAACACCTCGAAAATTTGTGTGCAATGAAATAACGACACGTGTCGTGCAAGACAAAAGTGTTATAAACCCGGATTTAGTCAAAGATGTATGGTAGGATTTAAAAGCGTCGACATGTTAATTAAATACCTCTGAACGACCTAATTATGAATCCCAAGACCCTAACATATATTATAAACATCTGATATACTCAAATCCGGTAAATGCTAGTAATGATTGATTCATATTTGCAAGAGTAGAATCCTATGAGGATGTGCACGATAAACCTTCGTTTATGGTTTTTCGTTAAAGTCCAAGACAACATTGCATAATGGTAGGGTGGACATAACTATTCAAGCATGATTTAAAGGCCCCATACTGATAATTCAAGCCCCAAAATCGTATTACCTAAGTTACCATTTCAAAGCTCGAAAGGTTAAAAAATTTTGCCCCTGATAAAGGTCTTACGGACCGTAAAGGACCCCCTTACGGTCCGTAAGCCTTTGCCAGCGACAGTAAATTCAACAGCAGCCTGTATAAACGTTGTAACCGACTTAAAAAGATATTTTCACTTCCATAGGCGACCCCTAACAGTTCCTAGGCACTAGGGACACTTGTGGATGATCCATGATCAGTTGTAGCATTGGTTGTCATGATCTAATGAGATCAAAAGCACTATAAAAGGCCCTTCATATTGCAACTTTGTGATCATGCTTTCCATCTGCATTTGTGGAACTTCCTGGAGCATAAGATCAGTCCCCAAGCATCTCTAATCGTGCATTAGACCTTGGTAAGTATCCTTGACCTTCCTTAATTGAGTTTTACTTAGTTATTAGCTTAAAAGTCAAACCGTCGTAATTAACGTTTGACTTAGCGATTAATCATTAATGGTCCAGTGATTAGTCGAATTGAAGGTAGTTATAAGTTGGTAATTATGTGGGCATTAAACCCTTAAAAGGGCACCCTCTGATTACCGCTCTAACTAGATCAAATGTCGGGTCAAAGTTGTTTATAAAAAGTCAACAGAAACTTAATTTGCGAATTAACATGTAATTAGCAATGTAGAAGGCGTGTAACCTATTTTATCACTCATATAACTTAGTAATAAATGTAAGAACATGTCTAAGCATGTTCGACCCGACAATTTTCTGTTTAGACCCGGTTCGGAACCGAAAGTCGCAAAACTTTGACTTTTGCTTTGACTTCAGTTCTGACCCGATTTAGTATGATTTGGAAATGCCTTAGAGCTTCCTTAGGACCAGGTTACATGATAGTATAACCCTTTGTGATTGGTTCGTTGTTCGCCCCATTCGTTTACACGTTTCCGTTAATTGCTTAATGTTGACCATAATGCCCTTTTGACCTTAAAACGAGAATTTTGGAAATGTGAAAGGACAATAATCTTTATTAATGATTTATAAACATGTCCCTAAATTTTTACATCAGTTTGAGGTCTAGATTAGGAGTTATGCTCCATAGCGTAATTAGAACGCTTTTTAGTAATTAAACGGCGTCATAAGCATAATGCGTATCTAAACCCAATTTTTGACACCAAACCTTTTACCCACTGATGTAATATAATATTTTGGGATTTTTGAAGATTTTTAATTATTTTTAACCTGCTCATAACCTAAGGTTATGGCCTTGACTCGGTAAATACCGATTATACCCTTTTTGTTTATAAAATGAGTTCTACATAGTATTTTGACACCAATCCAATTGCTACTGATTTTATATAATAAATGAAGTATTTTTAACTTTATAAACTGATCAGAAAACTCATATTTCCTGTATAACCCGGAAATCACTTAAAACGGCTTTTTACGCGTATTAAACACCTAGTAAGGGTTTAAAACTATTTTGTCACATAAGACTTATCACCAATTGATATAACCTGTTAAAATAAGTTGTCCTACTGATTATTTCAGACCCGAGTCTCAGAATTAAAATTAATCTCTTTTATAATCTTTTAAAATGACCAAAATACCCATGCGGGGCTTAAATTGAGATTAAACTCGTTTTGGGCATAATGGAAGGTATCCTACTGATATCACAACCTAATTAAGGCATATTAACTTAGGAAACCTGTATATGACCCTTATGGTTACCCGTTACGCCTCTTGCGCGTTCGGTTCGGTTTATGTAACTAGTTTGCATAAATTAGCCGAAACGGGTCGAACCTTATCGTTTTTATCTCAAAATCCAGAATGTGTTTAGATTACCCATATAATACAAGTCTTCAAACTTGTCGGGTCTAAATCACATTCTATTCCGGTCTTCGCTTAATCGTGCGTTTGAACCGTATCTTCCCTTAAAACTAACCGGTCTAAGTTTAGATTTAATTAAAGACCCGTTAGGATTCTAATAGGTTATTATAAACCTTCGTTCCAGAATATGAGACCCGGTAAAAGCTACACGCACTTGCTATTTGTGATTGATACTTGCAAAGGTAAATACTTTTAACTTATTTTCCCTATACGGGCTTGGGGTATGGTATACAAAATACCGCTTGGTCGGGCATTGAATCTTTAATCGGATAGAGGTTAAACCATTGATATGCTCTGTTTTGAAATGTTTTGTTTGCTTAAAGCCTTTAGGGGTTAATGACCATGTCCCGGATATCCTTGGCATCATTTTACGAAATGGCCACGACCTAAGCGCGGGGTGTAGGCGTACACCCGTCAGTGCCTAAATAAATAATGTGATGTGTCTATTGATCTTTAACCCGGTCTACGGATCGGGCTACTGAACACATAAGGAACATGTAATTCTTTTACAAGATTATATTCAAATAATTATCCATAGTTATAAAAAGTTTGTGCCACAGGCATTCAAATCAATTTTATTAAACCTTTTTCAACTGAGTCAGTTAATTGTATTTACCAGGGTAAACTGACGTGTTTTCCCAAAAAGGTTAAGAACAGGTACTACGCGAACTAGGCTGGCTTTCTCCTAGTGTCCACAATAAGTCTCGCAAGCTTGGATGTCAAAACTGTTGAACAATGTTTCCATTTTTATTTTGATCCACCTGTGGATTATTTTCGACTATTTGTGATACTTGATATTACAATTTATTAAAGTTGAAATATATCTATCTTTTGCTTCCGTTGTGCTTTTAAATATTGTGTTGTTTTACTATAATGATATCAACTACGTCACGATACTCCCCACCGGGCCCACCGGTAATACGTGAAAATATCGGGGTGTGATAGGTTGGTATCAGAGCCAACATTGAGTGAATTAAACACTAGCCTTTTTTGTTTTTAATCTCAATGACACAATTGCACATTCCTAAATTTTCGAGTCTAGACAAAGAACATAGGAATAATCCAAATTTGTTTTTAATTTTAACTTTGTCCTTTATATTTTTCTTGTTGTATCTTTTAATTGTTTTGACAGGAAATGCCACCAAGATTTAGAAGAAGAGGACGAGGTAAGGGGCCGATCACCGCCCCCAATGATCACGAAGCCAGGCCTTCGCACCGGCGAACTCCTTCCACTACAATGAGTGCCGATCCGCAAGGAGCCTGGAGGACCTATACGGAGCCCGCTAGACGGTCTATCTCGCACAGCTCAACACCTCCCTATCGTCATTCCTTTGGGCCGCATTCGGAAAACGAGCCCGATAACCCACAGCCTTCATATATACCTCTCCAGCGATCCCTTTTGCACAATTCCTTTGGCAACCCCACTCCTGTTTTTCAGGGCCGGTTTAACCCGGCAAACTATATTCAAGAACCAGTGGGTTTTAACCCAGTGGGACCGGAGGATCACTTTTCCGGCGATCACGCCATGGATATGGATGAGGACACTGACCCTATGGAACCACCAACTGGAACCCCCACACACCCTATTGAGGTCTCTGATGGTTCATCCTTCCACGGATCACCCTACGGTGGTCCAGACAGTTACCAAGCGAGGTTTAACCAGCATGAATGGTACTTCACACCTTCTCACCATTCATCACCTCACCAGCATCAGGAGCAGGATCCCTCTGGGGATTCACGTTTCGTGGCAGTCACGCCACCACCTCCACCGCCGCCAGTTCATCAAGCACCTCCAGAACCGCCAAGGCGCAGGAGAACCGGGGCATGAATATCCGCGAGAGGAGGGGATTTTTACTTCAGCACCCCACATCACTCATGTCACACCCCCAAAATCCACATGCGTAGTATCACCGCTTGGAGGCGTGACTGACCAGGATCAAGCCACCAATCATATTGAACAAGCATATAAGTAGTAATAAAGTCCAACACAATACAATTGGTGTCCAAACAAAACATAATTTAAGTTTCAAGCGGAAGCATAATGTCAAAAACCAAAGTATAAGTTAATAATGTTTAAGTTCCTCATGAACACTTAATGTCCATGCTCCACAACGACTCTTCCCCATGCAATCTCCTGCTAAACCTATTGACTTGCAAAGCATGTAGTAACGAGTCAACAATAATGTTGAGCGAGTTCACAGTTGGGTGTTCGTTTTAAGTTGTTCCAAAAACAGTTTCCTTTAACTGCCATCTCTGCCGTGGGGGATACCCCATAGTTGAAAACGTGATTTGTTTATCCCAATTACTCTGGCAATCCAGCCGTGGGGGCTACCCCATGTACATACTACTAGACTCGTTACCATAACGACTGTTGACTGTAGTCATGTTTATGTGCCCTGAACTGTCAATGTCTATCATCATTGATGTGCCCAGATCCATTAGTTCACGCCCGTCCTCTGCGGCACGGTGTGAGGCTTGTCAAACCTAAATAGCGCTGTCTAACTAATGACCCGCTCGCCATTGGCCCGACGATTAAGTCGATATAAAAAGGAGGGACTTCGTGATAGAGTTTTGGTCTAGTAAAAGTTAACTGTCCATGAGGACGAGGAATTATATTCCTGAATCCGTACTGTCCTACCCAAGAAGGACGAGGAATCCATATTCCTTAACCCTTCCCAACCCCTGGGAATCCCATGCTTTGTAGAAAGTGTGAACTCACCTTAGGTTAGCTCGGCAGATAAACGAAAAAGGTTACTTGAGCTAGAAGTGGTCAACCACGTCCTAACATGGTTACCATACAAGTCAGGTCTAGGTTCAAGTAATGCAAGTATGATTACACACAGTTTAACAGATTACGAACACGTATTGATCATGGCAAACACATAATACATGTTAACACATTAACAGTAGTATTCAAGTACCAAAACACGTCCAACTTGTGCGACCCGAAAGATAAAGCCCAACAAATAGGCGGCCCATCCCATTGTACGATCAGCACAACTTGTGCGATCCACAATGGGTTGTGCGTTCAATCCTTAAACCCGACCCAAATAACCTAAACAGTCCAAGACTTATGCGGCCCATCAATTAAGCAAACATTTTTAACTTGTGCGATCCTAAAAACCTTGTGCGACTAATGGTGTCTTGTGCGATCGGAGTTTGGGTTGTTCTGCCCAACTGCACAACAACATCAAGTATGTTGGGCGGCCCAACATCTTGTGTGATCAGCACAATCTTGTGTGATCCACAAGATGTTGTGCGATTCCCTTGTGCGGCTGGTCTTGTGCGACCGGATCAGATCTTGTACGATCTGATCTTGTGCGATTAGGGAGCTTGTGCGACCAGTCAACTAATTCCATAAATCATGCATGTTAGTTACTGATTTTAATCAATTCATTTGACCCATATAACAGTTTCCATATTTGCATATAATCAATCAACACCATCAACAGTTTTCTAACCATCCCCTATTCGATTAAAACAAGGTTTTATTATCATTAATTCATATGAACCCTAATTAACCAAAAATCATGAACAACAACTTATCAACACTTAAACATATTAACATGATTCTTGTTCTTGACCACTAACATACCTCCTATTATGACAATACAATGAATCATCCTAATAGTAAACATATCACAGCCGATTAACAAGCATCCGGTTTTCATTCATCAACAAATCTAACTTGTACTACATAACCAAACCATTCGGATCCAAACCCATATAGAGCCGATTACAATCATTCGTGTTAAATCACATATTATTCGAACCAACATAACAACACATCATCATATAAACATTATCAATCATATATTACTCCTACATCATCATGTAGAACATGTATAGCACAACATCATACAATCATGAAAGCAAATAGTTAAAACACTAACCGATTAGAGAAGGGAACAAGATTGATCCGAATAGAAGCTTAGAGAGAGATGGAGGTGTTGCCGTCGAGTTTGATAGGAGGAAAAGAGAGCTAGGGTTTGCAAACTTTGTGTGATTAGGTAAAGTGTGAGACTTATACTAACACCCTAGTGTTGTGCGAGTTGATGGAGTGGGTCGAACCCATCATGGGCCGTCCTTAGTCCGGATGCAAAGAGTGTAGCCCGAATGGGCTTGTGCGATTGGATTGAGTTGTGTGCTTGGGTTCGTTTATATTTACACATTCGTTACACATAACACATAACATATCATAACATTCAATAAATCACCAGGTTCACATAATCACATAACGTTCACATACGTTACATCAAAGTACAAAGATAGGTTCTGAAATACGAGTTGTCACATTATCCCCAAGTTGAAAGAAATTTCGTCCCGAAATTTGGTACGTACTCACTGAGGAAGCTAGTTAAGTTGCGTGGTTTTCCTGGGGTGTCACATCCTCCCCCCGTTGATCTGGAATTTCGTCCCGAAATTCCGTGGTAGCTTCAGCCTCAGTAGTGGTTGTACTGTTTGAGAACAGTTGGCGATACTTTTGTTTCATCTGATATTCACGTTCCCATGTGAAATCTGGGCCACGACGTGAGTTCCAACGAACTCGAACAAGAGGAATTCTAGTGCGCTTGAGGACCTTAACATCCCGGTCTGTGATTTCAACTGGTTCCTTGACGAATTGTAACTGCTCGTCGATCGTGAGCTCCTTCAAAGGAACTATGAGGGTCTCATCTGACAGACACTTCTTCAGATTTGACACGTGAAAAACGTCTTGAACTGCACTGAGTTCTGCTGGTAGGTTCAGTTTGTAGGCCACCTTACCTATTTTCTCTATGATGTCGAATGGTCCGACGTATCGTGGGTTAAGTTTGCCTCGTTTGCCAAAACGAACCACACCCTTCCAGGGTGAAACTTTGAGTAACACTCGGTCCCCAAACTGGAACTCGAGTGGTTTCCTGCCCTTATTGGCGTAGCTTTTCTGACGGTCACAAGCTACCGCCATGCATTGTCGTATCTGAGCAATCCGTTCTGTTGTGTCTACCACAAGTTCTGGGCCAGTGATCTGACTATCCCCCACCTCTGCCCAACAAAGAGGTGATCAGCATTTACGCCCGTATAATGCCTCAAACGGAGCAGCTTTAATGCTGGTGTGGTAGCTGTTATTATACGAAAATTCGACAAGTGGCAGATGCTTTTCCCAGCCATTGCCAAAGTCAATCACACATGCCCTAAGAATGTCTTCAAGGGTCTGGATGGTGCGTTCAGACTGCCCATCCGTTTGCGGGTGATAAGTTGTGCTCATATCTAAACGTGAGCCAAAGGACTTGTGCATTGCTTGCCACAGTTCAGAGGTGGGCACCACGTGCCTCGAGACAACTTCCTTCAAGTAAACGTCTGCTAAAGTAGAGAACTTGTCAGTTTCTTTGATAGCCAAGAAGTGTGCAGACTTTGTGAGTCGATCCACGATCACCCATATAGTATCATTTCCGCGCTGAGATCTAGGCAGGCCAGTAACGAAATCCATGGAAATTTGCTCCCATTTCCATTGTGGTATCTCTGGTTGTTGGAGTAGGCCTGAGGGTTTCTGGTATTCAGTCTTGACTCTCGCACAAGTCAAGCACTTGCTAACGAAGGTTTCTATGTGAGCCTTCATGCTAGGCCACCAGTATGTAGTTTTCAAGTCGTGGTACATCATGTCTGAACCAGGATGTACTGAGTAGTGAGATATGTGTGCTTCATCCATCACAAGCTCTCGTAGGTTACCATAGAGTGGGACCCAAATACGTCCTTTTACATAGTAGGCACCGTCTGCCTTTTGTTCTAGCCGCTGTCTTGAGCCACGTAGGGCTTCAGCCCTGACGTTTTCTGGTTTCAATGCTTCTACTTGAGCATCTCGTATCTGTTAAGGAAGACTAGATTGAATGGTGAGTTGTAATGCTCGCACGCGCTTGGGCGTAGTGTCCTTTCGACTGAGGGCGTCAGCCACAACATTGGCTTTGCCTGGGTGATACTTGATGGCACATTTGTAATCGTTCAATAACTCTACCCATCATCGTTGACGCATGTTTAACTCCTTTTGTTTGAAGATATGTTCGAGACTCCTGTGATCTGTGTAAATGGTGCACCTGGTACCGTACAAGTAATGTCTCCAGATATTGAGTGCGAAAACAACAGCTCCCAGCTCCAAATCATGCGTAGTGTAATTCCGTTCGTGGATCTTAAGTTGTCGTGACGCGTAAGCAATAACCTTGTCACGTTGCATCAGTACACATCCAAATCCCTGAATGGATGCGTCGCAATAAACCACAAAGTCGTCTGAGCCTTCAGGCAATGAGAGGATAGGGGCGGTACAAAGTCTATCCTTTAAGTGTTGAAACGCGGTTTCCTGTGCATCACCCCAACGATAGGTGACACCTTTCTGAGTGAGTGAGGTGAGAGGTTGCGCAATCTTGGAAAAATCCTTGATAAACCTTCTGTAGTAACCTGCCAAACCCAAGAATTGGTGAATTTCTGTTGGTGTTCTAGGTGCAGGCCAGTTTCTAATCGAGTCCACCTTGGATGGATCAACATGGATCCCATCCTTGTTCACCACATGGCCTAGGAAATGGACTTCACGAAGCCAGAAGTCACATTTCGAAAACTTTGCATAAAGCTGTTCTATTCGAAGGAGTTCCAAAATAAGTCGTAGGTGCTGCTCATTTTCTTCCTGACTCTTAGAATAAATCAGGATGTCGTCGATGAAAACTATCACGAACTTATCCAGGTAAGGCTTGCACACTCGATTCATCAAGTCCATGAAGCCCGCAGGTGCGTTTGTCAGCCCAAAAGGCATAACCAGGAACTCGTAATGTCCATAACGAGTTCTAAAGGCGGTTTTGGAGACGTCCTCATCTCGGACTCTCAGCTGGTGATATCCCGATCTCAAATCAATCTTCGAGTAAAAGCTCGACCCTTGCAGCTGGTCGAACAAGTCGTCAATGCGTGGAAGGGGATAACGATTCTTCACAGTGACCTTGTTGAGTTCGCGGTAGTCAATACACATTCTGAAGGTACCATCCTTCTTCTTCACAAATAGCACAGGAGCTCCCCAGGGAGAAGAGCTAGGACGAATAAAACCCTTATCCAAGAGTTCTTGTAGTTGCGTAGACAGCTCTTCCAACTCTGATGGAGCTAAACGATAAGGTGCTCGAGCTATGGGTGCTGCTCCAGGAGCTAGCTCGATTTAAAACTCGACTTGACGATGAGGCGGAAGGCCAGGTAATTCCTCGGGAAATACCTCAGGATAGTCGCCTACGATCGGAAAATCTTCTATCTTCTTCTCTTTCTTCGAGGTGTCAGTAACGAGAGCCAAAATTGTAGTGTGACCCTTTCCCAAACACTTCTGGGCCTTAAGGAAAGAGATGATGCTCACCACAGCACCACTCTTGTCGCCACGAATCATGAGAGGTTCATCACCCGAACGAGGAACACGGACAATCTTCTCGTGACAAATGATCTCAGCTTGGTGTTGGGATAACCAATCCATCCCAATTACAACGTCGAAACTACCCAGAATGATAGGGATGAGGTCGATAAAGAAGGTGTGACCAGCAAGAACAAGATTACAACCCTTGACTAC
The DNA here is from genome assembly GCA_030545235.1 of Helianthus tuberosus. Lineage (NCBI taxonomy): Eukaryota > Viridiplantae > Streptophyta > Magnoliopsida > Asterales > Asteraceae > Helianthus > Helianthus tuberosus. The sequence goes on from CM060407.1 coordinate 18,196,832, forward strand.
GTGTGTGGCCTCTAAACTCTTACCATTAGCTAGCTCTACAGTGTCTTTGGTGTTCAAAGGTGTTGGGGTACCTTTAAGCATCTGACTAACTTTTAAGGACACGTAGCTAGTATCGGCACCCGAATCAAATAAAACTGTAACATAAAAGTCGTCGAGAAGGAACTTACCCGTCACAACATTGGGATCATTCCTTGCTTCACCCTGGCCAATAACGAACACACGACCCCTTGCACCATTGCCGTTGTTACCCCCTTTGTTTCCATTCCCCTGGTTGTTATTATTGTTGTTGTTCTGGTTCCTGTTCAGTTGGGGACAATCTCTCTTGAAGTGGCCTTCAGCTCCACACTGCAAGCACCCTTTGTTGCTACCTTGTTGCTGCTGCTGGCGTTGATTCTGTGGGGCCTGTTGTTGCTGACGATTCTGGTTTGCGGGGTATAAACTTCTGCAATCCTTTGTGGCGTGGCCTGGCTTCTGCAATCCTTGCACGTGGAGTGAAGCATCGTTGTGGATCGTTGAGCACTGTACAGGTTATAGTCTGGTTTTAACAAAAACTTTTTCCCTTATTAAAACCAAGTTCACTATAACCAATGGCTCTGATACCAATCTGTCACACCCCCAAAATCCACCTGCGGAGTATCACCGCTTGGATGCGTGACTGACCAGGATCAAGCCACCAATCATATTGAACAAGCATATAAGTAGTAATAAAGTCCAACACAATACAATTGGTGTCCAAACAAAACATAATTTAAGTTTAAAGCGGAAGCATAATGTCAAAAACCAAAGTATAAGTTAATAATGTTTAAGTTCCTCATGAACACTCAATGTCCATGCTCCACAACGACTCTTCCCCATGCAATCTCCTGCTAAACCTATTGACCTGCAAAGCATGTAGTAACGAGTCAACAATAATGTTGAGTGAGTTCACAGTTGGGTGTTCGTTTTAAGTTGTTCCAAAAACAGTTTCCTTTAACTGGCATCTCTGTCGTGGGGGATACCCCATAGTTGAAAACGTGATTTGTTTATCCCAATTACTCTGGCAATCCAGCCGTGGGGGCTACCCCATGTACATACTACTAGACTCGTTACCATATCGACTGCTGACTGTAGTCATGATTATGTGCCCTGAACTGTCAATGTCTATCATCATTGACGTGCCCAGATCCATTAGTTCACGCCCGTCCTCTACGGCATAGTGTGAGGCTTGTCAAACCTAAATAGCGCTATCTAACTAATGACTCGCTCGCCATTGGCCCGACGATTAAGTCGATATAAAAAGGAGGGACTTCGTGATAGAGTTTTGGTCTAGTAAAAGTTAACTGTCCATGAGGACGAGGAATTATATTCCTGAATCCGTACTGTCCTACCCAAGAAGGACGAGGAATCCATATTCCTTAACCCATTCCTAACCCCTGGGAATCCCATGCTTTGTAGAAAGTGTGAACTCACCTTAGGTTAGCTCGGAAGATAAACGAAAAAGGTTACTTGAGCTTAAAGTGGTCAACCACGTCCTAACATGGTTACCATACAAGTCAGGTCTAGGTTCAAGTAATGCACGTATGATTACACACAGTTTAACAGATTACGAACACGTATTGATCATGGCAAACACATAATACATGTTAACACATTAACAGTAGTATTCAAGTACCAAAACACGTCCAACTTGTGCGACCCGAAAGATAAAGCCCAACAAATAGGCGGCCCATCCCATTGTGCTATCAGCACAACTTGTGCGATCCACAATGGGTTGTGCGTTCAATCCTTAAACCCGACCCAAATAACCTAAACAGTCCAAGACTTATGCGGCCCATCAATTAAGCAAACATTTTTAACTTGTGCGATCCTAAAAACCTTGTGCGACCAATGGTGTCTTGTGCGATCGGAGTTTGGGTTGTTCGGCCCAACTGCACAACAACATCAAGTATGTTGGGCGGCCCAACATCTTGTGCGATCAGCACAATCTTGTGCGATCCACAAGATGTTGTGCGATTCCCTTGTGCGGTTGGTCTTGTGCGACCGGATCAGATGTTGTACGATCTAATCTTGTGCGATTAGGGAGCTTGTGCGAGCAGTCAACTAATTCCATAAATCATGCATGTTAGTTACTGATTTCAATCAATTCATTTGACCCATATAACAGTTTCCATATTTGCATATAATCAATCAACACCATCAACAGTTTTCTAACCATCCCCTATTCGATTAAAACAAGGTTTTATTATCATTAATTCATATGAACCCTAATTAACCAAAAATCATGAACAACAACTTATCAACACTTAAACATATTAACATGATTCTTGTTCTTGACCACTAACATACCTCCTATTATGACAATACAATGAATCATCCTAATAGTAAACATATCACAGCCGATTAACAAGCATTCGGTTTTCATTCATCAACAAATCCAACTTGTACTACACAACCAAACCATTCGGATCCAAACCCATATAGAGCCGATTACAATCATTCGTGTTAAATCACATATTATTCGAACCAACATAACAACACATCATCATATAAACATTATCAATCATATATTACTCCTACATCATCATGTAGAGCATGTATAGCACAACATCATACAATCATGAAAGCAAATAGTTAAAACACTAACCGATTAGAGAAGGGACCAGGATTGATCCGAATATAAGCTTAGAGAGAGATGGAGGTGTTGCCGTCGAGTTTGAGAGGAGGAAAAGAGAGTTAGGGTTTGCAAACTTTGTGTGATTAGATAAAGTGTGAGACTTATACTAACACCCTAGTGTTGTGCGAGTTGATGGAGTGGGCCGAACCCATCATGGGTTGTCCTTAGTCCGGATGCAAAGAGTGTAGCCCGAATGGGCTTGTGCGATTGGATTGAGTTGTGTGCTTGGGTTCGTTTATATTTACACATTCGTTACACATAACACATAACATATCATAACATTCAATAAATCACCAGGTTCACATAATCACATAACGTTCACATACGTTACATCAAAGTACAAAGATAGGTTCTGAAATACAAGTTGTCACAACTCAAGTGGCAGTCATTACCCGCCACTGCATGAAGACCCACAAATGGGTGGGCCCTCAAACCTAGTTCCTGAGGTGAACTCTACACCAGTTGCACCACAGCCGCCACCATTTGGGTTTGATAACCCGATTCCTGCATACGCCGGATCAATGGCGTACAATCCGTTTGAGCAGCCGGCTCACACTCATTATAACTATGCTTAAGCCGACCCGTACCTGGTAGCGGCCAACTACAACGCCCTTCATCCCGAAGGACCATATGGAGCCCCTTGGGGAATGGGATATCCAGCTCATGGGTATCAAATACCTGCACGACCTCCGATTCGGCAACAGTCGCAGCCACCACGATTTTCCCCACCAGAACAGGAAGAGATCCTCCAAAGACTAAGTCGGGTGGAGCATGAATTTCAGGAAGAAGGCAGGAATAACCAGGGATTCCTCAAAGGCCTGGCAAGCTTGCTAAAGGGGAAGAAGAAGAGGGATCATTAAATCCCTATATGTATTGTTGTATTTCTTATTTTCAATCAAGTCCCTGCGTGGACATTTATCCATGTATTTAGTCCCTGCGTGGACATCTATTTAAGTAATTGGTCCCTGCGTGGACTTGTATTTTAGTTTAGCCCCTCGTGGGTAAGTTGTTCTGTTAAAAGTCCCGTTTAGGGCAAAGTATACTCCTTGTAATAATTAATGGAATGTTAAGTTTATAAATTTCACTTTTGTCACTATATGCATAAATATATGAAATAAATGAATCAAAATCATTCCTTTTAAAATATATCTGCCTATTTTAACGGTTTAACCTAGCCCGCATGTCATTATAAGACTTGGCCAAGATGGTAAGACCCGTTTAAAAGATTCAAATCCCTTTTAACATCTGAAAACATGTTAACACTCTCGGCAGACGTGATTCGTTAAAATCACACACGTCATTCTTATAACAGGATTCTTCAAGGGATTCCTAACCTAACCTGATGATCTATAAATCATGGGTTAAATCATCACTTAAGATGATCATATTTTGACCATCCATTGGTAATATAGTGCCTACGGGCCATACTCATTGTCATATAAGACAAAAGACAGTAGTAGTCTACGACTCCCTGTCAGAAAAAGGTAAAGAACTATGTTCAAACCTTTATGCCTTGATTCTCTGAAATCATGGCTTATGATTGAAAAATGTCCCAGTGACTAGGCCTTTTGTGCTAATAATACTGTTATTATTTTATAATTAGTATAAGTTATAGTAAAATCCTAAATAAATGTAACAAATTAACCAAATATGGTCTATGTTTACCATGGTTAATGAATTTCCCTAAAAGGCAATTCCATAATAAACTCCCAAATAAATTATTGTCGATATCTTATGTAACAGTTCAAACCACAATGGCTGACTCGGATGAGATCAACAGTCACCCAAGGGAGGATCATGGTAATACCCGAATTAACATCGGGGGTGAAGAACTACAAGCATTGATAGACAATGCTGTTACAAAGGCAATAGAGCGGCAGTATAACGAATATAGCGGGACTCGGAGTAGGACCCTATCCGCACCGCATTCAAAGCCTAAGACTCATTCTGAGGCTCACAGCAAGCCACTCTCCAAGAAGGAAGAACCAAAGAAAGGTGATGACGATCGTCACTCTTCTAATCAGCAAAGTGTCCCATCTCAAACGATCGTACTGAAGCAAGGACCCCGTGATAAGGGTTGCTCCTACAAGTATTTTGTTTCCTGTAAACCCAGGGATTTCACTAGGGAAAAAGGAGCGATAGACTGCATGACATGGTTGGATGAGATGGACACCGTGGTTGATATCAGCGGGTGCGCTGAAAAGGATGTGGTAAAGTTTGTGTCTCAATCGTTTAAAGGTGAGGCCTTAGCCTGGTGGAGATCGTTGATTCAAGCTACTGGGAAGATTCCACTGTACAATATGACTTGGGAACAGTTTATGTCATTGATCAGGGAGAATTACTGCCCTCAGCATGAGGTAGAAAAGATTGAGTCGGATTTTCTGTCATTGGTAATGAAAAATCTGGATTGCCAAGCTTACCTTACGAGCTTTAATACAATGTCAAGGTTGGTTCCTTATCTGGTGACCCTGGAACCCAAAAGAATAGCTCGTTTCATTGGGGGTTTAGCACCAGAGATTAAGGCAAGTGTAAAAGCCTCTCGGCCAGCTACATTCAGGTCTGCAACTGATATATCCTTGTCCCTCACACTGGACGCGGTCAGGCAGAGATCGCTGAGGAACACGGATGCCGAGAAAAGGAAGCGTGATGATGACAATTCACGAAGGTCAGACAAGAAGCACCGGGGAAACAATGACCACAAGAAGGGATCTGGTTCTAAGAAGTACGGGCATCAATCTGGAGATAAGCCCAAGTGTAAGATTTGTCAGAAGCACCACTTTGGGAGGTGCAGACTTGACTCAAAATCCCAATCTCAGCCGAGGCCTTGTGGGATTTGCAAATCTTCAGAACATAAGACCCTAGAGTGCAAGAAACTGAAGGACGCAACGTGCTATAGTTGCAACGAAAAGGGGCACATTAAGACAAATTGCCCAAAATCTGCAAAGAAAGCTGATGAAGGAAAGAAGACCAATGTAAGGATCTTCAGGATGGATGCAAAGGAAGCTGTGCAGGACGACAATGTGATCACAGGTACCTTCCTTATAAATGATGTTTATGCGAGAGTGCTATTTGATTCAGGAGCTGATAAATCATTTGTAGATAATAAGTTTTGTAAGTTACTGAATTTACCTGTTAAAGCCCTAAGTGTGAAGTATGAGGTGGAATTAGCAGATGGCACCTTAGAAACTGCCTCAACCATATTAGATGGATGTTTCATATCCATTAAGAACTACTCTTTTCCTTTGTCCCTACTTCCTTTGAAATTAGCCGGTTTCGACATAGTTTTGGGTATGGACTGGTTATTTCATAACCAGGCCCAGATTGTCTGCGATAAGAAGCAAGTGGTGATCAAGACTCCGTCTGGTGAGTCACTTACCATTCAGGGAGATACCCAGTATGGACTTCCTGAGCAAGTGACTATGCTCAAGGCCTCTAGGTGTTTGAAGAAGGGTTGTGTCATCTACATGGCACAAGTGACTATTGATGAGCCGAAACCCAAGATTGAGGATATCCCCGTCATTTCTGAATATCCTGAAGTATTCCCGGAAGAGCTACCTGGTTTACCCCCTGATAGGCAAGTGGAGTTCAGGATTGACATTATCCCTGGAGCAGCACCAGTAGTAAGGGCGCCTTATAGGTTGGCACCAACAGAGATAAAGGAATTGAGAGCACAACTAGATGAATTGCTAGCCAAAGGTTTCATTAGACCTAGTTCGTCTCCTTGGGGAGCACCAATCTTATTTTTCAAGAAGAAGGATGGATCGATGCGTCTATGCATCGATTACCGTGAGCTTAATAAGGTCACTATCAAGAATAGGTACCAATTGCCCAGGATCGACGATCTGTTCGATCAGATTCAAGGGGCAAGTTACTTCTCTAAGATTGACTTAAGGTCAGGCTATCACCAACTGAATGTTAGAGATGAAGACGTACACAAGACTGCCTTTAGGACTCGTTATGGTCATTACGAGTTCCTAGTGATGCCTTTTGGGCTCACTAATGCACCAGCGGCATTCATGGATCTCATGAACCGTGTCTGCAAACCGTACTTGGACAAATTTGTTATCATCTTCATTGGCGACATTCTGATTTATTCAAAGAATCAGGCCGACCATGAGAAACATCTTCGATGTATTCTTCCACTACTTCAGCAGGAGAAACTCTACGCCAAATTCTCTAAGTGTGAATTTTGGCTTCGTGAAGTCCAATTTCTTGGACATGTGGTTAGCGAACGCGGAATCCAAGTAGATCCCGCTAAGGTTGAAGCTGTCATGAATTGGCAAGAGCCGATGACGCCCACAGAAATTCGCAGTTTCTTGGGATTGGCAGGATACTACAGGCGCTTTATTGAAAATTTTTCAAGGATTGCTGCACCCCTAACTTCTTTGACTAGGAAGAATATTAAGTTCAAATGGGGACCGAAGCAACAAGAATCCTTTGATATCCTAAAGCAGAAGCTAAACAATGCACCTATGTTGACATTGCCTGATGGAATAGAAGAGTTCGTAGTATATTGTGATGCATCACACACCGGGATGGGGTGTATGCTTATGCAGAAAGGCAAAGTTATTGCCTATGCTTCACGTCAGTTAAAGGTGCATGAAAAGAATTACACCACCCATGACTTGGAGTTGGGTGTCGTTGTATTCGCACTAAAACTTTGGAGGCACTATTTATACGGTATCAAGTGTGTGATCTATTCTGATCACAAGAGCCTCCAGCACCTGTTTAACCAAAAGGATTTGAACATGAGGCAACGACGTTGGATGGAAACTTTGAATGATTATGACTGTGAGATAAGATACCATCCCGGCAAGGCGAATGTACTCGCCGAGGCCTTGAGTCGAAAGGAAAGGGTGAATGTAGGATCGGTTTCGGATCCGAACGAGTCGGTTAGAAGAGTTTTTCACCAAAACAAGAGGCGGAAACAAGTGTTTCGGCGTAATTCAGCGCGTATTCACCTTTAACTGTTGTTTGTATTGATAACGAATGCGATTACAGACCTTACAACACTTCAGCAGCACTTCGTGGCTCACCGGAAGACAAACACCAACAACTATAACTGAGATTCGCTCCTACAGACTATATATAGGAAATCTGGTTCGCTTTTACATACATGGTCATATAAGCGGACCTCACTTTACCATAAAAGCGGACTAGACTATAACCTATGAGCGATCCAGACTCAAAGACAAATAAGCGGACCTCACATGACTTGTACATAAAAGCGAACCTAATCAAATAACATTCTGATTTCTTATTTGCATGCAAGTTCACGACATATTGTCATGTGATGATGTAATTATGTTGAATGATGTCATTGATGACATCACTTTGATGATGTCATCATGACATCATGCTTGATCAATCTTCGCAACGAACTGAGACACGACTGAAGACGTAGACGACAGACGGATGCACCAACAAACTCCCCCTCGGATGTTGACGGAGTCTTCAGTGTTGAGTCTTCAATTGTCAATCTACAATCTTTATCAGTCTTCAATCTTCCTCTGAAGCATTTGTCATTGCAAGAATCCTCAATCAATCTCTTACTCTTTCTCGAATATTGAATATCCTGGTGTCTTCAGACTCCCCCTCTCAATCTGCTGGGATCGTAGTCTGGAAATCACTTTCCACAGGTTCTTAGATCGTAACCTGGCACTTCATCACCCTCAGGTTTCAGAACCTGGCTAACCTGCATAAACTCTACCCAAAAATAAATTTTCTGATAACAATTTGTGGATAAGATTTTTCAAATCTAATTTACCACTTGCAGGAATAACGTAGTATATTGCAAAAACTTTTCTCATTTCATTTCAACAATCTTCAAACAATTTCACCCAAACCATTTGTTCATCATGTTTAGCACTCGGAATTTTGAAAATCTGCTCTTCAAACTCAGTTGTCGAAAATCTTTTTGGATTTTTCAAAAATTTATGCTAAAACACACTAAAATCTTTTTGGATTTTTGACTAAAATAGAAATGAAATATTTACAGACAATATTTTTGTGAGTTCGTGCAAGAGGATCATATCAGTTTTTTGAAACAAATCACCAACACCGTTAAGCTTCATTTCATTTTAAGTTCTAAACAATTCACCTAGATTGTCAGTATGTTTGTCCATTTAAATTTTCACACAAAGTTCAATTGATCCGAGATACGAGGTTAATGTTTTAAGCACTTGAACTTATTCGTGTGTCCCACTACTTGAATATACTCCCGTATCCAGATCCCAATATTCAGTCTTACAGGTGAGTATACCACAGATGATATCTGTCAGGGGAATAAATTATAGTACGAGGGCCGTGAGAGCTCAGGTCGATCTTTCGATACGCAGAGAGATGACGGCTTCGACTTTTGGTGGGTCCCCTTTAGAGGATCTTTTGCATTACAACAGCAGCGACTATCAATTTTATTGTTTCATCAGCTTGCTGAGGGCGATGCTATGTTTCAAGCATTTGCAGAAAGCATTATCCGGGGACTAGGTCAGAAATTTCTTTCAGCAGAAGTCCCGGGATAATACCCCAGATATCACTGAGCATAAAGACCTAGTATCTCAGAATAAGGGACCTTTCAAACAAGATTTCAGGGGTTACCTATATATCCAAGTTTGTGTTAACCCACAGAACAAGCAAGTTTGAAATTTAGATTTATATCTCATCACAATCTACTAAATGTGTAAAAACCTACTGACACATCATCAGTGAGACCGTTTATCACTTTTTTATCTTACCAAATCTTTAGCATGTTGTGATCGTCCACTGATGTACTATCATTTCCTCTTTTATGCAACAAAAACTCATTTTTCATTTTATCATGTTTTTGGCTTTTTCAAAATTTCCAAATGTTTTTGGATTTTCTAAAAATTCTTACTCCCCCTAAAATGCAAACACATTTTAGGAAATTTGAAAACAAACTGTACAACAACGTGACAACTAATATCGAATTGCCTCAATTCGCCATCCACTTGGCATAAACAATCAGAACTCCCCCTCACAACAAACTATTTTCCCATCGATTTCAAAACACTTAAGTTTGTTTTAATCAAATGGTTGTTCCGAAAAATAAGTTTTGTTGATTTTACCACTTGTAAAATTAGGGATTAAATCATCACATTGTTTTTCAACTACTTGTAGAAAATCAGATACAACCTAATGTCCCTGATTTACCACTTTTAAGATCAATCCAATCAAACATTTTCAACCAAACATCATCTGTTAGTTGAATTCTCAAGGTGCCGATTCCTACTCCTCGCTTACAAACCTGGGAGTTCCGGCAAGTCCTGCAAAACTTCTCAAACACATTATACAAACATGATAATGAATGATGCCGATTCATGATCCACGATTACCAACTTGGGATCTCCGGCAAGTCAGGTTTTTATTCTTTGAAAAATATGTCCACCCAAGCCTGACCTTCCTTGGGTGTTACCGAGTCATCATCACTCGGTTTCTTACCTCCTCTCTTCTTCTCGTAGAACTCCTTAACCCCTTTGACTTTTCGATCAATCATTTTTCCAAAAATATGTTTTACAGTAGGGTTAAAGGCCTTGTCAACATCAAAAACCTTTTTGTCATTATAAAATTGATTTGATATCTCAACTTTACCAACTTTCCTTTTGAAATTTTCAGCACGCAAAGGTGGAAAATTTTCATCGTTCATAGTTGGAACAGATTTTTCATACTTTTCTATAACAACCTTTGGCTCCTCTGATTTAGTGGAATCAGATTCATCACCAGAACTGTTACTTGAACCCTTAACAACCCATTTTTGATTTTGCAAATTTTCTTTTCTCTTAAACACATTCTTTGAACATTCTCCTTTCTCAAAAGTTGAATTTTCAAAGCATGTAAACTTTCGGGTTGAAAGTTCAGTTTTCTCTATCACTTTCTCTTTTAGTTTACCAGAGACTTCCTGTTTCGGTTTGAATGTCTTTGGACAGTCCCTAGCAACATGACCAAAAGTTTTACACTGAAAACATGTTCTCTTTTCAATCTTCTTTGGAACAACATTCTTCTTCAGCTCTTCTTGCTTCTTGGCAAGGAATTCCTGATTTGTCTGTTTTCTGAATGCTTGCTCTTTCTCATCATTTAAAAAATTTCCTGAAACAAACACAGTTTTTGGTTTAGAAAATTTTTCATTTTTATAGTTTTTCGGTGGTACAAAACCTAATCCTTTCTTTTTGAAATTACGATTATGGTTTGGTTTCTTTTGGAAACTGTAACCATAATTGTAACCCATTTTCTTGTTAAATCTTTGTTGATCTCTTGAAGTGTATTGTTTAGATTTTCCATTAAGATTTAAATCTTTTATTTCAGAAATATTAATTTCTGTGATTTTGAAAACCTTTTGAATCATTTCAAATCTAACACTTCTTATTGGAAAAATCTCATCAGAATATAATTTGTCAGAATCTTTCAAAGTATATGCCACTTTGAATGATTTATCATTCAAATTAGATTTTGATATCAAAAACTCTTTATCATAAACCCGTTTGTCCTTTTTGACTGTTGACTTTGACACATCGGACTCAGACTTTGACTTGGATTTGGACTCCGGTTTTGACTCCTCACAATCATCTTTATCTAACACCTGATCGACCACACTTTTTATCAACTTTGACTCATGATCAGTGTCGGACGACGTATACGTGACATCAATATTTTCTGGCAAGTTATCCGATGGCCCAGACTCCCATTGTAAGTTTATTGCCTTTTCGACTCTTTCGGAATTTGGATTTCGAGGTAAAAATCCATTTTCGACCGGGGGCGGACATCTAGTGTAGACCACACTTGGTTTCTTACCAGAAGTCTTCACTTCATCTTTATCTTTTGTCACAGATTTCTTTTCTTCGGACGTTTTCACTTCTTCAAACGTCTTCAGATTCTCCACAACCGGATAAATCCTGTCAACAACAAAAGTAGAACATGAGTAACTTTCTAATAACTTGTTGACTCTTTCAGTTTCTATCTTTTGTGTTGCCAACTTCAACTCCAGATCAGCACATTTCTTTATGTGAAAGTTGACCTCATCCAGCTGTCTCAGGTATGCTATCTTCAGCGTATTCATTGCCACAACTTGTTCACCGTTTGAATCAGTATACTTGTTGATTTCTCTGTTCATTGTATCATAGGATTCTTTCAATCTGTTTATGTTATGCAGCAACTCATTGTTTTGCTTGATTAAAGAATCACAGTTCATACACTTTTCAGGAACTTTAACAGATTCTGCATCAACTTTGACTTCAAATTCAGGAACCTCTTTGACTGTTCGGTTTGATTGTAAAAATTCAGCTCTTCTCTTTTTCTCAGCTTTAGCTTCAGCTTTTAATCTCTCTTCCTCTTCTTCCCCTTCTTCAAGCTTTCTTCTTCTTGCTTCAGCAGCTTCCATGACTTTTCGGCACCTTTCAGCACATTTCAAATCATAAGCATTTGCAATGAAAGCGTTAACATTTGAAGTGTCTTTGGACATCTCTTTGGCCATAAATTCTTGATCTGGGCAAAAATTGTCCCAATTGAAACCTTCAGCCAACTTTTCATCATCTTGTTCTGCCAAACACACTTTGCTGTTTGTTGGAATGTAATTATCCCAACTAAATTTACCATCTTTTCCCAGACAAGCTTTCTTTGACTCTTTAATCTCCATCATTCCATGTGCAGTTTGTGCCTGATGCAGTGCTGGTGGTGTGACTTGATGATAAATCGCCTTTTTGTGATAATCGTTGTTTCCAAAAGGATTATGGGCTCCGGTAGCTTCACAATTTTTGCATTCCCTCTTGAAATGCCCCTTTTCCCTGCAACGAAAACATGTAACTTTAGATTTATCAAAGCCTAAAGTTGAAACATGAGCATTAAGAAAATCATCTCGGCCTGTAATTTGTTTAAATTTTTCGGCTCTTCTCAATACACTGGCCATGCACCATTTAATATCCATCAATTCCATTTCCTCAGCATCTATTTGATCGTAATCCTCTTTCGTGAGCATTGGATTACCGATCCTTCCGGCCACAAAACTACTATAGGACTCTAACACCATTCCCAACAAAGACATTTGATTTTTGGCAACTTCTTCAGAATAATCTTGATCACTTTCAAGATTTAATACAATATTGCATTGAAGTTTTCTTCCATTCTTTGTTGCAGAAATGTTTGGATCGAATGATGAAAATCTAGTGCTGCTTGATCCCTGGGAGGATTTCTTTTCGGAAGAATCTTTCACACTGTAAGCAGTTTCTATTTTCGGAGAAAAATTTGACTTTTCGTTGACACCACCTTTGTAATACAAGCTGATATCTTGTTCTCCATCATAATTCTTCATCCTGGCAATCTTTCTTTGCTCCATCTCTTGAGCTTCCAGGTGTTTGATGAAATCTCCCAGTGTCATATTTTTATAATCTTTTCTGTTGGATCTCAGCATCATCAGAAATGTTCCCCAAGTTTCATGAGGTAGTGCATCTGCAAGTTTTTCAATCAATTCATCAGTATCTTTCTTAATTCCAAGTTTTTTCATATTTCTCACCAAGTTACAATATCTATCAATTATTTGTTTGGTGTTTTCAGATCTCAAACCACGAAACAAATCGAATTCTTTCTTCATGAGAGACATTTTGTTTTTGAGCATATCATCACTTCCAACAAATTTTGCTTCCAATTCTGTCCAAATTGAGTAAGCAGTTCCATCATGTTGAAGCAGTATCAAGATATCTTCTTTTATTGCTTGCTGAAGCAGACTCACCATCAGTTTCTCATCACGATATTTCTTTTTATCTTCCGTACTCATTTCTCGAATTTTTTGCTGCACACCATTTGTTGTGGGTTTAACATTAGGTTCCTCAGTGTGTTCCCACGCATCCAAATGATAAGCTTCAACCCAATTTCCAAACCTTTCGGACCATCCATTGTAATCATCAATATCCATGAGTTTTGGTGGTTTCTGAGACGTCCCGGTTTCATTTTCATGCAAAGCATTCTGAGTGATTGTAACTGGACTAGCAAAAGCATTGTAGAACTCGTTCTCCATGTTTCGACTTTTCAAATGAGCTGTATCACCTTGTAAAATACCTTACAATCACACAAACAAAATGTCAGTTTTAAACGAATTAAACACGTAAAAATGAGTTGAAGAAATCAATCGAAGACTCGTGTCGAAAATTTGTGAACTGGTGTCGAAGACTCGCGGACTGAATAAACTCCAAATCGTGCAAATGACTTGACCCTTTGAAACTTTTAAACTTCAGACTATACGAACTGACAAAAATCACGAATCAAACCACGCGACCTTTAACAAATCTCTGTTTCAAACAATATTTTGGATCGTAGAAATATAATGTTGATGTGTAGTTAAAATGGGCTGCTTTGGTTGATGTTTAAACTTGGGCCTCCGAATTGTATAACATGGGCTGACAAATATTCTTGTGTCGATGGCTTCACTAAACTGACAACTTACAACAAACATCCATTAGATCACCAAAAATTTCCTTTAAACATATATTACTAATTGAGCCTCCTTAAAACTCACTGATTTGACCGTTCATCAATTTTCAAAACACATGTAAGACTTATCTAACAAACAAGTGGCTGATAACATTTAATTCAAGACAATTCTGATTGGACCGTAAACTCCACCAACACGACAACTATGTGATAAACGACTATGATTGGGCCGCTAAAAACAATGAATCACATGGATTGGAACAACTCTTGCCGACAACTCTAATATTTAATAACTTGAACCAAGACTAATCACATAGGTTGACAACTTCAATATCCAAAGAATATGATTGGGCCGCAATTTTTGATCAAAGTAATATGCACATGCGACTGACAACAATGTTTTTCAAAACTCTTTGATTATCTTTTTAAAGCAATGTGGCAAACAACTTTAATATCAACTCAAATCTCATTGGACCTCAATTAACCATCAATCCGACAAGTGTGCTGACATTTTTATCATCTTTCACATACACACCAACTTACACTTTTATATCATCTTTTAAATGCAAACTAAACAAACATGTGATATCTTATCCAACCATCCGACAACTTTGAATTCAACGTTATACAATTTTCAATGAACAATCACGTGAACTACTAAACCACTTTGGGACTGAATTCCTAATTGTCACTATGAGCGAACCACAACTGTCACTAAAAGCGGACCACAACTGTCACTAAAAGCGGACCAGATAATGTCTGGATAAGCGGACCAGAAAAAGCGAACCAGCTGATGATCTAAAAGCGAATCTCGATGTTCAAATAAGCGGACCAGACTGCTGATGTCATCTTATCACGAGTTCGTAAAAGCGAAACATCAAAAATTCAAGTTTTTAGATCGATTCAAGTTATGAAACTTTCAAGGATTGATTAAAACATGTTTACGCACAATATATGTCAAATTTGGCCGATTTTGACCGTAAAAAGTTTTGTTTTTCGGAAAAGAAAGGTGTAGAAACAGAAATCGCTGCTGAATTCGTATAGAACTCTTCTTCACTGGCTCTGATACCACTTGTAGGATCGGTTTCGGATCCGAACGAGTCGGTTAGAAGAGTTTTTCACCAAAACAAGAGGCGGAAACAAGTGTTTCGGCGTAATTCAGCGCGTATTCACCTTTAACTGTTGTTTGTATTGATAACGAATGCGATTACAGACCTTACAACACTTCAGCAGCACTTCGTGGCTCACCGGAAGACAAACACCAACAACTATAACTGAGATTCGCTCCTACATACTATATATAGGAAATCTGGTTCGCTTTTACATACATGGTCATATAAGCGGACCTCACTTTACCATAAAAGCGGACTAGACTATAACCTATGAGCGATCCAGACTCAAAGACAAATAAGCGGACCTCACATGACTTGTACATAAAAGCGAACCTAATCAAATAACATTCTGATTTCTTATTTGCATGCAAGTTCACGACATATTGTCATGTGATGATGTAATTATGTTGAATGATGTCATTGATGACATCACTTTGATGATGTCATCATGACATCATGCTTGATCAATCTTCGCAACGAACTGAGACACGACTGAAGACGTAGACGACAGACGGATGCACCAACAGTGAAACCCATCAGAATCAATGCCAAGAGCATTGAAATAAAGAATAGTTTGAATGAAAGGTTGTTAGCTGCACAGAAGGAAGTTGTGCTGGAAGCTAACTATCCTAATGAAAAACTAGGAGTAACTGAAGAACAGTTATCCTATGACAAGGACGGAATTCTAAGGTTAAATGGACGAATATGGGTTCCAGCTTATGGAGGACTTCGAGATGTCATCCTCTAGGAAGCCCACAGTTCTAAATACTCCGTTCATCCTGGAGCTGACAAGATGTACCAGGATTTGAAAGCAAACTTTTGGTGGATAGGATTGAAGAAGTCTATAGCTACCTATGTAGCTAAATGTTTGACGTGTGCGCAAGTCAAAGCTGAACATCAGAAGCCGTCAGGTTTGCTTCAAAAACCTGAACTTCCCACGTGGAAGTGGGAAATGGTGACGATGGATTTCATCACCAAGTTGCCAAAGACAAGGAAAGGAAATGATACTATATGGGTAATAGTAGACAGGCTAACTAAGTCAGCACATTTCCTACCCATTAAGGAGACCTATAGCTCCGACATGTTGGCCCAACTGTACGTAGATAAGATTGTAGCTTTACATGGCATACCAGTTTCTATTATCTCTGATAGAGATACTAGATACACATCACATTTTCGTAGATAAGATTAGTACGGCTTACCATCCTCAGACGGACGGACAGAGTGAGCGTACCATCCAAACTTTGGAAGACATGCTTCGTGCATGTGTGATTGACTTAGGTGGTAGTTGGGATAACCACCTGCCATTAATCGAGTTCTCATATAACAATAGCTACCATTCGAGCATTAAAGCTGCGCCTTTCGAGGCCTTGTACGGTAGAAAGTGCAGAACGCCCGTTTGTTGGGCGGAAGTTGGAGATGTCCAACTGTCAGGACCGGAAATAGTCTTTGAAACGACGGACAAGATTGTCCAGATTCGTGACCGCCTAAAAGCTGCCAGGGATAGGCAGAAAAGCTACGCAGATCTAAAACGTAAACCTCTGAAATTCGAGGTAGGTGATAAAGTGTTGCTTAAAGTATCACCCTGGAAGGGAGTGATGCGATTTGGTAAGAAAGGTAAGTTAAGCCCGAGATACATAGGACCATTCGAGGTCATCGAATGTGTCGGATCAGTTGCTTATAAGTTAAAACTACCTGAAGAGCTCAGTGGTATTCACAATGTATTCCACATCTGCAATCTGAAGAAGTGTTTCGCTGATGAATCACTAGTCATACCACATACAGATGTGCACATAGAAGAAAGCTTGAAGTTTGTTGAAAAACCTGTGTCGATCGAATATCGACAGGTTAAGAAGCTTCGAAGGAAGCATGTGCCAATAGTAAAGGTTAAATGGGATGCTCGTAGAGGTCCCGAGTACACATAGGAGGTTGAGTCCACAATGAAAGAAAAGTACCCTCAATTATTTCAGTAAATCTCGAGGTCGAGATTTCTTTTAAGGGGGTGAGGATGTAACACCTCAAAAATTTGTGTGCAATGAAATAACGACACGTGTCGTGCAAGACAAAAGTGTTATAAACCCAGATTTAGTCAAAGATGTATGGTAGGATTTAAAAGCGTCGACATGTTAATTAAATACCTCTGAACGACCTAATTATGAATCCCAAGACCCTAACATATATTATAAACATCTGATATACTCAAATCCGGTAAATGCTAGTAATGATTGATTCATATTTGCAAGAGTAGAATCCTATGAGGATGTGCACGATAAACCTTCGTTTATGGTTTTTCGTTAAAGTCCAAGACAACATTGCATAATGGTAGGGTGGACATAACTATTCAAGCATGATTTAAAGGCCCCATACTGATAATTCAAGCCCCAAAATCGTATTACCTAAGTTACCATTTCAAAGCTCGAAAGGTTAAAAAATTTTGCCCCTGATAAAGGTCTTACGGACCGTAAAGGACCCCCTTACGGTCCGTAAGCCTTTGCCAGCGACAGTAAATTCAACAGCAGCCTGTATAAACGTTGTAACCGACTTAAAAAGATATTTTCACTTCCATAGGCGACCCCTAACAGTTCCTAGGCACTAGGGACACTTGTGGATGATCCATGATCAGTTGTAGCATTGGTTGTCATGATCTAATGAGATCAAAAGCACTATAAAAGGCCCTTCATATTGCAACTTTGTGATCATGCTTTCCATCTGCATTTGTGGAACTTCCTGGAGCATAAGATCAGTCCCCAAGCATCTCTAATCGTGCATTAGACCTTGGTAAGTATCCTTGACCTTCCTTAATTGAGTTTTACTTAGTTATTAGCTTAAAAGTCAAACCGTCGTAATTAACGTTTGACTTAGCGATTAATCATTAATGGTCCAGTGATTAGTCGAATTGAAGGTAGTTATAAGTTGGTAATTATGTGGGCATTAAACCCTTAAAAGGGCACCCTCTGATTACCGCTCTAACTAGATCAAATGTCGGGTCAAAGTTGTTTATAAAAAGTCAACAGAAACTTAATTTGCGAATTAACATGTAATTAGCAATGTAGAAGGCGTGTAACCTATTTTATCACTCATATAACTTAGTAATAAATGTAAGAACATGTCTAAGCATGTTCGACCCGACAATTTTCTGTTTAGACCCGGTTCGGAACCGAAAGTCGCAAAACTTTGACTTTTGCTTTGACTTCAGTTCTGACCCGATTTAGTATGATTTGGAAATGCCTTAGAGCTTCCTTAGGACCAGGTTACATGATAGTATAACCCTTTGTGATTGGTTCGTTGTTCGCCCCATTCGTTTACACGTTTCCGTTAATTGCTTAATGTTGACCATAATGCCCTTTTGACCTTAAAACGAGAATTTTGGAAATGTGAAAGGACAATAATCTTTATTAATGATTTATAAACATGTCCCTAAATTTTTACATCAGTTTGAGGTCTAGATTAGGAGTTATGCTCCATAGCGTAATTAGAACGCTTTTTAGTAATTAAACGGCGTCATAAGCATAACGCCTATCTAAACCCAATTTTTGACACCAAACCTTTTACCCACTGATGTAATATAATATTTTGGGATTTTTGAAGATTTTTAATTATTTTTAACCTGCTCATAACCTAAGGTTATGGCCTTGACTCGGTAAATACCGATTATACCCTTTTTGTTTATAAAATGAGTTCTACATAGTATTTTGACACCAATCCAATTGCTACTGATTTTATATAATAAATTAAGTATTTTTAACTTTATAAACTGATCAGAAAACTCAGATTTCCTGTATAACCCGGAAATCACTTAAAACGGCTTTTTACGCGTATTAAACACCTAGTAAGGGTTTAAAACCATTTTGTCACATAAGACTTATCACCAATTGATATAACCTGTTAAAATAAGTTGTCCTACTGATTATTTCAGACCCGAGTCTCAGAATTAAAATTAATCTCTTTTATAATCTTTTAAAATGACCAAAATACCCCTACGGGGCTTAAATTGAGATTAAACTCGTTTTGGGCATAATGGAAGGTATCCTACTGATATCACAACCTAATTAAGGCATATTAACTTAGGAAACCTGTATATGACTCTTATGGTTACCCTTTACGCCTCTTGCGCGTTCGGTTTATGTAACTAGTTTGCATAAATTAGCCGAAACGGGTCGAACCTTATCGTTTTTATCTCAAAATCCAGAATGTGTTTAGATTATCCATATAATACAAGTCTTCAAACTTGTCGGGTCTAAATCACATTCTATTCCGGTCTTCGCTTAATCGTGCGTTTGAACCGTATCTTTCCTTAAAACTAACCGGTCTAAGTTTAGATTTAATTAAAGATCCGTTAGGATTCTAATAGGTTATTATAAACCTTCGTTCCAGAATAGGATACCCGGTAAAAGCTACACGCACTTGCTATTTGTGATTGATACTTGCAAAGGTAAATACTTTTAACTTATTTTCCCTATACGGGCTTAGGGTATGGTATATAAAATACCGCTTGGTCGGGCATTGAATCTTTAATCGGATAGAGGTTAAACCATTGATATGCTCCGTTTTGAAATGTTTTGTTTGCTTAAAGCCTTTGGGGGGTTAATGACCATGTCCCGGATATCCTTGGCATCATTTTACGAAATGGCCACGACCTAAGCACGGGGTGTAGGCGTACACCCATCAGTGCCTAAATAAATAATGTGGTGTGTCTATTGATCTTTAACCCGGTCTACGGATCGGGATACTGAACGCATAAGGAACATGTAATTCTTTACAAGATTATATTCAAATAATTATCCCAAGTTATAAAAAGTTTGTGCCACGGGCATTCAAATCAATTTTATTAAACCTTTTTCAACTGAGTCAGTTAATTGTATTTACCAGTGTAAACTGACGTATTTTCCCAAAAAGGTTAAGTGCAGGTACTACGCGAACTAGACTGGCTTTCTCCTAGCGTCCACAATAAGTCTCGCAAGCTTGGATGTCAAAACTGTTGAACAATGTTTCCATTTTTATTTTAATCCACCTGTGGATTATTTTCGACTATTTGTAATACTTGATATTACAATTTATTAAAGTTGAAATATATCTATCTTTTGCTTCCGCTGTGTTTTTAAATATTGTGTTGTTTGACTATAATGATATCAACTACGTCACGATACTCCCCACCGGGCCCACTGGTAATACGTGGAAATATCGGGGTGTGACAATTAGCAATATTAATTAATCTACCGATGAGAAAAATCATACCCTTTGGTTAATAATAACCGTGTGAGACACCAAGGTACAACAAACGGGTGCTAGACACGAACACGAACAAAGAGCGAGGCGTCTCGTGGCGACACCGAAATAAGGATGGTGGCGGCACTCTTAATTTTTGAATGGTTTTAGTGAACATTTATATGCCAACTGAAATAAGTATTTCAGTTTTTGGAACCGAAAAATATGAACGAATGAAATGTGAACACATTGAAATAAGCATCTCAGTTTTGGAACCAAAATATGAACAACTGAAATATGAACACATTGAATCACTTATTTCGGTGCCTTTATTGGTGTGAACTGTCAAAGACAATAATTATATATTTCGTTCCGTTAATTGTTCGTGGTCACCAGTTAACCAAGTTAAGTGGATTTAATGTTCGTTGCCCAAGGTGTAACTCTTACGGGTCATAACTCGGTCAGCAGCGTTGACTTATCGAACTCGTACATATAAATCCAACAGAGACAATGTAATAGTATGTAAATAAATTATCGCTATCCTCCTCGCCTTCACCACAAAACTTACACGACAACGACTCTTTGAGAATATTTCGACGGTGCAAACCATCAAGCGTCGAAAGTCTATCTCTGACGACTTTCCAAACAAAGGTATTGTGTTTCTTAGGAACCCAATAATTCCTTGGTATAATACTTGGCCCTCACTGACGTAGATAGGTGTTGCCAAACATCAATTATATGTTAGATTTTCTCTATTTCACGTAATAAAACACTTTAAAGGGTTTTTTTTTTTTTTTTTTTTTATTTACAAGGAAAACAGAAGTCAAAAAATTATTATGCATGTTTTTGTTTTTTTAGGGCACATTTGAGCATTGCTATTGGAAGCTACATAAAGTAGTGATATGTGCCACTTATTTCAATCTATTCGTAAAACATAGCGTTATTTAAGTATCCAATGCCAAACATCTATATCTATACCATATAATAAAAGAAATTATTTTAGGGACACTTGTCATCATATTAATCCATGTTTTATAGATAAGTATTATTTTAGTTTAATCTTTTCTAATTAATTATAAATAATCCTCCTACTAAATATTATTTAGTTTAATTTCTTATGGATAATTATCATTTAATTTAATCTTCTTCTCATTTATAATATTATTTATTTAACTAATAGAGTAAATTACGATTTTGACCCCTCTGGTTATATCACTTTTACCCTCTTAGGGTATGTTTGGCAAAAGTAGCTGGTGGCTGCTAGCTGGAAGCTGTAAGCTGGTAGCTGGTGACTGGAAGCTGGTAGCTGTAGCTGGTAGTTAGTAGTTGTAGCTTTTTAGATATATTTGGTGTTTGGTAGAGTAGCTGGAGCTTTTAATAAAATGTATAAAATGACCAAAATGGACATAACTAAAAAATTAGAAAGTTGATGCATTAAAAAGTTTCCTATTTTTAGAGGTTAAAATGGTCATTTTTTCCTTAAAAGCTTGTAGCTCCTTCTAAACGCTACTAGTAGTAGCGTTCAACCAAAAGCTTCAAGCTCCTAACCTAAAAGCTTAAAGCTCCTTCAACCAAACAAGACTTTTTATTGAGTATGAGCTTTTTCTTAAAAGCTTAAAGCTAGAAGCTCCTAAAAGCTCCTAAAAGCTCCATCCCAAACATACCCTTAGCCTAAAAGAATTTTTAACATCTGTGCCCCCAACGTCTTTTTTTCTAATCTTTTTTGCCCATAACGCTTTTTTTCTAACCCTTTTAGCCCCTAACATTTAATGGATGGGGTTAGTGTTAGGGGCTAAAAGGGTTAGAAAAATTCTTTTTTGGATGAGGTTAGTGTTAGGGGGCAAAAGTGTTGGGGGCTCATATGTTAAAAAATTCTTTTTTGGGCTAAAAGGGTAAAAATGATATAACCACAGGGGTCAAAATCGTAATTTACTCTAACTAATATTATTTATCATTTATACATTTACGGAGTTTAAATAATTGGTTAAATTTATTGAGACTTCGTTAACAAATTTTACATTTACTATCTTTTTTTATTATTTGGTATATAAAATTACATTTATTTAACTCGTGTAATAAATGAGGTTTTTTAAAGATGTATTATTTTATTATTTGGTAAACAATATTACATTTATTCAACCCGTGTAATACATGTGGTTTTAAATATATATTTTTTTATTTGGTATATAAAATTACATTAATTCAACCCGTACAATATGGTTCTTATATATATATATATAACTTTTTATTATTTAATATATAAAATTATATTATTCAAACCGTGCAATAAAGGAAGTTGTTAAAGATATAATGTTTTATTATTTAGTATATAAATTTATTTACTCAACCCGTGTAATACACGGGGTTATAACCTAGTTATTTATATAAATAAATATAATAGTTTTTACCTAATATAATTACATAATTAATATTATATATAATTATAATACAAACCTAAATTATTCATAGATATTATAAAGTTATATTCACATTCACAAAAATATATAATTGACAAATAATAAATGAGCTAAGCTGGAGTTTAGAAAATTCCTTACAGGCTAAGGTCTAGCTTTATTATATAATTCGAAACGAGTATGTCTTGATCTTTTTAAACTAAACAGATCGAGTTCAAACTCAAAAGAACTCGAACCTAACTTGTTTATAATTTATACCTCTTGAGATACCGTAATTTCTTATTATAAGTTAGATAGATAAAAGGACCCTTTTTACATAAAAATGTATGTTTACTTTGATATTGCAGGATCCGCATATAAGTTTTACAGGTGGACTTTACATTATATTAAGAAAGGAATAGAGTAAACTACAATCTTAGTCCCTAGACTATCTCTTAACTTATATATTTAATCTAATAGTTGCATTTCTTATAATGTCTCAGTTACGTTAACGACTTAACGTCAACCTTGAAAAATAAACTTATTACTAATACTAATAAAGTGTACTTTTTACTTGGTGTGTATCAAGTTGGTAATTGTATCATATGCCCTTGCATGATGTGTGTTTCAAGTTGCTCTAGGTTTACATACGACATTAATACATGTTGTTACAGATGTTAGATAGGCGTGATTCGTCTAGAAACCACTATCGGTGTAAGTTTAGCTAATGATGAGAATGGAAGTGAGTCATAACCACTAATTTTATCATTTGGACTAGTAAGTGAGTATAGGCACAAGAGGGGTATCAGTGCGCCCATGTATTATATGACATTTCTTATGTTGGGGAATCTTGGATTGTGAGGAAGATAAGCAGATTTAGAGAATATTCCACATTCATGGTATATACAACTCTTCAAGTTACTACTAGATAGAAGATGTAAGGGCTCATTGCTATACAACTTCTACTTATAGCAACCGTCTACTTTGTTTAAAGACAACAAATATTGAGGCCGTTGAAACTAGTTGAAGAACGTTTGTTCTTTCACAATAGACATGTGGCCATGATTTGATCTTAGACTTTGTTTTCTATTACAAGTCCCCAACCAACACTAAACATGTTGTATCCCATCAGAACTGCACAATTAAAACTGTTTGCGAGGGATAGTATCAGGATCCTTGCCCCTTCTAAAACCTCATATCGTGATATCTAGAAACAAAACCTCAAGCCATAGGACTAAGAGTACGGTGTCAAATAGGATAATCATGGTTGTGATGGGTGGAAGGCTATGTGAACTCACTAGTGTTAATAGAAAACGTGAGAATGTTAATTTCATGTTAAGGAGGACATATCATCGGTACACAAGCGCTATCTTTGGTGAGAGATATGTTGAGGCTGAACATGGAGGTGACGTGATTGTCGTGGGTCACGCAAATTTAATCCCCAAACAACTATAGATAGTGGTAAGAGGGTATCGAACTCAGGGAGTATGTGGAAAATGTGTCGATTGTATAGCTTTGTACTTAAATTAATATTAAACTAAATTGCAGAAATTAAATTTCAAGAATTTGGATTGTTGTTTTAGAAAACTAAATTAAAAACTAATTCAAATCAAAGTTGGTTGTAAAACAAATTAGGAGAGAACAATGATCATCTTAGGTTTCAGTTTCTTTAAACAATTGTGTGTAATTCCAACTAGAAAGAGTTACATAGACATAACTCGTGTATAGATGATTGAAGTGATAAAAGGGGACAAAGTACTCGGATTATATAAACGCGAGGTTGTTTCCCGATGACCAATTAATCAATAACCAACCCTAACCCTTCCCGTGATATCTCGATTGCCAACGGCACCAAGAACGTACGATTAAGACTAGAAATTGCACTATCGATTAACAAGTTACAAGCAATCAAACATACACCATGATATTCAAGCAACGCAAGTTATCATTCTAGAAATTCAGAAATAAAACACACAAAAGTTCAAGAAACATTCACCTAAGATGATCACCGTAGAGTTTAGCCGGACATGGCTCGGTGAATCATCATCATAATCAAACCAATGTTCATACGAATCGAAAATACAAACCGAATGTTAGAAATCGTTCCAAACCAAGCAAGATCAAGCAAAATCGCCCCTAGTGTGTCCAATAACCGTCCAATGATGAGAATAATGAAAAGACACCCCAAAAACTAACTTAAATGTGGCAGTTACGGATTGGCTCGCTGAAACCACCGTAAATTACGGCTCCACCGTAATTTACGGTGGACTTAATAAGTTACGGTGATACAAGACTGATTTACGGCAGCTTCAGATGAGTAACAGGTCTACCGTAAATTACGGTGAGACCGTAATTTACGGTAGTGACCTGAGTTTTCTTCTTTGTTTCATCTCTTGTTCCACGCTCGACCCGTTCCACTCCAATACTCTCCAAAGTTGCGTTTTATCCACTTTAAGCTCCCTAACCGCACCTGAAACATAGACAAGAGTAGTTATCTAATTCAAGATAATTACACGATTAAGTGAAGGATTTTTATGTCTTTTAACATGATTAAGGGTTGTCCAATGGACCACCCGTCACATCCCCACACTTAACCGTTGCTTGTCCCAAGCAACTCATCAAATCAATTTCAAACCAAGTGATCAAACTAAACCAAGCAAAACATGCAATCTTTTTAATAACCCCTTTTTAACATCCAACCAATGCACCCCTCTCTAAATCTCTCCTCTCGGCTACAAGTGAAAACTAGCAAAGATGAGCTAGACACACACTAGGCAAACGGGTGATTGCACAATCATAAGCTTGTACTTAAATCGATCATTCTCCTAAAATGGGTCAAACATAAATGCAAATCAAAGGGGCTTTTAAGGTTGTAACGTGGCTAGGCGTATCGGTAGGAAATGGAATATATATGAAATAGCGAAAACTTGACCCGGTCTTTTATTACACAAATAAACAAACAAACAACTATCACACTTAACTACTATACACAAGATAACTAACATTACTTTTTTTTTTTTTCATTTTTTTTTTTCATTGCTTTTTTTTTTCTTTTTTTTTTTCAAGAGAACAAAAATACAATAACGCATTAACCATATCTACTTCAAACTACTAAAACTACTAATACTATCACTAACACTATAAGACCGGGTCAAATTTGGGTAAATTTTTAAGTAAGTAGCTAGGGGTAACAAATGATAGGCTTTTAAGGCACAAAATGGGCAACTAAATGTCCAAACCCCCGCCCCTCTCACTACCGTGCTCATATATATAACTTATGAGGTCCAACCCCCCAAATCCCACACTCACTCACACCAACGACGAGGCTACCTAAATGCCCTTATCCTTTTTGCATTTATATCTAACTAAGGACTCAAATCGCATTCAAGCACAAGTTCTAATGCACCCCCACCCGTAGCCACTCTCATCAAAGATAAGCATTATTTATATACAAGTGTGGCTACAACTCTCACCAAGAATGAAAAAGGTATCAAGGGTTGCCGGTGCACCAACTTGGGGTTAATCTAGGGTGTTCAAATTTTCACATTGTTTCACTTGGCTCAAAATTTTTCAAAATCTTTTAAAATTTCCCCCATCCCCACACTTGGGATACATTGACCCCAATGTATGGTTTTGAGAGGTTTTGATCACTAAAAACCTTTTCAACATCAACAAAAACGCTTCTTTACTCAAACCCCAAATTTCTTTTTGTACTTTTCATTTTATAATTTTTTTTTTATGTTTTTCATCTTTTTAACATAGACACCACCACTCAATCACCAACCCAAACACAACATATCAAAACACCACCCAACCTCCCAATCCTTAAACAAACCAACTAGCAAATATATACAAAATATACAAAAGGAGAAACACAACCTTACTAATAGTAGCGCGGTCCCGGAGGTCCAAAAACGGAAGACATCACGTCATTCCATTCACCGAACGCGAACGAACCACTACTACTTCCTCCTTCTTGTTGTTGCGCTCCCTCTCGTTGCCTCGGGTCAACCCATTGCGAGTGATGGATCGGCGGGGTTGGATACGACATACTACCATCATATGGTGGTAATGACGCATAATCCACATGTTGTGGATCCACAACCACCGGCCGCCCGGCATGATAATCCGCATGCAATCGCCTCTCTTGATCATCAAAATAATTGTTATTTATTTCCACTTCCCGGGAATACGCATGAGTGCGATTCCATAACTCTTGACGATCCAAGCTATGTTTCAAGGCCCGCTCCACACTTGCGCTATTTCTCGTGTTTTGATCAAAAAGCGTCCTCTCCGAGCCCGACCAAGTATCAAACACGGATGCCGGAGGGCGTTGATTTGCAATTACTTCTTGCATGGTGCCTTCATAGGCCCATCCCGGCATATACGATTGCTGCGTATAATCATAAAACATCCCACCATGACCCTGACCAAAACCACCTTGAACCACATTTTCACCACCATGCGGCTGATCCGCATAGTCTTCATCTCCACTCGGAACTACCTCCTCATCACTCTCTGGCTCATCCGGCTCTCCCGGTAACAAATCTCGTGCACCCAACTTTAGTGCCCTCCACCGTTGCCCTTCCGATTTCAACTTGTGATACCGCTCCGACTGAGTATACGTCCAAACATTCCCCAACTTATCCAACGTAAAAGGTTGGTGCCTTTTCGTTGCTCCTCGATCTTCGGAAGTAATCGCCTTCTGTTGCTTCATCAACCCCGTAATCATTCGACAGTACGGGACAATGTCTCTTCCATACTTGTTCCGACAGATCCATAAGTGGTTCATAATAAGGTAACGTATAGGAAAACGCGGACCCCCGTGCATCAACGAATAAAGAATAGGTACTTCAGGAAACCTCACCTGTTCTTTATCTCCCCTTCTTGGAATGACATTGAGAAGACAGATTGTATGCAACAGTTTAGCTTCAATTTTCAAATTCTTCCGGTAAAGGATACCACTGTATCTACCGGGCAAGAACAATGACGCCAACATGTCATTCCATCGCTGATGTTTCTCCGGCTTCACAAGAAGATCATCCAAAGTCGGTATCATATAATCGCAGGCTGGCAAACTGTCATACTTTCCGAGCTTCTTCAAGGTATCAAAAGACATTTCAACGGGAACTCCATTCACAACACCCGTCAGCTTCATATTCGATGGCCTGTCATACGTGTTGACCTTAAGCGTTGCCATCCACTCTTGGATTTCAGTGATAAACAAATTATTTTTATCTTTGTCAAAACATGCAAGCGCCGACTCCCAACCTAGAGCCCGAAACTTATCAAATACCCCAAACTGCCCAAACTCCACTTCTCGAACATCCCTTTCGCATATAAACGCTGCTGCTTTATTCTTCAACCTATTCATACGATCGTTGTATAACGTTGGCTGCCATTCCAATGGTTGATCATACAAAGGACCCGAGTCCCATTTCGGTTTCTCTGTCGGGTCCAATTCCATCTCTTCTTCGCTTTCACTTTCACTTTCGTCCACTCTACCCAAATATTGTCTCTTCTTTGGTTGTTGTTCCGGCTGTTTGCCCTTCCCTTTTGAAGACGAAGATGAACCCGCTCCCGTCTTTTCCTTAGTTCGTGCCATTCCTACACACATTAGAGCAAACAACACAACCAAAGAAACAAAATTAAACCCTCTTTTCAAAACATCCCCATACTTGCTTGTTATCATGGTTGTAGATGCTAGTGAACCAAAAGTATATCAAGAATTTTTCAAAAATTGGGCATGGTGTCTCTACAATGTAGAGATCCCCAAAAGTTCACTACTTTAACCACAAATCCCACATTTACAACCATAACCATGTTCAAATAACCCATTTCATAATCATATCTAAGAACAAGCAAGTGGGTATGAGCAAATAACCTAAATAACCTTACTTTTCACAATGTAGCATCAAAATACAACAAATAAGCTTTCATACCTTTGCTTGAAGATGCTAAAGTGCTTGTGAAACAAAAGCTCCAAAAACCCCCAAATTTTTCAAACTAGGGTTTGAATTTCGGACCCTAAAACCGTGTTTTCTTGCAAATATCTTGCCAAAATCAGAGACTACGTGAAAAATTAGTCAAGATAGACTCCTATTTCACTTAGTTTGGACAAAAATTGGTTAGGTTATGGAGGATTGAAGATGAAGAAGGTTATGGGTTCTTGTGAGTTCTTGTGAAGAAGATGGATAGTGATGGATGGATTGTAAAGTGAAAAGAATATGTGTGGTTGGGGTATGTCTCGTAATCAGATGGTGTTATTATTATTATTATTTTTTTATTTATTACACAAGACCCGGAACACATGTTGACAAAAGTCACGTACCGTAAATTACGGTCAAACCGTAATTTACGGTGAGACCTGGATCTCCAATCTGTACCGTAAATCAGTAGCCCTGCACCGTAACACCCAAGAGATTTCCTCACTTACCGTAATTTACGGTCATACCGTAAATTACGGTACTCCCTGAACATCAATTATCAACCGTAAATCAGGAGATTTATACCGTAAAACCCCAACATATTTTATCTCCACCGTAAATTACGGCTATACCGTAATTTACGGTACACACTGGGCATTTGAAGTTTGCTGAAAATTTGATTTTTAAGGTCCATTTTTTTTTCATTTTTAATTTTTTTCGATTTTTTTTTTTTTATGTTTTTAAATTTTTTCAAAAACTCGTAAAAATTACCCTACCCCCTCAAAAATCCCGTGTTGTCCTCAACACAATGTAAGAGCAATTCGTGACCCGAACATCCCCACACTTGTTTCGAACACGGACTTCGAGGAGCTATGGCAATTGTGCAAATTATACAAAACAAAACAAAACAAAATACTACTATATACACTACCGAACCTGGGCCTCTCATGGTTGTTCCTCATCGACCGGGCGCAAGATGTAGCCCGCTTTGTCAAGCTCCAAGGTGTTTATGTCATTCCCATCCAAGTACGGCTTTAACCGGTGACCATTCACCGTTTGTTGCTTCAATGTTTGCTCGTCTTGGATGTCTACGTCACCAAATCTACCAACTCTCCGAATGACATACGGACCCATCCATTTGCTTTTAAGTTTGCCCGCGAACATCTTCAATCGTGAGTTGTACAACCAAACTTTCTGCCCCACTTCGAACGTTTTCTTTCGCAATTTCGCATCATGCACTTTCTTTAGTTTATCCTTATAAGCCGATGCACATTCGTACGCCTCATCTCGAATCTCTTCTATCTCGCTCAATTGCAACTTTCTCAACTTCCCCGCCTCATCGTAATCCGCGTTGACTGTCTTGATCGCCCAATGTGCCCGATGCGCCAACTCCATTGGCAAGTGACAACCCTTACCATACACCATTCGGTAAGGTGTTGTGCCAATCGGAGTCTTGTAGGCCGTACGGTATGCCCACAGAGCATCATCTAACTTGCTCGACCAATCCTTTCTATCTGTTCTTACCGTCTTCATGAGAATCTCTTTGATTTGACGGTTGGACACTTCGACTTGTCCACTCGTTTGCGGATGGTAAGGTGTGGCAACTCGATGATTCACGCTATACCTTTTCAATAATTTTCCAAAGTTGAAGTTCTTGAAATGTGAACCACCATCACTTATAATAACCCGCGGGATTCCAAAGCGAGAGAAGATATTAGATTGAACAAATTTACAAACAACCGAGTGGTCGTTCGTTCGTGTTGCAATAGCCTCAATCCACTTCGAGACATAATCCACCGCCACCAGAATGTAAAGAAAACCATTCGAATTCGGGAACGGACCCATAAAATCTATACCCCATACATCAAATATCTCTACAACCAAGATTGGTTGTAATGGCATCTCATCCCTCTTCGATATGCTACCCATCTTTTGGCAATTTATACAATTTCTGGCGAACTCAATTGCATCCTTGAAAATAGTGGGCCAATAAAACCCACAAGAAAGTACCCGATAGCCTGTTTTATGCCCACTAAAATGACCCCCGCAAGCGGACGAATGGGCATGAGTTAAGATTTCCAACACTTCCGTCTCGGGCACACACCTCCGTATAACTTGATCCGGTCCGATCTTGAAGAGATCCGGCTCATCCCAAATGTATTGCTTCACTTGAACCATAAATTGTTGTCGGCGCTTCTTGGTCCAATGACTTGGGATGGCACCCGTGGCTAAATAGTTAACATAGTGAGCATACCACGGTGCAACAAAGGTGGAAACGGCTAGAAGTTGCTCGTCGGGAAAACTTTCATTGATTTCACTTACATCATCGATCCCTTCCACCGGAATCCGAGACAAGTGATCCGCCACTACGTTCTCACTTCCCTTTTTGTCTCGGATTTCTAGATCAAATTCTTGTAACAATAATACCCACCGAATCAACCGAGGCTTCGCGTCTTTCTTCTCCATCAAGTATCGGACCGCACTATGATCCGAATAAACCACTACCTTGCTTCCCCAAATATACGAGCGAAATTTATCCAAAGCATACACCACCGCTAGTAATTCCTTCTCGGTTGTGGTGTAGTTAAGTTGCGCTTCGGATAAAGTTTTGCTTGCATAGTAAATCACCACCGGCTTTCTATCAACCCGTTGACCCAAAACTGCACCAATAGTGGTGTCGCTTGCATCACACATGATCTCGAACGGCTTTGACCAATCCGGTGGTTGCAAGATAGCATCTTTGCCACCTCCGAAAAATGTTAAGGGTGTAAGGTTTTACCGTAATTTACGGTGGTAAGGAAACATGTTTGATCTTTACGGTATAATTCTCCTGATTTACGGTAGAGTTTTGACTTTCAGCATGTACCGTAATTTACGGTCTCACCGTAAATTACGGTGAGTGATGAAATGTTCTGAGTCTTTACGGTAATTCTTTACTGATTTACGGTGGGGGCTTATGTGCAGATCATACCGTAAATTACGGTGTGACCGTAATTTACGGTACGCAGGTTATGTCAACACGCTGGTCTGGTTTTGTATATAAAAAAAAAATAACAACAAATAACAATAACATCACGAGAGTTAACCCTGGCCACACATCTCTCTTCATCTATCACTATCCATTTTCTTCTTCACAAGATCCCACAAAACCCCATAGCTTCTTCCACCTTCAATCCCTCATATCTCAACCAATTCTTGCTCAAATCAAGTGAAATCAGAGTCTATCTTGACTAATTTTCCACGTAGATTCTGATTTTGCTAAGAAACTTAAGAGAAAACACAGATTTAGGGTCCGAAATTAAAACCCTAGTTCGAAAAATTTGGGGGTTTTTGGAGCTTTTGTTTCACAAGCACTTTAGCATCTCCAAGCAAAGGTATGAAAGCTTATTTGTTGTATTTTGATGCTACATTGTGAAAAAGTAAGGTTATTTAGATTATTTGCCCATACCACTTGCTTGTTCTTAGATATGATTATGAAATTGATTATTGAAACATGGTTATGGTTGTAGATGTAGGATTTGTGGTTAAAGTAGTGAACTTTTGGGGATCTCTACATTGTAGAGACACCATGCCCAATTTTTGAAAAAAATTCTTGATATATCTTTGGTTCACTAGCATTTACAACCATGATAACAAGCAAGTGTGGGGATGTTTTGAAAAAGGGGTTAATTTTGTTTCTTTGGTTGTGTTGTTTACTCTAATGTGTGTAGGAATGGCGCGAACTAAAGAAAAGACGGGAGCTGGTTCGTCTTCGTCTTCGTCTTCAAGGGGAAAGGGTAAACAGCCGGAACAACAACCAAAGAAGAGACAATATTTGGGTAGAGTGGACGAAAGTGAAAGTGAAAGCGAAGAAGAGATGGAATTGGACCCGACAGAGAAACCGAAATGGGACTCGGGTCCTTTGTATGATCAACCATTGGAATGGCAGCCAACGTTATACAACGATCGTATGAATAGGTTGAAGAATAAAGCAGCAGCGTTTATATGCGAAAGGGATGTTCGAGAAGCGGAGTTTGGGCAGTTTGGGGTATTTGATAAGTTTCGGGCTCTAGGTTGGGAGTCGGCGCTTGCATGTTTTGACAAAGATAAAAATAATTTGTTTATCACTGAAATCCAAGAGTGGATGGCAACGCTTAAGGTCAACACGTATGACAGGCCATCGAATATGAAGCTGACGGGTGTTGTGAATGGAGTTCCCGTTGAAATGTCTTTTGATACCTTGAAGAAGCTCGGAAAGTATGACAGTTTGCCAGCCCGCGATTATATGATACCGACTTTGGATGATCTTCTTGTGAAGCCGGAGAAACATCAGCGATGGAATGACATGTTGGCGTCATTGTTCTTGCCCGGTAGATACAGTGGTATCCTTTACCGGAAGAATTTGAAAATTGAAGCTAAACTGTTGCATACAATCTGTCTTCTCAATGTCATTCCAAGAAGGGGAGATAAAGAACAGGTGAGGTTTCCTGAAGTACTTGTTCTTTATTCGTTGATGCACGGGGGTCCGCGTTTTCCTATACGTTACCTTATTATGAACCACTTATGGATCTGTCGGAACAAGTATGGAAGAGACATTGTCCTGTACTGTCGAATGATTACGGGGTTGATGAAGCAACAGAAGGCGATAACTTCCGAAGATCGAGGAGCAACGAAAAGGCACCAACCTTTTACGTTGGATAAGTTGGGGAATGTTTGGACGTATACTCAGTCGGAGCGGTATCACAAGTTGAAATCGAAAGGGCAACGGTGGAGGGCACTAAAGTTGGGTGCACGAGATTTGTTACCGGGAGAGCCGGATGAGCCAGAGAGTGATGAGGAGGTAGTTCCGAGTGGAGATGAAGACTATGCGGATCAGCCGCATGGTGGTGAAAATGTGGTTCAAGGTGGTTTTGGTCAGGGTCATGGTGGGATGTTTTATGATTATACGCAGCAATCGTATATGCCGGGATGGGCCTATGAAGGCACCATGCAAGAAGTAATTGCAAATCAACGCCCTCCGGCATCCGTGTTTGATACTTGGTCGGGCTCGGAGAGGACGCTTTTTGATCAAAACACGAGAAATAGCGCAAGTGTGGAGCGGGCCTTGAAACATAGCTTGGATCGTCAAGAGTTATGGAATCGCACTCATGCGTATTCCCGGGAAGTGGAAATAAATAACAATTATTTTGATGATCAAGAGAGGCGATTGCATGCGGATTATCATGCCGGGCGGCCGGTGGTTGTGGATCCACAACATGTGGATTATGCGTCATTACCACCATATGATGGTAGTATGTCGTATCCAACCCCGCCGATCCATCACTCGCAATGGGTTGACCCGAGGCAACGAGAGGGAGCGCAACAACAAGAAGGAGGAAGTAGTAGTGGTTCGTTCGTGTTCGGTGAATGGAATGACGTGATGTCTTCCGTTTTTGGACCTCCGGGACCGCGCTACTATTAGTAAGGTTGTGTTTCTCCTTTTGTATATTTTGTATATATTTGCTAGTTGGTTTGTTTAAGGATTGGGAGGTTGGGTGGTGTTTTGATATGTTGTGTTTGGGTTGGTGATTGAGTGGTGGTGTCTTTGTTAAAAAGATGAAAAACATAAAAAAAATTAGAAAATGAAAAGTACAAAAAGAAATTTGGGGTTTGAGTAAAGAAGCGTTTTTGTTGATGTTGAAAAGGTTTTTAGTGATCAAAACCTCTCAAAACCATACATTGGGGTCAATGTATCCCAAGTGTGGGGATGGGGGAAATTTTAAAAGATTTTGAAAAATTTTGAGCCAAGTGAAACAATGTGAAAATTTGAACACCCTAGATTAACCCCAAGTTGGTGCACCGGCAACCCTTGATACCTTTTTCATTCTTGGTGAGAGTTGTAGCCACACTTGTATATAAATAATGCTTATCTTTGATGAGAGTGGCTACGGGTGGGGGTGCATTAGAACTTGTGCTTGAATGCGATTTGAGTCCTTAGTTAGATATAAATGCAAAAAGGATAAGGGCATTCAGGTAGCCTCGTCGTTGGTGTGAGTGAGTGTGGGATTTGGGGGGTTGGACCTCATAAGTTATATATATGAGCACGGTAGTGAGAGGGGCGGGGGTTTGGACATTTAGTTGCCCATTTTGTGCCTTAAAAGCCTATCATTTGTTACCCCTAGCTACTTACTTAAAAATTTACCCAAATTTGACCCGGTCTTATAGTGTTAGTGATAGTATTAGTAGTTTTAGTAGTTTGAAGTAGATATGGTTAATGCGCTATTGTATTTTTGTTTGCTTGAAAAAAAAAATTAAAAAAAAAAATTTGAAAAGAAAAAAAAAAAAAAAAAGCAATGAAAAATGAAAAAAGAAGTAATGTTAGTTATTTTGTGTATAGTAGTTAAGTTTGATAGTTGTTTGTTTGTTTATTTGTGTAATAAAAGACCGGGTCAAGTTTTCGCTACTTCATATATATTCCATTTCCTACCCATACGCCTAGCCACGTTACAACCTTGAAAGTCCCTTTGATTTGCATTTATGTTTGACACATTTTAGGTGAATGATTGATTTAGGTACAAGCTTATGATTGTGCAACCACCCGTTTGCCTAGTGTGTGTCTAGCTTATCTTTGCTAGTTTTCACTTGTAGCCGAGAGGAGAGAATTAGAGAGGGGGTGCATTGGTTGGGTGTTAAAAAGGGGTTAGTAAAAAGATTGCTTGTTTTTGCTTGGTTTATTTTGATCACTTGTTTTGAAACTGATTTGATGAGTTGCTTGAGACAAGTAACGGTTAAGTGTGGGGATGTGACGGGTGGTCCATTGGACAACCCTTAATCATGTTAAAAGATGAAATAATCCTTAACTTAATCGTGTAATTATCTTGAATTAGATAACTACTGTGCTTATGTTTCAGGTGCGGTTCGGGAGCTTAAAGATGGATTAAACGCAGCTTTGGAGGATTTGGAGATGAACGGGTCGAGCGTGGAACAAGAGATGAAACAAAGAAGAAAAGTCAGGTCATTACCGTAAATTACGGTCTTACCGTAATTTACGGTAGACCTGATATGCAGCTTGAACCCACCGTAAATCAGACTAGTTGTGCCGTAAACCTTTTATGTCCACCGTAAATTACGGTGGAGCCGTAATTTACGGTGGCGGCTGCGTGGAAAAGTGTAACTGCCATCATAAATCAGTTTTGATGGTGTCTTTTCACATTATTCTCATCATTGGTCGGTCTTGGAACTCACTAGGGGCGAATTTTGGTGTTCTTGCTTGGTTTTGGACAATCTCTAACATTCGGTTTGTGTCTTTGATCCGTATGAACACTAATATCTTTGTTATGATGTTGATTCGAGCCATGTGTGGCTAAACACTTTATGATTGTCCTAGATTGAAGGTTTGTTTGAGACATTTGTATTTGATTTCCTAATTTCTAGAATAGCAATCCTTCTATTTATGATTGGTTTGTTATGGTGTGTGATTGTTTGTTAGTAACTTGTTAATTCTTATGATTTTCTAGTTTGAAACCATACGTTCTTGGTGCCGTTGGCAATCGAGATATCATGGGTAGAATTAGGATTGGGTAAGGGTTGATTGATCATCGGGTAACAACCTCACGTTCTAGGAATCTGAGTACTTAGTTCCCTTTCATCACTGCAAGTAATCACACATGAGCTATGTCTATGTAGTTCTTTCTAGTGGAATGATAATATGAATGTCGATACAAACCGGAAATCTAGGATGATCATTTGTCTTTAATTTGCTTACAACCAAACTTTTCTCTTGCAATTTACTTAGTTTAATTTAGTCTAAAACCAATTCACTCACATAAACTCTTGAATTTTATTTCTCTTGCAATTAGATTAATTTAGTTAAATTTGACAAACTTTCAAATAACACATATTCCACAAACTCCCTGTGTTCGATACCCACTTACCGCTATCTATTTAGTTGTATTTGGATTAAATTTGCGTGACCACGACAATCACGTCAAATTTTGGCAACGGCGCCAAAATTTGACGTGATTGTCGTGGGTCACGCAAATTTAATCCCCAAACAACTATAGATGGTGGTAAGAGGGTATCGAACTCAGGGAGTATGTGGAAAATGTGTCGATTGTATAGCTTTGTACTTAAATTAATATTAAACTAAATTGCAGAAATTAAATTTCAAGAATTTGGATTGTTGTTTTAGAAAACTAAATTAAAAACTAATTCAAATCAAAGTTGGTTGTAAAACAAATTAGGAGAGAACAATGATCATCTTAGGTTTCAGTTTCTTTAAACAATTGTGTGTAATTCCAACTAGAAAGAGTTACATAGACATAACTCGTGTATAGATGATTGAAGTGATAAAAGGGGACAAAGTACTCGGATTATATAATCGCGAGGTTGTTTCCCGATGACCAATTAATCAATAACCAACCCTAACCCTTCCCGTGATATCTCGATTGCCAACGGCACCAAGAACGTACGATTAAAACTAGAAATTGCACTATCGATTAACAAGTTACAAGCAATCAAACATACACCATGATATTCAAGCAACGCAAGTTATCATTCTAGAAATTCAGAAATAAAACACACAAAAGTTCAAGAAACATTCACCTAAGATGATCACCGTAGAGTTTAGCCGGACATGGCTCGGTGAATCATCATCATAATCAAACCAATGTTCATACGAATCGAAAATACAAACCGAATGTTAGAAATCGTTCCAAACCAAGCAAGATCAAGCAAAATCGCCCCTAGTGTGTCCAATAACCGTCCAATGATGAGAATAATGAAAAGACACCCCAAAAACTAACTTAAATGTGGCAGTTACGGATTGGCTCGCTGAAACCACCGTAAATTACGGCTCCACCGTAATTTACGGTGGACTTAATAAGTTACGGTGATACAAGACTGATTTACGGCAGCTTCAGATGACTAACAGGTCTACCGTAAATTACGGTGAGACCGTAATTTACGGTAGTGACCTGAGTTTTCTTCTTTGTTTCATCTCTTGTTCCACGCTCGACCCGTTCCACTCCAATGCTCTCCAAAGCTGCGTTTTATCCACTTTAAGCTCCCTAACCGCACCTGAAACATAGACAAGAGTAGTTATCTAATTCAAGATAATTACACGATTAAGTGAAGGATTTTTATGTCTTTTAACATGATTAAGGGTTGTCCAATGGACCACCCGTCAGGAGGCGGTGAGCATATGAAATTCTTTTCTTGATTAGGAGTGGAGTGAGAGAACGTTAAGAAGATTAGAGTAAAATATGCGGGCTAGCTTTTTCAACACGTACCTTTTTAATCAGGTCTTGAAAACCACTAATTTACTAGGTTTTCTTAAATACGTTTTTGAAGCAAACATTATTTATGACTTTAATTCCTATTCCTTCGTTTCCAAAACCTTAAATCACACACCCTTGTTAGGGTGAGAAATGCAAGGAACCTTATTGTATTCGATTTCTAATGAAACTAACCTTCCATATTCGATCTTGTTTATTCATGTGAATACACAAAACAATGTATCTTTAAAAGTTAAAACCGTACCTAATAGTTAATAGAGGTAATGATTGTCATGACCAAATTTATGTGTTTAGGTAACATGGTTAGCATTCTTTTCTAGTACATATGAACTTCAAGCAAACAAGTGCCATAACATGCTAAGAATGTGATGGAACTTAGTTTCTCATTATTGAAATTGATTATTTGTACGATTTACAATATTTGTTTAACAACTATTATGAACATTGTGTATGCATATGAAACTTTAAACTAACACAATGGTGCACCTTACTCAATGAAATTTACCTCAAACATTATATCACATGGTATAATTAATATATAAGATAAGATAATAATACATCACTTTGTACATCTTCTAAAAATATATAATATCAATATTAATTTGTTTTTTACACAAAAGATAGATTTCTTTGAAGTACCATCTTCATTTAGATTTCAATATTTTATGTTATTTTATATAAAAATAGTTTGTGTCGTCTTCTCTTCAGTTTAGCAATTTATTACATTGTTGATTAAATATTACAAAAAATATTATATATCGAACTTATCTTCTAACAAGGTCATGCGTACTGGAAAGGTGAAGGGGCTTGATGGGGCGCTATAAAGCCCCATAGCACCTATAACACCACCCCTAGACGTTATGGGGGTTATGGGCTGGGCATGATGGTGATAGCGGGGTTATTGTTTTGGGTTCTCTCTCTCTCACACACACATATATCTATAATTGAAGGGGGTTATGACTTATGAAGGATTATCTATTACACGCATATGCATGGGCGCAGCTTCCTTGGGGTGGGAGGGGGCGCCCGTCCCACCGAACTTTTCGACGTGTAGTGTTATGAACAGTACCTTCGTATATAAATTTTTAGATATATACGTTTTCGTCCCCCGGAATTGAGAAAAATTGACCGCCAAGCTTCACCAATGCGCATATGTTATATGTTATGGAGGGTTATGTTTGAGTAAATGGTGTTAAGAGGGAATATTTTGTTTGGAAGAAATCATTGTAGTCCTATGAACATTTTTCAGAGCTCACAAGGACAACCTGCTACTGACGTGTATAAGGGGCCCACACAGGGATGGGCCAATTTTGTAGGACTTCTCAACCAATCAGAAAACGAAACGCAGGTGTGATATAGTACGTGCAGTTCCACCACAGTAACATGTACCTTTCTGTTTTCTTTTACCGGCCTAAAATATTTTTCTCGAAAATAACACTCGGATATAATGTTTTGTTTTATGCAACATATTTCTTTTACAAGTTTATCAACATAAAATGTATAAAAAAGTACATGATAAAGAGAGGAATGTTTGATGTATAAGACTACCCTTGTGGCTAATGATAGTCACAAGTGAGCACCTGAATTTATCCTGTAATATTGTTT
Source organism: Helianthus tuberosus (assembly GCA_030545235.1). NCBI lineage: Eukaryota > Viridiplantae > Streptophyta > Magnoliopsida > Asterales > Asteraceae > Helianthus > Helianthus tuberosus. The sequence goes on from CM060407.1 coordinate 18,236,414, forward strand.
TATTTGACGTTGACTGAATGCTGACTGGGCACTGAATAAAGCCACTGCTGAAGTTTAAAGACCCTATTGTCGTCCAGGTGAGCAGTGGCTTCAACGAGGTTTTTTTTATTCTTTCTAAATTGATAAACTAATATTAATAGAAAACTATTTTTTATAAAACTTCTTTTGGCCGGAAATCTCAACTTTTTAGCCGGAAAACTCAAAGTTTTCATCTCAAACCTGTTTGTAACTATAAATCAGACCTTTAGGAACCTTTTTCCGACAAAAACGTTTTTTCTGGCGACCGGAGACTAACGCCGTTAGGGTTCTGTTAGTCAGTGTACATTGAAGACCAATATGTGAAAAGATGGGACCGCCAATAGGAATTTTTAAAGTTGTGAACGTTGCCGGCCAACGGAATAATAATTGGAATTATTAAAATCCATTATTCCAAATAAAAACTCTAATATAGTAGCATACAGACTTTGATTAACAATCATCTTAATCTATTAAAACATGGCTCAAGCTATCTACACACTTGGTGTGTAGATAGCCACCCCAAAAAGTGTTTTTTTGTCCTATATGCACACCCTGCAGTGTTGAGCTGTGGCCAAAGCGCGGCGTTTTGGTCCGGTCAACCAGACAAAGACTGACGGGTCTGTTGACATGGCCAAAACGCCGAGCTTTGGCTGCGTTTTGGTCCGGTCAACAGACCCGTCAGTCTTTGTCTGGTTGACCGGACCAAAACGCCGCGCTTTGGCCACAGCTCGACACTGTAGGCTGTACATATAGGACAAAAAAAAACACTTTTTTAGTGTGCATATAGGCATATTGGTGTGCCAACAAGTACACCCTAAAACATATGTAGTTCCATTACGTCATTCATAAAGTTAATTTTACAACACAATGATTAACAGTCACCAATTAAACACAAATTTAATCAAACATGCAACAAACTTGTTGAATCATGTCATATTTTATAAGCACAATTGAAAGGTTAAAACTGGTTTTTTTTTTCTATTTAAAATGTTGGATAGTTCACTTGAAAGAGGCATATGTCTTTTAAAGGAGAAGTCATAGATTCAAACCTGGGTAATAGAGAATAATTTAAAATTATTGATATAAACAGAAAATATTTAATGTTAAAAATGAATTTTTAGTTATTTTATTATCTCAAGCATCGTAATTATTGTAACCCACAAATATCTAAGCCTACTTTTTTTAGTGACAAAATTGGATAACTGATAGATTATTAGAGTATTATCATGCCATCAGCAGAACTACATGATCATATCTATCCTCACTAGGCAATAATGCATATACACAAAATTTAAGAGGAAACTCAATAAATCTGGAACCCCCCCCCCCCCATTGAGAATTGATTATCGAACCTAAGACCTAATAATCACTAAGTTTTATCACACCCTAAAATACCACTAAGCTATAATACGATGGAGATAGTTAAGCCTAATTGATTAAGCCAAGTCACTATTATAACTATTAAAGGTAGGCTTTAGACTATGGGGTATGGGGCGGGGGTTGGGTACAAACGTCCAAGTCACCACCCCGGGTGGGCTTGGGTTTCGGCGTGGCTCCTTGGGCAGGGGTTTCAGCCCGGACGTTGGGCGGGGCTACCAACATGACATGGCGGAACCTCATTGGCCAAGAGCACTAGCCCTTTGAAATTGGCTTTTTTCCACGCCACCCCAGCCACACCCCACCATACCCCTTTGAAATTGGCTTTTAGTCTTGGATGCTACATACTCCACGTGTCGCACCATGCCCCCAACCCACGCCCCACCATACCCCACGGTCTTAAGTGTGTTATCTTGTTAACCTTCAAATGGAAATTAAATATCATTACTCCCAAGATTCTAGCTCTTAACGCAATTACGATATTACCCTTAAGACTTTGCTAATTAATAAAAAGAATCTTTTCCATCATAAAAGCTTTTCAAAATAGCATGTTTATTGCAATTTGAGTTACTTATGATTAATTCAACAAGTGGGGTCCATTAGTATGATCAAAGTGTATGGACGGCTAGGATTGCTTAATGATGAAGTTTCTTTCTTCTTTTTGAAAGTTATTGTTATAAAATCTTAATTTATTTATGGAAAAATTGACGTTACTAATTTCGGTAAGTAGGTGATTTCATTATTGTAAACATTAATAATATATACCTTAAAGAATTTTATAACATGTTATACCTTCTGCTATAACTCTTAATACTTATTAACGTATAAATTATCTCTCAATTACTAATCAAATCTTATAGTTTTAGTTACTCATATGGTTGTAAAAATCACGACTAGGCACCGATTAATCCCTGATTAATCACCGATTAATCTCGATTAATTTCCGATTAATTACAATTAATCCTGATTATACCCGGTTAATCCCGATTAATCGCTAGTCCTCACCCCACCTACCGACTAGTGACTAGCGATTATTACAACCATGATCACTCAGAATATCGAATCAACTTTCTTACATCCTCCAAACCAAATGGTGAAATAGCTATTTTAAAATTACAAGAATTGTTGAATTCCCATGTAAATATAGAAATAGAAAAACTATTCATAAAAAAAGAACTCTAGAAAAACTATCTATAATTAAAATAATAATCTTCAAAATATTGATGAAATCCAATACCAATGATAATATAACGAATTTAAATATCATTTTTGTAAGTTCAAACATGTGAAGAGAAGTTTATTTAATTAATTGATATAATGTAGGATAGGAATAAGTTCAATACGATTACAGACTAAAGACAAGTAGACGAGCAACAAGTTGCGCCGCAACCTCCTTCTGAATAGTAAACACTACCCTGCTAAACACAAAATTCTGCCCCTTAATATGTGCGGTGTTACTGTTTACCACCTGTTGAACCCGCTTGAGGAACCGCACCGCGTCAGGGGCGAGAGCGCCAAAGGTATCAAAAGCGAACGGGACGAACACGTGCAGATTCTCGATGCAAGCTTTTTCGTGTTTAGCTACTTTGCCCGCCTCTGCCTTGGTTATCGCATGTCCCGCCACAAACCCGTGGTCCCTTAGCCCAACGAGGGGGGACACACCTGTCAAATTGACACACGCGTGGTTATCGCAAGAAGATCTTTCACCGGCGTGGGGGCTTACGGGTGGTGAATTTTCATTGGTTGCTGGATTTTGGATTGTTTTTTATTGGTTCTTGTTTATTTTATTTTTTTAAAAACGTCAATTTCACGCCCCTTTCACCCGTGCTTTTTTACTACGCCCACTTGCTGACATAGATGACACGTCACGCTTCGTATTATCTTTAGATTTTGTTTTACTACAAACTTTGTAACACCCAAAAAGTCATCACACTTCCATGTATCCATGAGAGCTAAAGAGACCAAAAAAAGGCTCAATAATTTCTCAAAGATGGCAATATACATATACAAGAGGTGTATGTATACATTGGTATTTCCCAAAAGACTATTTTATTAAAAAGGGGCTGTTTATTTCTGCAAAAAGCCGAAAATAAAAAAGCAAAAAAGAAAACTATATATAAATATATTGAGTGAGAAAGAGAGAGGCTTTATTCTGTGTATTGTTGCGTTGCAAGGCATTCCAGTCAGTTGTAGCCAATTTCTCCCATCATTGTCAATATGTATTAAGCTCAAGTCCAAGTCACTTTCTTGTTCTCTCTCTCTCTAAGATCTTGTTTCTCTCTCTAATATCTTTGAAATCATTCTTTCTTTCTTTCTTTCTGGGTTTGTTTTGTTTGTCAATAAGGTGGTCAAACAAATGCTAAAAATCCAAACTTTCTGAATCTTGTGGGTGTTTCTTGAATCTTTGTTTGATCTGTTTCATCATCTGAATTCTCTTTGATTTTAATTAAGAAATCAAGATGACAGTAGAGGAAATCAGAGGCTCTGTTGGGTATAATAATAATAATTATAATAATAATAATAATAATAATGAAATTGACAGATTTCCTATTGGGATGAGGGTTCTTGCTGTTGATGATGATCCAACTTGTTTAAAGTTATTAGATGGGCTTTTAAGAAAATGCCAGTATCAAGGTTAGTTGTTTTTTTTTTTAATTAAGTTGCAATTTTTGATTATTATCTAATTTGGGTCTTCCTTTGTTTTGTTGTTTGAATCAAGTTTGAGTCTTGTTTTTGAAAAAAAAAATCATATTTTTAATATGTTTTGCAACATATCCATAAAAAAGTTTCAATTTTTAAACTTTTTATGACAAATTGAGATTGTGAAACCAAGCATTAGGTTTTAGTTTCAAGTTCTTTGATCTGTTCTAGGGATATATCATATATGTTATATTAATTTATCTTACTTAACATGTTTATTATTTGGTTATACATGTGTTCATAAGTGATCATTTTTTTTGCAGTTACAACCACAAATCAAGCAAGAACTGCATTGAATATGTTAAGGGAAAATAGAAACAGGTTTGACCTTGTGATCAGTGATGTTCATATGCCAGATATGGATGGCTTCAAGCTTCTTGAACTAGTGGGTCTTGAAATGGACTTACCAGTTATCAGTAAGTGTTAATCATACAGTTGATAGTTTTATAGGTGCAAAATTAATATGGGTTTCATTAGTTTCTTGAAAAAAGTCAAAAACAAGTGCTGCTGTTACATATTTTAGTTAATTTGACCCAAAAAAAGTCATCTTTCATAAAAATATATGGTATGTGTTATGTTTGACATTCTTATTGAGTTTTGAAGTCGATAAACTGAATCGGGGTCTTTTCGTTTTCGAATTTTTGTCAAAGAATTAATTTTTTTGTTGGTTTGACTTATAAAAGGTCAAAATTTTAAATCTTGGAGCAAGTAGGGGTGAACTTACGAAAATCGATAACCGAATCTTGGAGCAAGTAGGGGTGAGCTTACGAAAATCGATAACCGAAAAAGCTGAAAACCGAACCGAAAATAACCGAAACTGACTTAACCGGTTGGTTACGTTTATGATATGGCCAAAACCGAATCATTCGGTTACGGTTTTGGTTTGCCTTTCTTCCATAACTGAAATAACCGAAACCAAACTGATAGTTATGTATTTATGTGTTTTTCATGTATATCCATGTATTTGAAACATGTTTTCATGTATTTTCCATGTGTTTGAAACATATTTTCATGTATTTCCTGGGTATCTCATGTATTTTTCATGTGATTTCATGTATTTGTATGCTTGAAAATGGTTCAAAGCACTCGACTTAACCGATCAGTTTCGGTTATGGTTTTTTCCTAAAACCGAACTCCGGTTATCGGTTTCGTTATGTGTAAAAACCGAACCGAACTAACATTTGCTCAGCCCTACAAGAGGGAGTGTTCTTTAATGGTATCTAATGTTTCTTGAAATTGTTAACAGTGTTATCAGGAAACAGTGACCCAAAACTCGTAATGAAGGGAATCACTCACGGTGCTTGCGATTACCTTGTGAAACCGGTACGTCTAGAGGAATTACGCAACATTTGGCAACATGTGATCAGAAAAAAAGTCGAGCCAAAACCTCAGTCAAGGTCAAACAATAACCAAGAAAAGCCGAATAACGAAGGTGGACAAGAAGCCGGTAGTGGAGATCCAAACGGGAAATTCAATAAAAAAAGAAAAGATGAAGATGAAGACGTTGAAGATAACGGGAACGAAGACGACGATTCATCCACACAAAAGAAGCCGCGTGTCGTGTGGTCAATTGATCTGCACAGAAAATTTGTAGCTGCTGTTAATCAACTCGGAATTGAAAGTGAGTCAATTAGTATTTAAATCATATTATAATCATCGTGTTCATATCTAAACTTGTTCTCGTGACGTTTTTTTTACGATTGTTCTCGTATAATGCAGAAGCTGTTCCCAAAAGGATTCTTGATCTGATGAATGTCGAAGGTCTAACGAGGGAAAACGTTGCAAGCCATCTTCAGGTTCCATTTATTTCCTTTATAAGGAGGTTTTTTGAATTGTATTACAAAACTATTATATGTTTATTTATAGGGCTGCAAACGAACTGAACATTCAACGAACAGTTCGTGAACCGTTTAGCGGGAAGTTCATTTCTGTTCGTTCGTTTAATAAATGAACGAATACGAACAAGAAATTCCGTTCGGTTAGTTAAATGAACGAACATGAACCTAGGTCGCATTCGTTCACTTATATCCATGAACGTTCGGTGACGTGTTGCTTTATGTTCGTTTGTGTTCGATAGTTCATTAGTTAGGTCAAATAAATAGCTTTGATAATCAATATAATAATAAACTTAGACAACAAGCAAACATGGTGATTGACTAAACAAACATGCTTTTGTATTTTGTATTTACAGAAATATCGGCTTTACTTGAAAAGAATAAGTCAACAAGCGAACATGGTGGTTGCGTTTGGTGGTAGTAAAGATGTATCGTCTTATATGAGAATGAGTTCACTCGACGGGCTTGGTGATTTCCGTTCATTATCAGGTTCCGGAAGATTGCCAAACGCTCAATTATCATCGTATTCACATTCGGGTATGCTTGGTAGACTCAATAGTGCAACCGGTGTGACCCTACATAGCCTCACGGGTCCATCATTGATTCAACCAACCCACACCCAAAACTTGACCGGTTCAGTTAGTTCACTCAACAAGTTCCAACCCGTTGTATTACCAACACCACCAAATCACCAACCCGCAAATCTTTTTCAAGGGATTCCAACTTCGTTTGACCTTGGTCAACTTCAACAGAGTAACAAACCGAATATCCAACTCCCGGATTTCAATCCTGTTGATGAATCTCGAATCTTTAACGGTTCTAGCACTTTTTCGACGTTAGGGAGTCAATCTTCGTTAAATCTCGCTTCTAGTAGTTCCACGTTTCTTGATGTCCCGAATTTTAACGACCAGTTGCCGCCTAATGGCAGCCTAAAATACGGTTACCCTGCTAGTAGTAACACGGTTACTGGATTTGGTTCTAATATTACTAGCACCGCCTCTGTACCTCTTGAAGGTCAAGGTCAAAGTCAAAGGCATGGACAGCATGGTAAACAGAGGTACGGTCAGTACTCAAGTCATGCATTTAGCACGTTAGCCGCTGCAGCACCGCCACCAAATGTCGGTGGTTTGGGTGGACCCATGAGTCACTCGAATGACCAGATTTGTGGGGTCTACAATACGTCCAATGGGAATGGACCGAATGGTAAGACTAACAGGTCAAGCACTGAACTGAAAATGGGATCCGGTGAAAACTATTTACCTAGTGGAACCAATGGTTATGATTCGTTAGATGATCTTATGAACGGAATGATGAAACGGGTATGATCTTTTAAAAAAAAAAACACATTTCTGAGTCTGTTATCTTTGTATTTTACTTAGCATTTTACAAGCGAACTGCATTTTTTTTTGCAGGAGCAGGATCCAACGATCATGATGGATGGAGAATTCGGATATGATCCGTATTCGTTCGGATCATGTATATGAGACGAATCGCGATAAAGTACTTAGGTCTTGAATCCTAGAGAACGATGACACAAGGTTGTAATAACAACGTAGGTTTTATCAATCGAGAAGTTTGTATCAATATGTAATTTTATTTCCAGGGATAATTATGTCTAGCTTCTTCAGCGTCGTCCTTTATCAACTTGTAGCCATGTTTTCGCATTGTGGGTACATGTTTTTTGATTTTCTTGAATCTATTTTCGGTCAACAGTTATAATGCAAACATGACTGATCAAATCATCTCATTATGGGTAACAAAAAAGATCTATAAATCAAGTTTAGTGTACACAAATAAGTAAGTACACACTTGAGTCAACATATATGAAGTTAGTCAATCAAGCTCAACCAGCTGAGCTCTTCTTTCTGCGGCTTTCTTCCGTATAAATATGCCCCATCTTAACGCCGCCTTCAGTTTGAGCCAACCGACAACCGCCTTCCCTGAACCACGTGTGTGACCCTGTGCATACACCGGACCCACCTGTGGTTCATGAGGAATATTATAACCGTATGCGTCGTTGTCATAAAGACCAAAAGTAGGCCCGGTGGCTCCAACTCCAAAGCTTCTTAACAGCTTCTGCATATCATCGGTTTCCAACATCTCAGAACTCCTCAACCGAACTTCCTTAGAGAACGAGTCTCCGAACGCTTGTCCTTGTGGGTCCGACCAATCTCCCGGAACATCAAAAGAAGGTCCAGTGGGCTTGTAGCCGGTGTTTGATGGAACACCCATCGTTGGATCAGGACTTATGAACGGGTATTCGATCATGTTGTGAGCCGGTGGTGCGGGGAAGGTTAACGCGCTAAGGACTTTACCGTCGTATTCAATGACTCTATTCCAGTTCTCATACGCTCTTTTCACAAGCAAATCCACCGAAATCTGTATAATGAAAGATAAATTAACCGAATAAGATTAAACTCTGTAAAGCGAGTAAGCAACTTGCTAGAAGTTCAAGAAAAGAAGAGTTGACCTTTTGATTGTGGTCAAGTGATTCCAACGGGACGAATTGACCATCGGAAATAAGACCAGTTAGTTCATAAATGTGGTTAAAGATAGCACCGGTGTTGTGTGTTGAGTCAGCATAGTATACATACAGCTTCCCGCCTAAAACGCAAGTTTTTGCATGCTCTACCGTGTTTTCCCACATCCTATTGGACATCCCACTTCCTAAAATCTGTATTATATAATGTTTTAGAAAGAAAATAGAAAAAATGTTACTTTTTATGCAAGTAACTCGAAGCTTACGTTTCTGAGTCTTTGCGGATCTCTAACAAGAACACGAAGGAAATCCTCTACAGTTATGACTTGCGATTTTATTAGTTTCTTATGCAATGCTCCGTCTTTTGCTATTCTATCCAATCTCCAAACTTCATCATGTAATGCTGGGGGATAATGTTTCTTGTATACTGCAGAAGTAATGGATACAATCGTCAGGCTCGGTAATTATAAGGATATAGAGGTGTTTATTTCTACCTGTTTATTGTATACTGCAGAAGTAATGAACCGTTCGGCGGAAAGTTCATTTGTGTTCGTTCATTTAATAAATGAACGAACGCGAACAAGAAATTTCGTTCGTTTAGTTAAATGAACGGACATGAAGTCATGAACAGAGGCTACGTTCATTCATTTATGTTCGTGAACGTGAACGTTCGGTAATATGTGTTCGTTTAGGTTCGTTTGTGTTCGATAGTTCGTTAGTGTTTTTAATTTTTATATTTTATTTAAATACTTTAAAATTCTGATAAATAAAATAATAAATACCAGTGTATTATATATTCTGTTCGTGAACGCTTTTTGTATTCGTTTGTTTTCATTTGTGATCATGAACGTTCGTTTGTATTCGTTACCTAAAACGAACACAAACGAACATGAACATGTTCATTTCCTTAACGAATGAACACGAACAAAGTATCTCGTTCAGTCAGTGTTCATGAACACATATCTTTCCTTAACAAACGAACACGAACAAGGTCTTGTTCGTGTTCGTTTGTGTTTGTTCAGTTCGTTTGCAGCCCTATGCGGGTTGTTTCTGTTTATGTTTTATGTGATGCCAACAGGGTAAATAAATAAGAAAACGAATCAAATGGGTTGAACACATTGAAAGTCATCCAAAGTGTGTTTTTAATGTATGATAAAACTCCTACATTTTATTAGAAAAATGTTATTATTGAAATAATATAACTTTAGTAACACACTAATCCTTTATAAAAAAAAATAGTTTTGGACAAACCGGTTTTGACCCACTAACCAACCCGTCAATTTAGCAACGTCTATAAAGATGTTAGGTTTCATACATTCTCCTCTATGATCTTTAACCGCAAAGGCCTCAGTTTTAGCTTCTTGAATTCTGATTCCAACGCAATATCCAGAAGCCACCTTCAAACCGAGCCTAAACTTTCTGCTTCTAATCCAGCTCGAATTATCAGTAAAAGTAAGATCACCAAGAGTTCCAACTCCGTCAATCAAGGTTACTTGTAGCTCCCCTGTTAAAAGAGGTCTTTTCCCTTCACGGGCTTTGACTTCTTGACTTTCGAAATGGTCAACGCTCCAGTTTTCATCAGCTTCTTCATTGAAGTCACCTTCTAGAACCACTACGGTCAGTTTTGCTGATGATTCAGGTCCAGTTTGAACTGCGTTGCCTGTGGTTGCGTCTAATAAGACCACGTGAATAGCGGCTCCTTGCTCACCCTCAACTTTGCCACCTGTAAAAAGATGAGGTGGCATTCGTGTTCTAAATTGAAGTTGTAAAACTTTTCCTTCTGTGTTTTGTATTCGCCGTGGTGAAGATCTGGTGCATTCGAAACATGGAAAGCTAGTTTAGTAAAAGCCGAATTACCGTCTTATAACTATACTCAAAGTGTTAAAATGGGTGGGCCCACATTACCTTCCAGCAATTTGACCATGCCCATATCTAGTCAACGCACGTTCGACTTCTTCGCTTACCTATTTTCCGAAACATGTACGATATCAGCACCTCACCTTTTAGCAAGCATATAATTGTTTGACTATAGATGTATTTCCATTCAACATGTTTCACTATCGTAAGTTACAAAACCACATTGTGCATATATACTTTGCAACTTACAATTCTGCGGAAAAGAGGCTCCAAAGACGAGCAAAGTCTTTGCAAGCTATCAACCTTGAGAGCTTCCACAATTACACTGAGCAATAAAATGGAATTTCATAGTTATTTTATTGAAAGGCCGAGACTCAAGCACCCAACACACATCTTTAATGAACATATGTCCCTAACGGGACTCGGATCCCCGGGCCACCTCAAAGTTATTTAGCATGGACAAACATGAACAAACCCTTTAAGTTCACAATATAAGCGAACAAAGGCATGTTTGTATACAAGCCTGATATACTCGACAGTGGCGGACTTATAGTACAAATAGGGGTAGCACGGGCTACCCCTCAACCCCGTCTCCGTAGTGTAAAAATACCCCTTAATTCCATTTCCGTAGTGTAAAAATACCCCTTAATTCCATTTCCGTAGTGTAAAAATACCTCTCAACTCCGTTTCTGTTATATAAAGGATACCCCTGATCCTTAAAAAAAAAATAGGATACCCCTAACTTTTTGGGTTAGTTCCGCCACTGATACTCGAGGTATTTACTGGCTAAATAAGACCGGATCATGAACTCGATGTCTAATAGAGTGGTCAATACATTCATAAGATCTGTACTGTTCTGCAAGTTAAACTCTAGTTTGTTAATATATCTAAAAGTTGCAAGAAGTTTATGCTATATCATCTTTAGGCAAACATAACTTGAACAGGCAAAGGGGATATGGAGGCTTTGGAAGTTTGACACCAATAAAAAAAGATATTTATATAAATTCACATACATACAAAGCAAATGATGACTTATGGCATATTGGCATTGTTATTTATACCAAAAGCTCTTTATTTTGGTAAGACTAGTTCTCACAGACATTTACACAAACAGTTGGAGATCACATATTCACATACAAAACTGATCACCATAACAACAATAAGATCAACAGAATCAAGTAAACAAACCTTGCTAAACCTGGCACTTTGGGTTTCTTGGATTGAGACATACCATCATCTTCTTCTTCTTCATCACCATCATCATACCCTCTTTTTTCCACTCTTGACCCACCATCCATATTTCTGAAAAACAATACTAAAGTTTGGAACTTTAACAAGCTGTTGGAGGGTAATAAAGAGTTGAAAGTGAATTGAAGTTTGAAGCTGAGAGTAATATGATCTGAAAGGAAACAGAAAGACGAATCTTTTGTGTTGGGCGAATAGATCTGAAGAAGATTATTATAATGATGTGTTAATGTGTGCGTGTATGATGGAGGAAACAGCTGGGTTTAGTCGGTGGATTACGTGAATATTATTATTATTAATTTCATGAAACTTGAAACCGCTACTCATGTAAACGGGTTCGGAAACTCGGTGGGGGCCGGACTTTAAAAATCTAAAACGGTGGGGATCGGGCTCTTAAAAATTTAGTTTTTTTTTTTTTACAATAAAAAGGTTTAGAAAATTTTCGATAAATATAACACTACGCGTGAAAAATCGGTTAAGCCAGTGGCGAAGCTTGACCCGAATGACGGGGGGTCGAAAACGTATATATCCAAAAAATTTTATAGAACGGGGAGTCGAAAACGTATATACCCAAAAATTTCTATACGAAAACTACTTAATAACACTACTGAGCGAAAAGTTCGGAGGGTCGAGCGCCCCTCTCCACTCCTTCTATACTTCTCCCCTGGGTTAAGGGGGCACCCCTGGCCTCCGTTATCCTCCGCCCTTGTTGGCGGGTTAATCGGATTTTAAAATGGTATGAGATAACCTAAAATTATTTTGGTGTTTAATAGATGATTAAAAAAATATGTGTATTTAGAATTTTTTAAGTACTAAAATGTAAAAAAGAGTTAAATATGATTTTTCTTTGGGGGTAACCCGTGAACACATTTGTCGTGGGGGTTTATGTGTAACATGGTTTGAGGTTTATGTTGTTTTTGGATCTTACTCATCCAACCCACCAAAATTTGTGTGGGGGTTTTTAAAATATAAAAAGTATAAAAAGTTGTTGTGAGTAAAGGAAAGAGAAAATGTTACTGTTTATCTATATATTTGGGGGGACACTGTTCACCCCCTATACTTTTTTAATATATATTGAAAGTGGCTGTGAGTGGAGGAGAGAGAAAATGTGATGATAAAGGTAAAAAAATATTATTTAATTGAAAAGAACAGGGAAAAAATATTTATTTTTAGTGAAAATATATTGATATAGGAGTTGTTTTTTGGTGGAATGTATGTATAGTTTTAGGGGGTTGGATGAGATTGCTACATATTTATTTACCCTTTTTGGGCTTTGCTTGCATGTCAAAACTCAAAATTTTTAAAAGTGGCACCGATAAATTTTTAATGCATTTTTATAAGAAAATAAAATATGGTATGATAGTTTAGGTTAAGCCGTCTAGGCAGGTAATCTCGGTTTTAATGTGGCCCCGGTAAAAAAAATTCGAATATTGTATATATTTAAGATACATAATTCGGTCATATGAAATGACCGAATTGTCCTTCTCGTTAACAAAAAAAAAAAGGATGAAGTTAACCTAGTGGACTAAAATGACAACGGTGAAACCTTTTTGGACCTACAGACGAAAAATGAAACATTTGCACTAAACTGACAAAATAATCCAAATCACATGGACTAAAATCGCATTTAACTCTGTTAAAAAAGTTTAAACATTCGAAGTTTGAGACTTCAGTTTGTTTATTTTTTATTTCTTTTTATTTCTCATTGTTCATTTCTAGAAGTTTGAGACTTTAGTTTGTTTATTTTTTTATTTCTCTTTGTTCATTTCTAGAGCAAAGTTTTACATAAGTTTGTTAATTCGAATGAACAATATTAAAGAAAAAAAACAATTATAAAATGTTCTTCTGAGACCCAAGATAAGACGCAAATATACATAATTTTATTTTTTATGTGATGTATTTGACACAAATAAATATACAAGCTCTGTTTGAATTCTCAACATTACACCGTTACACGATCAACACCTATAAACACTCATTCGGTATGGGAAATTCAGTACCGGTGCCGGTATGGGACCGGTACGGTACCGGTACCCAGTACCAAATGCTTATCCCAAATTCTTTATATTCTTTTATACAAGTTATTTTTAATAGGATTTTCTTTTATAAAAGGGCATTAAACACGTAAAGAATTGGTCAATAGTTTAATAAAAATAAACTATCGGTCAACTTCCCATTCCAAAAAAATATTCAAAGAAAGATGTCACTCTATCGTTTTCGGGATTCAAAAAACTAAAATAAAATAAATTACAACTAATAATTTAACAAAATAATCAAAATCAAAGAAAATGTCAAAATACATGTCTTTTTCACTTTTCAACATATGCATACCTGTCTAGGTTTAGAGGAGTTCCATATTGCTTTCAACATCAAGAAATCACATGCATTTTTCTGATTAATCTAACAATACCTTTTTTTTAAGGCTGATTCTAAACACACCCCCTCCCTCCTGATTATACCCCCCATTATGAGAGGAAAATTGTCGGTCCCACGCGGGCCCCACCTGTAAGTATGTGAGAGGAGGGGAGTGTAAAAAGTAATTAGAGGGGGCGTAGAAAGTAGCACCATTTTTTTAACATTATTTGAAAATATTAAAGAACTAAATATTTTATTGGTTACAATAAACATGATTGTCTGAAAAGTAATATAAAATTACTTGTTTTGTTTTTCAACACCAACCCACTGAGTTTAACTCCTATCTTCTAAGGCTGGAGGGTGTGGGATGGAGCCCCTAGGGGCTTTATCAAGACACGTAAGCGCCACGTAGGATCCACGTCAGCCATAACGCCCCCTTTAATTTGCACGGTGTGGGATGGAGCCCCCTATTAATCAAAATTAAAAATAAAAAAAAAACATTTGATTGGTGCAAAACAAATAGGCCCCACCTGAACATCTCCTTCCTCCCGTTAACATGATGGCGGAGACCTCCATAGCGCCCAACTTAAAGTGGTGGGTGTGGGTCGATGGCGCCGGCGGCGCTATAGGAGGTGAGGTGGCGGTGGTGGCGCCTCCCACACCCTCCCGCCTAACCAAAATGTCATTTTTATATTATTTTATTTATAAAATATCTTACAAAATCAAAACTTATTAACAAGTCACACATGATTATCCGGATACCTTTAACGTACAAGACCATCTTATCATGCGATACGCATGAGAATCTCAACCGCACATCTGACCTAATGTAGGCCTTTAATTGAATGCAATGACACAATAGGAATTAACTTGAAATAATTACACACGTTATTGCATTATTACGCATGGGTCGGGTTAAACCATAATTACACACGTTATTGCATAATTACGCATGGGTTGGGTTAAACCATAATTACACACGTTATTGCATAATTACGCACGTTCTATGCAGTTAATGCGGATATTTGAAATATAGGTTATCTCGGTGAGATATCGGTGAGATGTCGGTAATTTTAATATAATGCAGAATTAATATATATAGCAATTTAACACCAATAATTCAGTGATATATCGGTTATATCGGTCAAATATCGGTCAATATCGCCGGTAATATCGGTACCGATATTTTGACTGATATTTGACACCGATATTTTACTAAGGGACCGATATAACCGATATATCACCGATATTAACTGCATAGCGCACGTTATTACATAATTACACACGTTATAAAAAATCAAAACCCGCATGCCACCAAACATGAAAATGACGCATTTGTTGTTTCATCCCCAATTACGCATGTTATATGCATAATTACGCACATTATCAGGTGGTCGCGTGCGATCGCGTACGTTAAGGGACTTTTGTATTTTAAACTTTCTTTGGTTATCTAACTATAAGAACTTCAAACAATATACACAAAACTCACACAAACACCCCTAAATATCAAGATCTTTAAATCAAGTCCATGCCACAAAACAATAAACCTGAAGGTAACATTTCAATCATGCAACTTATATAATAACTCAAGGGCAAAATTGGCTCCCTTGATAACAAAATTACTGTAAAGTAGCTATATAAATCACAAAGTACAATACCGGTAACAATCAAGAAACCCGAAAAAATTGGTAACGATATTATTCGCCTTCCCAACCGAGTTGTCTAGCTCTTCTTTCCCATAACAAAGTTATCTTTTTCTCTTGTCTTGTTAACGCTTCGGCTTGCTCTCTTGCTTGTTCGCATGTTTCAGTAGCGGTGTTGCATTTTTCAGCCTCTTGTTGGTATTGCGCTGCTACTCGTCTTGCTTCACCAAATGTGATATTCATATGGCGCATGTGTTCTTCGTTAACGGTTTCTAGCAGTTTAAGTTCTTCTGATAGTAGATCAGTAAACTGTTTTTCCATTTCTTCTTTCAAATCTGGATCATCTTTCCCACAATCTGAATTTTGGGTAATGTACAATGGTTATAGTGTAAATAAATCTAGAAATTTTCTTTTAGATACGTTTCAGACCTATTTTCGATACTAAGTAGCACTAAACAAATTGTATCCCTTTCTCATAATTTATGTACGGATTAGAACGAATCCAAGTTTTCAAAACGCAAGTAAAGAATTGTTACAAATAATGAAGAGACTAGTGTATTCATATATGAAGCAACATAAAAATAAACCAAATCTGATACGGAAATATTCGGTTAAAATATTTGCTCACTGAATTTTGAAAACCAGAAAAGGCTTGAACATTACAAACTGTTTATCAAGGGTAAATCATAAAAGGATAATATAGGACCTAGAGTGAAAATCGTTTCATGATGAATAGAAACTCGGGTAATCCAAGAACATCTTTCTTAGTTTAGAACCCATTTTTATAATAATAAAAAAACCGAATCCCTAATTTTTCAATTATATGATAAATAGTACACGACATGCGATGATCTTATATCATCATTGTGGCATCTAGACATCTATTGTTCTTCAAAAAGAACATCCTGGATTTTGTAAAGCCTCTGTTGAAAAGGAATACTTTTGATTTTTCAAACATAGTTATTAAAGGCGTGAGGCGCACTCAGGGCGATTTGTTGGGCCCGGGGCCTTATTTGCGCCTAGGCGCGCCTGGGCGCTCGCTTTAATAACTATGTTTTCAAATCACATTGATTACTTTGCAATACAAAACATGGTGTTCTTTAAGCTTTTTTTGTAGATTCGATTGATACATCAACTTTATACAATGTTCAACAAGTTCAAATTCTTTAGTGACGAAAATATGAAACTGATGTATCAGGGAGTATTATGTATGATTGTGTGAAATCAAGAGGTTCAACTGCATCACTAGTCAGATTTATTCACATCAAATCATGATTCGAATCAAATTAACCGTAAAGAATGAACACGTACCTGTAACTGTAAGATTGGCCAAGCCTGCAATATAAGAGAAGAAACAAGAATTAATATTTGAATCCAATCTTTGCAATGTTTACCCTACAGAATTTGTATAAATCTGCAGCATTCTACAGACTCTAGCTCAATCATATCATTTGCAAAATAACCAACTCAATAATCCTTGATACTTTTACAGTTTTACTTCATTTAGTTACAGATAATACACACCACGAGAAATAAAGATCTTCATCTAGATAAGAACTCGCTATACTTCGATCCAACTAAAACTCATACTTTATAGGAATCCCAGATCAAACACAGTCTATCTAGTCAAGCAGAAAAAAAAAGAAGATAATCACATCAAAAGTGGGACATTATGCACTAAAAAGTAGCAAAAGAAAGAGGCCATTTATAACTTTATCCAAATGATCTAGTAATGAGCAACTGTACAATTTGATTCAACTAGAACTCAAAATTCATTAAAAGAAAAAATCCAAGACTAATCAAACAGAAAAATCAAGAAAATCATATCAAGATTAAAATTATTTGCATTAATCAGCTGAAATAGGAAGAGAGGCTCTATCCTAATGATCTAATAATGAAAAAAAATGTATACTTTTATTCAACTAGAACTCAAATTTCATAAAAGATCCCAGACTAATTAAACAGGAAAATCAAGAAAATCAGATCAAGATTGTAAATTTTTACATTAATCAGCTGAAAGGGGGGCTTTATCCTAATTCATACTGATCTAATAATGAAAAAAATGCATACTTTTATTCAACTAGAACTCAATTTTCATACAAAATCCCCAGACTAATTAGAGCCCAATCAAACAAGAAAATCAGATCAAGATTGGGAAATTTGCATCAATCAATATAAAAGAAAGAAAAGTTTTATAATTTACCCTAATTGCCCAATCTCCTAACTAGCATCAAACACTCTAATCAACCACAAAATCATATACCCAGATTAAAAAAAAAAAAAAAACAAGAAAGCATATGGGTTGATTACCAGGAGCAAGCTTGAGAAGTGACAAAGGAGGGGGGCAGTCACAGACACATGGGCTACAAGAAATTGAAGAACTTGATCTCAAATTAAAACCCTTTTTGAGCCTCCAATAAAGAGCAGGCCCAGATACACAGAGTGCTGAAATCACAGCGAAAATCACCAGACAACACCTTAAACATGACCCAGATCTTCTTGTCATTGGTAGGTAGATCTATGTGTTTCAATCGCTGTTTGTTCGTTTATCTGTGAAGGGGTTATGTTATGTGAGATCTAATAGAGTAACAAGTGTGAAAGTCAAAATATTCAATTGTCGATATGCATTTTGTTTGGAAAGATGTGGTGATCACCGACAAAACACTCCAAGTGACTGTGTGTCCCACTTGAAAAGACAGATCTTTTGGATGAAAGAGGTTGTATTGTTTTCACTCGGTACGCGGTTTTGTGCTTTTGTTGGGACTTGAGAACTTGGCTAGGCCTTTCTTTTTTTCTTTTGCGGGTTTGGGATTTGATAATATACTCGTTTACCTGACTGATTATCTGATAAAGTGAACTCGTTTACCTGATATAATTTCTGTTAAATTTTTAATATGTATCTCATTATCATTGTACTCAGTAAATCTCACCAATAGCAAAGTTAAGGTAGGGTCTGAGGAGGGTAAGATGTAGACAGTCTTACCTCTACCTCCATAGGAATAGAGATGCTGCTTCCAGTGAGACTCCGGCTTGATAGTAGTTTTGCATCAAGTCTTAGATATAAGACACATAATACTCAACAATCGGGACAAAGGCCGATTAGTGCATGTACCATTTTGTTTTTCGGCTATCAACGCCATCATACGATGCATGATTAACCAGTACTGTTTTGGCAATTTTTTAGAACTAATGGACTGTAATGGTTATTTTTAACAAACCACAGGGACGAAAAACGTAACTAACTCTTTATTTATTTTAATTTTAATAACAGGGGTATTATGGTCATTTCAAATAAACTAGCATGGCGTTAGTGAGGGTGGACTGTAATAGTTACGAAAGTGAAACCACAGGGACTGTTTTGGCAATTTTTCAACTAATGGACTGAAATAGTGAGTTTTGACAAACCACAGGGACAAAAAATGTAACTAACTCTTGTTTTTCTTCCTATCAAATCACGATTTTGCCCATAGTGTAAAACTACAATCATGCCATCGTTTTAGTTTTTTTTACAAAACTATGGTAGTGTTTTGTTTTAATTGGTTAACTCGGTGTAACTTTTATTCGTGTCATACGGCTGCCTGGTACACCGTTCATTTGTCCTGAAAAATTGCAATTTTGCCCCCAGTTAAAAGTTATATCGTTTTAGTTTTTTTTTAGCAAAAGGTGTGGTAGTGTTTTGTTTTAATTGGTTGACTCGATATATATTTTTTTTAGATCATATTATGAGTAATATGTACAATTAACCGAAACACAAACATACATCTTATGAGAGAGAAATATTCGACTTAGTGTCCTGCAACACTGGCGGGGCAAACACTAGTTGCTAATGAAGACAAAAAAAAAAAAAAAATTAAATTTTATGGTATCTTACAATGTTAGAAAATATTCATGAGTCATGGATGGTAACTAAAGTTTAGCGACAGCTGGAAGTTCTCTGCGACGGAACATTAAGCAAAGGTTAGTAACCGTTGGTATAATAATTTATCAAGACACCCCATTCAATTGATTGTTCCTTAAAAATCCTGTTCGATCACAAGGGTAAATACACTTCACTACACAATTCTATCAATCATCGTTTCCCTTGATCTACATTTCATCTTTTTCGAAATTATACAATTTGTTGTTTAAAACCTAACCCTAATTTCTTTAAAATTGAATACAGAGGATGAAGATCACAGCGTTACTCGTGCTGAAATGCCACCCGATTCCCGGCGGGTCGGATCCGGTTGTTTTAGCGAATGCAACGGATGTGAATCATTTTGGGTATTTTCAGAGGGTCACTGTTCGTCAGTTTATCGTCTTTGTTGGTAGAACCGTCGCTAAAAGAACGCCACCTGATCAACGCCACACTGTTCAACACGAAGGTTGTTTTTCAATCTTTCTATAATTATAATCTCATCAATATTGGATTTCAATTAAATATTTTTAAAAAAATTTAACTACATTTTGGATTCTGTTAATTGTGTTGTGAAAAAAGTATGGTTGTAAAAATCGCTAGCCGGGCGGTGGGGTTGGGGTATAGACTGAATAATATGGATTAATCGGATTGGAACTTTTTATGTGATTTATCAAAATTATGTGTTTATGTACAAAAAGTTTCAAATTTTGACTGATTACTGATTTTAGGTCCGACTAGGTGAAATTTAATCGCTAAACTACCAAGAGAAAGTTTAAAATACAAAAGTCCCTTAACGTGCGAAGCGTACGCGACCACAAACTAACGTGCGTAATTATGCATATAACATGCGTAGTTAGGGTTAACTCATGCGTGATTTTCTATTATTTTAATACATGGGTGATTAGGGTACCCATGCGTGATTTTCTGTGTGTTTGCTCATGCGTGATTTCGTCTTTAGCCTATGCGTGATTATGGTTTGAATTTTATAACATGCGTAATTTAGGGGCTGTTTGGCAGCTTCTGAATGGTTAAGTACTGGACCATTAAGTGTTGAACCAGTAAGAGGTCTGAACCATTAAGAGCCAATATAATGCTTAACGGTTCAGAGGCAAATTTCTGACCAATTCAGATTAGAGGTCTTAACCATTCAAACTCAGTTGTATAATGCTTAACCATTCAGAGGCGAATATCTGAACCATTCAGACATCTACTCGCGAAACAGACAGTCTGAACCATTAAGTACTGAACCAGTAAGAGGTTTGAACCATTAAGAGCCTCATTAAGAGCTAAACAAGCAGCCCCTTAGTCGCGTACGCTTCGCAGGTGAAGGCGCTATTGTATGTTAACCTTCCCCAACTACCAATTACCGATTAATCCTGATTTTTACAAACACTGGCAAAAAGGATTCAGACATTCATAGATTGAAATATGTTTTTGGCATTTAGCTAATTGTATATCTATTGTTGGCGATAGAGTATAAGGTGCATTCGTACAACCGAAATGGTTTATGTGTTGTGGGTTTCATGGATGATCATTATCCGGTTAGAAGTGCCTTCTCTGTGTTAAACCAGGTAAGTTAATATCATAACAAAACTTTAACAAGAATCAGGATCATACGATGGATTAGTATTAGATATTAAGATTGTTGTGAATCTGTGATACTTATATGTTGATTTAGGTGATAGATGAGTATCAGAAGAAGCATGGTGATTCATGGAAGAATGTGCAAGCGGATAAAACTGATCAATGGCCGTATCTTAATGATGCTTTAACCAGGTTTCAGGTACGCGTATGATGGATGTTTGTTGTTTGGCTTGATATTTGTTTCAACTTCTGTTTATAGTTTGATGCATTTGCTTATGTGTTGTTGATTCTTTTTTCTAACGACACAGGATCCTGCTCAGGCTGACAAGCTGTTGAAGATTCAGAGGGAGTTGGATGAGACCAAAATTATCCTTGTAACCAGTATTTCTTTATGAATCTTTTTGTAGGTTTATATGGTTAATGTGATGACGGATTTTTTTTTTTTTTTTTGCAGCATAAAACCATTGATAGCGTCCTTGAAAGAGGCGAAAAGCTGGATAGTTTAGTCGAGAAGAGTTCAGATCTAAGTGCAGCCTCACAGGTGCATCTTTTCTCACTAGAAGCTTCTTTACATATGGATGTAGGAAAATGGGCGGCAGATCGGATTGATTGGGTAACGGGTTAAAATAAGTAATTTTTTTGTCTTTATAACATAATTTTTATATGTATGCCAGTTTTTATTACATTTCTAAGATGTTTTAATAATAATATAATATGCTCAAGGAAGTCATTTACTAGGTTTTGTGCATTGAACATACATTTTGAATGATCTTCAACATATTTTCTTTGTAGCTTATTTTTTTATTTTAAATTTTACCCATTTAACCCGTTACATAGAACTATAGAAGACATGATCTGAATCCACCTATTCTTAAGGAAATGGGCTGAATGCCACCTTTACAAGTATGTTATTGAGAGTCGGAGAAAATAACACGAATCTAACACAATTCTACCGTTTGATTGTGAAACAGATGTTCTACAAGCAGGCAAAGAAATCCAATCAATGCTGTACCATTTTATAAAGACGGGTACTCGTTCAACATTGATTATTCAAGAAATCAAGTTTTAGGAGGTAAACCTTTCGTGGATTTATGCTTGCTCTAGATAGACAACAAGGCACATGCTCGTGTTGATTCATGTATCTATCCAATTTTAAACATCATGTCATAATGTTAATACATTGCTTTAATGTTCAAGATTTGTAAACGATATATCCTTCTTGTGATCTTATTACCTTATGCTACGTAGGATAAGTAGGGTGTCGTGTCCATGTTTTGCATGTAGTTGGCTTGCTAGTTCATGTTGATTTCAAAAGTAATTCTAATGTTCTTTGAGTTGGTGATTAAAGCTAATTGCATAAATTGAAACTGACAAATAACAAAGTTGAAATCTTATGAAGAGGATAGCAATCACTTTCGGTTTTGGGGATTAATAGCTTCGTTGTAGAACCTGATATGTGATACAGATGTTTATTAACCATAAGCACAGCCTATGCATCGTATATTGATTCTACGATTAACCATAAGCACAGCCTATGCAAAACCACACCGTCATTTACTCGTTAGAAAGAAGTATGAATCCTTAACCGTTTTAAATATTTAGATCTTGATCTTCAGGCCTCAAGCAATGCAACAGTTGAACCTTCAGCTTTACCTGCAACTAAGGTAAAATCGCGGCCCGAGTAAACTGTCAGTTTGAGCATATGTGACAAAATAATCTTCTATCAAATAACCAACAAGAGACTAACATGTAACTATTGAAAGTGAAGCCTAAGCCTTCAACTTCTATTTTGATAAAGCTGAATCTTAAAGTTAGAATACAAAAAGCAACAAAGATTTACGCACTTTTCTACTAAAACACTAAGCACCAAAAATAACATTACAAATTTACTACACATGTTAATCCTTTTAACACTAACAAAATTACAATTTACAACCACACTAAATCAACATCAACATCCAATTACATACACCATTCCAAACAACATTAAGCTCATCATCACCACATCAACACCTAATCTCCGCTGTCCAGATTTACCACCACCGTCACCCCCATCACCATTCTCTTTACGTGCGGAAGCATCAACCGGAGGCAACGGAGGATCCACAACATCAGCCACCTGAAGTGGCGGCAGTGGCGCGGCTGCTGGCGGCAAAACCGTCGGTTCAACTTGCGCTAGGTAATCACCCGGTTTAATCGGATTAAACACGAACGGTGCTGTACTTTTTGGATCCACACACGGACTCCCTGTGACACCACCACAGGTCAGATTCAGAACATCATAATCGAATTCGAAATCCTAGATATGAAATTAGAACAATGATACAGAATAAATACTTTGGGGGTTTAATTGTAAATGTTTGAAAGTTTAAGGGTCATTTGGTTAGATTGTGTTTTGGTTAGGGATTAGTTTGTGATGGGTTTGTTGGTTGTTAAAGTTTGTTAAATGTTTGTCAACTGTAATGGGACTAACAAATGACACAAGTATTTAGTCTGTATCAAATGACCCTTAAACTCTCAAACATTTACAGTTAAACCCCCAAAGTATTTAGTCTGTATCAAACAACTTATTTACTTTTTTAGGTTAACTTACTCGTAAAATCTGTGATTACACCTAGGGCTGCAAACGAACCAAACGTTCGACGAGCAATTCGTGAACTGTTCGGCAGTAAGTTCGCTTGCGTTCGTTCGTTTATTAAACAAACAAACACAAACAAGAAATTTTGTTCGTTTAGTTAAAGGAACGAACATGAATAGAGGCCGCGTTCGTTCATTTATGTTCGTGAACGTTTGGTAACATGTTCGTTTGTGTTCAATAGTTCATTAGTGTTTTTTGTTTTTATATTTTATTTAAATACTTCAAAATTCCGACAAATAAAATACTTAATAAGTGTCAGTGTATTACATGTTCATGAACGTTTGTTTGTGTTCGTTTATGTTCATGAACATTAGTTTGTGCTCATTTGTGTTCAGCAATGTTCGTTGCCTAAATTTAACAAACAAACACAAACAACCACGAACAAGTTCATTTCCTTAATAAACGAACACAAACATGAAGTCTCGTTCGATAAGTGTTCATGAACAGTTCGTGAACACATATATTTCTTAACAAACGATTGTCCGTGTTCGTTCGGTTCGTTTGCAAGCCCTAATTACACCGTTAGAACATCATAATCGAAATTCGAAACCCTAGAAATGAAATTAGAAGAGCTGATTTAGCTTTTTAAGTTAACTTACTCATAAATGCACTTGCTGTTTTCGGATTATCAGTGATGACACCGTCGATACCTTCCGCCATGAACGAAATAAGTTCAGTGTACGGATCACTGTAAAAATCTAGCATCATACTCAATGTCTCCGTTGAAAATCCGGAAACATATACTGATATGTTTGCAGCATGCATTTCTTCAACAATTTTTGTTGATCCGGTGGAGAAGAAGATCTTACTCTCCTGAACGATTGATTTCTTCACTACGTTGACTGCATCGGCGTATTTTTTGATGTTGTCGGTTACTGGTTTCGGTGCTGAGCTAATTGGCTTGCTGAATAATAATACTCGCCGGTAATTTGGTGACGATGATTTGAACTTTGCTAACACTGATGTGTCGTCTGATTGGATCAAAATTTGATGTTTCGAATCCAGTTTTGCGTTCTTTAATGCGTTGTTGATGGAGGTGATGATGTCAAGGCCTTTCTTCGATGCCAGGTATGCAGCGTGCTACAACATGTTCATATAATGATGTTAGAAATTACTAAATTAACTCGTCGTGTAGTCAAACGTTATCAAGGTACATAGAAAATGCCATGTAGTCAGAATGTCGGTATTGATATTATCAGCGACATTGACCGATATTGGACAGATATTTGACCTATCACCGATTTTTCCGATATATGTACCATTCTTCTTAGTTCCAGCATTCGTCTTTCTTCTTATTGTTGCTATTAGTGTTTTAAGTCTTAATTGTTAATTATTAGTGTTAAATGTTGGTGTTTTAAGTCTTAATCAGTTCCTACTTGCTACAATTGTTAGTGTTAAATTGCTATATATTGCTATAAATATAAATTTAGCATGATATTAAAATTACCAATACGATATCCCACCGCGATTACCAATATCTCAAATATTGGTCCTTGACCGATATCCCATTTTTTACCGCATTAACTACTTAGAGAAAATGTGCTTGTCTTCTATTGGCAGTGTTAGAAACTTACTTGGATTCCGATGAGAATACCGGTTGTTGCATTCTTCTTGGCAAGCTCCAAGAACTCTGGTAGCGTTAGAAACTTTCCGGCATTCTTTGATTTAGGGTTTCGCGACAATCCGGCAGACTGAAACGGGTTTTGAATCAAGGCTACAACGAAGTGAAAATAAGTAAAAAATAATAGTAAATTTGAGTCGATTCGATTATAGGCGAAGAGAAAGCTACTCACGATTGACGGATTTGATCTCAGTCCAGGTGACATCGAAGGTGAAAACGCCACTTTTTGGTTGGATTCCGGGGATGGTAGTCGATCGATCCATAAACGCCATGGCTGCATTAGTTTTTCCTAGTAGATCAGCCGACTCTAAGCAAAACGCGACGCCATCTTTTGTCATTTGAACGTTGCAATCGATTATGTCTGCCCCGTCATTGATTGCCTTCTTGTATGCGAGATCGGTGCACCCAGGGTAGTCGATACTCGCACCATTGTGAGATATTACCAAAGCGTTTGCGACCTTTGGGCTCAGATTTGGATTTTGCGCTAAGCACGCTGCCATTGTAAACAGTTGAAATTGAACAAACTGACTTAAACCAAAATCAACTGTTTAATTATTTATAATTATAAAACTTTGAAATATGTAGTGTATATGTAATTATGTATTATATTCTTAACTATAGTTTTAAGCAGTTAATGATTTCAAGTTAAAAGAATGATTCAAACTGTCAAACTCTCTAACTAGCTAAAACCGAGCCATCAAATTAAGATCGTGACTTCTTACCGATGGCATTCGAAGCCGATCCTGGGAATTCTGTAACAACTCCATCGACTGAAAATTTTGAATTATCGACAAAGTGCAGGTACTCAACTGCCGGATCATAACTATAATTGTAACTTGCAAATACATCAGATGCAAAACCCAAAGCATACACTGTGAGGCCTTCTCTATGAGCATCGGCGACAAGGGTTGTTGCAGGCTGAAGGTATCCGTCTTTCCCAACGGGCCATATGTAGTCTTTCGGGACAAGAATTCCAGAAGCGAATGTCTTGATCATCGCGAGCTTCTTTACAAGGGCGCCATATGTTTCCTTGTAAGTAGGCTCAACACTGTCGGGTGTCGAGAACTTGAATATGAGCTTCGTTTTGATCTTGTCAAAAGTTTTGCTTGTTCCCACGGCTTTCAAGAAACCGATCTCAGGTGATGATATGTAATCAGCTACAAAGAATTCCTTGGAATCATCGATATATCGTACTGCACTTAACTGATGTGCGCTCCAGAACGCATCGTTCTACAAAACAACACATAGATTAAAAAAAACAAATGACTTGTGTTTATGTTAAGTACTAAAGTATGTTAAGCAATGCGGGACCCACCTGAACATTTAACCATAGTTTGCCTTTTGGTTCGATGCCGAAAACACTATCGGGTTGAAGCGGAGGGTACACGAAATCAAAAACACTTGCTCTTGAGTATATGTTCTGCAACACTGTTACAGTGTTACATATACTGTTGATATTGAATGCGTATAACGAAAAAACATAAAGGCGATACTGATATAAACTTACAACTTATCTCCTTCATTATCTCGTCGATAGTCAAATCAAGAGGGAACCAACCATCGACATCCCGCCCGTTAATGTTGTACTTTCGTTGCTGCTTTGGGAACTTGGTAGCTGCATCCGTGCAGTTATCGAGCTTTATGTCCGGTAGACAAATTCCTAGATTATCTTTCGTGAGTTGCAAGTTACAATACTTAAGGGTACCAGGCACACTCATTGCTATAGCGGCGGTATATCCCGTACCGGACGAATCCGGGAATAGCCCCGGGAAACCGCCTTGGGCGATCACCAACGGCTCCCCGCCTAAACATACACAAAACCAACATTTGTATTCTTAATAAGATTATATTATGTTATAGTTAATGACATTATGATGGCGCAAGAAGAAATGATGACATTACCGTTCAAAGTTAGCCATTTCTTTCCTGGCCCCGGACCAGGGCCTGCGCCAGTACCGGGGCCAGGACCAGGAATGACTTGCAACCGTGCTCGTCTTGGAGGTTTGTTTTCGCGGCTGAGATAATCATGTTTGGCGAGAGATGAATGAATTAACAAGAAACCAAAGAGCAACTCCCTTATCATATCTCGTTTAATCTAACATCCAAATAAGTCATAAACACGTATTAAGAAAACGTCGTTTTATTGATAAATAACAAGACCCTTTCTATAAATTTTTCTGCGCTTTGTACCTAAATCTTTTCAGACAAATTGAAAAGATTTAGGCACAATTTCTTTTCTTCATGATTTGAACAGAACGTACCATGAAATGAAAGAATAAAAAAAATTATAGGGAAAAAACTTACTTGTTTATAGGAAAATATGATTTAACACATGATTTCTTCCCCTTTGGAGTTGAGAAACTCTCTAAGGGAGTTGGAAGAAAATGAAGAAAGAAAATGGACATAGAGATATTGAGAAGAGGATGATGACTCCCACAAAGAAAAAATATTTATAGGTTGCTAATATCATAACAAATTGTTTGTTGTTATTTGGAGTTGAATTCTTTCTTTCTGATTATATGGAGCCAAATCCGTTTCTTGTGAAACCTCTTTCATATTTAAATAGGAAAACTTGTTGTCCGAAACTAGTGGAGAGACAATGTTGTAACCAATTTTCTTATTTTGGAAAGAATATTAGATTAGATTCATGGATTTCTTATTTTGGAAAGAATATTACTAGATTAGATTCATGGATAAATGTTGTAAAACAAGGTATTTTTTTTAATATAGGATGGGTTGATTTATTTAGAGTTTGGTTATATTGGCGTATGCCGTATTGTATTGGGTTGTCTTTGAGAAGACGTGTTTAACACGGGTATTGAATCCAAACACAACATTTTATTTAACACGACTATCGAATTTGAACACATGTTTAAATAAACAATTCGTTTATTTAAACACTAGATGGAAATATATAACATGTGAGTTAGACCATCCGTAGTGGGGCGAGATTCAGACGTTTTTTGCCTAATTCACGTCCAACCACGCCCACATATGGCCCCCATGGGCGTTTTTTTGACAAAAATTGATTTTGACGTTTTATTTTCAACGCCTTGGTTCATTACTTTTGGCCAATCACCCTTAATCTTCTTTTTCTTTGTCCAATAAGATTTTTTGATGGTTTTTTTATTTAATTTTATTACAACTCTTTTAACATAATATCCCACATCCTCACTACACTCATTTTAGAAAACACCACATAATACCCTATTGCTGATTGAACTGCCACATAACGCAAAACGCCCAAAGGTAAGGGCATTTTACCACTACACATGGTCTAACAAAACATGTCTATCATGATTAAATATAACAAGTTAGATAACACGATAAAAAAGTAACTACAAATATTGGTGTAAAATTCCCGCATTTAACATTCGTTACCTATGAGAATTACACAATTATCTTATTGCCTCCAAGACTAAGAAGGTTATACTAATATCATATTATTGTGTTGCCAGCGGAACCACTCGATCATATCTATCTCCATCAGAGACTTACCGTAACTGGGCTAGCGCACTACCAACACCCTCTCATGCCGGTTAACGCCCCTCGGTGTTGCCACCCGGTGCTGACTCGGACAGTCCTATGCGAACCCTAACTAGGAAACTTGCAAGTGTAAACCTAGGGCATGTTTGGCTAAGCTTTTCAAAACAACTTATTGGCTTATTGACTTATCAAAAAGCCAATAAGTTGTTTTTGTGTTTGGCTAAGCCAAAAGTCCCTTTAGAAATGACTTTTTGCAAAGAAGAAAAATGAGGTTTCAAGAAGTCATAATATTGTGACTTCTTGGCCAGCTTTTAACTTTTCAAACTACAAATTATTAATATACCCTTCTTTACCCCCCTTATATCTAAAAGAATGCCCATTTTAGTCATTTTACATCAATAAGCTAATCCAAACATTTTTTTAAAAAACTCATTTTCAAAAAGTCCGCTTTCCAAAAGTTCTTTTTAACTATAAGACCACCCGTAGTGGGGCGTGTTTTTTAAAAAAAATTCAAAAAAAAACGCCCCAAAACGCCGTCCCCCCACTACACCAGGCGTTTTTGGGCGTTATAAATGACAATTTTGCATTCTGGCGTTTTAAATAAAACGCTCAAGTGAGGAAAAGGAATTTTGCATGTGGCCAATCAAAGGGGTCCAAGTGTAAAGGGACTTTGACTTACCAATAGGAAGGGACCAATATGGCTGACACATTATGACAAAACACATGCCACTTTACTTTTCAACCTACATCCCTTTTCCTTTTTTTTTTTTCATTAAAAATAATATGGGCGTTATTGGCATAATGCCCCACTACGCCACTTTTGCTATAATGCCCCAACGCTGACTAGGACGCCACGTGTCGGATAATGCCCCATGATGGGGGCATTATAACCCACTACCACTACACATGGTCTAATAAGCTTAGCCAAACAATCCCTTGATTGCCGATTCATTCTCGAGATCAGAACAAAATCTGTGTTGGAAAGAAATAAGCGGACGAAATATAAGAAAATATTAAGCCAGTCAGAATCTCAAATCAATTTTTTTTTAAAAAAAAAATCCAAGTAAATGATCAGAGATCCATAAATCGATGAACAGTCAAAAATCAAAATCCAGCAGAATAATAATACAGATTAAAAATGAATAATAGTTGAGGAGGCTCAGATCTGTAAGAAGAAGAAGAAGCAAAGAGGATAAAACAACCGCCATGGCTGCAAATAACAAGATGATTTGCCCCGCCAAGATACGGTGAATCTCAAACTTTGCTTCATTTACTCAGACAAGAAGAGATCTATCATCATCATCACCGCCTCATAGATAGTTTTGTTGTGGTGTTGAGTTGGGAATGGTTGTGATATATATATAGTTATACTTGTACCATTTCATCAAACACTTGTTGGACAAAAGGTCCAAGGGCTGTTGATTTGATTTGAAAATCATCGGCAGTAGTAGGAGGCGGCAACCACCCTTAGAAACCATTCTTCCCCCTTCTGCCTCATTTCACTGCTTGTCTGAGTTTTTTTGTTGGAAACCCTAACGCTGGTGGCATGGGTGGGTGTTTTATATTGGGATTAGATCATGGGGTGTGGTTCGGGTAGTTTTTTTGGGACTATCCGTTACGTAGGCGTCACGTCAGCATAGATGGAGGACTATCCCCTTAGAGATTATCCAAGGATGTGGAGTATAGTCATCCCCCTTTTTATTATTTTTTATTTAGTTAAATAACTAAAACAAAGTAAAAAAAATAAAAAAGTTACATTTAAATAAAAACCTAAAGTACATTTAAAAAAACTAAACATTAAAAATACAACACAATAAAAAAAAAAAAACTAAAGTTACATTTAAAGTTTGAGGTTGCCTTTCTGACACAACCCCTACGTCATCATCTTCTTCCTCGATTTGTGGCGGTGGTTGATATGGCATGTTAATCGGGTTTTGCATTAGTTGCTGCATTTGCATTTGTTGATATGTCATGTTGAATGTTTG
Source organism: Helianthus tuberosus (assembly GCA_030545235.1). Lineage (NCBI taxonomy): Eukaryota > Viridiplantae > Streptophyta > Magnoliopsida > Asterales > Asteraceae > Helianthus > Helianthus tuberosus. The sequence continues at coordinate 18,267,135 of CM060407.1, forward strand.
TTGGTTTTGTTGCATGTGTGGGTTTGGTTGTTGCATTTGCATTTGGTTGAAGGGAATGTTGGATTGTTGCATATCGAATTGGTTTAGTTGGTTGAAGGCGTTGGGCGTTTGTTGGAAACCCGAAAAAGAGTTTTCCATGAGGAGAGTGTAGCCGGGTGACGAGAACGAGAGTGAACTTGAGTTGGGATTATTTTGGTTGTAGGGATCCATATTTTTTTAAGGTTGAGGGAGATTGGTTTATAAAAATAGAGAGAAAGTTGAGGTTGTGTGTAAAAAATGGTGGTTAAGGTTAAATATATAGTGGTATTGGGTAGGTTTTTTTATAAAAGTGAAAGTTACCGTTTGAAGGGGCCCACATTTGAAAAATTCAACTCGTCGCCAATGTCTTGGTTTGGCCGGTTGCGCCGCGACGACCCAGAGGGGGGCGGTGTGGGACAAGGGGACGACCCAAAGCCGGGGGGGGGGGGGGGGCGATCCCCACACCCCTTGGTCTTAGAGTTACGCGAACCCAACATAAACATGAACACGAATATATAGCCTAACATAATTTTCTTTTTCGTGTTCGTTTATTAAGAAAACGGGTATCCTCGTGTTCGTTTATGTTTCTTCATTTAAAACCTAAACGAGCAGTTCACGAACGTAAACAAACATAAGTTAACAAATAATAAACAAAAGAAACGAACATATTTGAACAAACGCAAATGAACATTATTGACTAAACATAAACAAACATAAAGTAATTTTATCTAAATTAGTGATTAATTATGATAAATTCCATTGGAAACCAATTTTTATTACTAGATAGCTCAATTACCAAATAGTTATTATTTACAATACAAAAGTAGGTAGAAAGTTCCTTTTATGTTTAATCTCTATGTAAATATTACTACTTATATATTTAATTTAAAACAAACATAAACAAATATAAATGAACGAACAAAACGTTTGTCCGTTTATTAAATAAATGAACATAAACAAACTTTCTGCCGAACAAATTTGGGCATAGTTCTGCTGGTGGTTGAGGTGTGTGTGCCAGAGATTTGGAGTTCAAATATTTTTTTTTGAACGGCAAATCACTTTATATATATATATATATATATATATATATATATATATATATAAAGAGCCAGCTAGAAACTGGGAAACAAAACAGGAAAAAAAACGACAGAAGCATAAAGACAATTACAGCAGCCCGACGGAATCAAGAATCAACCAATTCCATCCGGATCCCAAACCGACACCGAACCCCCATTGATATTGATTGGGATAAAATTCATTGATCCCGGTTAATCTCCATCTTCCTCCGGCTCCTGATTAAGATCAGGAATAATTAATTTCTGGGCATTTTTCTTGGGTTTTTTTTCGCGTTTGAGCCTGCATGTGATGTAACTGGGCCTAGTATTGTTAGGACAGGGCCATCTTGCTTAATGCCCACCGCAGGCTGAAGCCCAATATTGAAGTCTGATCCACCTTCAGAAAAAAACCACTCCCATTCTCACGAGCTCTTTCAACATCATCATTCACCTGCCTTGGGGTTCCCACCACATGGGCGGCTCCTAACTGTTCCCCATGCAGAGTTTCATCTACTACATGGGCCCCAACCCCATGTGCTCAGCAGCTGCCATTACCTGTGTTGAATATTGTTGCATGTGCCCCCCATCATTATTCTTATTCTCTCTCATATGTTCCCCATGCACAGGTTGTTGTGGGAAAACCTTTACGTGTGCATGTGTACCTTCTTTCGCCGTTTTTTTCCGTATCCCGAAATTGCTCCAAACGAGACTCATCCTCAACCTCCCCTGTCTTGGGAACCTCGCTCTCTGGTGACCCACCATCCAAATCCATCGCCTTTTCATCTTCCTCCTTGTTCGGTGTAATATCGGAGTTCGGCACCGTCATGAACAACGGCGTCCACGGTTGTGCATCCTCCTCCACCCAAATATTGTAAGCTTTTGATTTCCACCGAATTACGACTTGTTCGTTGATCCGATTCTTATTGTTTGTGATGATACCCACACGATCGAAAGATAAATTTCCGTCACACTTGCCGTAGCTATTGGCAATTAGATCAAACGTATCCGGCGACCACAGGTGAGATGGCACTTCTCTAATCATTAGCCAGGCTAATCGATCCTCTTGAACGTAATCTGAACTCCAATGTTCAAGCGAACAAAAGTAATCTTTCCATATATCTTTTTTATTCTCCATTACGTCGATTGCTTGTTCTAAATTTTTAAAAGAAATCATGATATTCAGACCTCCCATGTATCTGATCCTTTGACCTGAAATTCCCATCTTCTCGAACACATCTGGGCAATTAGTCAACACCTGAATGGACTTTGCTTTACCAACAACAGAGGCTGTTTTCCACAATGCGACCGCCTCCGTCTCCTCCGATGCTAGTAATATAGTTTTTGACATCGTTTTTGCCTTATCATGCACCAACACATCTTTCCAAGATCCATGTCCCCCGCCTTGCCTGGGAATGTAGCTACCGGAATCTCCTTTGTTATTGTTAACCGCGTGCTGAACGAACTGTCTCTTCGGGTATCCTCTTGACTCTTCTACTCTCACCTCTGTCTTCCATTTATCATACTTGGCCCAGTTCATTCCCAGCTTTGCACCTCTTACAAACATGTCTCCCATGTTCCTTATGAGCCCTTCTTTGTCCTTGACTTCTGTGAACTTCACGAAACCGAAGATATTGCCTGTAAGGCCTCGTATTTCCGTAATTTCATGTTTTTATAAAATTCGTGTTTGGTTTCTATTTTTAGAACCACAGTCGAAATCGGATCGAAAAACGGATTAAAAATGACGAACAACGCATTTTACGCGCTTTTAACGAAACCGACGAACGAGCACCTCACACATCGATTTCCGACAACAGTTAAGTATTTTTAATCCTAAAATAATATCCTACGATATTTCACGACGTCTGGGTTCGAAAACGGGTTTCAGAAATTTATCGGGCCACATAAAACGCGAGAAAAGGGCTTTAGGCCCAACCCACTCAAAACCCTAGACCTATATAAGAAACTTAAACACCCTCCATCTTCATTTTACCCTAGCCGACACCCCCTTTTCTCTCCTGTTTCTCCGGTCGCCGGAGTAGATTCCGGCCGGAGTTCCGGCGACACACCACGACAAACACCCACCGAACCCCCCTACACCCTCCACCCCTCGCTCACCTCTCTCTATCTTCAGCAGCAGCCGACACCACTCTTGGTGGCGACGGCATTGGTTTTCCGGCGATAACAATGGACGGAGATGGTGACAAACGGGCTTCACCCTCTTGATTCAGAGCTGGTTCGAGCTTTTGTCGATTTCAGTTCAACTCGGTTCCTGTTCGAGTCTCGATTCAGGTAAAGTTTTGGATATATTTCAAGTGTGAGTTTGTTCGGGCTCGGTTCAGGTCCGACGGCCAATGACGGGTAAGACTCGGTTCCGGGTTGGGTCAACAGTGGTGGTGTTTGGACGTCCGGCTTCGATGGCAGAGGCGGTGGTTCAGCTCTCAGACGGTTCGGGTTGATTCAGATTTGGTTCGGTTCGAGTTCCGGTCAAACTGGTTAAACAACGCACATAGTCAGATTGGTTGGTTCGATTTTGTTATGGTTCGGGTTTTCTTTTGGTTAAGTTTCAGTTCGACTCGGGTTTACGTCGACTCGCCTTCGAGACCCGCGGCTTTTCCTTGTTGTTTCGCCGCAGTAGCCGGAGTGTACATCGGAACTCGACTCGTCCCGTTGTCGGTTTGATGCAGTTATACATTTGTGGAGTCCAAATGTTTATCAACCATCTGATTATTGAGATAAATAGTCGTTACTATCTTTTAGTCAGAACTCATGCTAGCCAAATGGTTCGACCGAACCCGGTTTTAGGTAATCTTATTCGTTCTTTTTGGATTTCTCCATCTTCACTCGTGCGCTATTCAAGACATCCTCAAACGCAACCAAAGTGAGCATACTTGACCCTTTTTACGCTTTAATGTATTTTTGGGGTGTAACATGTATCAATTAACAAAATTCTCAATACACACAATCGAACGTACTCAACCACTCAATCCATCATACTTGTTATTTATTATGCTTAGGCTATTTATGTATGCCAGTTTCAACTTTTATATCCATGCTATTTGTTATGCTTAGGTTGATTATGTATGCTAGCTTCAATTTGTACATCCATGCTATTTGTTATGCTTAGGTTGTTTTTGTATGCTAGTTACAACTTGAATATAAGTTTCCAAGTTGGATTTGAGACAAACTTTTATACTTATAATTTTTTTCTCAAACTTGTATGCTTGCTAATACTTGTGTATTGAACTATGCTTTTAATACATGTTGCAGGATTTTGATGATGCAAGGAATCTAGTAGGACTGCCTAGAAACGCATTCAAACTTTAATACTTTTTGTATTGTAATTTATTGTCAAACATGTTGTATTTTGTTTCCAATATTTGTATTAAACCATTATCAATGAAATGAAGTTAAATTACTTGAATATTTGTTGTATATTATTTATTTCAAACTTGTGGTATTTCTAGTTCAAACAATGTAAAAGATAACTATTAAATACTCGTCACAATTAGTGTTATGAAGTCTCTTGCAATCTAGTTTTCGTCTCATCCCGATGTTTCCGCCATCGGTTGGGGTGTGACAGATTGGTATCAGAGCCATAACTATAGGGAATTAGGTAGAGTTGCCATGTTCGACCTAGTCTATAGTCTAAGTACCAAAACTTGACCATTCATGATTCTTGCTTAATGTAACACCCTTAGTACTATTTGATAGTTTTCGAATAAATTACGAAAATGATCGTGTAATTAACGTTACATATCCATGGAAAATACGGGTAATTCAAAACCTTTAAAATTTTAAAGGTATAATACAACGAAATGTAATATAGTCCGTCGATTAAAATATCGACGTAACATACGTGCGGAAGCTTAATTCTTTGTTCGTGTTCGGTCCTTCCAAGAGCTTGATCTTCATCCGGGAACACTTGGTATATATCTATGATCAAAACCAACCCAAAAGTTAGTTTTGATGCTTAAATAATAGATTAAACAGGTTCTAAACTACAAACCATGAAATAAAAGAAAATTTGCCAGTTCTGTAGTCTGTCACGGGCCGCGACAGACTTGATGTTAGCTTACGCGGGCCGCGACAGATTTCATTACTCCGTCGCGTGGCGTGAGGGCTCACGTTTTCCAGCAGGTTCAGAGCTGTGTCCTGCATTTTCAGCAACGCGAAATTTTACGGAAATAGCCATAACTTCTTCGTTATTGATCCGTTTTACGCGATTCTTTTTCCTACGCGACCGTAATTTAATTCTCCATCATATGGAGTTAAAATACAACATCTAACTTCGCAAAATTTTAGACTTCAAGCTCTCGGCTTGAAGTTCAATTACGACACTTTTTGACCCGTTCGCAGTTTCATCTAACAAACTTGTTTGTGGCCCTTGTTTCTTTTGTAAACATATTATTATAATTATTTCCTATTGTACAAGGTTCAATTCACGGGTTATTTCATATTCTTAACCCATTTCGCTATTACTTCTATTTTGACCCGTTAAGGGTATTTATGCACTAAGGTCCCATATCATCCATTTTTATACTTATCCTAAGTATTTAATCTATCAAAACACTTATTTCTAACAACCTATAAAGGTCGTTTTCCCAATTTACCCATCAAGGGCATTTTAGTCAACTTTAGCCCCCCATTTACAACGAAGGGCATTGCTAATAATTTGACCCAAAAATTGTATGTTTAACCACAATCGTATTTATACGTACCTGGCTCGAGTCAACCTAGTGACCCGTTTCGACACCTTGCTTTTATTACCGATGTTCTATGGCGATGCAATTATCCAAATTACTATTCGCTCCTGTAATACATGACTTGACCACCTCATTAGTTGATTTCGTCAAATGGTGTTATTCCCACCATTTGACCTGTTCGGCCTATATAACCCGACATTTTCATATGTAAGGAAACATGGTTTTTAATTACCAAACACACATTCGACCCATTTTGGATTTTTCTCACTATATCCCTTTTTCCCTAAAGTCACTTCTTATATTTTTAACCCATTCGGCTTTCGCTACGGGTGTCCTTTGAACTTTAATTTACTTTAGTCGATACTTGACTAAATCTCCATTTTTACCCAATTTCCCATTACTAGTTACGCTACAAGGTAACCTTAAGAAAAACTCTTTAACTCTTAACCAATTCATGACTAGTTTACCATTTTGCCTCTTTCACCATTAATCATGGTTTAAAAACGTTTTTATTCGTTCCGACCCAATTCGTTTCGTGTCGGAACCCATAATTCGAACCAAAACCTTTGTCGTATTTAGCGCCTATAAAATAAACACATATACTACAAGTGGGTGTAAGTTTTACTTACCTCTCATCCGTTTTATGCTTTTCTTCTCGTACTTGATTCGTTCAACCCGCTTTCTCCCCAAGCTTCCACCTAGCTTGTTAAGCGCCAACAATCATTCATCATTCACATGGTGGTTAGACTAATCATATGTTAATACGATTATTCCACCTTACACATTTCATATCAAATTATCATTCATCGTATGGTAGGTCAGTTTGACTTTTTAAAAGTCAAATGCCCATTAATATACAAGATGCACATTCAAGTTCATCAACTAGTTTAGGCATTCTTTGATTACTCGGTAGGCATTATCTTTAGGCCACACTTTTAACCAAGGTTCTAGCCGAGTTTATTACATTTTCAACACTTTATCTTGTTCAAGTGATTATCAAGACTAATTTGTTCATTCAATTTGCAAGGACTAAGGGTCCCTCATATACGAGTGAAACCCATTTCGTCATACCACTAGCATTCATCCGAACGCCTAATATATTCAAGTTCTACCTATCAATTAGTAGTTAACATGATTTCAAACATCCATATTCATGAATTAAATCACTAATTTCACTACAACATTCAAAACCCATTTCGAATCATGTATAAGCAAATACTCAAACTTGCAATTTGTTTAAGTAGCTTGCTTCAACTATCAATTATGATGATTTCTAGCACAAACATATCATCATCTTCATTATTTAGCCAAAACCCACTTAGCACATACAAGGGAATACATCAAATCCTTAGTTTTTAACACTAATCCTTTGAGTTTTCAACTAGGGTTTGTTTCTAAACATGAATTTCATCACAACTATACTCATAGATTCATCATTCACTCCAAAATTTCGATTATGATAGTTCATCAAGATTTCAAAGTTTCACCAAATAGCAAAATTCAACATACCTTGTGATCCCCATGACTAGGTGATCGTTTTTATGTGTTCATGCAGTGATTTGAGTCTTGATTCGAGCTTCAATTTAGCCATTTAGTGTGAACTAGGGTTTTGCTCCTTGGAGCACCCTCCTGGTCGATCAGAAGAACACGCACACACTGTGTGTGTGTATTTTTTTTTGTTTTATTAAATAACTTTTTAAGTTATCCTACATTGGCCCCTCTAGTTTGTAGCTTTATAATAAGGGTTATTTCCCAAGTTTCCTTCTTTGTTTTAAGGCACATATTTAACTAGGTTGATATTCCTAGTTACTTGGTGGGTTCGGGGAAATTATAACCCGTTTTATTTTTAAGTCCCGTTAACTCGGGCCTTTTATAAACTTATTTCCTTAAAAGTATCCATTCACGTTTTATTAAATATTAGGTTTATTTATTTAAATCCTAATATTTACCGGATTACTTCTACCGCTAACGGTACTTTACCCGTCTTTTAGTATTAACGGGGTTTGATTACCAAACCCGTTTTCGGGGTGTTACAAGTCTACCCCCCTTAAAGAGGTTTCGTCCTCGAAACCTTTTATGATATAATTCATTGAGTTTAAACTCAATGTATTTGAGCCGAGAAATCCTTTAAACATTACTTATACTTTTAACCAATTGTTAGTATTACCAGAAAAGTATGGTAACATCTTTTTGGCTATTAATTGTCTACGTATCTCATACAACATAGTGCAACTCGAAATAACGTAATCTCGTTATTTCCACTAGTTTAGTTACTTAGCGATATTCATCACTTTCATATACTATCGAATTCTTTATGGATCCGTTACTTTGACCCATTTAAGGGTCTTTAGTGAAATCTTTCACTTTTAACAACAGATTCTTTTGTTTTCAAATTTACTTATTCGGTTCAACTATACCGAATTCACCGTTTTCGAGCAAACCAAATTTCTTGACTTGAATTGCTGACTTTAACCGGTCTCTCTAACTAGACTTATTAGTCCAGTTACTTTTTACCGCTTGCTTGGTTATAATGTGATTCTACTTCGCACTGCATCTCTTGACCGTGATCATGTCACATCATGTTTAATTTATCTCAACCTTTCATTTTCGAAAATATCACTTTTCGAATATATTATCTTGCGCCTATCAGTGTCAGGACTTGTATCTTTCATGCTTACTATTTAAATTCTTATCAGAATTTATGTTTGTGAAAACGTTACTTCTTACTAAAATCGAAGTTTTAGTTTTAGGATCTTCTCTTTAACTTCTGTCAATTACCCATACCAGGATATTGACAACCCATAATTTATTGTTTTCCGTTCTCGTTTTACGCGGGGATTCGTAACAAGTTCTCTCACCTTACTCTATTGACCCGTAGGTTCCTTCACTTAACCTCATAGGCTATTTCTTTAAATTTTTCACCTTTTTAAGGTGAGACATTAACAACTCATTTCCTTCTCTTTATGACCCGAGGGTCTTTTTGGTCTCGTAGACCTTAACACTGTGTTTAATCCCGTAGGTTATGATGATCCCGTAGATCATCTTTTATTCTTGTCTATATTCAAATGTATATATACATATATAGCTTCAAGGCATCTCTTATTATGGTTGGAATCGTTTATTTTCGCTCTTGAACTTCAATTGACCTTAACCGTAGTCTAAGGCTTCATTTGTTTACTTCCGGACTAATCCTCCGACTTTATGACTTCTGTCGTTATTTACGCGTCAGTTTGTTCTACGCTTACCGTTTTCCGGTTCATACTTATACTTCTATACAACCCATTACCCGGGTTCTTTTATCTTAACGTTCTTAACGCCCATAACCCTTTACATTGATTAGTTAATATCTCACACTTTTACTTATTCCGTCCGTGCCTACTTACATTAGCAAGCGTCATCATTTATTTAATTCGTTTGACTTGTTCGTGTGAAATTTCATCACTGGTGAACGTCAAATTTCATTCTTTGTTCGACCCGTTCGACTTTTAACTAGTCGAACGTAATTTTTTTATCAAAATTTATGTTTGCGAAAATTCTTGTCATCTTTTAGTCATGACTCATATTCCGAGTCTTTTAACTTTCTATTTCGCGTTCCTGTTTCTCAGTCTACGCATGCGTTTAAATCCTTACCCACCAACCGGGTGTTTTACCGAAGTCGTTATTATTGCAACCCTTACGGTATGCATTATGACTTCGTTTCGCTTTTATATTCCTACTTTGTTCTCAAATTTGGTGTTTTTCAAAATCGGCCCGTTAAGAGTCATATTTGCATTCTCCGGGTTCGAGTGTAAGCACACCCCTCCCAATTGCATACCTTAATCCTTTTACATTAATCTTTGTCCCTTCACTCGGGCTCATCATCCTAATGTAATACGCTTCCGTCACCCGGCTGTGCGTTTACATTATTATCAAATATTTTGCTCATTTGATTCATTTGGGTACTTTTAAGTTAGTCCCATTCATCCCGCCCTTACTACATCAGATGTAAACGTGTCCGCCATAAGAAGTTCATGGTATCATATGCCACTACTTACTTGGCCAGAGTAAGCGATTAACACATGACACACATGACCTTTTTATAGTTTTCACATCACGCCCTATGTAAGTAACGCCTCTATTTATTTATCTTGGAAACAATATCCCGAATACATTTTCTATTCGGGTTTTTCCAAGTTTTTAATCTACATATGCAACTTTCAATTTCTACTTATTTGTTGCATATTACTATTTGTGCGATTATTTAAAATGTGCACCTGGTAATGTTTGCCCCGACGGGCGTTCCTTGCCATTAACCTTGTTCGCGGTCGTTACGCGATTTAGTCCTCGGTGAGCATGCTCTTCTTGTCATACTTCGGATCGTTCCATCATCATATCCACAATTCGTTTGACTCTCGTCGTCTTCAAACGCGAGTGTCCTTCAATTAAAACATTCACAAAAGTTAGTAACGTCAACTTCAATAATCGCCCATATTATAATACAAGGCTTTTTCTACTATACGCGTCAACGCGCGTATTTTCGTCAACTATATCAATCATTTTAATTGGGGTAATGTGTATCACACGATAGCCCTATGTGTTGTTTACAACACTTTAGCATGCTAAACTATTAACATACATGTACTTACCGGATTTGCGATCAAGCCTCGAACCGAACACATTTGTCAACAACCTTGAGCTCTGATAACCAACTTGTAACACCCTTAGTATTATTTGATAGTTTTCGAATAAATTACGAAAATGATCGTGTAATTAACGTTACATATCCATGGAAAATACGGGTAATTCAAAACCTTTAAAATTTTAAAGGTATAATACAACGAAATGTAATATAGTTCATCGATTAAAATATCGACGTAACATACGTGCGGAAGCTTAATTCTTTGTTCGTGTTCGGTCCTTCCTAGAGCTTGATCTTCATCCGGGAACACTTGGTATATATCTATGATCAAAACCAACCCAAAAGTTAGTTTTGATGCTTAAATAATAGATTAAACAGGTTCTAAACTACAAACCATGAAATAAAAGAAAATTTGCCAGTTCTGTAGTCTGTCGCGGGCCGCGACAGACTTGATGTTAGCTTACGCGGGCCGCGACACTCTGTCGCGTGTCGCGACAGATTTCATTACTCCGTCGCGTGGCGCGAGGGCTCACGTTTTCCAGCAGGTTCAGAGCTGTGTCCTGCATTTTCAGCAACGCTAAATTTTACGGAAATAACCATAACTTCTTCGTTATTGATCCGTTTTACGCGATTCTTTTTCCTACGCGACTGTAATTTAATTCTCCATCATATGGAGTTAAAATAAAACATCTAACTTCACAAAATTTTAGACTTCAAGCTCTCGGCTTGAAGTTCAATTACGACACTTTTTGACCCGTTCGCAGTTTCATCTAACAAACTTGTTTGTGGCCCTTGTTTCTTTTGTAAACATATTATTATGATTATTTCCTATTGTACAAGGTTCAATTCACGGGTTATTTCATATTCTTAACCCGTTTCGCTATTACTTCTATTTTGACCCGTTAAGGGTATTTATGCACTAAGGTCCCATATCATCCATTTTTATACTTATCCTAAGGATTTAATCTATCAAAACACTTATTTCTAACAACCTATAAAGGTCGTTTTCCCGATTTACCCATCAAGGGCATTTTAGTCAACTTTAGCCCCCCATTTACAACGAAGGGCATTGCTAATAATTTGACCAAAAAATTGTATGTTTAACCACAATCGTATTTATACGTACCTGGCTCGAGTCAACCTAGTGACCCGTTTCGACACCTTGCTTTTATTACCGATGTTCTATGGCGATGCAATTATCCAAATTACTATTCGCTCCTGTAACACATGACTTGACCACCTCATTAGTTGATTTCGTCAAATGGTGTTATCCCCACCATTTGACCCGTTCAGCCTATATAACCCAACATTTTCATATGTAAGGAAACATGGTTTTTAATTACCAAACACACATTCGACCCATTTCGGATTTTTCTCACTAGATCCCTTTTTCCCTAAAGTCACTTCTTATATTTTTAACCCATTCGGCTTTCGCTACGGGTGTCCTTTGAACTTTAATTTACTTTAGTCGATACTTGACTAAATCTCCATTTTTACCCAATTTCCCATTACTAGTTACGCTACAAGGTGTCACACCCCAAATTTCCACGTGTTACCGGTGGGCCCGGTAGGGGAGTATCGTGACGTGGTTGGCAACATCATAGTCAAACAACACAATATATAAATGCACAGCGGAAGCAAAAGGATAAATATATTACAATCCGAAATAATGTACATCCAAGTATTATGACGGAAGTAAAAGATCCACAGACGGATCGCAAATAAAATAACATGGTTCAACAGACTTTAGGCATCTAAGCTTGCGAGACTCTTTATTGATGCTAGGAGTAGCCAGCCAATTCCAATTAGTACCTGCACTTAGCCTTTTTGGGAAAATACGTCAGTTTACACTGGTAAATATAAATTCAATCCCAGCCGTATCAAATCAGCAAGTACAGATAGCTTTTACTGGGCTCCTAAATCTGGAACGAAGGTTTTTAATAACCTATTAGAATCCTAACGGGTCTTTGAATTAAGCCTTGACTTAGACCGATTAGTTTTCAAAAGGGAGATACGGTTCAAACGCATGATAAGGCGAAGACCGGAATAGAATGTGATTTAGACCTGACAAGTACTGAGACTTGTATAATATGGGTATATTATACACATTCTGGATTTTGAGATAAAACCGATAAGGTTTGACCCGTTTCGGCTAATTTATGTAACCTAGTTACATAAACCGAACCGAACGCGTATGAAGTGTAACGGGTAACCATAAGAGTCCTAAACAGGTTTCCTAAGTTAACATGCCTTAAATAAGTTGTGATATCAGTAGGATATCACCCATGGTGCCCAAAACGAGTTTAATCTCTTTATAAGCCCCGCAGGGGCATTTTGGTCATTTTAAAGATTATAAAAGGAATGAATTCATCTTCTGTGATCCGGGTCTGATTAAATCAGTAAAATGGTTTATTTTAACAGGTTATAACATTTGGTTATAAGTCTTATATGCCAAAATAGTTTTAAACCCTAACTATGCGTATAATACGCGTATAAAGTCGTTTTAAGCGATGTACGGTTAAAAATAGGATTCTGAGTTTTCTGGTCATTTAAACAGGCTTAAAACACTTCATTTATTATTTAAAATCAGTAGCAATTTGATTGGTATAAAAAAGATTTATAAAACTCATTTTATACTCGAAAAGGGTATATTCGGTATTAACCGAATTAAGGCGCTAATCCTAGCTTATGATCAGTTTAAAAATAATTAAAAATATTCAAAAATCCCAAAATATTATTTAACATCAGTGGGTAAAAGTTTTGGTGTCAAAAATTGGGTTGAGATAGGCTTTATGCTAATGACGCCGTTTAATTAATAAAAGTGTTTATAATTACGTCATTAAGCGTAACTCCTAATCTAGACTTCCGATTGACGTGAAAATTTACAGACATGTTCAATAATCAGTAACAAAGACTTTTATACTTTCACATCTTCAAAAATCTCGTTTTATAAACATAAGGGCATTATGGTCATTATTTAGGCATTTAACGGAAACGTCGGACGATCGAGGTTTCAAGTGGTATAAACGCAGAGGGTTATACCAACGCATAACTAGGTCCTAATGGAACTTTAAGGCATGTCTAAACCTATAAAAAACGGGTCAGAATCGAGGTCAAAGCAGAAAGTCAAACTATGCGACTTTCGGCTCCGAATCGGTTCAAAACTGAGAGTTGTCGAATCAAACAAGCCTAGACAAGTTTTCATACTTATTTTCAGATTATATAACTGATAAAACAGGTTACACGCCTTCTGTATCGTTAATTTTGCGATTTATGGTTCTGTTGACTTTTTCGGAAGAAGTTTGACTCGACGAACGACATTGTTAGATCGGGAATCAAAGGGTGCCCTTTTAAGGGTTAATTTCCCACAATATTACCAACTTGTAACAACTTTCGTTTCGACAAATCTCTGGACCGTTTATGATTTATCGCCAAGTCAAACCGTAGTTACGACGGTTTGATTTCTAGGCTATAAACTAACCATAACTCAATCGAGAAGGTTCAAGGGCACTTACATACGTCTAATGGATGATTTGTGAGCCTTGTATCAGTTCCGGAGCTCCTCCAAATGTCCAGAAGTTGATATGTGTTGAATGTTGAAATACAAGACTTTTAATAAGAACTTTGATCATCAAAGATTGATTCCAAATGAGTGTAAGATGATCCAAGATGCATGTATATGGCCTTTATAAGCTGTAAACCACTTTAGGAAGCCCATAGAATCGAAAAACCATGTTTAAAGTCGGTTAGAACATGCAAACAGGCACCTGCCTGTTTTTTTCTGCATCTGCAGGCCTGACGCGGCCCGCCTGAGATATAAGCAATCCTTACGCGGGCCGCCTGGGACATGACTTCAGGTTTCAAATTTTTCAGTTATTGCATTTTCAGTCCCTGGTCCTTCTAAACGTCGCTATCACCTTGTTTCTTGCATTATAAACCCTCCAAATTGATTTATAAGGGCTTCAAGACTTATACCATCTTTGTGAAGTCCTCGGGTAACTTTGTGATCACCCGAAAAGCCCTAATTTTCAATGTTGACGATTCTAACCCTCACACACGAATTTTATCATAACTTTCTCATACGGTAACGAAACTTGGTGAAATTTTTATGGTGCATTCTAGTGAGCATAATTAATCGTTACAAGGCTTCGGGTTTGCTAAAAGGTCACTCAGAGGTATATCTTTAACATGTTGACACATTTAACCCCTGTAGTTTGTAATCTCTCACTTTCTTTCACAATTCGCTTCGTATGATCCATGATTCATTCGTTTAAGGTTATAAACATCATATAGGGTTATTGTAAAGTATATTTATTCATTGTTGACATTTTGAACCCTTATTTTCACACAGTTTCATTGTTTGTCAACTTTAGTCCTTCAAGAACATTCTTTCACACGTTCAAACCTATGACACGTGTCAACACATTATAGGACGCAAATTTTCGGGGTGTTACACAAGGTAACCTTAAGAAAAACTCTTTAACTCTTAACCAATTCATGACTAGTTTACCATTTTGCCTCTTTCACCATTAATCATGGTTTAAAAACGTTTTTATTCGTTCCGACCCAATTCGTTTCGTGTCGGAACCCATAATTCGAACCAAAACCTTTGTCGTATTTAGCGCCTATAAAATAAACACATATACTACAAGTGGGTGTAAGTTTTACTTACCTCTCATCCGCTTTATGCTTTTCTTCTCGTACTTGATTCGTTCAACCCGCTTTCTCCCCAAGCTTCCACCTAGCTTGTTAAGCGCCAACAATCATTCATCATTCACATGGTGGTTAGACTAATCATATTTTAATACGATTATTCCACCTTACACATTTCATATCAAATTATCATTCATCGTATGGTAGGTCAGTTTGACTTTTTAAAAGTCAAATGCCCATTAATATACAAGATGCACATTCAAGTTCATCAACTAGTTTAGGCATTCTTTGATTACTCGGTAGGCATTATCTTTAGGCCACACTTTTAACCAAGGTTCTAGCCGAGTTTATTACATTTTCAACACTTTATCTTGTTTAAGTGATTATCAAGACTAATTTGTTCATTCAATTTGCAAGGACTAAGGGTCCCTCATATACGAGTGAAACCCATTTCGTCATACCACTAGCATTCATCCGAACGCCTAATATATTCAAGTTCTACCTATCAATTAGTAGTTAACATGATTTCAAACATCCATATTCATGAATTAAATCACTAATTTCACTACAACATTCAAAACCCATTTCGAATCATGTATAAGCAAATACTCAAACTTGCAATTTGTTTAAGTAGCTTGCTTCAACTATCAATTATGATGATTTCTAGCACAAACATATCATCATCTTCATTATTTAGCCAAAACCCACTTAGCACATACAAGGGAATACATCAAATCCTTAGTTTTTAACACTAATCCTTTGAGTTTTCAACTAGGGTTTGTTTCTAAACATGAATTTCATCACAACTATACTCATAGATTCATCATTCACTCCAGAATTTCGATTATGATAGTTCATCAAGATTTCAAAGTTTCACCAAATAGCAAAATTCAACATACCTTGTGATCCCCATGACTAGGTGATCGTTTTTATGTGTTCATGCAGTGATTTGAGTCTTGATTCGAGCTTCAATTTAGCCATTTAGTGTGAACTAGGGTTTTGCTCCTTGGAGAACCCTCCTAGGATTGATACCCACACCTTGATGACTGGTCCCACTCTTCGATTTTCAATCTCGCCAAAGTTTCGTATCTGCCATCAAATCAAGGACGTGTATTAACTGGGAGGGTAAAATATCGTTAATCGCCTGGCGACGAGAGTATTATACCTATTAGGCCAAAGTATGTCTTCCTAATTCGAAAGGACTTACGATTCACTTTGGAATAGTCGAAGTTTCTCAACCCGAAACACTCCAATGCTTATCAAGCCTCTCTTTTATATTAACTTAACTTTTATGCGATTGAATACTTGTTACCTAATCATCGTTTTTACACAATAAATTAATACACGCATACTGATACGTTATACTTGATTCGGGATTACTGGACATTCTTTATGTGATGAACTGGTCAACATACAAGAGGTGCGATGATTACTACCAAAGACGATAGTAGTTTACTACATTCACTTTCTGGTAAACACATTTCCATCCTGCGGTCCTGCGCGGGCGCGCAGAGCAGCGATGGAAGTGTTGACACCTGTGCACAGGTTACCGCACGTAGCGATGCGGTGCGAAACCGCATCCTATTGTTATACAAGTGGAACTGCCACTTTGACTTCTGTAACCAACCAAGCAAATGGTATGCTCGGGCACTGATAAACAGTGGTCAGCTGACCGCCCTAT
Source organism: Helianthus tuberosus (assembly GCA_030545235.1). Classification (NCBI taxonomy): domain Eukaryota; kingdom Viridiplantae; phylum Streptophyta; class Magnoliopsida; order Asterales; family Asteraceae; genus Helianthus; species Helianthus tuberosus. The sequence continues at coordinate 18,283,863 of CM060407.1, forward strand.
GCGCAGCTGCCCAGCCCACATGCATAAAGCTAGTGAACAGACTGACAACCCCAGCAGGCCATATGGCGGGTGTTCTTTCGTGCAACCGATACAGCAGGACACATGGCAACACCTCCGCGTGCGCCTAACACTTCCGTAACCCGCGCTCCTGTCACGCCTACAAAAAGCTGCAAGTTGTCAGTCGGGTCCCTAGGCCCATCGAGCGGCCCATTGGCCCTTCTACTTCACTCTTCGGCTATTGATGTGTGCAAAATGCAACATATAAATTACATCAATTGTGGCATAAAACTAACCCTTTTTTAGTACTAATGTTGGAAAAAGTGCGCTTTTGTCTTCCTTTTGTATTTTCAGGATTAAATGAGCTCAAATTAACAAAAGAAGCAAAAAGACAGCAAAATCTAACATAAATACAAGAAAAGGAACAAACGTGACATGTCCGACCCCACAACAGCATCTAGGGGTGTTCAAAACTATCCGTATCCGAAAATCCGATCCGAAATATCCGATATCCGAATCCGAAATATCCGAAAAATCGGATATTCGAAATTTCGGATATCCGAAATTCGGATATCCGAATTTTTCGGATTCGGATTCGGATAGTGATTTTCAAAATTTTCGGATATTTCGGATATCCGAAAATTTAATTTTCATTTTTTCGGATATCCGAATATCCGAAGTATCCGAAAATATCCGAAATATCCGAAAAATATCCGAAAATATCCGAAAAATATCCGAAATATCCGAAAATATCCGAAAACTTATATTCGGATATCCGAAACTATCCAAAATATCCGTTTCCGAATATGAAAAAAATAATAAAAAAACAAAAATTAAATAAAAAGTTGGATTTTCGGATATCCGATTAACTATCCGAATCCGTATCCGAAATTTCGGATATCGAATTCCGGATATCCGAAATTTCGGATACGGATTCGGATAGTGAAATTTGGTATCCGAAAATTTCGGATATCCGAAATTCGGATATCCGAATTTTCGGATATCCGGTTTTGAACACCCCTAACAGCATCTTCCCAAGCAAAACAAGAAGACAGAAGACTAAACACGCCCCGTGCTCAGCCAGCACGGGGGCGTACCCAAGTGTCAGCAGAAAAGACAAAGTGGTAGAAGTTTCTATTGCCCACCACGGGGCCGTGCTCAGCGGGCACGGGGCGGTGGTCAATGACGTGTGCGTATATATATATAATATTTTGCAATGAATTACACACGATTGGGTTTTAAATTTATAAAAGTGATTATTACTTTTACATCAAAACACACACGAAAGAGGCAAGTGTACCCCGTCATATATGTAATAAAGTATCGGTAAGAACCAAGTATCGATCCAAGGAAATGGGCGGAGAACTAGTACTAGACCTTTGTCACTAAACTACCGGTAAAAACATAGGTTTTGTTGATTTTTAAATAAACTAAAATAACATAACCAAATACATATAAAAACATACTAAATAGTAGATAAAAAAGCCTTGCTAAATACACAACCACAGCATGTCAACTAAGTCAGTTTTGGCACTAGAAGCATTCGGTCAATTTTCCAATTTAAGACAATTAGTATCCCTTTCGGGAATCCTAACATGACAATCATTCGGAAAGCTAAAACGATAAACACACTTTAACCACCTAAAATTGTTCTTTAACGTGCAATTAATAAATGTCTATGAAAATCTCTTAAAAATAAGTTAGGCAGCCGTTAGGATTATTCTAACCTCACTTAAACAAGGAAAACGACACCGATAAACACAATGCAACCACCGAGATAAGCATAAACTAGATTAAATCACAACCGAGTTCATTTTACAAATCTTGCACAATAATTCACTAAGATAGCAATTTTGGCCTAAACTACTAACTAAGCTAACAAATCATGGCAAGAATTCATAACGACACCATCTAACCCGTTTAGGTCCTTCCGTGACGGCAAGCTCTCTTGATTAACAATAATTACATTTTATTAAATCACTAACCATTTCTAGTATCATGATGCATACATTTAAACCAAGCTAGATTAGTTAACCAAGTTCAAAGTTTACTAATACAAGATTAATTAAGCTTCATTTTTCAACTATCTTAACTAACCAAGCACCAATCATCCAACACAATTACTTATAATCAAGAAATCAATATCAATAACAAGGTTGCAAACTAATCATCAAAGATAATCATAGAAAATACTTCAAATGTCATTACAAACAAAGTTTAACACACTAATGGTTATAATCTAGCAAGGGATTGTTGTGTTTTTGCCCAAAGGCTACAATAATACATAAATCATAATCTAAGTACTTGAAAGATTAACAAAAACTTGGAAATATTAGAAAATCAAACCATAAACAAGTACTAGACTAAGGATCCGGGTAGTAATTGAGCTAATCGGGATAATGTGGCTTGAATCCGGGTGAAAGCTAATGCCTCCGGAGCCTGAAAATCGCCTGAAAGCTCTCCAAAATTCCAGAATGTCGAGCAGAAAGTTTCTGCTGAGTTTTTATACTTTTTTGCTGTTGCACGGTCGTTCCCCATATGGAACGACCGTTCACTTTATTGAATTATTGAAGATGGGTCGCCATACTGCATACGTCACCGGATCGTTGACCAGATCTGAAGTTACGCGGTCGTTCTTCGGGATGGAACGACCGTTCAGTTCCGAGCTATACATGTTGCACGTCAGGTCGCACCGACCGTTCAGTTCCGAGATGATCTTCGATGTCGGAGATGCACGGTCGTGCATCAGGTGGAACGACCGTTCCACAGGCCCAGTTCTGAATCCTTAACAGAATATCCGCAGCTTCTTCGTTTCGTCCGGAAAGTCCTCGTTTTTGCTATCATCTTGTCTGAAATGCAGTTTTAGGCCTGTAAACACAAATGTAGATAAATAAGTATCCGAACGACGATTTTACGGCCAAAAACTCATAAAATAGGGGTAAAATGGGGGACTAAAATATGTGTAAATTAGAGTGTATCAAATCTCCCCACACTTAAACCTTGCTTGTCCTCAAGCAAGCTAAACTAAAAAGTAATAAAAGACATAAACAAACAAGAACGATAATTTACACACTATTTTATTGAAAACTAAAATATAAACGGTTAGCCGGTTTGTCGAAAGACAACATCAAAAGATTCAAACCCAAACAAGCATATGCAATTATAAAGCGACAACCAAAAAGCCGTGACTTCACATTTAATTGACTCACATGTTAATCTTCACCCAACTCACAATGTTCACACACACTCGGTTTTATTTATGAATCATGCATAAAATGTGTATGCGTAAACACTCAACGCCTAGTCAATGAAATGTGCAATATCATAAGCTTGTCATAAGATCTCGTCTCCACCAACTAACATGCAAATAAGTGTAAATCAAGAGGTCTTTACGGGTTGTAACGTTAGGCTTGGGCGAAGGGTAAGGAAGTGGACATTTAAAATGGCGAAAATGGTTAAAACTCGGTAGTAGCGTTTAACTAGCAATAAACAATACAACTTTACAAACAAACGCCTTAAAAAGGCGACTAAAGCGCAATCGAGCTAATCAACAGGATTTTTAACATTTAAGCATTTAAAATTGCTCGATTTCTATCAACTTCACCCTATTTTAAGGTGTTTTATTTTCTGTTTTTATTTTTTTTTTATTTTTTTTTTTATTTTTTTTTTTACAAACTATACAATGAAATATAAATACTAACACGCTAGTTAAACTATTATTTTAACCGAGTTTCAACACTAAAAAGGTTTAAAAACATAAAAAGGCTAAATTTGGTTAAGTAGGCGATAATGTGGGTAAACAAAGGTGAACGGGAAGGCTCGACATGGTTAATCCTAAAGGGTAATATAAGGTGAACGGGAAGCACAACACAAAGAACAAGGTACACAACAAAGGGGTAATCTAAGTGCCTCTATCACGTTTACACAAATCCGCACGTTCATGGTCTTAACAAGCATACTAGTGACAAGTTCTAAATTGCACAAAACATCCGGCTCACTCCTATATCCGAAATGAACAAATATATAATCATCTAAGCTCAAATATGCTCACGTAACGGAAAGAATGGGTAAAAGTGTGAAAACTATCATGTAAGTCTTTCTTTGTTTGTCACGCTTTCCGGTTTCCTTTTTCCAAAAATATTTTGCTTGTCGAGTTTTTTTTATCAAGTCCGATGCTTTCTAAAACATAACCAACCGGTTTATTTACCAACATATATACAAAACACAAGTATTTTTAAATGATTTTTCTGATTTTCTGTTTTTTTTTTTTTTTTTTTTTACATAAAAAATGAGGACAAACAAAGCTATTGTTAACAAAGTTAACCCCCTCCCCACACTTGAACTTCGCATTGTCCCCAATGCGAGACCCGAAATATAGAGAAAGGGATAAAAATACTCCCCTCAAGATGATGTTGGTGCCACGAGACTTCCGAAGCTCTAACTGGTACGTGCTCCGGTCCAAGATCCGATAGACAAAATCTGCAAGTATGTCGTGTACACCCAAAATATAACAGAAAAAGAAAAACCAAACAACCATAATGTACATAAATGCTAATATCCAAACAAAACAGAAAGGAAATTGTTTCAAAATACATATCCGGGGTGTTTTAAATACTAAGTCAAAATAAACACCCAAATAAAAAAACAAAGTACTGAAACATAAACACCACCAAGTGCTACCACTACCGCAAACTACTCATCATCATCGTCATCATGCCTCGTGCCAGATGGGCCCTGATCGCCATATCCAGGGGGGTTCCACGGTGGGAACTCCGGCGGGTGCTGAAAATAGTTGGGGTATGCGTGATGCATCTCCCCGAACAAATAAGAAAAACCCGCGGACACCCCCTGGTATAGAGTATCCTGGCGCTGCTCTAATCGGTCATGTGTGGCCCGAAGCTCTGCCTGACTGGCCCTAATCTCGTCCTGGCTGGATCTGATCTGGTCAAAGTATGTACCATGCTGCTCCTGTGTGACACGCATGTCCTGGAACTGCTGGTAAAAAGTAGGCCAATCCTCATGCTGCTGAAATGCATGATGCTGCGGCGAGTGTGGTGGTGTCGGTGGCTGTGGCTCGTGCTGCTCTCCCATCTCTTCGTCTTCATCCTCATGTACCTCCTCAGCTGGAGGTAATGGGTCCCATATCTCTCCATTCAGACCCCTCAACCTATCTCTCCCAGGCAACTCAGCAATAACCCCCATAAACTTCAAAGACCGGATGTCAACATGCACCCCCTCAGTGACCAAAGTGAGACCCCCAAGCACCCCCGGCGTCATTAGTCGCTCATTGTACGCGATCTCAGTCACGTACTGTCCGCCGTGGATCTCACTATTGTGGGTCCGCCCTGAACACTTAACAAAGTATTCAGCCATTCGCGCGGCGAGGTTGATCGGTGCTTTGTCAACCAACGCATAAAGAAAGAGCAAATCTGGTGTTGGACAGTTACCTTGACTGTCCATGCGTCCGCAAATAGAATGACTGAAAACATGGTGCATCACTCGCACCAGAGGGTCTCGAAGGCGCGAAGCCTTTGACATCCGTGGGTTGTATGGTCCCCCAATAGCGTTACGTGCCCAGAATGCCTCTCGCTCTGCATCATTGGGGAAATTGTACCGATCATTGAAGATGTCGGGATCATCCATGTCCTCCCGCGTATAAATCCCAAGCCTCCGTCCTAGCCGACCCACCGACCATGTGTGCCATCGCCCACACAACCTGAAGGTGACCCGATTCCTGTAACGGAAATCAGGTTCTGTATGTAAAACCGGCTTTTCATACTTATACGAGGCGAAGAATTCAATAGTCAACTCTTGGTACACGGGTCGGTTGCAACCGACCAGGTTTGCTAGCGCGGGAGTCATCATTTCCATCAAGGCGATCATACTGGTTGAGGTCACGCATAACCTCCCAGTCCAACCAACGGGGTTCTCCAAACTGATCCCGCCTCGACCACAAGGCATCCCGCTTCGGGATGCATAACGCTTCCTTCTCGATGTTGGGGTTAAATTGTAGGAAAGGGTGATCCATCTGCAATGGGGAATGTTGTTAGGAAGACAGAAACAGGAGAAAAATGAGTTGAAAACAAGCGAGCAGCCACTTATGAAGCTACTGTCCAAACTGTACTGGCAAAATGGCACGGTCGTTCTCCGGATCGCACGGTCGTGCGTCACCGAGAACTAACAGGCCAGACCAGACGATATCGTGAATCAGCCGGCGATGCACGATCGTTCCACCCGAGGAACGACCGTGTACTTCCGAGTCTGCAGACTTCGACCCCTGATCTTAGAACAATCAGATTTTGCAAAATTTTAACAAGTATTGGGTCAACAGGGGTCTGCAATTCAGCCGGGTGTTCACGATACTTCGATTTAACAAGGGTTAGGGTTTCGATTTGTTTATGAAGAGAACCCTAAAAATTCCTTGAAAAATCGGAAGAAAACTACACTAGAAAGGAAATAAAACAAGAAATCTAACACTAGAGACGTACCATGCGAAGTTGGGTGTTTGATCGTGCGAAAAAATCGTGCGAAACGGTGAAAAATCGCCTTGGAACGAGCTGCAGCTGCTAGGGTTCGTGAATGATGGTTCTTGCAGCAGATGATGGTATATATAGTGTGCAAAATGACCAAATTGCCCTCAGCCTGTCGCACGGTCGTTCTCCGGAATGGAACGGTCGTGCGTCACCGAGGTCGTTCAAACCCAGCAGCGTGTTCTCGGAGATGCACGGTGGGTGCGATCTGCCGTTCCGGCTTGCTCGGCATTGCACGACCGTTCCATAGGTGGAACGGTCGTGCATCAGGTGCAGATGCAGATTTTCTGCAGAAGCTATTTCCAGCACCCGTTTTGGCCGTTTTTCGCCGTTTTTTCGACACACCAACTGTTCTAACATTATTACAATACAGAACCTTCGCCCGGCATGTACGGAAACTAAACAAACAAACGAAAACTACCTAACTAACCTAAATTACGCTAAAACTACAAAAACAAATAAAAGGACAATTTTGCCCTTATAGCGCCAAAGACGCTCCTGCTGCATTTTTGTCGGCGAGTCAGCAGCGTAGACTCATGCTAAATTTTTGTCGACGAGTCGATAGCAAGACTCAAAGCTAAAAACTAGAAAAACTACAAAAATTATGAAAAAGACTACAAAGACTAAACTACCCCTAAAGCGCAAAATACGCTCTTGCTACATTTTTGATCCGCGAGTCAGTAGCGTAGACTCTCTCCTCCCCACACTTATGATGTGTGCGGGGTTTGGAGTTCAATCACCTCCACCGCCGATTCTATCGGCCCGGCAACGTACAACTTCAACCGGTGACCATTTACCTTGAATGTAACGCCATCCGCGTTCTCTACTACAACAGTACCATATGGAAATACTTCCTTAACCGTGTATGGTCCTGTCCAGCGTGAATGAAGTTTCCCAGGAAATAAGCGCAGCCGTGAATTATACAAAAGAACAAGATCACCCGCTTGGAATTCTTTGTGGTCCTTCAAGCGTTTGTCGTGACGTTTCTTCGTGCGCTCTTTGTAGAGTACGGAGCTCTCATAGGCTTGGTGCCGCAATTCTTCCAATTCATGAATTTGGAGAAACCGGGCTTCACCTCCGGTTTTAAGGTCCAAATTCGCGGTTTTCAAAGCCCACATAGCCTTGTGCTCCAACTCCACCGGTAAGTGGCATGCCTTTCCATATACCAACCTAAAGGGGGTGGTCCCTATAGGGGTCTTATAAGCTGTACGGAATGCCCATAATGCCTCATCAAGCTTGTCCGACCACTCCTTGCGGTTCGCTCCAACCGACCGCTCAAGGATGCGCTTAAGCCCACGGTTCGTGACCTCCACCTGCCCGCTCGTTTGCGGATGATATGGTGTGGATAAACGGTGATGCACACCGTATCGGGACAAAGCCTTTTCAAGCTGTGTATTGCAAAAATGAGTCCCTCGGTCACTAATGAGCGCTTTCGGAGCGCCAAATCGGGCGAACAAACTCTTAAGAAACCTTACAACTACTCTGGCGTCATTAGTGGGTAAGGCTTGCGCCTCCGCCCACTTTGATACATAATCAACAGCCACGAGTATGTATTTGTTTCCACGTGAAGGGGGGAATGGTCCCATGAAGTCTATCCCCCAGACATCAAAGACTTCACAAACCTGTATCCAGTTCTGGGGCATTTCGTCGCGTGCCGATATGTTCGTCGCCCTCTGACAAGCATCGCACGCTTTCACCCAACTCTGCGCGTCACGGAAAATGGTCGGCCAGTAAAACCCGGAATCTAACACCTTCTTCGCGGTGAAGTTGGCTCCGTGGTGGCCTCCGGTAGGTCCCTCATGACACTGGCGCAGAATGTCGGTCGCCTCAGACCCAGATACACATCTCCTAATCACCTGATCAGCACCCACCTTGAACAAGAAAGGGTCGTCCCATATGTAGTGCTTGAGATCCGAAAAGAATTTTCTCTTTTGCTGGTGAGTCAACCCTTTTATCAGAATCCCGCAAGCAAGATAGTTCGCAAGGTCGGCGAACCATGGCGACTCATCACAAATATCTACACCCATCAAAGACTCGTGTGGGAACTTGTCATTTATTGAATCCCAACGCGAATCCTCGATGTCTCCGTGCTCTAACCGAGACAGATGATCGGCCGCTACATTCAAGGCACCTTTTTTATCTTGTATCTCAATATCAAACTCTTGCAGCAACAGGATCCATCTGATTAGACGCGGTTTTGCATCCTGTTTGCTGAAGAGGTATCTAATGGCTGCATGATCAGTGTATACAACGGTTTTCGAAAGCACCAGATACGATCTAAATTTATCGAATGCGAAAACGACCGCCAAGAGCTCTTTTTCAGTCGTGGTGTAATGCTCTTGAGCGTCGTGGAGAGTTTTACTCGCATAGTAGATCGGATGGAAGTGCTTTTCCTTCTTTTGACCCAGAACGGCCCCTATAGCGTAATCACTCGCGTCGCACATGATTTCAAAGGGCAAACTCCAGTCTGGTGTGACTAAAATAGGGGCCTCTATCAACTTTTGCTTGAGGAGGTCAAAAACCCTCAAGCAATCATCTCCAAACACGAACGGAGCATCTTTCTCTAACAAACGAGTCATGGGTCTGGCAATTTTGGAAAAATCTTTGATGAATCGCCGATAGAACCCAGCATGACCGAGAAAGCTCCGTATAGCACGAACAGAGGTGGGGGGCGGAAGTCGTGATATAACGTCGACCTTAGCTGGATCGACTTCCATGCCCGCGTGAGAGATTTTGTGTCCTAGAACTATGCCTTCCTTCACCATGAAGTGGCATTTCTCCCAGTTCAGGACCAGATTGGTCTCCTCACACCTCTTCAACATTCTTTTCAAATTTTCCAGACACTGATCAAAGGAATCCCCAAATACCGAAAAATCGTCCATGAACACCTCCATGGAATCCTCAATCATGTCGTGGAAAATTGCGACCATACATCGCTGGAAAGTAGCCGGCGCATTACACAGCCCAAACGGCATACGCCGGTAGGCGAATGTACCGAAAGGACAGGTAAATGTGGTCTTCTCCTGATCCTCAGGAGCGATAGGAATTTGAAAGTAACCCGAGAACCCATCCAGAAAACAATAATATAACTTCCCTGACAGACGCTCCAACATCTGATCAATGAATGGAAGCGGGAAGTGGTCCTTGCGGGTGGCGTCGTTGAGTTTGCGATAATCGATGCAAACCCGGCATCCAGTGACCGTCCTGGTTGGAATGAGCTCATCCCTATCGTTCGTGACCACAGTCATGCCCCCCTTTTTGGGCACTACCTGCACAGGGCTGACCCAAACAGAGTCGGAAATGGGATAGATCATACCAGCATCTAACAACTTAATCACTTCCTTTTTAACGACCTCCTGCATGTTCGGGTTCAGCCGCCTCTGGTGCTGCGCACACGGCTTGAACTGGTCCTCCATAAGAATTTTATGTGTACAGAAGGAGGGATTTATACCTTTGATGTCCATGATTTTCCAAGCGATTGCTTTCTTATGAAGTTTCAACACATTAAGTAGCCTGCTCTTCTCCTCTCCTGCCAAACCAGATGAAATAATGACAGGCAAATGACGCTCCTCATCAAGAAATGCGTACTCTAGGTGCGGTGGGAGCTCTTTAAGCTCCAAGGTAGGAGGATCTTCCACTGAAGGCTTCGACTTCACTTCACTCTCGCGATCAATTTCTGTGAAACGATCCGGACTCTGGGGACTATCATCACCAATCTGATAGACTGGCTGCTCTAAGTAGTGGCCCTCCTGCGTAATGCCATCTAAGTCCCCACACAAAAGATGTGTGTCCGAATCTATTTCCTCGATCGTACCCTGGAAATGCGTGCTCACATAAGTGTCGACAATGTCAACATAATAGAGCGCGTCGTCCTGACTCAGAGGGTGCTGCATAGAACGTTTAATGTCAAACGTCACATGCTCATCATCTACTCGGAGTGTGATCTCGCCCGCCGCCACGTCCACAATCGTCCGGGCGGTATTCAAAAACGGGCGTCCGAGTATCAGAGGCACTCTCGAGTCCTCATCCATATCCAGGATAACAAAATCCACGGGAAATACAAACTTGTCAATCTTAACAAGCATATTCTCTACAAACCCGCGTGGATACTTGACAGAACGATCCGCAAGTCGAATACTCATCCTCGTAGGTGACGGCTCACCTAGATCCAACTTTGTAAAAACCTTATAGGGCATAAGGTTTATACTCGCTCCTAGATCTGCTAACGCATTACTGACTGACAGATTGCCAATGAGGCAAGGAAGCGTGAAACTGCCTGGATCGCCCATTTTTGTAGGCAGGCGATTCTGGAGAATAGCAGAGCAGCTTTCATTCATAACCACACAAGACATGTCCTCGAGTTTTTGCTTGTTTGAGAGGATGTCTTTCAGAAACTTCGCATACTTTGGCATCTGTGCCAAAGCCTCAACAAACGGTATGTTTATATGCAATTGCTTAAACATCTCAAGAAACTTACCGTTTTGTTCATCCATCTTCTGCTTCTTCAACCTTCCTGGATAGGGTACTGGAGGCTTGTAACCTGTGACCGGCTCCTGGACTTGTGCTGTACTTGCTGGGCGGAGCCTGGCATGCACCTCATCCGGTGTGTCGGTCGGGACCGCTTCAGTGATCGGTGGTGAGTCCGATATGACGGGTCCGGTAGGTTTTCCACTCCTGGTCATTACCGCATTCACATCTCTATGCGGGCCCGGGTTTTTCTCAGTATTGCCCGGGAGACCACCCTGGGGTCTCTTTGACATCATCTGTGCCAGCTGACCAACCTGATTTTCTATGTTCTGAATCGAGGCCTTGTGGCTCCTCATTTCTCCCTCATGAGAGAGAAACCGATCCTCGCTCTGCTGATAGCGTTTTTCAGCTAGCTGATTCGCGCTCGAGGAGCTAGTAAGAAGCTGGGACATCATCTCCTCCAGCTTAGAACTAGACTGAGGGGCCTGCTGCTGGGAATTACTCCCAGAGCCTTGATTCTGATGCGGGTATGAATGCTGTTGGTAGGATTGGTTGTACTGCTGATAATGCTGACCCTGACCCTGATGATGTTGCGCTGGAGCGCGCGGAGTGAATCCCAAAGGATTTTGATTGCCTGTGTTCGCACGCCACCCAAAATTTGGGTGATTTCTCCAACCTGGATTATAGGTGTTACTGTAAGGGTTGTTTTGCGGCCTAACTTGATTACCCACGAAATCTACCTCTTCGTGGCTCTCGTATCCGACTCCCTGAAAACATGCCCCAGGCTCGTGTGACACACCACACTGGTCACAACCCGAGCCCGCATGCGCAATCATCTGGGACCTGTCGAATCTCGATGCGAGAGCCGAGATCTGAGCGGTAATAGCCGTATAGTCGTCAACAGCATGCACTCCTGCGCGGGATCCTGATGATGATGATGTAGCCCGACCCCTATCTCCTTCGCGGCGAGAGCTAGATTTCAACGCAGCCTTTTCAATGATATCGTAAGCCTCATTGGGCGTCTTTGTCCCCAAATCGCCTCCTGCATTCATATCTAATCGCTCCTACGTATTGTAGCTCAGCCCCTGATAGAATGTCAAGACTAACTGTCTCCTGGGGAACCCATGATGTGGAACATCAAGTAACAGATCCTTGAATCTCTCCCATGCTGCATGCAACGACTCTCCCTCATCCTGACGAAAGGTTACCACTCGGTTCCTTAGCTTGGTCGTTTTCTCAGGTGGAAAGTATTTATGCATAAACTGCTCCGCCAACTGATTCCAGGTCCTGATGGACCCGGCAGGAAGTGACATAAGCCAAGCTCTGGCTTTATCACGTAATGAAAACGGAAACAACCTCAACCGAATCGCATCCTCCGAAACATCCCTAATCTTGAATGTGGAGCAAACATGGAGGAAAGCCGCAATGTGTCTCCCGGGATCCTCGTGCTCACGCCCGTCGAACTGCACCGAATTCTGCACCATATTAATTATACTAGATTTTATTTCAAAATTAGGTGCATCAATAGTAGGTCTAAGGATACTCGGCTCCAGGCCTGTCGCTCCAGGCTGATTAGACTCATTCAACGGTTGATTATCGTCTGCCATAGTTATGTTTCCTCCTGAGCCCTCGGCTTCAGTAGGTACCATCGAATCCGGCCCGCCAGATGCGAGCAATAGCCCAACCGCACGCCCTTTCGCGCGAAGACGCCTCCGAAGATCACGTTCGGGTTCGTCAGACGGTTCAACAAGTTCTGGGGCGGGGGTCGAGAACATCAACCTGCAAACGAAAATTCGACACGGTGAATATTTTATTAATTAAATAATGCTGTTTATTATTTTTTTTTTTATTTTTTTTTCAGCTGAAAAGAAGCAGAAAATTATTATAAAAGGGCTGAAATTTTTATAAAAATCCGAAAAATAGCCCGAAATTTTATAAAAATTCAACAAAATAAATAAATGAATCGACTAATACAAAAATGGCTTTAGGGTGCCGAAAACCCAAAAAAAAAATAAGCGAATAAATGAACCCGGATCAAATAAACAAATGAAACAAGAATACCGCAAAAATGAATAAATCGAATAAAACAAGAAATATTAACAAATAAATAAACAAATAAATAATCAAGAATTTATACACAAATATTAACAAGTATATACACCGATAACATAATGACTCGGGTCGTTCCTAAAACTCGCCATGTCCCCGGCAACGGCGCCAAAAACTTGACGTGTGCGTATATATATATAATATTTTGCAATGAATTACACACGATTGGGTTTTAAATTTATAAAAGTGATTAATACTTTTACATCAAAACACACACGAAAGAGGCAAGTGTACCCCGTCATATATGTAATAAAGTATCGGTAAGAACCAAGTATCGATCCAAGGAAATGGGCGGAGAACTAGTACTAGACCTTTGTCACTAAACTACCGGTAAAAACATAGGTTTTGTTGATTTTTAAATAAACTAAAATAACATAACCAAATACATAATAAAAACATACTAAATAGTAGATAAAAAAGCCTTGCTAAATACACAACCACAGCATGTCAACTAAGTCAGTTTTGGCACTAGAAGCATTCGGTCAATTTTCCAATTTAAGACAATTAGTATCCCTTTCGGGAATCCTAACATGACAATCATTCGGAAAGCTAAAACGATAAACACACTTTAACCACCTAAAATTGTTCTTTAACGTGCAATTAATAAATGTCTATGAAAATCTCTTAAAAATAAGTTAGGCAGCCGTTAGGATTATTCTAACCTCACTTAAACAAGGAAAGCGACACCGATAAACACAATGCAACCACCGAGATAAGCATAAACTAGATTAAATCACAACCGAGTTCATTTTACAAATCTTGCACAATAATTCACTAAGATAGCAATTTTGGCCTAAACTACTAACTAAGCTAACAAATCATGGCAAGAATTCATAACGACACCATCTAACCCGTTTAGGTCCTTCCGTGACGGCAAGCTCTCTTGATTAACAATAATTACATTTTATTAAATCACTAACCATTTCTAGTATCATGATGCATACATTTAAACCAAGCTAGATTAGTTAACCAAGTTCAAAGTTTACTAATACAAGATTAATTAAGCTTCATTTTTCAACTATCTTAACTAACCAAGCACCAATCATCCAACACAATTACTTATAATCAAGAAATCAATATCAATAACAAGGTTGCAAACTAATCATCAAAGATAATCATAGAAAATACTTCAAATGTCATTACAAACAAAGTTTAACACACTAATGGTTATAATCTAGCAAGGGATTGTTGTGTTTTTGCCCAAAGGCTACAATAATACATAAATCATAATCTAAGTACTTGAAAGATTAACAAAAACTTGGAAATATTAGAAAATCAAACCATAAACAAGTACCAGACTAAGGATCCGGGTAGTAATTGAGCTAATCGGGATAATGTGGCTTGAATCCGGGTGAAAGCTAATGCCTCCGGAGCCTGAAAATCGCCTGAAAGCTCTCCAAAATTCCAGAATGTCGAGCAGAAAGTTTCTGCTGAGTTTTTATACTTTTTTGCTGTTGCACGGTCGTTCCCCATATGGAACGACCGTTCACTTTATTGAATTATTGAAGATGGGTCGCCATACTGCATACGTCACCGGATCGTTGACCAGATCTGAAGTTGCGCGGTCGTTCTTCGGGATGGAACGACCGTTCAGTTCCGAGCTATACATGTTGCACGTCAGGTCGCACCGACCGTTCAGTTCCGAGATGATCTTCGATGTCGGAGATGCACGGTCGTGCATCAGGTGGAACGACCGTTCCACAGGCCCAGTTCTGAATCCTTAACAGAATATCCGCAGCTTCTTCGTTTCGTCCGGAAAGTCCTCGTTTTTGCTATCATCTTGTCTGAAATGCAGTTTTAGGCCTGTAAACACAAATGTAGATAAATAAGTATCCGAACGACGGTTTTACGGCCAAAAACGCATAAAATAGGGGTAAAATGGGGGACTAAAATATGTGTAAATTAGAGTGTATCAGTCAACTATAAGATTCGCAGAATCCAGGCAAATCTTCATAGTACAGATATGCTTCTGCACACGGGGTCGTGCTCAGCGGACACGGGGGCGTGGTCAACTAATAAAGACAAGCTGCATTAAATGAAGAAAGAGAGGATGTGGACACGGGGCCGTGCCCACTGGACACGTGGCTGTGCCCGAGCTTCTGTTCAGCCTATAAATAGGAGTGCTTGGCTTAAGCTCAAACCATCCCTTGGCACCACCTCTCTCACACTTCACCCACCACCCACCACCATCATAACACCATCATCCACCACCATCATCCATTGTCCATCATAGAGTGTGTGAGTCGTCTCGGGATCCAAGATTGATCGTAAGAGTTCTTGACAATCAAGGCCATGTTTGCCTAAGTCTCTTACATCACTTGGTGAAGACAAGTGTCTAGTGTAATACTTTTTATTTTTAATCTTTTCGCACTTTTTACTTGGTTTTGTATTAATGACTTTAATAACTAGTTTCTTATGTTGAAGGTGATTCTTCCTTATCGTTTGTCCGTGGTGTCTTGGCATTATTTTACTGTCTATATAAAATAAAAGATTTTCACCATTCATATCTCCACGGTCTATATGGAGGTATGTTGGCTACCTGGTCGGGGGTTAAGGGAACGGTTTGGTAAGAGTCTTGCCGTTGTTCAGCGTTTAGAGATCCTGCAAGGGACCTGGGTCAAATTTAGTAGGACCTCCTTCAATACTTAACGGTATTGGATGGCGGGGGTCCGAACTCTTTGATCCCCTCATAAGTTAAACTACTATTAATACTATAACCCGGCTATTTAGGACTGTATCCCTGCTGACTCAGACTACTTAGTCGAGAGTAATGTCACCTTCAAAAGAGGGGCCTACCATAATTTGCATTAATAACTTAATTAATTATCTTTCAATAATCCGACCCTTTAGGATTGTATCCTTGCTGACTCAAAGTACTGGGTTGAGGGTAACGTCACCTCCAAAAGAGGGGCCTACTACAATAACTAAGATAATCTCTTAAATAAGTGCAAAAGTGCGGAAATAATCAAAGGTTACACTATACACGAGTCGGAACCAAGTGATTCATCTTGTCTATCTGTTTTTATTTTTATTTTTATTTTCAGCATTTTAGTTAGTTTTTATTTTTTTAGTTTAAAACCTTTTTCTAAACTTTTGATTTGATTAGACGTTGAGGATAAAACGGTACTAAAAGCTCTTGTGTCCTTGGACGACCTCGGTATCTTGCAACACTATACTACGCTCACGATGGGTGCACTTGCCCATATGTGTGTTTAGTGTTAGTAAATATCGTGTTTTATAAATTTAAAACTTGGCTAAAAAAGTGTTAAAAAGGGCTTAATAAATACATTAAAAACTAACGACACTTCACACGCATCAGCTATAAATACCCATCACGAACCAGGTTTGAGGTAATGCTAATCTGTTCTCTCACAATTACTACTTAAATACTTATCTTGCTTCCAAAGCAAATATTTATTCTCACGCCTGAGGGTGGTAACAAGGAGCAACCCCCACCTCATTCTCCTTGTTGCGAGTCACGGTATGTTTCATTGTGCAGTAGACGAATTAGAGGATGACCCAGCCATCGATCGAGGAAAGGATGTATTAACCCTACTTGACGAGACTCGACCCGTGGACTATCCTATCGGTTAACCACTGTTTCATCAAATCCCAAAACTGTAAAGGTCTATAGTCCAGATGGCGATTTAATAAAAAGAGTTAAATGTCATTTTCGTCCGTGATGTTTGTTCAATTATACCAATCCAGACCAAACTACAAATTTGTATTCCGTGACATTCTTGAAACATGTCAATTCCATAAAAAAAAAACTAAGGTTGAATCGAATAATTGGACAAACCACAGGGACAAAAATGACAGTTAACTCATGTTTTTTTTGGACTAAAATGCATGTTTCAAGAATGTTATGGACGAAAATGATACAAATTTAAAATTTAGCGTAAACTGGCATAATTAGATAAAGTAGAGGGACGAAAATGACACTTTAACTCTGAATTATTACATAAATATTGAGATTGAAATGTTAGTAGATGTTTGACTCTAAGGGCATGTCTGGCTAAGCTTTTTGAAACAACTTATTGACTTATTGTTTTTTGAAAAGTCATAAGTTCCAAAATGATGTTTGACAATGAGGGGAAAAAGCCAGTAAGTCAATAAGTCACATACTGACTTTTCCAAAATATCAATAAGTTGTTTCAAAAAGCTTAGCAAAACATGTCCCAAAGTCAAAATTCAACTTGTTTTCACAATTGCCGATTCATTCAACCAAAATGTACTAGTGGATGAAATCAATCGACAGAATCAAGAAAACATGAAACCGGAATCTTGATAATGATCAGATCCGTAAGTTTAACATTCCCAATTTTTAAAAAAATCGATGAACAGTAAAAATCAAACTCAAAATCCAGCAAAATAATATAGATGTTTGTACCATAAATGCATTTCATCAAACACTTGTTGGACAAAAGGTCCAGGTAATTAATAAGGGCTGTTGATTTGATTTGAAAATCATCGGCAGTAGAAGGCGGCAACCATCCTCAGAAACCACTCTTCCCCCTTCTGCCTCATTTCACTGCTTGTCTGAGTTTTTTTTTTTTCTGTAAACCCTAACACTGGCCTGTTGTTGAGCAGGTTAAATACTCGGACATTGGTATGGGTGTTTTATAGTGGGATTATCAGCGAACCGAACAAACACGGACCATGACACGTTTGTGTTTGTTAATTTAGCTTTAAACGAACACGGACATATAACCGAACACATTTTTTGTTCGCGTTTGTTTATTAATAAAACGGGCATGTTCGTGTTCATTTATGTTCGTTCTTTAAAACCTAAACGAGTAGTTCACGAACATAAACAAACAAACATAAACAAACATAAAGTAATTTTATATAAATTAGTGATTAATTACGATAAGCTCCATTGGAAACCCATTTTTATTACTAGATAGCTCAATTACCAACTAGTTATATTTAAAAAAGTAGGTAGAAAGTTTCTTTTGTGTTTAATATTTATAAAAATATAACCACTTATGTACTTAAATTAAAACAAACATAAACAATTGCAAATAAACAAACAAAAATGAACGAACAAAATGTGTGTTCATGTTTGTTCGTTTAATTAATTGAACAAAAAAACGTGTTCACGTTTGTTCGTTTATTAAATAAACGAACATAAACAAACTTCCCGTCGAACAAGTTTACGATCAGTTGATGAACATTCAGTTCGATTACAGGCCTAATTATGGGTGCAAATGAGTTGAGCTCACAATCGAGCCCGACTCGACTTGAGCTTTGTTTTTAAAGCTCAAGTTTGGGTCGTAAGTAGTTTTTCAAGCTAAGCTTGGCTCGGAGTTGGCTCGCTTATTTTTTATTTATTAATTTTATATGTATTATAATTATTATTTTATATATATTATTTAGTTATTTCTCGATAATTTTATAAATAGTAATTATTATTATTTAAATATATGTTTATATATTGATTAAGAGTTATATAAATAGTGGGCTTGTTTAGGCTCACAATTCGGTTCGAGCGCGATAAGCGAAGTTATGGCTCGTTTACTAAACGAGCTTGTTTGTAGGCTCGAGCTCGAGCTCGAGCTCGTTTAAACACAGCTCGTTTCGTGTAGAGCTCAGATAACTAGTGAATCTCATTTGCGCCCCTAAATGGAATTGTATTGGCATCTAATTAGTATCTTTTAGAATTTCTAAGTCTATAATTAGGGTATAGAACTTGTTTTGGTTATGATCAATGTTTTAAATTAAAAAAAAAGTATTTTAGTAATGAAATAAAAGATTGAAAAGTTATAAAATAAGATAGATAGTATGAGTAAACTCTCTATTTTATTACCTTACATATCTGTTATAGCAATGCTATATGAATTTTAGACGTATAATTTAAGAGGTGTATGTTCGGTGTTATAAAAATGTATCTGATAGTAAATCATGTCACATTCTTTACTCTCAGTTGATCTTTTCAATGGTATCTCTACCCTTCTCAATGGTACATAACGAATCGATATTCCGAATCAAGGAGAAAAAGATGAAAAAATGTGACTCCAAATCATGAAATTGGAGTGTGACAAGAAGTATAGTATTAAAAAGTGTATTTGATCTACAAACTATATGAGGTAGATTCTTGAAGCCTTTTTTCTAAAAAAAAGTCATCACCTCTTTTACATCCCAGCCAATCATAAACAAAAGACTTGAAGCCAAACAGGAGTTATGGTTGTCTTGAAATTACTCGTTGCTCGCTTCTTGCTCGGAAAATTACGCGCTCGAATATGCTCGTTCGGATTTCGCTCGGTTGTAAACGAGTCAAGCACGAGCAAAGGTCCGCTCGGTTCGGATCGGCTCGTGAACAGCCCTACTAGAGAGTGCTTGGCTAGTGTTTCGAATATTGTGAAAACTGAAGATGAAACAGAAGTAGCAGTTTGAGGATATCCCACATCGGTGGAACAGAAATAAGCAAGGGTGAGTGACATCATATAAAAATGAGAATAGGCCATCGGGCTACTCACTTACCTGGACGGGGTCAATGGGCGATCAAGAAGGTCCATGGCCTAGGTTGGTGACCTCCATTGCACATAGGAGGGGTGCCAGCCTAAGGTCGGCCCAAGTGGTCGAGCCTACGTCATAATTTGTGGTAGTGGGGGCCTGCGTTCGCGCGGCCTCTGCCCAATATGTTGTTTTAAATTTTTGGTTGATTTTCCTAAACTTACAGACTTGGGTATTATCGTTTTGCAGAGTTGGGTTCAGACCTCAGCCACCCGAAGTATTCATTGAAGAGGTGCTCTCAGCAGTGGTGGATCTTGCCCGTTGAACCTGCCAGGGCCGAAAGACACGGGCACTAAAATTAGCTCTACGGCCGAAAAACTTGCCAGGGCCGAACATAGTATACATACAAAATTTCGATCAAAATGCGGAAAATTAGCACTACGGCCGAAAAACTTGCCAGGGCCGTGGCCCTGCCACGGCTCCACTAAGATCCGCCCCTGGCTCTCAGGGTCACGTTTCTACATTTAAAGAACACTGTTAAGTAGTGTACTTACATATATCTAGTAGCTTATCTAAAAACAACTATATATAAAACAGTTATTTGTATGTAAATGGTTAACTTACACAAATATAAATATAAGGTGTGTAAAATATGAAAAGATCAATGTACAAGGAAAAAAGTGAATGGGTCAGCTTGGGTTTTTTTCTAATCTCTAGCAGGTACTGTTAAGAAAATGAATGTTAGCTGAAAAAGAAAACTACTTAAAGTGAATGGGTCAGCTTGGTCTAGATTAATCTTGAAATAATATAATCTTACAAAAACTACTTGTATTGACCCACCCCATTTGACATGTTACCCAACCCGAACAACCCGCCCATGTGGCCATCTCATTTTAATTCGATGCATAGAATACATATAAAAATGCAACTACATGCCAGAAGAAGCGACTATTGTTTAACCATCGGAGTGAAAGCATAGTTTTACTTATGGTAATACTCGGAGGTGTACATTTCAACCCATATATTTCAAACGGGTAACATGAGATATATTGTATTGATAACATGGCAAACAGGCGATCTTCCCATTTTGACCCGTTAGTAAGAAGCTATGGGCATCTTTGTTACAATGCTCATCCTGTAAAGACATGAGAATTGTAACCACACCGAAGAGAAACAACTTTGATTTTATGGCGATCTCAGTAAAACATGGCTTTTTGTGACTATCACTCTACCAGTATCACAATCTAAAACATATGATATTTTGTCACCTAGCATAACATAATAATAATAATAATGACGATAATAATATTTTTTAAAAGTATTTGAACATGAAAATGAAGCAGCAAAATATTGTGATCTGTTGCAAGGAGGAGGTCAAGGCTGTGAAGGAATTGCAGAGGTTGAAGCCTCATCAGAAGAATCGATAATGAACTTAAAATCGTTTTACTACATTTAAGTGATTTTTTTTTTCCTAAGTGTAACTTTTAATGCATAATTAATAACTTGTTCTTTAAGATCAAACAAAGACTAGAACTAGAACTAGATTTAATTCACTTTAAGACCAAAATAATATTACTGAAACATAAAATAAGGTTAACTCACTTTAATCTTGGCAAACTAACTAGATTTAAAACGTCAGCTTACAAAACATGAATAGAGAAGCTAAGGTAGAGTCTGAGGAGGGTAGATGTAGACAACCTTACATCTACCCCGTAGGAATAGAGAAGCTGCTTCCAGTGAGACCCCCGGCTCGATTGTAGTTTTGTATCAAGCCTTGGACCTAAGACACATAACACTCAAACAATCGGGACAGAGACTGATTGGTGCATGTACCCCCGTGTCTTTCAGCTATCGACATCACCACATGATGAATGATTAACCATCCTCCGTTTTTAACGTTATTTTCACGAAATTAGAAAAATAACGTTAAAGTTAGTACCATTTCACCTTTGCCCCCCGAGCGCCCACACATATATACATTATACGTGCACACCGCAAGCGAGGCAGTAAGCTTACAAAACATAGATATATAATAAAGTAACACAAGCATATATGGAGAGAGTACTTGGCTAGTGTTACAAAAGTTGAGAAAACAGAAGTATGAATCTGAGGGTATCCCACATCGGTGGAGCAGAAAGAAGCAAGGGTGAGTGGTGTAATATAAAAAGAAGAATAGGGAATTGGGCAACTCACTTACTTGGATGGGGTCAATCGGTGATCAAGAAGGCCCATGGCGTAGGTTTTTTGTTAATTGTATTTAAAGGCATAATTTATTACATTTCAGCGTGCATATTTTAGTGTGCATATTTAATTGCATTTTAAGTATTTATGCTATATTATTATAAGGTGCTTGTGTGATGTGGTGGGGTGACACTTAGCATTGCGGCACTCGTTGGTAGTTTTCTTATTTGTATATTATTTATGATAAAATTATTGTGGTGGATATATGTTATAAGTGTTACACATGTAAAGTTTTGTTTTTTTTATAAAAATTAGAGTAAAATGCACGGATAGTCCGTGTGGTTTGGCAAAATTTCACCTTTAGTCCCCAACTTTTCAGAATTACACTCTTAGTCCATGTGGTTTGACAAGTTGTTACTCGGATAGTCCCTAAAGCGGATGAAGGTTACACGGATAGTCCCTGTGGTTTGACAAGTTGATACTCGGATAGTCACTGTGATTTGACAAGTTACTCGAATAGTCCTTGTCATTTCACACCCACTTAACCAGAAAAACTAACCTCCATCCACTTTGGGGACTATCCGATTAACAACTTGTCAAACCACAGGACTAAGAGTGTAATTTTGAAAAGTTGGGGACTAAAGGGTGAATTTTCACCAAACCACAGGGACTATCCGTGCATTTTACTCTAAAAATTAATAATCAAAAGACAAAAAATATTGTTTTTTTTTTATAAAAATTAATAATCAAAAGACAAAAAATAAAAGATAAGTTGTTATAATTGTAAAGTATGTTTATTTTATTGGTTAAATTATAAAGTATAATTTTATTTTTTAAAGTTCATAACTTTTTTTAAATATCCACATAGTACTCATCCAATAAAATTTAAGTTTAAAATATTTGTTTTTGTAAAAATAAAAAGTAGTATTTTACTCGTAAGTACGTTTTAGACATTTAACTTAAATTGTTAAATTTTGTTTTTTCCAGTTATAAAAAAATTATATTTTTATAAAATTTCAAGAGCTGTTTTTATAAAAAAAATAGGATGTTAAGAGTTTATATCTTTATTAACTTTATATCATACTAAGTTCAGATTTTTAGTTCCTAACTAATCTTATCTATACGAGTCTACTTTTAACTTATAATCCCTAAAAATATGCAACACAAATTGAATCTACTATGTATCTAGTCAAGTTGGTAAAGAATTCTTTTAAAACGGACTAATATTATCTATAAAATTTGCAACAAAATTTAGTATTTATCTAGTAATGATTGTAAATTTCTGGAGTATTTTATTTATATTACTTGTTACAAAAAATGTTTATAAAATAATTATTTTTTTATAAAAACAAAATGTTTTGTTTATAAATAAAGTAAAAAAAAAACGTTTTACACATGTAAAGTTTCGCTTTTTTAATAAAAAATAATAATCAAATGACAAAAAATAAAAGATAAGTTGTTTTAGTTGCAAAGTAAGTTTATTTTGTTGGTTAAATGATAAAGTTTATAATTTTATTCTTTAAAGTTCATAACTTTTTTTAAATATCCACATGATACTCATCTAAAAAACTTAAAGTTTAAAATTTTTGTTTTTATAAAAATAAAAAATAAAAAATAGTAGTTGACTCGTAAGTACGTTTTACACCTTTAACTTTAATTGTTAAATTTCGTTTATATATATATATATATATATAAAATTTATATTTTTATAAAATTTTAAAAATAGTTTTTATAAAAAATAGGATGTTAAGAGTTTATATCTTGATTAACTTTATATCATAGTAAGTTCAGTTTTTTAGTTTAGCTTTAAAGTTTCATACCTTATTATTTTTTAATTAAGAAATACAAATTATTAGATTAATATCCAAGAATAACTGCAATATTTTATAATTCCAGCTTGATTATATCTAACTCCAATATCTATTTATTGCAACTTTAGGATATTAACTTATATAAGTCCAGTTAACTTGTAAATTTATGATACTAACTTTATTTTGAACTTTATTAATATGGTCATGCATTATATTAACACAAAAAATAAAGTTTAAATATAAAATAAACTTTATTCATACGTCTAGATCAAACATAATAACTGAAAATGAAAAAAAAACATAAAAACACTTGATAGATTTCATATTAGACTGCATGAAATCCGTTCTGCTTCTGAATTGACACTCGAGGTATTTTTAATTGGGTTTTCTAGTTTGTGTTTGAATCGACAATATCTTCTAATTCCTCTTCTTTGTCATTGTCCTCAGAATCGTCTAAATTAATAATCTCACTCCATTTCCATTCAGAGAGTCTCTTGGATCTCTTCGTTTGAGTCTCAAACTTCTGATCCTTAAAAATGACAAAAATTGAATACAAAAGTCAAAATTTTTTTAAATAAACATTAAAATTAGCTCTTCACTAAATTCACGTTGAAGCTTAGACTTGTATGGACTAAACATTGCACCATAAACCATCATCCTGCACTAAAACACACATTTAATAACATAACGAACATGTTAATATGAAAGATACACGCAAAAATAATACTTAAAAACCAGCAAAATCAATACCTTAGAAGCTTGTTCGACAACTGGGCTGTTTAAATTAGCATGTTCATCATGCAACTGAATCTGAAAATTAAATAAGTTAACATTCACATAAAAGTAAATAAAAGAAAACAATTATTCACTGTTGCGATATAATAGAACTGACCTTAGAATTTTCAATCTCGCATTCTTGGTTTTTTGCAACAATTGAATTCATAACTGGATCTATGTTTTAACTTTGCTTAGCAATAGATATAGGGGTATCCTGCTATTTATTTATAGTAGTAACTATAGAAGTGCATTAGGGTTTAATTTTAGATTTGTCACCCCTTTATTTAGGAAGTTTGTTGTGGTTAGTTTTTGTTTTATAAGACCAAAGGGTATGGGGGTCGGCTCCCCCCCCCGTCCCGGCTCGTCGCAGGCGTCCCACACCGCCCCCTCATGCGCGTCGCGTCTCCTCCGTCCTCTTGGAGACGTTGGAGACGGGTGAAAGATTCAAAAAAGGTGGGCCCCTCCACAACGGTAACATGCCATTTAAAAAAAAATCACCCCCAACCACTATATATTCAACCTTTTCACCCCATTTTTTTTTTACCAAAAACCTCCACTTTTGTCACACCCCGATATTTCCACGTATTACCGGTGGGCCCGGTGGGGAGTATCGTGACGTAGTTAATATCATCATGGTCAATAATCACAGTTTAATGCACAGCGGAAGTCTTAAAGTAATAATACAAACCGAATTGAAAGTATAATAAAATATTACACAACGGTTGTAAGTGGATCCACATGCGGATCAAAAACAGAAAGGAAATATTGTTCAACAGACTTTAAGTATTAAAAGCTTGCAAGACTTTTTATTTAATACTCGGAGTTTCTAGCCTATTACGCGTAGTACCTACACTTAACCTTTTTGAAAAATACGTCAGTTTACACTGATAAATACAATTAACTGACTCTTTTGAAAAGTATTTATAAAATTGGTTTGGATGCACAAGGCATAAAGTCTTTTATAACTTGGGACAATTATTTAAAAATAATCTTGTATACAGATTTATATGTTTGTCGTCCGTCCAGGGCCCTGTTAGAAGAGCCGAGACAAGATTAATAGACACGCCACAAGTATAGGCCCACAAGAGTGTGAGATACCGTTTATACATACGCAACTGTCAGGTGTATGCCTACACCCCGTGCTTAAGCCGTGGCCATTTCTAATGAATGAGCCGAGGATATCTAGGACATGGTCTGTCACACCCCGACTTTCCACGTGTCACCGGTGGGCCCGGTGGGGAGTATCGTGACGTAGTTGATATCATCATAGTCAAACAACACAATTATATAAATGCACAGCGGAAGCAAAAGATAAATATTATTACATTCCGAATATAAAGTAATATCCAGTATTACAACGGAAAGTAAAGGATCCACAGGCGGATCTTTAACCATATCATTTGTTCAACAAACTTTAGACGCCTAGAACTTGCAAGATTCCTTATTAGCGCCCTGAGCTTCCAGCCAATTTCGTTCAGTACCTGTCACTTACCCTTTTTGGAAAATACGTCAGTTTTCACTGGTAAATACACTCAACTGACTCATTTGAAAAGAGTTTAAGAAAATTGATTTGGATGCACGTGGCACAAAAATATCTTTTATAATTTGAATAAAATGCACAGAGGCAAAATTAACCTTTTATACTCGGGAAAATTATTTGTATATAATCTTGTATACAGTTTTACTTATTTGTCGTCCGTTAGGGCCGGTTTGTAGGGCCGGACTAGATTAACTGACACGCCACAGGTATAATGCCCACAGGCTATCATCCTCTAAGTGGATTACCAGTTCCGGTATAATGCCCACAAGGATGATACCTCGGAGTGGATTACCAGTTTTTACATAATGCAGCTGTCAGGTGTATGCCTACACCCCGTGCTTAGGTCGTGGCCATTTCGTAAAATGATGCCAAGAATATCCAGGACATGGTCATTAACCCCCAAAGGCCATACACCAAATAATACATATTAAACGGGTTGTAAGTACATCAATCACAATACGATTTAAATAACTACACACCCGACCAAGAGGTACTTTTATAGTGCCGTATCCCAAGCCCGTATAGGGAAAATAAGTTAAGAGTATTTACCTGAGCTAGCTCCTGTCTTAAATAGCAAGAATCTAATAACTCAGCCGTATTCACTTAAGTAAGCGTAGGTACCATTTACCGGAAGGCTCTAGTCTGGAATGATGGTATAAATAACCAATTAGGATGCTAACGGGTCTTTAATTAAGCCTAAGCTTAGACCGATTAGTCTTACCGAAAGATACGGTTCAGACGCATGATTAAGCGAAGACCGGAATAGAATGTGTTTTAGACCCGATAGTTCAAAGACTTGCATAATATGGGTATTTCATACACACTCTGAATTTTGAGATAAAACCGATAAGGTTTGACCCGTTTCGGCTAATTTATGTTAACTTGCTACATAAACCGAACCGTACGCGTAATAAGCGTGACGGGTATTCATGAGAGCTATATACAGGTTTCCTAAGTTAATTTATGCCTCAAATATGTTGTGACATCAGTAAGATGTCTTTCATTATGCCCGAAACGTATTTAAACACAAACTAGGCCCCGTAGGGGTAGTTTGGTCATTTAAAAGGTTATAAAAGAGTTTAAGTATTTACCTGAGTTACAGGTCTGATACAATCAGCAAAAATACTTATTTTGATAAGTTATAACAGTAGGTTAAAGTATATATGTGAATTTACCAATTATAACTAAACTATGCACCGTAGGGGCATTTTGGTAATTTCACATAAGCCGAAAAGCTCAAAACTGAAGTCTGAGTTAAACAACTTTTTCTTACTGTTAAAATATCCTAATTTGCCTAAAATATCAGTAGGTATCAACCCTTGTATGTCTAAAGTAGTTCTAGTACATACTATGCGTTAAAAACGCCTAGAACGGCGATTAGGAGCCGTTTCCGGGTTATATACTTAAAGCTGATATTTTTATTACTCCAGAAGGCTTAAAATAATTTATTTATCATTTAAGATCAGTAGCAAAAGGTTTGGAGTCGTTTAGATATGTAAAACTCATTTTATAGCCCGTAAGGGCAAAACCGACAATTACCGGATTAAGCCTACGATTACTAGTTATGCTCAGCCTAAAATTAATTAAAAATCTTTAAAAATCCCAAAATAATATATTACATCTGTGGGTATTAAGTTTGATACCAAAAAGTAGGCTTAACTAGGCTATACGCCAATTACGCCGTTTTATTAACATAAAGCTTTAAATTTGCGATAATGAGCATAACTCTTAATCTACAAGTCAAACTGATGTCAAACTTTGCATACAAGTTTATATATCAGTAATTTAAGTTTCTACTCTTTTACATTTCCAAAAATCACGTTTTAAGGTAATAAGGGCATAATGGTCAACATATGAGCAATTAACGGAATCATGCATATTAACTGGTTAACTAATGAACCATGGTGTGTAATCACAGAGGGTTATACTAGCATGTTACCTGGTCCAAACAAGGCTCTAATACATTTCTAAAACATGCTTAAACGGGTCAGAACTGAAAGTCAAAGTGAAAGTCAAACTATGTGACTTTCGGTTCCAAACCGGGTCTTTACAGGAAATTGTCGGGTTGAAGATGTTTAGACATGTTCTTACACTAATTACTAAGTTATAACAATGATCAAACAGGTTGTATATGTTCTATATTGCTAATTATGCACAAATTGTAATTTACACATTCTGTTGACTTTTTAAATACAAGTTTGACCCGACATTTGACCTAGTTAGAGTGGGAATCAGGGGGAACCCTTTTGAGGGTTTATTACCCACATAATTACCAACTTATAACTACTTTCACTTCGACTAATCACTGGACCATTAGTGATTAATCTTAAAGTCAACCGTTAATTACGACGGTTTGACTTTTAAGCTAAAACTAAGCTAAAACTTAATTAAGAAAAGATTAGAACACTTACTGAAGTCCTAAGCTTGATTAGGAAGGACTTGGGTCTGCTTTGAAGCTCCAGAAGGCTCCTCAATTGCAGAATGAAGGTGTGAGGAATGAGTTGCAACTTCATGCCTTTATATAGTGTTCTTAATCACCATAAGAAGTTGACACACAAGTCTACAAGTGCCCACAAATCTTTTACATGTGTCCCTAAGTGTTTAGGGGTTGTTTAGGGGCCAAGGGAGATGAGGAAAATCGATTAAAGATCAGTTGCAACGTTTAAGACAGCCAACAGCCAATCTGCTGCATCTGGGCATCCCTTGCGCACCGCAACGGTGTGGTTGTTGAGGTGCGCAAGGCTTCTGATCAGCCTCCAAAATTTTCCATTCTTTGCATAAATGACTCTTGGCCCTTCCGAAAGGTCAAGTAACCTTTATATATTGCAATTTGACCCCTTCTTCTTTAACTACAAGGGCTTTAGGACTTGTACCCACTTTATTTGGTCCTTGATTACTCGGTTATTACCCGAAAAGTCCCAACTTTTAACGTTAACACTTTAACCCCTCGCACACGAGTTTGATCATAACTTTCTCATACGACAACGAAACTTTATGAAATTTATATTGTGCATTCTAGTGAGCATAATTAACCGTTACAAAGCTTTGGGTTTGTCAAAAGGTCACTCAGAGGTATATCTTTAAACATGTTGACACGTTTAACCCTTGTAGTTTGTAATCTCTCACTTTTAGCTTCGTATGATCCATGATTTATTCGTTTGATGTCATAAACATCATGTAGGGTTATTATGAAGTATATTTATTCACTGTTGACATTTAGAACCCGTATAATCACATACTTTCCATGTTTGTCAACTTTAGTCCTTTTATAACTTTCTTTCACACGTTCAAACTTTATGACACGTGTCAACACATTATAGGACGTGAATTTTCGAGGTGTTACATCCTCACCCCCTTAAAATAAATCTCGACCCGAGATTTACTGAAACAAATGAGGGTACTTTTTTTTCATGGTGGATTCAACCTCCCACGTGTATTCGGGACCTCTACGGGCATCCCATTTGACCTTAACAATAGGTACATGCTTCCTTTGGAGCTTCTAATCCTGTTGATCCTCAATCGATACAGGTTGCTCATCATATCATAAATATGTATGTCATTATGTGATAGTGTTTCTTGACTTATTGGCGAAACACGTCCTTAAATCATTAGGGTGGGGTGCATTGCGCATTCCACCGAGCTCCTAAATTAGGTCTTAGCTCGTAAGCTATTTAGTCTTGATACATTCGAATCCTTCGAATGTCTTTATATATTCCGGGCTTAACTAATCTGAAAATTACTACTCGGCACACCCTTCTAGGGTGTTATCTTTTGTTGAACCTTATCTTTTAACCATAACTTAGGAGGGTTGCTATTTTCATAAATCCTTGATTTTTCTGCCGAATACTGGCATCTTACAGATGATTATGAATTTGCGTGATCTTATTTGTTGTTTCTTATGCAACCTTCAGATCCTGATAATTGGACTTACCAATCTATTATCCAAACAATGGATGTTTAACATTCCATCTATACTAGGTCTTCAAGGAAGCAGCCTTAATACTTACATATCAATTATTATAGAAAAGCTTAGTTTAAGGTGAGAGGGTTATCCAACCATTGCTTAACTAATTTTAAGGAATAGCTAATCCTTGTCGTTAGTCGAACAATTCGACGATCCTGGGTAGCTGAGGGAAATTCCTAATTGTTGTTAAATTAGGGTTGCGGTAATGAGTGCATAAGCAAAATGAACCGTCTTTCTTATCTAACAACATCAAACTCTCAGAATATCGAGTTAGGCTATATGAATCTCCTATCTTAAAATTTATTTAATCAGGTTTTTCGGTTCTCCCAATGATGGTAATAGCCGTCTTGGAGATTTCATAATAATACAACCTTAATGGGATATAAATCTTAACGCTACTGCCTCTTGGGAGGTAAACAGGGTAGTCTTAGGAGAAGCTAATCAAGGTACAAGGAGATTATTGAGATTCCCATATCTCAGGCTCCATTTCACTCATCAACGCTTGTGTCTAATAAGTGACACATTTATGTTACGAGTTCACATATTTCTTTACCAGGGAATATTTATTTGGACAATTCCATTCTGGGTATCTTCTTTGAATACCATTAGTTGACTTTAGTACCATATGACCATTGGGATATCTTTGTGGTTCCATGTATTAAACCTCCATACTGATCAGGCATGGAAGCAATCTATGGAATTTATTAAGATACACCAATCCTTACATGATGTTGTTATCATACCATTTGGTATTCGAAATCGATAGAGATTAAAGAGATATCATCTATATGTGCTTATATTTAATCAGAATGGAAATTTCACAAACTAGGCACCTAGCTCGGTTGGCTAGGTGCACGAAAGGGTGTGGCCTAGACCCAGGTTCGATTCCGGGGACGACCGGTTCCACCATTTTTTTTTGCGACTTACCGATTTCTTACAGGAACAGAAAAATAGTCCTTATTACTAAACGAATCAACTTCTTGGTTGCGATCCGACAACTGCTATTCATCATCCTCATGGCTTTATACTAACCATGGTTTCATTAAACCATACAGGCCAATATAGCATTAACATTCTTAATGAATGTTATTTAATATATATCAATTTTTTTTACCCAGCCTAGGTCATAAAAGACCATTAATGGTACTTAAAGTTTGGTCCTAATACATCATCTTTTTGACAGGGGATCAAAATGTCACATCTGTCTTGATTATAATGATGAATTTGGATAGCTTGAAAGCTTGCCATAAGGATATCAGAAAAATGATTCATAATAGATATAAAATATTAATCTAAGATTTGTTGGAGCATTTTCTAAAGTATCATCGGTCAATTTCTACCTCGCATTAAATGACCGGAGTCTTAATCAGGCGGAGGCAACAGTTCTCAACATTATCATTCATTACAGAATCATATGTGCCAGTATTAAATAAAATTCATGCATAAACTGTTTGATATGAAAAGGTATCTGTTATATAGTTATCATTCTGCATCATCTCCTTGGCGTTCGTATGGAAGACTCATGCGTTTGCTTTCTTGGCCTCTTCAGGCTTCTTCGCGTACTTAGGGCAGTTGGTCTTTATGTGCCCCTTCTCATTGCAATTGTAGCATGTGGCATCTTTAATCTTCCTGCAATCAACAGTCTTGTGCTCCTTAGACTTGGATAACCCACATGCAGGTGATTCAGACTTAGAATTGGATTCAAGTCTGCACTTTCCAAAATGGCGTCTTTGACAAATCGTGCACTTTGGTTTTTCCTCTGTTCGTTGACTATTCCTTCCAGAACCAGACTTCTTAGAATCAGTGTTTCCCTTGTGCTTCTTCTCTGACCCTCGTGAGTTATCATCCTCACGCTTCCTCTTACTTTCTTCAGATTTCTTTAGCGATCTCAACCTGACCGCATCTAGAGTAAGGGATAAAGAGAGATCAGCTGTTGACCTAAATGTAGCAGGTCTTGAAGCCTTAACACTGGCCTTGATTTCTGGGGCTAAACCCCCAATGAAGCAAGCAATTCGCTTGGGCTCTGGTGTTACAAGGTAAGGAACCAGTCTGGACAGGGTATTGAAACTGGTGAGGTAAGCTTGACAATCTAAGTTTATCATCACCAATGATAAGAAATCAGATTCAATTCTTTCGACCTCATGTTGAGGGCAGTAGTTTTCCATAATGAGAGTAACAAACTGCTCCCATGACATGTTGTAGAGAGGGATCTTCCCAGCAGCTTGAATGAGAGACTTCCACCATGCCAGTGCCTCTCCTTTGAATGATTGGGATACATACTTTACTACATCCCTTTCAGCACAACCGCTGATGTCAACCACCGTGTCCATTTCGTCCAACTAGGTCATACAATCTATTGCTCCCTTCTC
Source organism: Helianthus tuberosus (assembly GCA_030545235.1). NCBI lineage: Eukaryota > Viridiplantae > Streptophyta > Magnoliopsida > Asterales > Asteraceae > Helianthus > Helianthus tuberosus. Next base: position 18,316,064 of record CM060407.1, read on the forward strand.
CCAGTGAAGTCCCAGGGTTTGCAGGAAACAAAGTATTTATAGGTACAACCGTTTTCACGGGGTCCTTGATTCAGAATGACCCTTTGAGATGGATCACTATGATGATTTGAAGAGCGTCGATCATCATCTTTCTTTGGCTCATCCTTCTTAGAGGGCGGTGGCTTGCTGTGAGCCTCCGAATGAGTCTTAGGGTCAGACTTGGAGTGGGGTACAGATGAGGCTCTGCTATGTGTCCCACTATACTCCTTAAATTGTTCTGCTACACCTTTAGATACAGCTGTGTCAATTAGTGAACGGAGCTCTCCTTTGGTTATATTAATCCTATCATTATCATCGCGGTTTTCCAAAGGATGACTGTTTATCTCGTCAGAGTCAGCCATGTAGTCTTAGTTGCTACAAAAGAAAATAAGGGCAAGGTTTATTTAGACGCCCTTACAGTACTATCGTTCTTAAACGATTTATTAACCATGCTTTTAATACACATTTCAGTTAATTTGTTAAATATAAAATTGTTCAGGATCTTTATCATAATCCTAAATTATAAGTCAATAATAGCACGAAAGGCCTAGTCACGTAGACAAGTTTAATTTGTAAGCCATGATTTCAAAGAATCAAGGCATTAAGGTTTGAATCATAGTTCATTACCTTTTCCTGACAGGGAGTTGTAGGCTACTACTGTCTTTAGTCTCAGAGGACGTTAATTATAGCCCATAGACACTTCATCCCCAAGGGATGATTATATAAATAAGGGAATTCCGAATAACCCAAAAATGACTGATGTGATTTTATCGTATCACATTTTGTCGAGCATGTTAATATGCTTTCATATGTTTAATAAGAATTTGAATCTCTTGAATAGGTTCTACCATTTTGGCCTTGTATGCCGTGACATTTAGGCTAGGTTTTACCCTGAAGATTCTTTTTAATATTCAGCGCAGAACAATTTCTAAATTGAACTGTTAACAAGGATCTGAATCTAATTGTGGAACTACCATCTTGGCCCTGTCTTAATGTGACGTATGGCTAGGTCTCGTCCTTTTTAGATTTTTGCCATTTTTATTATAATGGTAGATCTTATAATATATGAATGATATTTTAAATACAATCGTTCCTTTAAAATTTAACAAGTATATGGTTGCCCTAAACGGGACTTCTAATAAAAATGACTTGCCCATGCAAAGGCTAATCAGAAAAATAATCAAGGAAGTAGTTAAAAGACAATGAAATGAATTGGAACTTGTCCTACGTTCTTGTCTAGACTCAAGAATGTGCAACTGTGTAACTGAGATTAAACACAAAAGACTAGTGTTTAATTCACTCAGTGTTGGCTCTGATACCAACCTGTCACACCCCGACTTTCCACGTGTCACCGGTGGGGAGTATCGTGACGTAGTTGATATCATCATAGTCAAACAACACAATTATATAAATGCACAGCGGAAGCAAAAGATAAATATTACTACATTCCGAATATAAAGTAATATCCAGTATTACAACGGAAAGTAAAGGATCCACAAGCGGATCTTTAAACATATCATTTGTTCAACAAACTTTAGACGCCTAGAACTTGCAAGATTCCTTATTAGCGCCCTGAGCTTCCAGCCAATTTCGTTCAGTACCTGTCACTTACCCTTTTTGGAAAATACGTCAGTTTTCACTGGTAAATACACTCAACTGACTCATTTGAAAAGAGTTTAAGAAAATTGATTTGGATGCACGTGGCACAAAAATATCTTTTATAATTTGATTAAAATGCACAGAGGTAAAATTAACCTTTTATACTCGGGAAAATTATTTGTATATAATCTTGTATACAGTTTTACTTATTTGTCGTCCGTTAGGACCGGTTTGTAGGGCCGGACTAGATTAACTGACACGCCACAGGTATAATGCCCACAGGCTATCATCCTCTAAGTGGATTACCAGTTCCGGTATAATGCCCACAAGGATGATACCTCGGAGTGGATTACCAGTTTTTACATAATGCAACTGTCAGGTGTATGCCTACACCCCGTGCTTAGGTCGTGGCCATTTCGTAAAATGATGCCAAGAATATCCAGGACATGGTCATTAACCCCCAAAGGCCATACACCAAATAATACATATTAAACGGGTTGTAAGTACATCAATCACAATACGATTTAAATAACTACACACCCGACCAAGCGGTACTTTTATAGTGCCGTATCCCAAGCCCGTATAGGGAAAATAAGTTAAGAGTATTTACCTGAGCTAGCTCCTGTCTTAAATAGCAAGAATCTAATAACTCAGCCGTATTCACTTAAGTAAGCGTAGGTACCATTTAATGGAAGGCTCTAGTCTGGAATGATGGTATAAATAACCAATTAGGATGCTAACGGGTCTTTAATTAAGCCTAAGCTTAGACCGATTAGTCTTACCGAAAGATACGGTTCAGACGCATGATTAAGCGAAGACCGGAATAGAATGTGTTTTAGACCCGACAGTTCGAAGACTTGTATAATATGGGTATTTCATACACACTCTGAATTTTGAGATAAAACCGATAAGGTTTGACCCGTTTCGGCTAATTTATGTAAACTTGCTACATAAACCGAACCGTACGCGTAATAAGCGTGACGGGTATTCATGAGAGCTATATACAGGTTTCCTAAGTTAATTTATGCCTCAAATATGTTGTGACATCAGTAAGATGTCTTTCATTATGCCCGAAACGTATTTAAACACAAACTAGGCCCCGTAGGGGTAGTTTGGTCATTTAAAAGGTTATAAAAGAGTTTAAGTATTTACCTGAGTTACAGGTCTGATACAATCAGCAAAAATACTTATTTTGATAAGTTATAACAGTAGGATAAAGTATATATGTGAATTTACCAATTATAACCAAACTATGCACCGTAGGGGCATTTTGGTAATTTCACATAAGCCGAAAAGCTCAAAACTGAAGTCTGAGTTAAACAACTTTTGCTTACTGTTAAAATATCCTAATTTGCCTAAAATATCAGTAGGTATCAACCCTTGTATGTCTAAAGTAGTTCTAGTACATACTATGCGTTAAAAACGCCTAGAACGGCGATTAGGAGCCGTTTCCGGGTTATATACTTAAAGCTGATATTTTTATTACTCCAGAAGGCTTAAAATAATTTATTTATCATTTAAGATCAGTAGCAAAAGGTTTGGAGTCGTTTAGATATGTAAAACTCATTTTATAGCCCGTAAGGGCAAAACCGACAATTACCGGATTAAGCCTACGATTACTAGTTATGCTCAGCCTAAAATTAATTAAAAATCTTTAAAAATCCCAAAATAATATATTACATCTGTGGGTATTAAGTTTGATACCAAAAAGTAGGCTTAACTAGGCTATACGCCAATTACGCCGTTTTATTAACATAAAGCTTTAAATTTGCGATAATGAGCATAACTCTTAATCTACAAGTCAAACTGATGTCAAACTTTGCATACAAGTTTATATATCAGTAATTTAAGTTTCTACTCTTTTACATTTACAAAAATCACGTTTTAAGGTAATAAGGGCATAATGGTCAACATATGAGCAATTAACGGAATCATGCATATTAACTGGTTAACTAATGAACCATGGTGTGTAATCACAGAGGGTTATACTAGCATGTTACCTGGTCCAAACAAGGCTCTAATGCATTTCTAAAACATGCTTAAACGGGTCAGAACTGAAAGTCAAAGTGAAAGTCAAACTATGTGACTTTCGGTTCCGAACCGGGTCTTTACAGGAAATTGTCGGGTTGAACATGTTTAGACATGTTCTTACACTAATTACTAAGTTATAACAATGATCAAACAGGTTGTATATGTTCTATATTGCTAATTATGCACAAATTGTAATTTACACATTCTGTTGACTTTTTAAATACAAGTTTGACCCGACATTTGACCTAGTTAGAGTGGGAATCAGGGGGAACCCTTTTGAGGGTTTATTACCCACATAATTACCAACTTATAACTACTTTCACTTCGACTAATCACTGGACCATTAGTGATTAATCTTAAAGTCAACCGTTAATTACGACGGTTTGACTTTTAAGCTAAAACTAAGCTAAAACTTAATTAAGAAAGGATTAGAACACTTACTGAAGTCCTAAGCTTGATTAGGAAGGACTTGGGTCTGCTTTGAAGCTCCAAAAGGCTCCTCAATTGCAGAATGAAGGTGTGAGGAATGAGTTGCAACTTCATGCCTTTATATAGTGTTCTTAATCACCATAAGAAGTTGACACACAAGTCTACAAGTGCCCACAAATCTTTTACATGTGTCCCTAAGTGTTTAGGGGTTGTTTAGGGGCCAAGGGAGATGAGGAAAATCGATTAAAGATCAGTTGCAACGTTTAAGACAGCCAACAGCCAATCTGCTGCATCTGGGCATCCCTTGCGCACCGCAAGGGTGTGGTTGTTGAGGTGCGCAAGGCTTCTGATCAGCCTCCAAAATTTTCCATTCTTTGCATAAATGACTCTTGGCCCTTCCGAAAGGTCAAGTAACCTTTATATATTGCAATTTGACACCGTGTTTTCTTTAACTACAAGGGCTTTAGGACTTGTACCCACTTTATTTGGTCCTTGATTACTCGGTTATTACCCGAAAAGTCCCAACTTTTAACGTTAACACTTTAACCCCTCGCACACGAGTTTGATCATAACTTTCTCATACGACAACGAAACTTTATGAAATTTATATCGTGCATTCTAGTGAGCATAATTAACCGTTACAAAGCTTCAGGTTTGTCAAAAGGTCACTCAGAGGTATATCTTTAAACATGTTGACACGTTTAACCCCTGTAGTTTGTAATCTCTCACTTTTAGCTTCGTATGATCCATGATTTATTCGTTTGATGTCATAAACATCATGTAGGGTTATTATGAAGTATATTTATTCACTGTTGACATTTAGAACCCGTATAATCACATACTTTCCATGTTTGTCAACTTTAGTCCTTTTATAACTTTCTTTCACACGTTCAAACTTTATGACACGTGACAACACATTATAGGACGTGAATTTTCGAGATGTTACATGGTCATTAAACCCCTAAAGACATTGCATCAAACAAAACAGATTAAAACGGGTTATGCTATTTATTAATCACATTCCGATTAAATGATTTCATACCCGACCAAGCGGTATTATTATAATACCATATCCCAAGCCCGTATAAGGGAAAATAAGTTAAAAGTATTTACCTGAGCTAAAATATAATTTTATTCTCAGCCGTATATCAAATCAGCAAGTACAAGTTGCTTTTACCGGGCTCCTAATCTAGAACGAAGGTGTTAATAACATATTAGATACCTAACGGGTCTTATTTAAGTTCTAACTTAGACCGGTTAGTTTTAAAGAAAGGTTCACGGTTCAAAACGCAAGATTAAGTGAAGACCGGATTAGAATGTGATTTAGATCCAACAAGTATGAAGACTTGTATAAAATGGGTAAACTAAATACATTCTGGATTTGGAAATAGAAATGATAAGGTTTGACCCGTTTCGGCTAATTTATGCAAACTAGTTACATAGACCTTACCGAACGCGTATATGCGTAACGGACAACCAAATGAGTCATGAACAAGTTCCATTAGTTATTATGCTTTAAATTATGTTGTGATATCAGTAGGGTACCTTCCATTAAGCCCAAAACGAATTTAAAATAAATTTAAGCCCCGTAGGGGTATTTTGGTCATTTTAAAGTTTATAAAAGAGGTTAAATAGTAATATGAGGTTCTGGTCTGAATGATATAGTAAAAATATTAATTTTATCAAGTCATGTCAGTAAGATATCATACATATGTGAGGTTTATCATTTATGGCCAAACTATGCACCGTAGGGGCATTTTGGTCATTTCACATATGCTTTAAGGGTCGAATTTGGAAATCTGAGTTCAAGACTTATACTTACTGTTAAAGTATAAAATTTATTTGTAACATCAGTAGGCAACAAGTCTTAGGTGCTAAATATGGTTTTAAACCATACTATGCGCCTAAATCGCATAAAAGTCGGTATTTGACGATATTCGGGTTATTTAAGGAAGTCTGAGATTTTAATCAGTTTCAAGTGTTTACGATATTTTATTTAATATATAAAATCAGTAGAAAAAGGTTTGACATGTAAATGATGTGTAGAACTCATTTTATTAGCGAAAAGGGCATTATCGTCAGTTACCGAGTCCATGCAAGAACTCTATGTTATGATCAGTTTAAAATTTAACAAAAATTTCCAAAAATCCCTAAATATTATATCTTAACAGTAGGTAGCAAGTTTGGTGCCAAAAATTGGGTCTAAATATGATTTATGCTAAAAATGCAATTTAAATAACAAAAAGTTTCCATTTTACGATATCGCGCATAACTTTCATTTTAGACCAGAAACGGATGTCAAATTTTTAGGACATACTTATATTTCAGTAATAAATATTTTTGTCCACTCACATTTTTAAAAATCTCGTTTTAATGATAAAAGGGCATATTGGTCAATTTTAAGCAATAACGGAACATGCATGTAATCTAAGGTTTATAAGGAACCATGTAGTATATCTTCAGAGAGTTATACTAACATATAATATGGTCCTAAACTCAGAATTTTCGGGTTGAACATGCCTAAACATGTTCTTATATTATTTACCAAGTTGTTTAAGTGATAAAATGTAATTTATAACCTCTACATTATCAGTTATGATTTATTTTGCAAAAACTGACTCGTTTGACTTTTCTGTTAAGAAGTTTGACCCGAAAATTGACCAAGTAAATGTGATAATTAGGAGGTGCCCATTTAAGGGTTTAACATCTACATAATTACCAACATAAAGCCACATTCAATTCGAATAATGGCTGGACCGTTAGTGATTAATCACCAAGTCTAAGCAGAATTACGCTAACTTTGACTTTCGGTCCTTAAACTATCAAAAGCTTAATTACAGAAGCTAAGAAAACTTACAATGGTCCTTAGCACGAAAGTTTGAACTATTAGAGCCTCCTTAAAGACCAGGTTGCTCTAGAGAACTCAGTTGAGAGTTTGTTTGTGAATTTCTTTTGAATGTGCAAGAATAAGTGAAGAAGTGAGGCCTATTTATAGCGATTTTCACTTCACAAGATCAATCCATGTGTCCTTAGGTGTTTTATGATGTTAACATGTGCCTAGTGGTTTAGCAAAACCGTTAACATGCAGCTGGTTTCGTTCAGAGTTGCAGAAAATCTCAAAAAGATCACTAGGTTGCAGGCTGGGCAGCTGGCAGTTGCTGCTGAATTTTGGTCCCGCCCGCGTGTCGCGCCAAGCGCAGGGAGACCCTGCGCGACACGCGGGGAGTGCAGTTTCAAAACTTTTTGTTTGTTTGAAAGATCAGTCCCCGCAGTTCCATTGCTCGATAAACTGACATTTTCAGCATGCATGGTCAATATATTCAGGTCTGGGATGCTCTAGGGAGTGTAGCCATGCAAAAAGATGTCTTGGACATATTGTAAATGGATCCCGAATGAAGAATTCCCACTTTTATACTTTTAACCCTTGTTCTTGATAATTGCAAATTACATTACATAATTGCACCGGATCTTTAATAAATCAATACTGATGTTCATGAGGGTATAATAATATGTTACAAAGCTTCGGGAATGTTAAAAGGCCTCTTAGAGGTAAGAATTAACATATTGACACTTTTAACCCCTGTGTTTTGTAACTTTTGATTTTTAAGCGCAAACTGCTTCTAGTGTCCGACAATTTAATCAATAAGGAATACGAACATCACATAAGGTCAATCAGAGGCACAAGTTAGGCATGTTTACACTTTTGATCCTTCCACACACATCTTTACACTGTTTGGCAATTTTAATCCCTCGAAATCAATTCGTTAACCGTTTAAAGTCCATGACACGTGTCGTTACTACATTGGACATGATTTTTGCGAGGTGTTACATCCTCACCCCCTTAAAAGAAATCTCGACCCCGAGATTTACTGAAATAAATGAGGGTATTTCTGTTTCATTGTGGACTCAACCTCCCATGTGTATTCTGGGCCTCTACGGGTATCCCATTTTACCTTGACGATCGGCACATGCTTCCTTCGAAGCTTCTTAACCTGTCGATCCTCGAACGACAAAGGTATTTCAACAAACTTCAAGCTCTCGTCAATCTGCACGTCCTTATGTGACATTGCTAGCGATTCATCGGCTAGACATTTCTTTAGATTGCAGATGTGCACATTATGTATTCCACTAAGCTCTTTGGGTAAATTCAGCTTATAGGCTACAGTTCCGACACATTCGATGATCTCGAATGATCCTATGTATCTTGGGCTCAGCCTGCCCTTTTTGCCGAAACGCATCACCCCTTTCCAGGGTGACACCTTGAGTAACACTTTATTACCTACCTCGAATTTCAGAGGTTTACGCCTTTTATCTGCGTAGCTTTTCTGCCTATCCCTGGCAGCTTTGAGACGATCGCGGATCTGCACAATCTTGTCCGTTGTCTCCAGGACTATATCAGGTCCTGGCAGTTGAACATCTCCAACTTCCGCCCAACAAACTGGCGTTCTACACTTCCTTCCGTACAAAGCCTCGAAGGGCGCAGTTTGGATGCTCTAATGATAACTCTTATTATACGAAAATTCAATCAAAGAAAGATGGTCATCCCAACTTCCACCTAAATCAATAACACAAGCCCTGAGCATATCCTCGAGTGTTTGTATCGTACGCTCGCTTTGGCCATCCGTCTGAGGATGATAAGCAGTGCTGAAATTTAAACGAGTGCCTAAAGATTGCTGGAAGCTTTTCCAAAAGTGAGATGTGTATCTAGTATCCCTATCGGAGATAATAGATACCGGCACTCCGTGGAGTGATACTACCTTATCCACGTACAACTGAGCTAGCTTATCGGAGCTATGTGTTTCTTTAATAGGCAAGAAGTGAGCTGACTTGGTCAGCCTGTCGACTATAACCCAAATAGTATCATTTCCGTGCTTTGTCCTTGGTAACTTAGTGATAAAATCCATAGTTACCATTTTCCACTTCCAAGTGGGAAGTTCAGGCTGTTGCAGCAAACCTGACGGCTTTTAGTGTTCGGCTTTAACCTGTGCACACGTCAGAAATTTAGCCACATAAGTGGCTATAGACTTCTTCAAACCTATCCACCAATAATTTGTCTTTAAATCATGGTACATCTTATCACTGCCTGGATGGACTGAATATTTCGATCTATGGGTTTCTTGGAGAACCCAGATTCTACCATTTCATCTAAGGATTCCATCCTTGCCATAAGACAATTGATCAGCAGTTACGCCTAACTTCTCATTCGGAAAGTTAGTTTCCAAAACAGCTTCCTTCTGAGCAGCTAATAATCTTTCTTTCAAGCTGTTCTTAAGCTCAATGCTTTTAGCATTGATCCTAATGGGCTTAACCCTTTCCTTCCTGCTTAGAGCGCCAACTACAACATTCGCTTTGCCTGGATGGTAGAGAATTTCGCAATCATAGTCATTTAAAGTCTCCATCCATCGACGCTGCCTCATGTTAAGGTCTTTCTGATTGAGTAAGTGTTGAAGGCCCTTATGATCAGAATAAATTATACACTTGGTTCCATATAGATAACGCCTCCAAAGCTTCAGTGCAAACACAACGGCACCCAATTCCAAATCATGGGTGGTGTAGTTCTTTTGGTGCACCTTTAATTGACGTGAGGCATAGGCAATGACCTTTCCTCTTTGCATGAGCACACAACCCATACCGGTGTGCGATGCGTCGCAGTATACAACAAACTCTTCAATCCCTTCTGGCAATGTTAACACCGGAGCATTGCTTAATTTCTGCTTGAGGATCTCAAAAGATTCTTGTTGCTTGGGACCCTTTTCAAACTTTATATTCTTGCGAGTTAATGAGGTTAGAGGTGCAACAATCCTTGAAAAGTGTTCAATGAAACGTCTATAGTATCCTGCTAGACCCAAGAAGCTGCGAATCTCTGTAGGTGTTTTTGGTGCTTGCCAATTCATGATTGCTTCGATCTTAGCGGGATCTACCTGAATACCACGCTCACCCACTACATGTCCAAGAAATTGGACTTCACGGAGCCAAAACTCACATTTAGAGAACTTTGCATAAAGCTTTTCTTGTTGCAGAAGTTTGAGAATACACCGGAGATGTTTTTCATGATCGGCTTGACTCTTCGAATAAATAAGTATGTCATCAATAAAGACGATGACAAACTTGTCTAGATACGGCTTGTAAATGCGATTCATGAGATCCATGAACGCTGCTGGTGCATTGGTGAGCCCGAAAGGCATCACTAAGAACTCGTAGTGGCCATAACGTGTTCTGAATGCGGTCTTATGCACATCTTCTTTTCTGACTTTCAGCTGATGATATCCCGACCTCATGTTGATCTTTGAAAAGTAGCTTGCTCCTTGAAGTTGATCGAACAGATCGTCGATCCTGGGTAATGGATATCTGTTCTTGATTGTAACTTTGTTCACCTCGCGATAATCGATGCGTAGACGCATCGATCCATCCTTCTTTTTCACAAACAGATTCGACGCTCCCCAAGGAGACGAGCTAGGTTGAATAAAACCCTTCTCCAACAAATCATCCAACTGTGTTCTCAACTCTTTCATCTCAGTTGGTGCCAATCGATAAGGTGCTCTTGCAACTGGTGCTGCTCCAGGAATGATATCGATCCTGAATTCCACTTGCCTATCTGGAGGTAAAGCAGGTAATTATTCAGGGAAGACGTCTGGATATTCAGAAATAACGGGGATGTCTTCGATCTTGGGCTTTGGCTCATCAATAGTCACCTGTGCCATATAAATGACACAACCTTTCTTCAAACATTTTGTTGCCTTAAGCATAGACACTTGCTTAGGAAAACCGTACTGTGTATCACCTTGTATTGTTAATGGCTCACCATAAGGAGTCCTGATAACCACTTGCTTCTTATCACAAACAATCTGGGCTTGGTTATGAGATAACCAATCCATGCCTATCACTATGTCGAATCCTGCCAATTTCAACGGAAGCAAAGACAATGGAAAAGAATGGTTCCTAATGGATATAAAACATCCATCTAATATTGTTGAACCAGTCTTTATGGTACCATCGGCTAATTCTACCTCATATTTTATGCTTAGAGTTTTAACAGGCAAATTTAACAATTTACAAAATTTGTTGTCTACAAACGACTTGTCTGCACCAGAATCAAACAATACTCTAGCATAAACATCATTGATAAGAAAAGTACCTGTTATCACATTGTCGTTCTGTACCGCTTCCTGTGCATTCATTTGGAAGACCCGAGCATTGGTCTTCTTAGCCTCTTCAGGATTCTTTTGATTCTTAGGGCAATTGGTCTTAATGTGCCCCTTTTCGTTGCAACCATAACAAGTTGCATCCTTCAATTTCTTGCAATCCAAAGTCTTATGCTCTTTGGACTTGCAGATCCCACATCCAATAGGCTTTGACTGTGACTGCGATTGTGATTTCGACTCAAGCCTGCACTTCCCAAAATGGTTTTATGGCAGGTTTTACATTTGGGTTTCTCACCCGACTGCTGGTTGTCCTTTTTAAACCCAAAACCCTTTCTATGATCTGAGTTCCCCTTTCTTTTCTTGTCAGAGCAATGAGAACTCTCATCCTCCCGCTTTCGCTTTCCTTCATCAGAAACTTTGACAGACTTGTTTCTGATAGCATCAAGTGTGAGAGAGAGAGACAGATCCACCACTGACCTGAATGTGGTAGGTCTGGATGCTTTCACATTTCCCTTAATTTCTGGAGCTAGACCTCCAATAAAACGTGCTATGCGCTTTGGTTCCAGCGTGACCAAATAAGGGACCAATCGGGACATGGTGTTGAAGCTTGTAAGAATTGCCTGACAATCTAAGTTCTTCATGACCAATGTCAAGAAGTCAGTCTCGATTTTCTCAACCTCATGTTGGGGACATAAATTTTCCTTGATCAATGGAACAAATTGATCCCAAGACAAGTTATACAACGGAATCTTCCCTGTAGCTTGGATTAATGACCTCCACCAAGCTAGAGCTTCACCTTTAAAAGATTGCGAAACAAACTTCACAATATCTTGTTCCGCACAACCACTAATGTCAACCACAGTGTCCATCTCATCGAGCCAGGTCATACTGTCAATGGCACCTTTTTCCCCTGTGAAGTCTCTTGGCTTGCAAGAGACGAAGTATTTGTAGGAGCAGGTCTTAACACGTGGCTCCTGATTGAGCACAATCCATTTTGATGGAACACTTCTTTGATTCGACGAATGATGAGAATCATCCTTATGAGATACGTGTGTCTTGGAAGGTGGTTTTGTATGCTGCACAGATTGGGTCCTGCTATGAGTACCACTTGATTCTTTGAACTGTCTGTCCATGGCTCGAGTGACAGCATTATCTATCATTGCTTGTAATTCTGCACCAGCTACATTAATTCTGGTGGTATCATTTCTCTCTCTCGGATGACTGTTAACCATTTCTAATTTAGACATGCTGAATCATGATTGCTATAAAACAATTGACAATATTTTATTCAGAGGTTATTATGGAATCATCATTTTTGATGATTCATTAACCAAGGTAATATAAACCATATTGGTTAATTTGTTAGTCATATTTATTTTGGATTTTCATTATAATTTATCCTCAGTTATAAACCATTAAAGATATTAGAGTGGCACAAAAGGCCTAGTCACAAGGATAGTTTTAAATTTTAAGCCATGATCTTATAAGATCGAGGCATTAAGGTTTGAACATGTGTAACGCCCCGAGTTTTCATACTTTCTATATTTGAAAACCCTGCCTAAAATTCTATTTTTGGAAATCTCGCGTTCTTGTAATCATTCTTCGTTGTAATCATTGCAACATCCGAGACTTGTTTCATAAATAAAACTCGTATTTCTTTAAATTTGTTTTATACATTCTTCATACTTAATCATACGTTTAATTGTGAAACAATTTGATACATATTCGTGATAATTACAAACGTATGATAAATCTACCAATACGTGACATACATACTTTGTACCATACTTACATACGAGTCTTATACTTAATCTTATTTATTTTATACTCGTGTAACCTTAGAACATGCTTAGTATGCTTAAATACCCTAAAATGGTCATAAAATACGTAATATATAACATCTAGACTTGTTGCTAATCAATAAATCAAGAAATAAAAAAATATATGTTTCTGTCACAGGCATACGGACCGTATGCTATATCCCTTACGGTCCGTAAGGGTGTCTGGCGGGCAGATTGTTCAAACAGCCGCGATTTTGCACGAAATCCCAACACCAAACCTCCTCCAATCACCTCTAATCACCATTAAAACACTCACCAACCTAACCTAACTCTTCCCCTATAAATACCACACTAATCCAAGCTCTAAACACTTTACAAACTCATCTAAATCTCTCTCAAATCACCTAAAACGTAGCTGCAATTCAGTGTTCGAGCAGATTCTTCAAGCTTCACGAAAATGAGCATAACTTCTTCATTTCTTGTCCGTTTTAGTCCATTCTTTTTCCTACACGATTGGAATGACCTTAGCTTCGATTCCATGGGTGTTTCACAGTAAACAAGTCCCTGTAACTCCGGCAAAAAGGCTCCAAAGTTCACTGTTTGCTTTATTTTGATTCAAACTTTACTAAACTTGTTCAAACTTGAGTGTAACTCATCTCAAACCTATGTCCTAATGCTCATAATCAAATGAATGGTTAGTTGGGCTTAAAAACAAGGCTGAGACATACAAAATCATAGGTTAAACCTCATATACTTTCTGTTTTGTTTAGGGTTTTTGACCCACAAGTGATGTTCAAGCTTCAAGCTTGATGAAGGTGTGATTGTGGACTAACTTGGGTTGTCCAACATAAAATCCCCACATTACTTGATGATTTCTCATGGTGTAGTCATTCACATTCTTGTATTATTCATAGTTCATGACCTTCCTTGTATGTTTTTACATCAAGTGTAGTGGTGAACACATAAGAGGTGCCTAAGTGGAAGCTTGTTCTTCCTACCTCCTACATGATTTCCATGATACTTAGAGGTACCTAAATGAAGATCTTAATATTCTACCTCATGCTTGACTATTGGACATACTTAAATATGATATATAACCTAAATGATATCTATATACATTCGAACCTTTGATGGTGAACTTGTGTTCATTCGTCAAAGTGTCAGAATAACATCATCTAAGGACATAAGACTTGTACGATTCTAATGGGTATATTACTCATGAAAACATTAACCCTTGAGGTTTCATAGTGTCAAGACAAGTACTTAATGTTACAAGATGATTACTTTTCATATACATACTTTTCATGCACTTTAAACTTCACATCCTTAGACCAAATGTATACGTCTCTTAAAAATCCCTAAACGAACACATTCAACCTTCTAACCTCATCAACTTCGTCACATTGGATAATCGGAAAGCATATGCAAATTTTGTGAGTACACTTGACCCATTTTCCTTTTAATACACTTTGGGTGCAACATGTTTTACTTGTTAAAAAATGCACGATTCACAAACATGCTTTCTTCAATCAATCCTTATACATGCTTTGTTATACTTAAGTTCATGCTAGAATTCATACTACTTGTTAACCCGCCTTAACAATTATAGCGCTATAGGTGTAGCACACCACCCGACGGGGTTTTGTTAAGTTATATTCTTTACGGTCTCGATATTGTTATATCGAGGGATGCTATTATTCATACTTTACGGTCTCGATGTTGCTACATCGAGGGATGCTATTATACTAGTGGACACTTGGGTTTGACTTTTAGTTATGCATGATAGTTTGACCTTGTATACCAAAATGCTATGTTGGATTGAAAATATTTTTGATACATATGACACGAGTCTAAAACTTGTGTACTCGCCAATACCTTTGTATTGAACTACACTTTTAAAACATGTTGCAGGTTTAGCGATGACGTTGATGATGCATGGAATCTAGTAGGATGCTTAGATACACACTTCAAAATTTGTATTCATATTGTATTGTATTTCATTATTCATGTTGTTGTATTTTGCTTCAAATAATTGTAATTGATTCTTTAGAAATGGAATGAAATTATTATTTAAATACTTGTCACAATTATTAGTATTATGATGTCTCGAGCAATCTATTTCGTCTCACTCCGATGTTTCCGCCATCGGTTGGGGTGTGACAGATTGGTATCAGAGCCATAACTATAGGGAATTAGGAAAAATTGCCATGCTTTTTACCTAGTCTATAGTTTTAGAGCCGTATTCTTATGTTTTGCTTGGAACTACATGCATGCCACTTTATGTGTTTCATATTTATTCTCTTTGAGCCTTTTAAACATATATATCGTTTTATCCTTATGTATCATACTTGACATGCTATTCTTACGTGTTAATACATGTTCTACTATGTGTTAATATTTGTTTTAAGATTTCATTCTTATGTGCCATTCTTGACATATTTATACTTGTTTGTTAATCCCCAACGTACGTTTTTCCTCATACATTTTACTCGACTATTCTAAAACCGCAAACACTCGTATTATACAAACGAGACAAATTCACCAAAATAGGCGTGAAACCCACAATTTGGTGAACGACTCTCAATCTACCTATTCTTTTATATGAGATTCATCATCAAGCTGGGAGTGAAGTCCTCATCTTGATGAAGAATTTCAATTTCAAAATTCTAGTGGACCCTCGTCAAAGTGTTGAAAATAAATTTTGACCCGACGAGTGCAAACCACACTTAGGATAAGAAATCGCCAAGTTAGGGGTGAAACCCACACCTTGTCGACTAGTTCCACTCTTTGATTTTTTTTTATAAATCCCCCCAAGTCTCGAAATTTCGATTGATTTGGGACATGTAGTAACCGGAAGGGTAAATACCGTTAACCGACTTGTCGGCGAGAGTATATTACCTATTAGGCTAAAGCATGCTCCTCAAATTCAAAAGACTTTTCGACCACTTTGGTTAGTCAAAGTTCCGTTTTGGAACCATCCAAATTTTAATCAAACATGTGTTTCTATTATTTATTTTATACGATGCAATCTTTCAAATTCGAATTTACTTTCGATATTTCTTCTCACACACACATCATACTAAATCTTTTTCATACATTTATACATATGCATGATTTCATATAATTTAAATTCATATTCCTTGTAACGACAAGTGGGGACATATCATCGAGATATGAGTGATTTCCTTACCTTGACGATTAACTCCACTCCCTTTTTTTTAAAACGAGCTCACCAACGAGTTAGGGGTGATTCCCTTACCTAGGTGATCGTTACCAAAACGTCTCTTCAAAATATCTTATTATGTAAACTCGATCATGTTTTATACCTAAATTGTTTATCATTATTCAAAATACGTATGTATACGATTTCGAATTTCCAAACTTTACGAATTGCTACCTACCAATTTAATCGGTCCAATGAATCTTTTGCCCATGAACTTCGTATTCGCCTTAATCACTAAAACGCACTCATGTTATATCACCAAACTAAAGACTTTCATTCTTAATCGGAGATCAAACCAACCTTTCTCATACACTTATAAGATCTTACGGATGTTATATGATCGTTTTACCAAAGACTCTTTTCAACATCAACAAATCACTTGTTAATTTTTTTTACCACTAAGCCCTTTTACTAAATTTCCTTTCTAAGGATCGACGTTTTCACAAGAACCTCCAAAATTTAAAATTTCTTGTTTTGGTGCAAATGAAGCGAACTTATTATTTTCAAAAAAAAAAAAAATTTCTACACCGCCTAATTCGCCATTCATATTTCAAAACACGTGGGCTAGAAGACTTTATGGGGACCGACAATTTTCAACATACGTAAACTTTTTAAAACAAAAGTAGCATTTTCATTCATTACAAAATACATTATGCATAACCAATAAATACTTTATATTGTCTTACATTTACAAACTATATTCTACTTTCCAAATCAAAGTATCGAATTTGATTTGGAAAACTCGACGCTTCGTTTAAACCACTATACATACATGTCATCATACACGTTTTAGACGTTTTATCACGACAATTTCAATTATATCGTTCGTATTTACATGCTCAACCTTTTGAGCACTTTTACATGCTTAAATTTGTATGTTTCAATTAATACTATATACGCAATCATTAGTATTCGTACTCACACGCATAACAATAAATTTTATGCTTATACTTATAATCGTATTCATACTTATATTCATAGGTTTCATGCTTTTGCTTATATTCATACGTTTCATGCTTATACGTATACTTATACTACTCATACGTTTTATGTCTATGCTCATACTTACGTGAATAATCATACTTAAACTTATATTTATGCTCATACTTTCATTCATACTCATGATTCATACATTCGTACCCTTACGCGAGTGTAATCCGAGGGATTTGCTTACATGGGTCCCATACATACTTAAGCATGGACTTGCTTATATACTATATTCTTATACGTACACATTCTTTTTTTTTAAAATTATGTATACCCTGATTCATACTCAATTAGTACAAGCTATGCGGATCATGCGACGATCAAAATAATCGCGGGTGCACACGGGATTATAGTGATCGGCTCATGAGAACCATAGAGTGTACTATTGTGTATGGCAAGACACGGAACGTAACACGACACCGAACACGAAGCGAACGTAATATGGTCAAAACATGGTGGATACGCCGCCGGTACTTCCTATATATAAGTGTTTTCACCATGTTACCCAATTTTCGTAAAACGTGCCATGAGAAATTCAGTGTTTTGCAGACCTTTTGGACCTAATTCAAACTTTAAACAACTCGCAAATGCATTATATCCGATTATCCACGACGAGACTTCATTCTTAACACGCTACTTTCATCTATCCAACACTTATGCTATTCTTATGCTTGCATTCTTTAAGAGTCAATCGTTCACTTCTATACTCGTATTATTATCCATTATCCTTTTCTTTCATACAAACCTCGTTCACAATCAAGCTTGTTTAAACATTCGAATCCTAACTTATCTTATTACCTTTAAAACCGTCTTTCTATTCTTTATTCTTGTGTAAACGTATTTAGTAGGCCGTTAATACTTTATTTAAAGTATCAAACTTTCTCGTTCCACTCGAAAAGCAATTTTTATGGATATGTGGTTTTATACTACCCTTAAAACTTCCTATACAACCTACCTCACACGTATTGATTACAAACTGTTTTATGAAGGCCTCCTTCGTAAATACAATACACTTGTAAAACAACTCCAAATTTAGCTATTCAAAATCGTTTTACCTATACACGTTTCCCCCATGCTTATGCCTCAAAACCATTTTAGCCAAACAAATCCTCTTACAAAGCTATATTGCTAATCTCCCAAAATTTCATACTTTCAAAACATTTCAAAATTTCCTAGTCTTAGTTTTAAATAATCACTTTTTACCAAAACTCTTTCAAGTCTTCCTCTTGAATAAATTTCGGGATGAAATTTCCTAAAGGAGGGGAGACTGTAACGCCCCGCGTTTTCATACTTTCTATATTTGAAAACCCTGCCTAAAATTCTATTTTTGGAAATCTCGCGTTCTTGTAATCGTTCTTCGTTGTAATCATTGCAACATCCGAGACTTGTTTCATAAATAAAACTTGTATTTCCTTAAATTTGTTTTATACATTCTTCATACTTAATCATACCTTTAATTGTGAAACAATTTGATACATATTCGTGATACTTGCAAACGTATGATAAATCTACCAATACGTGACATACATACTTTGTACCATACTTACATACAAGTCTTATACTTAATCTTATTTATTTTATACTCGTGTAACCTTAGAACATGCTTAGTATGCTTAAATACCCTAAAATGGTCATAAAATACGTAATATATAACATCTAGACTTGTTGCTAATCAATAAATCAAGAAATAAAAAAATATATGTTTCTGTCACAGGCATACGGACCGTATGCTATATCCCTTACGGTCCGTAAGGGTGTCTGGCGGGCAGATTGTTCAAACAGCCGCGATTTTGCACGAAATCCCAACACCAAACCTCCTCCAATCACCTCTAATCACCATTAAAACACTCACCAACCTAACCTAACTCTTCCCCTATAAATACCACACTAATCCAAGCTCTAAACACTTTACAAACTCATCTAAATCTCTCTCAAATCACCTAAAACGTAGCTGCAATTCAGTGTTCGAGCAGATTCTTCAAGCTTCACGAAAATGAGCATAACTTCTTCATTTCTTGTCCGTTTTAGTCCATTCTTTTTCCTACACGATTGGAATGACCTTAGCTTCGATTCCATGGGTGTTTCACAGTAAACAAGTCCCTGTAACTCCGGCAAAAAGGCTCCAAAGTTCACTGTTTGCTTTATTTTGATTCAAACTTTACTAAACTTGTTCAAACTTGAGTGTAACTCATCTCAAACCTATGTCCTAATGCTCATAATCAAATGAATGGTTAGTTGGGCTTAAAAACAAGGCTGAGACATACAAAATCATAGGTTAAACCTCATATACTTTCTGTTTTGTTTAGGGTTTTTGACCCACAAGTGATGTTCAAGCTTCAAGCTTGATGAAGGTGTGATTGTGGACTAACTTGGGTTGTCCAACATAAAATCCCCACATTACTTGATGATTTCTCATGGTGTAGTCATTCACATTCTTGTATTATTCATAGTTCATGACCTTCCTTGTATGTTTTTACATCAAGTGTAGTGGTGAACACATAAGAGGTGCCTAAGTGGAAGCTTGTTCTTCCTACCTCCTACATGATTTCCATGATACTTAGAGGTACCTAAATGAAGATCTTAATATTCTACCTCATGCTTGACTATTGGACATACTTAAATATGATATATAACCTAAATGATATCTATATACATTCGAACCTTTGATGGTGAACTTGTGTTCATTCGTCAAAGTGTCAGAATAACATCATCTAAGGACATAAGACTTGTACGATTCTAATGGGTATATTACTCATGAAAACATTAACCCTTGAGGTTTCATAGTGTCAAGACAAGTACTTAATGTTACAAGATGATTACTTTTCATATACATACTTTTCATGCACTTTAAACTTCACATCCTTAGACCAAATGTATACGTCTCTTAAAAATCCCTAAACGAACACATTCAACCTTCTAACCTCATCAACTTCGTCACATTGGATAATCGGAAAGCATATGCAAATTTTGTGAGTACACTTGACCCATTTTCCTTTTAATACACTTTGGGTGCAACATGTTTTACTTGTTAAAAAATGCACGATTCACAAACATGCTTTCTTCAATCAATCCTTATACATGCTTTGTTATACTTAAGTTCATGCTAGAATTCATACTACTTGTTAACCCGCCTTAACAATTATAGCGCTATAGGTGTAGCACACCACCCGACGGGGTTTTGTTAAGTTATATTCTTTACGGTCTCGATATTGTTATATCGAGGGATGCTATTATTCATACTTTACGGTCGCGATGTTGCTACATCGAGGGATGCTATTATACTAGTGGACACTTGGGTTTGACTTTTAGTTATGCATGATAGTTTGACCTTGTATACCAAAATGCTATGTTGGATTGAAAATATTTTTGATACATATGACACGAGTCTAAAACTTGTGTACTCGCCAATACCTTTGTATTGAACTACACTTTTAAAACATGTTGCAGGTTTAGCGATGACGTTGATGATGGATGGAATCTAGTAGGATGCTTAGATACACACTTCAAAATTTGTATTCATATTGTATTGTATTTCATTATTCATGTTGTTGTATTTTGCTTCAAATAATTGTAATTGATTCTTTAGAAATGGAATGAAATTATTATTTAAATACTTGTCACAATTATTAGTATTATGATGTCTCGAGCAATCTATTTCGTCTCACTCCGATGTTTCCGCCATCGGTTGGGGTGTGACAGATTGGTATCAGAGCCATAACTATAGGGAATTAGGAAAAATTGCCATGCTTTTTACCTAGTCTATAGTTTTAGAGCCGTATTCTTATGTTTTGCTTGGAACTACATGCATGCCACTTTATGTGTTTCATATTTATTCTCTTTGAGCCTTTTAAACATATATATCGTTTTATCCTTATGTATCATACTTGACATGCTATTCTTACGTGTTAATACATGTTCTACTATGTGTTAATATTTGTTTTAAGATTTCATTCTTATGTGCCATTCTTGACATATTTATACTTGTTTGTTAATCCCCAACGTACGTTTTTCCTCATACATTTTACTCGACTATTCTAAAACCGCAAACACTCGTATTATACAAACGAGACAAATTCACCAAAATAGGCGTGAAACCCACAATTTGGTGAACGACTCTCAATCTACCTATTCTTTTATATGAGATTCATCATCAAGCTGGGAGTGAAGTCCTCATCTTGATGAAGAATTTCAATTTCAAAATTCTAGTGGACCCTCGTCAAAGTGTTGAAAATAAATTTTGACCCGACGAGTGCAAACCACACTTAGGATAAGAAATCGCCAAGTTAGGGGCGAAACCCGCACCTTGTCGACTAGTTCCACTCTTTGATTTTTTTTTATAAATCCCCCCAAGTCTCGAAATTTCGATTGATTTGGGACATGTAGTAACCGGAAGGGTAAATACCGTTAACCGACTTGTCGGCGAGAGTATATTACCTAGTAGGCTAAAGCATGCTCCTCAAATTCAAAAGACTTTTCGACCACTTTGGTTAGTCAAAGTTCCGTTTTGGAACCATCCAAATTTTAATCAAACATGTGTTTCTATTATTTATTTTATACGATGCAATCTTTCAAATTCGAATTTACTTTCGATATTTCTTCTCACACACACATCATACTAAATCTTTTTCATACATTTATACATATGCATGATTTCATATAATTTAAATTCATATTCCTTGTAACGACAAGTGGGGACATATCATCGAGATATGAGTGATTTCCTTACCTTGACGATTAACTCCACTCCTTTTTTTTTAAAACGAGCTCACCAACGAGTTAGGGGTGATTCCCTTACCTAGGTGATCGTTACCAAAACGTCTCTTCAAAATATCTTATTATGTAAACTCGATCATGTTTTATACCTAAATTGTTTATCATTATTCAAAATACGTATGTATACGATTTCGAATTTCCAAACTTTACGAAATGCTACCTACCAATTTAATCGGTCCAATGAATCTTTTGCCCATGAACTTCGTATTCGCCTTAATCACTAAAACGCACTCATGTTATATCACCAAACTAAAGACTTTCATTCTCAATCGGAGATCAAACCAACCTTTCTCATACACTTATAAGATCTTACGGATGTTATATGATCGTTTTACCAAAGACTCTTTTCAACATCAACAAATCACTTGTTAATTTTTTTTACCACTAAGCCCTTTTACTAAATTTCCTTTCTAAGGATCGACGTTTTCACAAGAACCTCCAAAATTTAAAATTTCTTGTTTTGGTGCAAATGAAGCGAACTTATTATTTTCAAAAAAAAAAAAATTTCTACACCGCCTAATTCGCCATTCATATTTCAAAACACGTGGGCTAGAAGACTTTATGGGGACCGACAATTTTCAACATACGTAAACTTTTTAAAACAAAAGTAGCATTTTCATTCATTACAAAATACATTATGCATAACCAATAAATACTTTATATTGTCTTACATTTACAAACTATATTCTACTTTCCAAATCAAAGTATCGAATTTGATTTGGAAAACTCGACGCTTCGTTTAAACCACTATACATACATGTCATCATACACGTTTTAGACGTTTTATCACGACAATTTCAATTATATCGTTCGTATTTACATGCTCAACCTTTTGAGCACTTTTACATGCTTAAATTTGTATGTTTCAATTAATACTATATACGCAATCATTAGTATTCGTACTCACACGCATAACAATAAATTTTATGCTTATACTTATAATCGTATTCATACTTATATTCATAGGTTTCATGCTTTTGCTTATATTCATACGTTTCATGCTTATACGTATACTTATACTACTCATACGTTTTATGTCTATGCTCATACTTACGTGAATAATCATACTTAAACTTATATTTATGCTCATACTTTCATTCATACTCATGATTCATACATTCGTACCCTTACGCGAGTGTAATCCGAGGGATTCGCTTACATGGGTCCCATACATACTTAAGCATGGACTTGCTTATATACTATATTCTTATACGTACACATTCTTTTTTTTTTTAAATTATGTATACCCTGATTCATACTCAATTAGTACAAGCTATGCGGATCATGCGACGATCAAAATAATCGCGGGTGCACACGGGATTATAGTGATCGGCTCATGAGAACCATAGAGTGTACTATTGTGTATGGCAAGACACGGAACGTAACACGACACCGAACACGAAGCGAACGTAATATGGTCAAAACATGGTGGATACGCTGCCGGTACTTCCTATATATAAGTGTTTTCACCATGTTACCCAATTTTCGTAAAACGTGCCATGAGAAATTCAGTGTTTTGCAGACCTTTTGGACCTAATTCAAACTTTAAACAACTCGCAAATGCATTATATCCGATTATCCACGACGAGACTTCATTCTTAACACGCTACTTTCATCTATCCAACACTTATGCTATTCTTATGCTTGCATTCTTTAAGAGTCAATCGTTCACTTCTATACTCGTATTATTATCCATTATCCTTTTCTTTCATACAAACCTCGTTCACAATCAAGCTTGTTTAAACATTCGAATCCTAACTTATCTTATTACCTTTAAAACCGTCTTTCTATTCTTTATTCTTGTGTAAACGTATTTAGTAGGCCGTTAATACTTTATTTAAAGTATCAAACTTTCTCGTTCCACTCGAAAAGCAATTTTTATGGATATGTGGTTTTATACTACCCTTAAAACTTCCTATACAACCTACCTCACACGTATTGATTACAAACTGTTTTATGAAGGCCTCCTTCGTAAATACAATACACTTGTAAAACAACTCCAAATTTAGCTATTCAAAATCGTTTTACCTATACACGTTTCCCCCATGCTTATGCCTCAAAACCATTTTAGCCAAACAAATCCTCTTACAAAGCTATATTGCTAATCTCCCAAAATTTCATACTTTCAAAACATTTCAAAATTTCCTAGTCTTAGTTTTAAATAATCACTTTTTACCAAAACTCTTTCAAGTCTTCCTCTTGAATAAATTTCGGGATGAAATTTCCTAAAGGAGGGGAGACTGTAACGCCCCGCGTTTTCATACTTTCTATATTTGAAAACCCTGCCTAAAATTCTATTTTTGGAAATCTCGCGTTCTTGTAATCGTTCTTCGTTGTAATCATTGCAACATCCGAGACTTGTTTCATAAATAAAACTTGTATTTCCTTAAATTTGTTTTATACATTCTTCATACTTAATCATACCTTTAATTGTGAAACAATTTGATACATATTCGTGATACTTGCAAACGTATGATAAATCTACCAATACGTGACATACATACTTTGTACCATACTTACATACAAGTCTTATACTTAATCTTATTTATTTTATACTCGTGTAACCTTAGAACATGCTTAGTATGCTTAAATACCCTAAAATGGTCATAAAATACGTAATATATAACATCTAGACTTGTTGCTAATCAATAAATCAAGAAATAAAAAAATATATGTTTCTGTCACAGGCATACGGACCGTATGCTATATCCCTTACGGTCCGTAAGGGTGTCTGGCGGGCAGATTGTTCAAACAGCCGCGATTTTGCACGAAATCCCAACACCAAACCTCCTCCAATCACCTCTAATCACCATTAAAACACTCACCAACCTAACCTAACTCTTCCCCTATAAATACCACACTAATCCAAGCTCTAAACACTTTACAAACTCATCTAAATCTCTCTCAAATCACCTAAAACGTAGCTGCAATTCAGTGTTCGAGCAGATTCTTCAAGCTTCACGAAAATGAGCATAACTTCTTCATTTCTTGTCCGTTTTAGTCCATTCTTTTTCCTACACGATTGGAATGACCTTAGCTTCGATTCCATGGGTGTTTCACAGTAAACAAGTCCCTGTAACTCCGGCAAAAAGGCTCCAAAGTTCACTGTTTGCTTTATTTTGATTCAAACTTTACTAAACTTGTTCAAACTTGAGTGTAACTCATCTCAAACCTATGTCCTAATGCTCATAATCAAATGAATGGTTAGTTGGGCTTAAAAACAAGGCTGAGACATACAAAATCATAGGTTAAACCTCATATACTTTCTGTTTTGTTTAGGGTTTTTGACCCACAAGTGATGTTCAAGCTTCAAGCTTGATGAAGGTGTGATTGTGGACTAACTTGGGTTGTCCAACATAAAATCCCCACATTACTTGATGATTTCTCATGGTGTAGTCATTCACATTCTTGTATTATTCATAGTTCATGACCTTCCTTGTATGTTTTTACATCAAGTGTAGTGGTGAACACATAAGAGGTGCCTAAGTGGAAGCTTGTTCTTCCTACCTCCTACATGATTTCCATGATACTTAGAGGTACCTAAATGAAGATCTTAATATTCTACCTCATGCTTGACTATTGGACATACTTAAATATGATATATAACCTAAATGATATCTATATACATTCGAACCTTTGATGGTGAACTTGTGTTCATTCGTCAAAGTGTCAGAATAACATCATCTAAGGACATAAGACTTGTACGATTCTAATGGGTATATTACTCATGAAAACATTAACCCTTGAGGTTTCATAGTGTCAAGACAAGTACTTAATGTTACAAGATGATTACTTTTCATATACATACTTTTCATGCACTTTAAACTTCACATCCTTAGACCAAATGTATACGTCTCTTAAAAATCCCTAAACGAACACATTCAACCTTCTAACCTCATCAACTTCGTCACATTGGATAATCGGAAAGCATATGCAAATTTTGTGAGTACACTTGACCCATTTTCCTTTTAATACACTTTGGGTGCAACATGTTTTACTTGTTAAAAAATGCACGATTCACAAACATGCTTTCTTCAATCAATCCTTATACATGCTTTGTTATACTTAAGTTCATGCTAGAATTCATACTACTTGTTAACCCGCCTTAACAATTATAGCGCTATAGGTGTAGCACACCACCGACGGGGTTTTGTTAAGTTATATTCTTTACGGTCTCGATATTGTTATATCGAGGGATGCTATTATTCATACTTTACGGTCTCGATGTTGCTACATCGAGGGATGCTATTATACTAGTGGACACTTGGGTTTGACTTTTAGTTATGCATGATAGTTTGACCTTGTATACCAAAATGCTATGTTGGATTGAAAATATTTTTGATACATATGACACGAGTCTAAAACTTGTGTACTCGCCAATACCTTTGTATTGAACTACACTTTTAAAACATGTTGCAGGTTTAGCGATGACGTTGATGATGGATGGAATCTAGTAGGATGCTTAGATACACACTTCAAAATTTGTATTCATATTGTATTGTATTTCATTATTCATGTTGTTGTATTTTGCTTCAAATAATTGTAATTGATTCTTAGAAATGGAATGAAATTATTATTTAAATACTTGTCACAATTATTAGTATTATGATGTCTCGAGCAATCTATTTCGTCTCACTCCGATGTTTCCGCCATCGGTTGGGGTGTGACAGATTGGTATCAGAGCCATAACTATAGGGAATTAGGAAAAATTGCCATGCTTTTTACCTAGTCTATAGTTTTAGAGCCGTATTCTTATGTTTTGCTTGGAACTACATGCATGCCACTTTATGTGTTTCATATTTATTCTCTTTGAGCCTTTTAAACATATATATCGTTTTATCCTTATGTATCATACTTGACATGCTATTCTTACGTGTTAATACATGTTCTACTATGTGTTAATATTTGTTTTAAGATTTCATTCTTATGTGCCATTCTTGACATATTTATACTTGTTTGTTAATCCCCAACGTACGTTTTTCCTCATACATTTTACTCGACTATTCTAAAACCGCAAACACTCGTATTATACAAACGAGACAAATTCACCAAAATAGGCGTGAGAAACCCACAATTTGGTGAACGACTCTCAATCTACCTATTCTTTTATATGAGATTCATCATCAAGCTGGGAGTGAAGTCCTCATCTTGATGAAGAATTTCAATTTCAAAATTCTAGTGGACCCTCGTCAAAGTGTTGAAAATAATTTTGACACGACGAGTGCAAACCACACTTAGGATAAGAAATCGCCAAGTTAGGGGCGAAACCCGCACCTTGTCGACTAGTTCCACTCTTGATTTTTTTTTATAAATCCCCCCAAGTCTCGAAATTTCGATTGATTTGGGACATGTAGTAACCGGAAGGGTAAATACCGTTAACCGACTTGTCGGCGAGAGTATATTACCTAGTAGGCTAAAGCATGCTCCTCAAATTCAAAAGACTTTTCGACCACTTTGGTTAGTCAAAGTTCCGTTTGGAACCATCCAAATTTTAATCAAACATGTGTTTCTATTATTTATTTTATACGATGCAATCTTTCAAATTCGAATTTACTTTCGATATTTCTTCTCACACACACATCATACTAAATCTTTTTCATACATTTATACATATGCATGATTTCATATAATTTAAATTCATATTCCTTGTAACGACAAGTGGGGGACATATCATCGAGATATGAGTGATTTCCTTACCTTGACGATTAACTCCACTCCTTTTTTTTTTAAAACGAGCTCACCAACGAGTTAGGGGTGATTCCCTTACCTAGGTGATCGTTACCAAAACGTCTCTTCAAAATATCTTATTATGTAAACTCGATCATGTTTTATACCTAAATTGTTTATCATTATTCAAAATACGTATGTATACGATTTCGAATTTCCAAACTTTACGAAATGCTACCTACCAATTTAATCGGTCCAATGAATCTTTTGCCCATGAACTTCGTATTCGCCTTAATCACTAAAACGCACTCATGTTATATCACCAAACTAAAGACTTTCATTCTCAATCGGAGATCAAACCAACCTTTCTCATACACTTATAAGATCTTACGGATGTTATATGATCGTTTTACCAAAGACTCTTTTCAACATCAACAAATCACTTGTTAATTTTTTTTACCACTAAGCCCTTTTACTAAATTTCCTTTCTAAGGATCGACGTTTTCACAAGAACCTCCAAAATTTAAAATTTCTTGTTTTGGTGCAAATGAAGCGAACTTATTATTTTCAAAAAAAAAAAAATTTCTACACCGCCTAATTCGCCATTCATATTTCAAAACACGTGGGCTAGAAGACTTTATGGGGACCGACAATTTTCAACATACGTAAACTTTTTAAAACAAAAGTAGCATTTTCATTCATTACAAAATACATTATGCATAACCAATAAATACTTTATATTGTCTTACATTTACAAACTATATTCTACTTTCCAAATCAAAGTATCGAATTTGATTTGGAAAACTCGACGCTTCGTTTAAACCACTATACATACATGTCATCATACACGTTTTAGACGTTTTATCACGACAATTTCAATTATATCGTTCGTATTTACATGCTCAACCTTTTGAGCACTTTTACATGCTTAAATTTGTATGTTTCAATTAATACTATATACGCAATCATTAGTATTCGTACTCACACGCATAACAATAAATTTTATGCTTATACTTATAATCGTATTCATACTTATATTCATAGGTTTCATGCTTTTGCTTATATTCATACGTTTCATGCTTATACGTATACTTATACTACTCATACGTTTTATGTCTATGCTCATACTTACGTGAATAATCATACTTAAACTTATATTTATGCTCATACTTTCATTCATACTCATGATTCATACATTCGTACCCTTACGCGAGTGTAATCCGAGGGATTCGCTTACATGGGTCCCATACATACTTAAGCATGGACTTGCTTATATACTATATTCTTATACGTACACATTCTTTTTTTTTTTAAATTATGTATACCCTGATTCATACTCAATTAGTACAAGCTATGCGGATCATGCGACGATCAAAATAATCGCGGGTGCACACGGGATTATAGTGATCGGCTCATGAGAACCATAGAGTGTACTATTGTGTATGGCAAGACACGGAACGTAACACGACACCGAACACGAAGCGAACGTAATATGGTCAAAACATGGTGGATACGCTGCCGGTACTTCCTATATATAAGTGTTTTCACCATGTTACCCAATTTTCGTAAAATGTGCCATGAGAAATTCAGTGTTTTGCAGACCTTTTGGACCTAATTCAAACTTTAAACAACTCGCAAATGCATTATATCCGATTATCCACGACGAGACTTCATTCTTAACACGCTACTTTCATCTATCCAACACTTATGCTATTCTTATGCTTGCATTCTTTAAGAGTCAATCGTTCACTTCTATACTCGTATTATTATCCATTATCCTTTTCTTTCATACAAACCTCGTTCACAATCAAGCTTGTTTAAACATTCGAATCCTAACTTATCTTATTACCTTTAAAACCGTCTTTCTATTCTTTATTCTTGTGTAAACGTATTTAGTAGGCCGTTAATACTTTATTTAAAGTATCAAACTTTCTCGTTCCACTCGAAAAGCAATTTTTATGGATATGTGGTTTTATACTACCCTTAAAAACTTCCTATACAACCTACCTCACACGTATTGATTACAAACTGTTTTATGAAGGCCT